>CM066994.1:24170680-25370680 GCA_033977485.1 Hydrangea macrophylla | reverse complement strand
ATTCAACCAGATAGATTTCCAACAGTACGTAAATGGACAATTTCGGACACCAAAAAGCATTTTTACAAAAATCTGGAAAAGCAATGCACTTGAAACTTGAAAGAGGGCTCGTGGGCAACCAGGGTAACCCAAATAGTAGATGGCAGTTTTGGGTAAGGGAGTGGCGGGTCCCACCAAAACCACCACCTACAAAGTATGTTCTCCATCGCATTTTTTTGTTCCAGACCCTTCTCCAAGGCTCCCACTGCGAGAAAATTGCCTGGAAATTGCGTTTAGGCTCCGAAATGGCCATTTTAACCCTTTTCTACTCTCTGAAAATCCTATTTTAACTCTCTAACTTAAGAGTTAATTCTTCAAAACTCTGTATATAGATCCATATGAGATCATCTTTGAGACACAAGAGATAGATAAGAGAGTACACACAAGTACATACAAGAGAATATACAAGATATAGAGGAATATACTTAGAATTCAAGAGAGAGGAACAAACTTTCTAAGCTAATCTCTAGATAATTATATTAGAGATTTTGGACATCAATGGCCTCCATTAACCTCCATGGATGAATGCTTGACGAGCTTGAAGAACACTTGTAGAAGATGATCTTCAAATCAACTTTGATTACACAATTGAGAATCCTCCAAGAGGTAGACATCAATATTTTTCTCTAATTCCTACTTTTATATATAGGTCTATAAGACTTGGATCTAGTTTAGCTTTTGTTTTTTTTATTTGATAGTACACTCATCTTCTTCCTCTCTTATTCTTCACACACTCACATAGCTAGATCCAAGTCTCTTTTGATTTTCATTAATAATTCATGATTAAAGATTGTTTTTCACTTTGATTTTCAATTTTGATTTCATTCTTATGTTTTCTTTTAAATCCATGCAGACACGACTATATAAACGTATCTATTTTGAATTCTATGATGGTTTGGAGTCATGATCTATTAGAAGGATGATTCCTATGCTCATACCTATCTATTAGAATTCTTATTGAAATTCATCTCCAATAGGATATTTGTAAGTCCCTTTGATCCATGATCTAAAGTTCTTCATAGAACTTGAGGGCTAAATTGATTGGGAATTATGTTAATCAAGTAGATCTATGAATTTGATCTCTCAAAATAAGCTTCAGCCATCACACAAGATATTTTTCTCACACTTTGAAATGAACTGGATAAAATTCAAAAAAACTGATTGGTTTTGTCCATAAGATTTGATCCATCAAACTCCATAGTTTGATGGATTTCAAAATTTCTGGGTATACTTTGATGAATTAGCTTTCATTCAATCCGTTTTGAGAAACTCTAGGATCCATATGCTATTTTTAGAAATTATTGAGAAATCGGTTGATAGATTTGAACATAGTCTCTTTATGCTTGAATTTCAGAAAATCTATAATAGTTATCGATATTCTGCTTTTTGGGGATGATTCCTAACCCATGTATCTATATGCCGATGTAAAATCGTGAGCATACGATCGAGTTAAGACCATTTTCTAAGCGTTTGAAGTTGATACTAATGTTCTGGAATTTTCTATACGATCGAGTTAAGACCATTTTCTAAGCGTTTGAAGTTGATACTAATGTTCTGGAATTTTCTAAGATTAATCACAATTATGATTATGTATACAAAATTGTCATACCTTGATCACTCAACAACAATTGATGAATAAAACTTGGTTTAGAAATCATTTAGGATAATTGGATGAGAGATCAAAAGCTTAGATTAGCTTGATTAGCATGATTTATGAATTTCTATTATGTTTTGCACTCCTTTGTCAAATGATACCAAATTTCAAGAATGACATGTGCATGGGATTATTTTTGTCATAAACTACAGTGAAATAGCTTTCTTTTAACACCCAATAGAGCTTCACATGATATTTGTATAATTAATTATGATTTTTACAAGAACAGTGGACAGTCCTGATCCACTTTTCCCAAAACTCATATTTTTGAACTTCAAAAATGGTAAAGAGGTTATACTTTTTGGGGAAGTTCCTTAAGACATATATCTAACTTTCGATAAAAGGGTTTTAACTCAGTTCATGTTTAAAGCCACTTTTGATAGGATTCATTAGAGGTTACTGAATCTGGAAATTTGACTGATGACATTTTCTACTTGCTTTTCACACATGTCATTTGTTTCCTTGTGTTTTTGCAATGATTGGGTATTCTTTGGTGTCTTAGTGCAGAGAATTGAATGTCGTGGATCCAGTCTTCGATTTGTGATCTTGCCTCGTCTACATGTAACTTAGTGCCCATGTATCGTGTACCTTCTCTATCCTTTCTCTTAGAATTTTTCTAGGTTTACAACTTTATTTTCAACGACACAATTCCTTTAGGATAGTCTCCGTTTATATGATTATTTGTTAGAGACATCTAATCTAGGATTGTTGCATGATTGCATTACACGTTTCCATTCCTTTTGCTTTTGCGACTCCGCTTGAGTCAACCCAATGTAACTCTTCTTGTTCCCTCTTGCATATCATGACATGTTTCCTTTATTTGCATCGGTCTCGGGCGAGACTAGCCATTGTAAGTATACCTCTCTCTTGTATTGCATGTGCATCTGATTGCTACTTGATTTAATCTCGTGAAATGATTTTCATTAGATGTTCCCTTTTGACATGTATATATTATATAGTATGTTTGAGAAAACAACACTAATTATGAATTAAGAACAAGGATATTTGAATCAAGGCCTACCATTTGGTAGGGCGAGGAGCGGGTGCTTTAGTTCTGCTTGGGCTACTTCCCCTCTCGTACCAAGACCCCCGAACCTAGTTTCTGGTAATGAAGGACGAGTAACCTTATTCAGTTTTGGGCGAGTCAAACTTGGGTTTCCTAATTCCCGATAAAAATTAGGTGGCGACTCTTTATCTCTAGGACCACGTGAAGAGGTTCTAGTTTTCCCTGAAGTGTGCTCCTTAGGATCCATCCCAAGACACTATCGAGGGAAAACGCCAGGACCCCCGAAGCACGTGTGTCCACACATTTACATGAGAAATGTGTCAAGAAGTCAATTTGGGTCACAATGACTAGAGGGAGAAGGTAGATGACCTTAAAGAAGAAATGGAGGTGTTGAAGTCGACTGTCTTAGACTCTGTTAATGATTTCAAGAGTGGAAATTTTGTGTGGTGGCCATGACATTCATACAACTCCTACAACAACTAGTGCAACTCCTATGAGTGCCATGCCTACCACTACAATTCAGTTTTCTAGTCCGAATGAGTTGATTCTGTGCAAATTCTATCTTCTTTGGATGAGATTTGTGGTTATGGGAGAAAAACACAGCTCAATGTTGTCCCTTTAGTTCATGGCCAGCGCTTGAAACCGGTTGTCCGCTTTAGGGTTATGAACAAGCCTCTAGTAGCACATTGGGAGATGTGGGTATAGGTGGATTTTTGTACTGGCCCGATGACCTACTCCCCCCCCCCCCCCCCCCCTCTCAACGACGCTGATCAAGAATGAAGCTTGATTTCTATAGCTTTGTTTTTTTTTAGGGTCTTCATTATGGACTATGTCTTAGATTCATTTTGTTTGATGTTGAATTGCTATGGTTTATATATTATATTGGGGACTTTTTTATAAATTGATTGTTGCAATGATTATATTCTGTAATACAGGTATTGTTAATTTTGGTGGTTATGATGCTGCAAAATTAGTGTTAGTTATGTTCCCATTAAAAAAAATCTGGCACCACTATAGGAGCTCCAAAACAGTGCCAAAAAATGTGCCAAATTTTTAATTTTTACATAACAAATCTGGCATGGTCTATAGTCATGCCAAAATTACATCCCAACACTAGAACGATTTTTAGTCGTGCCAAAATTATAACCCAAATTTGGGACACGTGTTGAACTCTAACTTGGCCATGTGTTGACTAACTAATTTGGCTACGTGGCACTAATTTGGAACGGTTTTAAACCGTGCCAAAAAAGCATTCCAGATCCCCGAAATCTGGCACCCTTTGATAAAAATCTGGTACGATTTTAAATTGTCCCAAAGCAGTGGCTTTCTTAGGGTTTTGACAAATTAAGCAAAGCAGTGGCTTTCTTAGGGTTTTGACAAATGAAAAGTCTAACTTCTCGTTACGGTTACCACCCAACTTAAACTTTTCGCATGACAAAGCAACCCCCTTACGTTTTGCTACTAAATATAGCTGATGCAATGAAGACGTTAACAATCATTTAGTCTGACCTAGTTTAGTGTTTTTTGTTGAAGTGATAGTCACAACCTTCGAAAGGAGGTTGTTCGTCAACAGTCACATCCATTCGACTAAGGTCTGTTTGACATAACCAAATAATCCATTCAACTTAAAGCTAATTTATCAATCAAATTTCCAACAGTGCTCACACACATATTTATGTATATATATGTTCCTATTATATTGAAATTATAAGATAATGTTGTGTTCAGATTTAAATGGATAAAAGAGACCAGTCTTACGTAAAGGGATTCCATCCCTCTGTAACGGTTGTGGTTTCGAGTCTCATGGGGTGGAAGTTTATAGGTTGTGATAGCACTAACTCCCTTTGTGTAGACTATGTAGTGTATAATAAATTTATTTATTTTTTTTAAGTTTAAATAGACAAAAATTGTATTTTTTATCATCTCATGAAAATGAGGCACTAACCAAATTATATATGCCAGGGAGATTGTGTCTCAATGTAATGATGTGACAGATTTTTATGACCCCTTTTTAACTCACACCCTTCAAGTATAAGACCCGACGAATTACCCTCAATGAGTTGAATCACCGTTAGTTTTTTTTTACTAAAATTGTGATTTTACTATTTCAACCCTACTTATGTAGTTGACTGATAGATATTTTGGATCAAAATTGCATAATCCCGCACTCACAAACCCATCGTCTCTCACCTCTCTCTCCCTCTCTAATAAAAATAGGTATATCTTCAATGACTTGGGCAACTGAAGCAGACATGACATGTTAATGTAAATGATTTTTTTAAATCCACTGACTTTTGGGTTTGCATTATGAATTTTTAAAATTGCATTAATTATTTTAAACAGTATTGCTTTCATTTCCTCTTCTATCATCATTACTCTTTTTAAATTTTGCTAAACACATTTCCACTTTAATTGTACTTTGAAGTTTTTCAACAAGAGATATTTGTCATTCTTCAGAATGGCGGCGAGACGAAGTTGGGATGAGGACCCCCTAACTGCTTTCCTAGCCCTAAGTAAGAGTAGGGGTGGCAATTCTCACCCATACTCACAAACCCGCCCAAATTCACCCGTAAAGAATGAGTGTGGTTTGACTTAATTATTTTATATGCTGGTCAATACCGGGTTGCTCGACTGAAATTCATTCTAGGAGTGGATTCTCGTGGATTGGGTGCGGTGCCCAACAGATTGACTAAAGCCATACATTTTGAAAAGCACAAAAAGTCAACAATCAAAGTAAAAACCCAGGAGAAAACTTTGGTAAGTTTGGTGGTTTTGGGTGTATATACCCCAAACCACTTTGCCACTTGTCAAGCTTTGAATGGAGGGAAAAGAAAAATCAGGGGATGAAGTGATGGCTGTCTGACGCAGTGATGGCTGTCTGACGTGCAATAAATGTGAGGGAAACCTACTATGGCCGGTTCTGAAGTAATGCTTGTTCCTTGATCAGGAACGATTGTTCCATCCCATGAAATGCTGTTCCATTTTACATGTTTGTTCTGTGGTGAGAAATAATTGTTCCATGTTACAAATAGTTGTTCTCCGTGGATTGATTTGTGTGCCAATCATGCAAGAGATTTACATTTATGTATTAAATCTTGTACAATATCAGAAAATTTTAATTTTGATGTATAAGCATGAGTGATTTATTATGGGTATGTAGTTGCATAAATTATTTTAAATCACAACCATATTAATTCCCCATCACAACTTTGCTCCAAGGACCATAAAGAGTTGTTCAAAAAACATGTTAAGCTTGTTCCAGCAATCAAGAAACTTGTTCCCTCCACAAAATTAATGTTGGAAGCTTTCAGTTTGTATACCTACTTGATGTAATACTTAATAATTACAAGATTTAAGGTAGGTAGCTGCTTTAATTACATTAAATCTCAGTCATATTAATCTCCAACAGTACTTCAACTTCAGTTAAGAGAAACTTGTCCCCTCCACAAGGCACAAAGTTAAGAAATTTACATTTATGTATAAAATCTTTGACAATATCAGCAATTTGACTTTTAATGTATAAGTACGAGTGATTAATTATGGGTAGGTAGTTCCTTTAATTACATTAAATCTCAGTCATATCTAATCCTCAAAACAACTTTGTTCTTAAGACCATTAAGAGTTGTTCCAAAGGCATGTTATGTTTGTTCTAGCAATAGATAAACTTGTTCCCTCCATAAAATTAATGTTGAAAGCTTTCAGTTGGTATACCTACTTGGTACTTAATAATGAGATTTAAGGTAGGTAGTTGCTTTAATTACATAAAATCTAAGTCACTGCAGGTACAACCAAAAAACATATTACATCACATTCATCATATAACTTTCCTTGCCTGCTCATCTCATCATCAAGCTGCATACATGAAATATAATCCACTTATCAAAATTCAATGACATTGACCAGGAAAGCCGGACACTCAAAACTTACGTTGTTGGGTTTGTGCCCTCAAACCATTACTTTATGTATGAGACATTGATATTTTAATATATGGATATCAGCTTTACATTTCATTATGTATGTTTTTTCATGAGATGATTGTTAATCCTTAAGTGTCATAGTAAGTAATTCGTGTATGTATGAGATGCATGCGAGTAAGATACGAATTACTATTCATTGATACTTAGAATTTGTCACAGTAGATGATGAGACTGGATATCTCATCAGGTTTACATTGTAGCATGATTAATTAACATTAGATAGAGTGATGAATCTCAATCACTAGAGTTTAGCTCTTAGTTAATATGCTAGTACTTATAATGCATTGACGGACTTGAGCTTTCCTATTGGCACTTAAGGCTGTCAACAGTCAATAGGAACTCATAACCTGCATAAGGTACGTGTTCTCAATCTTGAGACGATTATGAACACAAACTGTGGATATGAATGCTTTGACTTACCAATCAGTGAGTTCTATAAAAGATCAACACCTGAGTATCTTGGGTATGTCATCTTCCCAGGGTTGTGAACATATTTTGATGCTCTGGAACAACATTTGACGGTTCATGGAATAACATTTGATGAAAATAGAACAACATTTTACGATCCATTGAACAACATTTGACGATGTATGGAACAACATTTGATTTGCACGAAACAACATTTAATGCAAATGGAACAACATTTGACAATCCATGGAACAACATTTGATTTGCACGGAACAACATTTGATGCTCTGGAACAACATTTGATGGTCCATGGAACAATATTTAATTTACACGAAACAACTTTTGATGCTCTGGAACAACATTTGATGATCCATAGAACAACATTTGATGAAAATAGAACAACATTTTAGGATCCATTGAACAACATTGACGATACATGGAGCAACATTTGATTTGCATGGAACAACATTTGATGCAAATGGAACAACATTTGATTTGCACGGAACAACATTTGATGCTCTGGAACAACGTTTGACGGTCTAAGGAACAATATTTGATTTACACGGAATAACATTTGATGATCTGAAACAACATTTGACGGTCTGTGGAAAAACATTTTACGATCGATAGAACAACATTTGACGATGCATGGAACAACATTTGATTTACACGGAACAACATTTGATGCAAACAGAATAACATTTGACGGTCCATAGAACAACATTTGATTTGCACGGAACAACATTTGATGATTTGGAACAACATTTTACGGTCCATGGAATAACATTTTACGATCGATAGAACAACATTTGATAATGCATGGAACAAAATGTGCTTTACACGAAACAACATTTGATGCAAACAGAACAACATTTTCTCATCATAGAACAACATTTGATTTAAACGGAACAACATTTGATGATCTGGAACAACATTTGACGGTCCATGGAACAACATTTGATTAAAATAGAACAATATTTTACGATCGATAGAACACCATTTGACGATGCATGAAACAACATTTGATTTGCACAGAACAACATTTAATGCTATGGAACAACATTTGACGGTCCATGGAAGAATATTTGATTTGCACAGAACAACATTTGATGATCTAGAACAACATTTGATTAAAAAAGAACATCATTTTACGATCGATAGAACAACATTTAACGATGGATGGAATAAAATTTGATTTGCATGGAACAACATTTGATGCAAACGGAACAACATTTGACAGTCAATGGAACAACATTTGATTTGTACGGAATAACATTTGATGATCTGGAACAACATTTGACGGTCCATGGAAAAATATTTGACTAAAACAGAACAACATTTTACGATCGATAGAACAACATTTCACGATGCATGGAACAACATTTGATGCAAACAGAACATATTTGACAATCAATAGAACAACATTTGATACTCTGGAACAACATTTGACGGTCTATGGAACAACATTCAATTAAAATAGAACAACATTTTACGATCGATAGAACAACATTTGACGATGCATGGAACAACATTTCCTTTGCAAGGAACAACATTTGATGCAAATAGAACAATATTTTCTCATCATAGAATAACATTTGATTTGCACGGAACAACATATGATGCTCTAGAATAACATTTTGACGGTCCATGGAACAACATTTGATGAAAATAGAACAACATTTTACGATCGATTGAACAACATTTGACGATGCATGGAACAACAATTGCTTTGCACGGAACAACATTTGATACAAATAGAACAACATTTGACGGTCCATGGAAGAATATTTGATTTGCACAGAACAACATTTGATGATCTAGAACAGCATTTGACGGTCCATGGAACAACATTCGATTAAAAAAGAACATTATTTTACGATCGATAGAACAACATTTGACGATGCATGGAATAAAATTTGATTTGCACGGAACAACATTTGATGCAAATGGAACAACATTTCACAGTCCATGGAACAACATTTGATTTGTACGGAATAACATTTGATGACCTGGAACAACATTTGACGGTCCATGGAACAACATTTGACGGTCCATGGAACAACATTTGACTAAAATAGAACAACATTTTACAATCGATAGAACAACATTTCACGATGCATGGAACAACATTTTATTTGCACGGAACAACATTTGATGCAAACGGAACATATTTGACAATCCATAGAACAACATTTGATTTGCACGGAACAACATTTGATACTCTGGAACAACATTTAACGGTCTATGGAACAACATTCGATTAAAATAGAACAACATTTGACGATGCATGGAAGAACATTCGCTTTGCACGGAACAACATTTGATGCAAATAGAACAACATTTTCTCATCATAGAACAACATTTGATTTGTACAGAACAACATATGATGCTCTAGAACAACATTTGACGGTCCATGGAACAACATTTGATGAAAATAGAACAACATTTTACGATCGATTGAACAACATTTGACGATGCATGGACCAACAATTGCTTTGCACGGAATAATATTTGATACAAATCGAACAACATTTTCTCATCATAGAACAACATTTGATTTGCACAAAACAACATTTGATGCAATGGAACAACATTTGACGGTCCATGGAACGACATTTGATTAAAATAGAAAAACATTTTACGATTGATAGAACAAAATTTGACGATCTATGGAACAACATTTGATTTGCATGGAACAACATTTGATGCAAATACAGCAACATTTTCTCATCATAGAATAACATTTGATTTGCACGGAACAACATTTGATGCTCTGGAACAACATTTGACGGTACATGGAACAACATTTGATGAAAATAGAACAACATTTTTACGATCGATTGAACAACATTTGACGATGCATGGAACAACATTTGCTTGCATTGAACAACATTTGATTCAAATAGTACAACATTTTCTCATCATAGAACAACATTTGATTTGCACGGAACAACATATGATGCACTGGAACAACATTTGACGGTCCATGGAACAACATTTGATTAAAATAGAACATCATTTTACGATCCATAGAACAACATTTTACGATTCATGGAACAACATTTTATGCAAATAGAACAACATTTTTACATCGTAGAACAACATTTGACGGTCCATGGAACAACATTTGAATAAAATAGAACAACATTTTACGATCTATTGAACAACATTTGAATGGAATCCATGGCATAGTACGGTCCATCCTATTCATATTACTGCGTCTGACAACATGACTGGTCAATGTACTATTGACTTGACAATTCCTTCACGGACTGATTAGGCTCCATCTTACTGATTTCTTACACATAATGAATGGGATCCATGGCATAGTACGGTCCATCCTATTCAGATTATTGCGTCTGACAAAATGACTACTCAATGCACTATTGACTTGATAATTCCTTCACAAACTGTTAAGGCTCCATCTTTCTGATTTCCTACATATAATGGATTGATTTACTCAGAAGGGTCTTACGAGAAGAGCCCACCGAGGATGATACATTCTGAAAAAACCCTTGGATGAAAGTCATTAATTTTGGGTACTTAGACATGGAAGGGTGGATTCGTATCCAGACACTAATACCCCAAAATGGCCCTTAGTTGACAGATTTTGTCGTCGATATTTTGGAAAGCTTAACCCACATAGATGTCGATGATTATCATAAAGACATTTATCTGTGTGTTATTAAGGATCATACTGGAAAGATCGCTGGTACTATGGAGTACAAGATTTATGCATTGGGATTAACAGGATTACAATCATGAGTGACGATGACCAAGATTTATTGCCACACACACGACGAATGAATCAAATGACCGAAATGATTGGGAATATGGGAGATATGATACGGAATATAGCGGAGCGATTGCCTTCAAGGCCTCTAATTGAACCAGCACCGGTAGCCATGGTACATGCGCCTGATAATAGGGGTATGAGATAGGTGTCTGAACAATTTGCTAGGAAAAAGATGACAGAGTTTCATGGGACGTCTTAAACGACGCTGACAGAGCATTAGGTTATGGATATGGAAAGGATTTTCAAATCTATTCTGATGACCAATAGGGAGAAGATTGAGAATGCTAGTGATATACTTAGAGGTAAGGCTTAGAATTGGTGGGTGAACGTCCTAGATCAGGGAGCACCAATAACTTAGGAGGGATTCAAAGCGGAGTTCAATCGACGATTCTTTCTGAGGGCTGCTCTTAATACGAAGAAGAGAGAATTTGATAATCTTTGACAAGGGGATATGACTGTGATGGAGTACACTTCACAGTACAACGCCTTGTTAAGATTTGGAAAGGGGTCTGTGTTGACAGAAGAAAACATAGCAAGAAAGTACGAGGATGGGTTGAGGGATAATATCCGCCTGAGGGTGGAAACCTATGAGCATTCGACTGTTGCTGCGGTACAACAAACGCCACTTGTAGCCGAAAGTGTTATGGAGAGATCAAAACAAAATCAGCAAGGCCAACAAGGAAAGAGAAACCACGAGGGTAATCACCGGTTCTATAGTGGATCTTTTAAGAGGTCGTTTACAAGGGGCTCAAATTCTAGTTTCAGTGGGTTCAGAAACCAGCAAGTAATATACCGTTATGTCCACTGTGCAACCGACCACACACTGGCCAATGTTTTATGATAAATTTCTTGAACAAAACTCAAGGAGCTAACAATACAAGTGCTATACCGGATATGAGAGACAAGTGCTACAATTATGGAATGTTTGGACATCAATCTAAGGAGTGTCCGAGGAAATGCCCACAACAAAGAGCTAGTTCTATGGCTTCTATTGGTTCGAAGCCTAGACAGACCAACGATGGGGGACAAAGGACGGAGCAACATCAAGGAAGGTCATTCCAGATGAACCCAGGAGATATGGCTGCTTCGGAGACAGGGGTCTTAGGTATGGTGCTTGTATGTTCGCACTTAGCACGCATACTTGTTGACTCAGGATCTACCCATTCATTTGTATCGCATGATTTTGTTGAACATTTGAAGCCGGTCACATCCTAGACCTAACATCTGCTTTGCTGTTGGCATGGTTAGTGGATATCAGTCTAATCTAGGGCAATAACATTGGACTGCGGTGAAAAATATTCTCAAGTATCTGAAAATGACTCGAGACTATATGTTAGTTTACCAAGAAAACAGTCTTGTACCCACTGGGTACACAGATTCTGATTTCATGTCAGATAGGGATTCTAGAAAGTTTACCTCAGGATATGTGTTTACTCTTGGAGGTGGAGCCATTAGTTGGAGGAGTATCAAGCAGTCATGTATTGTTGATTCCACCATGGAAGCCGAGTATATGGCTGCTTCGGAAGCCACTAAGGAGGCCGTTTGGCTCAGAAACTTCCTTATGGATCTAAAAGTAGTACCTGCGGTACAATCGACAATTACCCTTTATTGCAATAATAGCGAAGCAGTTGCTAACTCAAAGGAACCTAGTGCCTATAAGACGGGAAAACACATTGAGCGTAAGTATCACATGATACGAGAGATCTTGCAAAGAGGTGATGTTGAAGTGACCAAGATAGCATCAGCAAATAACCTGGCAGATCCTTTCACCAAGAGCTTACAGGCAAGACTTTTGATAGTCACGTGGAAGGGATAGGAGTGAGGTGTGTCGCATCATGGCTTTGAGTCTAAGTGGGAGATTGTTAGGGACATATACTAAATGTCATGCTTTATGGAGTTGATTTATTATTCATTCAATAAAACCAGTTATTCCATTTTTATGAGAATCTGTATGGGCAATGTTTGTATTATATTATTTATTTTATATTATGCATGTGTGTCTTTCATTCTACATAGTAGGTGGTTTGGTGTGTAGAGTTTGGCTTACACACGGAAGATCAGACAATCGGATCTTGTTGAATGTAAGATTTTGGTTTACAGTCTTAGATGGGATTGGACACACCATTGGTAGGATTGCAGCGTGGTATTGTAGTAGGTTTGTCTTTGACTGCGGGAAACGGTATAGTTTCAACTCACTATGCTGGTACACTTTATGCATTAAACGGGACCGACTTAGGGTAATTATTTTTATGCTGCCTTATAAGATAATTAATACCTCATGGCTATTATGAATGCTTATGCTCTAAATCCTAAGTTAATTTATAGACACGTACATTTGACATTTATAGTACTTTGATCCCTGAAAGGGTGAGATCCTTAAATGAGTCAATATCTCATTGGATTGGGTGACAATATTGATTGTATGGTGGATATAAATTAATGATGGAATCATGATTGCTATGAGTTTTATGAGCTTTTTATGATTACTTGTACTTAGAATTCATGTTTTTCCTATGAGTTTGAGTGTGGTTTGTACGTTTCCTTTCTTCTTAAGTCCTTTTCGCATGCATGTGGAAGCATAGGTATGCGCTATTCTCCACACATGCATGTGGAAGCGTGGTTTGCACGTTTTTTTTCTTCTTCTTAAGTCCTTTTCACATGCATGTGTAAGCGTAGCTGCATAGGTATGCACTATCCTCCACACCGTCACTGCTTTAGCACGTGCAATACGTATAGTTTGCTTGTTGATATGCACATATTTTCTCTTTCACGTTTCTCGGAGACCATTACATTTCTCTTCTTCTTTCTCGGCGTCTCTCTCTCTCTCTCTCTCTCTCTCTCTCTCTCTCTCTCTCTCTCTCCTATGCTGTGTTTGTTATGAAGGGGACAATTTATAACAGTGGAACAACAATTACTGATCTTGGAACAACAATTTCTAATAATGGAACAACAATTTATGTTCATGGAACAACAATTTCTAATAATTGGAACAATGCTTATTGATAATGGAACAACCGTTCATGATAATAGATCAATAATTTCTAATAATGGAACAACAATTACAGATCATAGAACAACAATCTGGGTAAGTTCTCGACAAGTCCTTTTTGTTTACCTCTTTCTTAAATCATGTAGAAGCATGAATAGGTTGATAATATCGAATTTATGATAATAGAATAACAGTTACTGATCATGAAATAATAATTTCTAATCATTGAACAACAATTTAAGTGTATGGAACAATAGTTATTGATCATGGATCAACAATTCATGATTATGGAACAACAGTTTATGATCACGGAACAAGAATTTCTGATAATGAAACAATAATTTTTAATCATAGAACAACAATTTGTGTTTATAGAACAACAATTATTGATCATGGAACCACAATTTTTAATCATGGAACAACAGTTACTAATCATGGAACTATTATTTGTGATAATGGAACAACATTTACTGACCATGGAATGATAATTTTAAATGGAAGAACAATTACTGATTAGGGAATAACAATTTGTGTTCATGGAACAATAATTACTGAACATGAAACAACAATTGTGTTTATGGAACAACAATTCGTGATCATGAAACAACAATTTCTAATCAAAGAACAATTCATACCATACACATTAATGATAGTGCTCCATATTATAATATCTCTAACCCATCTTCTTCATTTCGTTATACTGAAACAGAGACCCCCAGTAATGTCTTGTTTGGGTGTAAAACACTCACAAGTAGATCATTTCTCAACGAAATAATGCAAGTCCTATATGAAAATTGATCCTCTCAACGAGCTCTATTCATATAAATTGGTTTGGTGTCTCAAGTTTTATCAAATAACACAAATTTTGGATAAAACCGCGAAGTGGGTCTATGGAAAAATTAAAAATTCGTGATGATTGGCTAAGAATTTTGAAAAACTGTTCTTAGGGGGTAATAAGCGAGCTAATACGGGCCTTTTGACATAAGTTTCATGAGTTTTGGTGGTGGTCAATAAATCAAACTTTAATGGCAGACGGCCATGGCTAAGCTTAAGGTTCTGTTTTCTTTACCTAAATTGTCTGTGTCTACACAAATAAATTGCAGAAAGAATAAAAATAGAAGGAGCTCACCTAAGCGTTTAAGAGTCTCGGTTGATTTTATCTCTCTCTCTCTCACTCTCTCTCTCTATATATATATATATCTATGTTTTTGCTTGTGTATGTATAGACAAAGGGGTGAGGGTGATGTTATGCTACAGTAGGGAGATTGTGGGATGAGTCAGTGATGAGAATGTTTGGTTTGATTGGGTCATGGATGAAATGAAAATTGGAAGGGAAGAGAGAGGATGGAGTTGGGTGGGAGGGAAGAAAGAGAGAGAGGGCCAGAGACTGGCTACCGAAAAAGAAAAATGGGGGAGAGAGAGAGTGTTTGGTCCGTACAAAACCACCGTGTTTAGTTAATATTTCCTTTTCTTCTTATTTTCCTCACCGTTTTCATTTGTAACCGAAAACAAGCAAAAGTTTTGTCTTTATGCTATGTCTGGAAAGATGATGGAAAAAGCGGAATGAAGGGAAGAATGGAGAAATGGGAAGGAGAGGATGGAGTATTGGGTATTTTACTATTATACCCTGACATTATTAAGATGTTATTGATCGGCCGGATTTTAAAGAACTTCCAGATTTTGTAATTCTGTCAATTTGGATTATTTATATCTATTACTGTTGAAGTTAGTTTCAATTTTGGACAAGCTAGAAGGTTTCCTATTTGTATGAGATTACTTGCAAGGGAGGTTTCTTGGTGGAGAAGTATTACTATGTGGAGTCTTACTCCTACTAGGATTTAAGTTTCTTGGCAGAGAAGTATTATCATGTGGGTAGTCTTATTCCTACTGGGATTTAGAGAGGCTAAAGATAATTTGTTGCTTAGTTTTAGAGAAGTTTTTCAAGAGTATCTCTTGGTGAATTGAGTGAACTAGTGATTATATTCCATATTACGTATAGTGGCTTCATTGGTTCCTCCTTCGCAGTTAGGCAGTTTGCTACACCGTGTATATTTTGTTTTCTTGTGTTTGGTTTGGATTTCTTAATTTGCTTGATTGTTTTGATCCTTTGATTATCTCGCTTCTGCACAACAATTTCCGAATTCCCATTTTGTAGTTCATCAACATCTTGCACAATGTGTATATATTTTCATCAGAGCTAGACATATTTTGCAATTTTTTTATCTGAATGGTTGATAATTACATGATAGGTTCACTTTTTTGCGAGAATTTTATAAATTGTCAAACCTTCTTCATTCTTCATATTTTGTTGCTAATGGTTAGATTGTGGGAAAAAAAAAAAGTTACACTTTAGTATATCTTTGAATGGACAGATTATCTGACCATATTTTTTTGAAAGGAACTTCGATTCTGTTATAAGACAAAAAAAATTTTTTTGTAACCTATTATTATTAAATTTTTAATTAAAATTAAATTAATCTGGTCCAAGTCAATTAAACCGACAGTCGAACCGGCGACGCATCCACCTAGTTACGTCGCTGGGTTAATCCTCGAGTCGGTTTTGATAATTATGCCATTATGTAGATGAACATTGTCATTTTCTGTACAACCAACTATTGGAATTTGGCTTAAATTTCTCATACTGGAATCTAGCTCGAGCAAGCTGCTCAGGCGAGGTTAGAAAGCTCTGGAGACAGAAATTCCACTCGATTGGGTGCCACGCAAGCAAGGCTGTACCCGAACGAACCACTAGAGCAAAAAACAGTGATTATGTGTGAGAATCAGCTTTCCTAATCTGAGTGGTAGAGGTTTGGGGTTAGTTTCCATAGGACATAAACTTCCTATTCGTATGAGATTACTTGCAATGGAAGTTTCTTTGTGGAGAAGGTTTACCATGTTGGTAATCTACTTCTACCAGGATTAGGCAAGGTATTCTATATAAATCAGAACGCATATATGGTGGAGATAATTTGTCTGGACATTGGCTCACCAAGAAAGGTGTGTGGCTCTTGGCTCACCATGTGAGGGATGTCGCCTTTTGGTATATCTATAGAGAGAAAGAAAACTCAAAGTGATTATAAAAGTTGTGGCTATGGACATGGTGTCGATCCTTGGTGGAGGAGAGAGTAACCGGTGAATCCTAAGAGGTGACGGAGAGAGTAATCGGTATTTCCTCATGTGCAGGACCTTTTGACATCTCAAGTGGTTAGCCCGGATGGAGGCTTTACACTAGCTGAGTTAGAATCTAAATGTCCATTCATGTGTGAGAGAACTCAGAAAAGTATTTAGAGTGAGAGTTGATAGTGGCTTGTAATAATTGTTGATCAATACAAGATTAGTCATTCCTTGGGGGTGGATGTAAGCACGATTGGTCGAATCACATTGAAATCTTATCTTGTGTTTATTATCCTTGTTATATATTCTATCTTGCTCTTGCTATTAGTTTCGTGTGAATTATCTTGAATGTGAATTGGTCTTGGGGTGCCCACCTGTACAACACCAACATTGTGAGGATTCTACTTCTATATTTTCATCGAAAACAAAGAAAAAAAAAGGAAAAGAATGCAGCTCTTTTCATAATTGAAAAATTAACCCCTACCACTGCATTCATAGACCCAAATAAAGTACATGATATAGCTTATGTCCAAGTGCATAAGAAAAAGGAATGATTATGAAAAAGCACTACATAGAGATACAAAGTAAAGACACTAGTATTTGCTTAAAAGACTAGGATATACAAAGTTCTTTTGATCTCCTCCAAAAAATGTCAACATAGGTTCCAATCCACAATAAAAATGGGCTACTCTAATTCAATTTCTTTGGCCCCCTTTTTTCGCCCTTTTCCATTTTGGTGGCTTTCCAAATTTTCGAACGAACCAAAAATGATATCTCTTGGTCAGAATGTTCCCAACAATGACCCCGACAACTGTCCCACTTAGATAACCCAAGCTTATGATGATCCAATCTAGTTTATTGGGAAAATCTGAATCCTCATCTTCGAAGGTTGAAGCGGGTGATGGTAATTCTATAGTATTCCCACATTTATTCGACAAAGGTTCTCCACATAACCCTGAATTTCCATCAAATGAGTTGTTTTCGAATGTACCAAATTGATTTCTGCGTGGTATAGGTCCGATGAGATGGTTATGGGAGACATTAAAAATTGCAAGAAAGGTAAGCTGGACTAGTTGCTCAGGGATATGTCCTGAGAGCTCATTTTGGGAAAGGTCCAACGATTCAAGTGCGGTAAGGTTCCCCAAGGATGTTGGAATCGGACCTATAAATCATTGCCAAATTACGAATAGGTTTGTTGAAAGTGTGAATCTTGATTCATTTTGAACTATGAGTCGTTAATTGAACTCTTTTTAGAAAATAAGAAAATTAAATAAATGCACTGGTTACTTGTAAAAACACATGCACAATACTTGAAATGAACAAACAATAATTCTATACTACTTTCATGTAAAATTGAAGCGCAAAATGTCGAAAGCTTTCCACAGAAAAATTAGAATTATTAAATTTGTTAACACCCATCTACTCTTAAAGGTTAAGTTGTTAGAGAAGATATAACTAAAGTATTCATATTCTTACCATGCATGGCCCTTCACATATGATCAGACTTTCTTTGAAGGGCCAAACACGTGCACATTTTATAAAGGGGCTGCGGCCAAGGCCCTCTCAAATAAACCCTTCAAAGCTTAAACTCATGCTACTTTTCTTTAACTCATTAGGTCTTTTTTATGCCTAAACAACTACAAATTGTTGTAACTTTTGTTCTACAAATCCGTTTTTCATAAAATTTGATGTTTTGGAATAGGCAAAATGAGATCTGATCGGGAGTGAACAAGTCCTAATTACACGCCTTAATTCACATTTGTTAGTACTTTTTTTCTTATTTTTGTGTATTTTTACTTTGTTTTCCATTTTCTAGCAGCTTTTGGAAGAAACAAGAATCCAGGCTAAATGGGGTGCAAAAACAGACTGAAAGAAGCAAAATAAGGCACCTCGCGCGAGCGGCCAGCTCGCCCGACAATCTAGCAGCGCGACCTGCTCGCGCGACCACCCAAAATCACTCTCGCATGATCTGTATAGAAAATCAAAGATGCGTATTTCAGTTTACTGAAGACTCCTACGTAAAAAAAAAACTGCCTATATACATCCAGAATATAAAATACAGCAGTTTTAGTGCAAATAGGTTTAGGAAAGCTTCCAAACTTGCTCCAAAACTATATATATACTCTATTGTAAATCAATTTTGGGGTTAGACATTGTTACACAACTCCATACACACCTTTATACAGAATATTATACACAACCATTGAAGAGAGAAAAGCAAGGAGAAGAAGAAGAAGAAGACCAAGGATTCCCATGGCCTCCTCCATCAACGTCTGCCAATCCTTGATTCTATGGTCAACTAAACCTAGATCTAGGGTTTCAATGAAACCCTAGCCAAGTAATAGGGTGTTATTTACATTTTTCTTTTAGTTTTACGATGTATGGATGATGATTACATGTTCAGAGGATTTTAAATAATAAAACCGAACTTCTATTGATTAAATCGTTACTTTCAAAGTTTATTCTTGTCTTAGATATATTTTGAAGTGATATGCTCAATGATCTATATTTGTTGTGCTTGTATGGATTATTTACATGTAATGGTGCTTATTTGGATTGTGATATCAAGTAGCCGATAGTTCATGACTAGGAAAGACGGATTGTGCCGCAACCCTAGTTTAGTATGAGACAATCCATGCCAACCAAAGATGAATTATGTTGGTGCTTGAATCGTGGTTATTTTCTTGATGGAGGAATTGGATTTGTAGTTATAATTCCCCATTATCATCCAATGTAATAAGCTAATTGAATGCATTAATACACTTATTACGAAGCTAGTGGTGGATTTACAATCCTAGATTCACCTTAAATATCATTTACAACAACTTTTAATTACTTTCATAGTTTAGATTTATTTTCACTGGTTTTAGCTTAATCAAAATCAAAATCAAAATTCCATTAATAAACTAGATTTAGGTTTTCAAATTAAAGTGCTTTAGTATTTCAATCTCTGTGGGTTCGACCTCTACTTCCACACTACAAATCTTTTAAAGTAGAGTATACTTTTTTATCTTGATTCTGACAAGATCAATTTTTGGCGCCGTTGTCGGGGATTGCAAATTACTATATAAATCCTAAGATAATTAAACGGGACCGACTTAGGGAAAATTTTTTATCCTGCCTTATAAGATAATTAATACCTCATGGCTATTATGAATGCTTATGCTCTAAATCCTAAGTTAATTTATAGACACGTACATTTGATATTTATACTTTGATCCCTGAAAGGTTGAGATCCTTAAATGGGTCAATATCTCATTGGATTGGGTGACAATATTGATTGTATGGTGGATATAAATTAATGATGGAATCATGATTGCTATGAGTTTCATGAGCTTTTTATGATTACTTGTACTTAGAATTCATGTTTTTCCTATGAGTTTGAGTGTGGTTTGTACGTTTCCTTTCTTCTTAAGTCCTTTTCGCATGCATGTGGAAGCATAGGTATGCGCTATTCTCCACCCATGCATGTGGAAGCGTGGTTTGCACATTTTTTTTTTCTTCTTCTTACGTCCTTTTCACATGCATGTGTAAGCGTAGCTGCATAGGTATGCACTATCCTCCACACCGTCACTACTTTAGCACGTGCAATACGTGTAGTTTGCTTGTTGATATGCACATATTTTCTCTTTCACGTTTCTCGGAGACCATTACATTTCTCTTCTTCTTTCTCGGCGTCTCTCTCTCTCTCTCTCTCTCTCTCTCTCTCTCTCTCCTATGCTGTGTTTGTTATAAAGGGGACAATTTATAATAGTGGAACAACAATTACTGATCTTGGAACAACAATTTCTAATAATGGAACAACAATTTATGTTCATGGAACAACAATTTCTAATAATTGGAACAATGGTTACTGATAATGGAACAACCGTTTGTAATCCCGGAACAACCGTTCATGATAATAGATCAATAATTTCTAATAATGGAACAACAATTACAGATCATAGAACAACAATCTGGGTAAGTTCTCGACAAGTCCTTTTTGTTTACCTCTTTCTTAAATCATGTAGAAGCATGAATAGGTTGATGATATCGAATTTATGATAATAGAATAACAGTTACTGATCATCAAATAATAATTTCTAATCATTGAACAACAATTTAAGTGTATGGAACAATAGTTATTGATCATGGATCAACAATTCATGATTATGGAACAACAGTTTATGATCACGGAACAAGAATTTCTGATAATGAAACAATAATTTTTAATCATAGAACAACAATTTGTGTTTATAGAACAACAATTATTGATCATGGAACAACAATTTTTAATCATGGAACAACAGTTACTAATCATGGAACTATTATTTGTGATATTGGAACAACATTTACTGACCATGGAATGATAATTTTAAATGGAAGAACAATTACTGATCAGGGAATAACAATTTGTGTTCATGGAACAATAATTACTGAACATGAAACAACAATTCGTGATCATGGAACAACAATTTCTAATCAAAGAATAATTCATACCATGCACATTAATTATAGTGCTCCATATTATAATATCTCTAACCCATCTTCTTCATTTCGTTATACTGAAACAGAGACCCCCAGTAGTGTCTTGTTTGGGTGTAAAACACTCACAACTAGATCATTTCTCAACGAAATAATGCAAGTCCTATATGAAAATTGATCCTCTCAACGAGCCCTATCCATATAAATTGGTTTGGTGTCCCAAGTTTTATAAAATAACACAAATTTTGGATAAAACCGCTAAGTGGGTCTATGGAAAAATTAAAAATTAGTGATGATTGGCTAAGAATTTTGAAAAACTGTTCTTAGGGGGTTATAAACGAGCTAATACGGGCCTTTTGACATAAGCTTCGTAAGTTTTGGTGGTGGTCAATAAATCAAGCTTTAATGGCAGACGGCCATGGCTAAGCTTAAGGTTCTGTTTTCTTTACCTAAATTGTCTGTGTCTACACAAATAAATTACAGAAAGAATAAAAATAGAAGGAGCTCACCTAAGGGTTTAAGAGTCTCGGTTGATTTTATCTCTCTCTCACTCTCTCTCTCTATATATATATCTATGTTTTTGCTTGTGTATGTATAGACAAAGGGGTGAGGGTGATGTTATGCTACAGTAGGGAGATTGTGGAATGAGTCAGTGATGAGAATGTTTGGTTTGATTGGGTCATCGATGAAATGAAAATTGGAAGGGAAGAGAGAGGATGGAGTTGGGTGGGAGGGAAGAAAGAGAGAGAGGGCCAGAGACTGGCTACCGAAAAAGAAAAAGGGGTGAGAGAGAGAGTGTTTGGACCGTACAAAACCACCGTGTTTAGTTAATATTTCTTTTTCTTCTTATTTTCCTCACCGTTTTCATTTGTAACCGAAAACAAGCAAAAGTTTTGTCTTTATGCTATGTCTGGAAAGATGATGGAAAAAGCGGAATGAAGGGAAGAATGGAGAGATGGGAAGGAGAGGATGGAGTATTGGGTATTTTACTATTATACCCTGACATTATTAAGATGTTATTGATCGGCAAATTAAAATGTCAAAAGATTAGAGAAAACTTTTCTTTCTCACAGCTCATACACTTTGGGATGGATTCAAATTTGTGGGCTTGAAGGGGAAATGCATCCCACCTCTCTTCCCGCCCCTCCCTTCTTCCATCATTACAAGCAAAGAAGGGGAATTTAGTTGATCAATCTTCGTGCAAGGTTCAGTTTGGAGATTTCAAGGACGAAATTCTTAATCTACCATTAATGTGCATAGTAATCAAAACTATCCTAATTGAAGAAATCCTGAACCAAACACTAAATTGGTCTGGGGCTGAATATATGACTAGAAGGAAGAGACTCGGGTTGGTCCGTGAGACCCGATCGATTGAACTGTGACCTGTACAACACGGCCGGATAGTAAAGAACTTCCAGATTTTGTAATTCTATCAATTTGGATTATTTATATCTATTACTGTTGAAGTTAGTTTCAATTTTGGACAAGCTAAAAGGTTTCCTATTTGTATGAGATTACTTGCAAGGGAGGTTTCTTGGGGGAGAAGTATTACTATGTGGAGTCTTACTCCTACTAGGATTTAAGTTTCTTGGCGGAGAAGTATTATCATGTGGGTAGTCTTATTCCTACTAGGATTTAGAGAGGCTAAAGATAATTTGTTGCTTAGTTTTAGAGAGGTTTTTCAAGAGTATCTCTTGGTGAATTGAGTGAACTAGTGATTATATTCCATATTACGTATAGTGGCTTCATTGGTTCCTCCTTCGCAGTTAGGCAGTTTGCTACACCGTGTATATTTTGTTTTCTTGTGTTTGGTTTGGATTTCTTAATTTGCTTGATTGTTTTGATCCTTTGATTATCTCGCTTCTGCACAACAATTTTCGAATTCCCATTTTGTAGTTCATCAACATCTTGCACAATGTGTATATATTTTCATCAGAGCTAGACATATTTTGCAATTGTTTTTATCTGAATGGTTGATAATTACATGATAGGTTCACTTTTTTGCGAGAATTTTATAAATTGTCAAACCTTCTTCATTCTAATATTTTGTTGCTAATGGTTAGATTGTGGGAAAAAAAAAAGTTACACTTTAGTATCTTTGAATGGACAGATTATCTGACCATATTTTTTTGAAAGGAACTTTAATTCTATTATAAGACAAATTTTTTTTTTTTGTAACTTATTATTATTAAATTTTTAATTAAAATTAAATTAATCTGGTCCAAGTCAATTAAACCGACAGTCGAACCGGCGACCCATCCACCTAGTTACGTCACTGGGTTAATCCTCGAGTCGGTTTTGATAATTATGCCATTGTGTAGATGAACATTGTCATTTTCTGTACAACCAACTATTGGAATTTGGCTTAAATTTCTCATACTGGAATCTAGCTCGAGCAAACTGCTCAGGCGAGGTTGGAAAGCTCTGGAGACAGAAATTCCACTCGCTTGGGTGCCACGCAAGCAAGGCTGTACCCGAGCGAGCCACTGGAGCAAAAAACAGTGATTATGTGCGAGAATCAGCTTTCCTAATCTGAGTGGTAGAGGTTTTGGGTTAGTTTCCATAGGACATAAACTTCCTATTCGTATGAGATTACTTGCAATGGAAGTTTCTTTGTGGAGAAGGTTTACCATGTTGGTAATCTACTTCTACCAGGATTAGGCAAGGTATTCTATATAAATCGGAACGCATATATGGTGGAGATAATTTGTCTGGACATTGGCTCACCAAGAAAGGTGTGTGGCTCTTGGCTCACCATGTGAGGGATGTCGCCTTTTGGTATATCTATAGAGAGAAAGAAAACTCAAAGTGAATATAAAAGTTGTGGCTATGGACATGGTGTCGATCCTTGGTGGAGGAGAGAGTAACCGGTGAATCCTAAGAGGTGACGGAGAGAGTAATCGGTATTTCCTCATGTGCAGGACCTTTCGACATCTCAAGTGGTTAGCCCGGATGGAGGCTTTACACTAGCTGAGTTAGAATCTAAATGTCCATTCATGTGTGAGAGAACTCAGAAAAGTATTTAGAGTGAGTATTGATAGTGGCTTGTAATAATTTTTGATCAATACAAGATTAGTCATTCCTTGGGGGTGGATGTAAGCACGATTGGTCAAACCACATTGAAATCTTATCTTGTGTTTATTATCCTTGTTATATATTCTATCTTGCTCTTGCTATTAGTTTCGTGTGAATTATCTTGAATGTGATTTGATCTTGGGGTGCCCACTTGTACAACACCAACATTGTGAGGATTCTACTTCTATATTTTCATCAAAAACAAAGAAAAAAAAAGGAAAAGAATGCAGCTCTTTTCATAATTGAAAAATTAACCCCTACCACTGCATTCATAGACCCAAATAAAGTACATGATATAGCTTATGTCCAAGTGCATAAGAAAAAGGAATGATTATGAAGAAGCACTACATAGAGATACAAAGTAAAGACACTTGTATTTGCTTAAAAGACTAGGATATACAAAGTTCTTTTGATCTCCTCCAAAAAATGTCAACATAGGTGCCAATCCACGATAAAAATGGGCTACTCTAATTCAATTTCTTTGGCCCCCTTTTTTCGCCCTTTTACATTTTGGTGGCTTTACAAATTTTTGAACGAACCAAAAATGATATCTCTTGGTCAGAATGTTCCCAACAATGACCCCGACAACTGTCCCACTTAGATAACCCAAGCTTATGATGATCCAATCTAGTTTATTGGGAAAATCCGAATCCTCATCTTCGAAGGTTGAAGCGGGTGATGGTAATTCTATAGTAGTCCCACATTTCTTCGACAAAGGTTCTCCACATAACCCTGAATTTCCATCAAATGAGTTGTTTTCGAATGTACCAAATTGATTTCTGCGTGGTATAGGTCCGATGAGATGGTTATGGGAGACATTAAAAATTGCAAGAAAGGTAAGCTGGACTAGTTGCTCAGGGATATGTCCTGACAACTCATTTTGGGAAAGGTCCAACGATTCAAGTGCGGTAAGGTTCCCCAAGGATGTGGGAATCGGACCTATAAACCATTGCCAAATTACGAATAGGTTTGTTAAAAGTGTGAATCTTGATTCGTATTGAATTATGAGTCATTAATTGAACTCTTTTTAGAAAATAAGAAAATCAAATAAATGCACTGGTTACTTGTAAAAACACATGCACAATACTTGAAATGAACAAACAATAATTCCTACTTTCATGTAAAATTGAAGCGCAAAATGTCGAAAGCTTTCCACAGAAAAATTAGAATTATTAAATTTGTTAACACCCATCTACTCTTAAAGGTTAAGTTGTTAGAGAAGATATAACTAAAGTATTCATATTCTTACCATGCATGGCCCTTCACGTATGATCAGACTTTCTTTGAAGGGCCAAACACGTGCACATTTTATAAAGGGGCTTCGGCCAAGGCCCTCTCAAATAAACCCTTCAAAGCTTAAACTCATGCTACTTTTCTTTAACTCATTAGGTCTTTTTTATGCCTAAACAACTACAAATTGCTGTAACTTTTGTTCTACAAGTTTGTTTTTCATAAAATTTGATGTTTTGGAATAGGCAAAACGAGATCTGATCGGGAGTGAACAAGTCCTAATTACACACCTTAATTCACATTTGTTAGTACTTTTTTTTTCTTATTTTTGTGTATTTTTACTTTGTTTTCCATTTTCTAGTAGCTTTTGGAAGAAAGCAAGAATCCAGGCTAAATGGGGTGCAAAAACAGACTGAAAGAAGCAAAATAAGGCACCTCGCGCGAGCGGCCAGCTCGCCCGACAATCTAGCAGCGCGACCTGCTCGCGCGACCACCCAAAATCACTCTCGCACGATCTGTACAGAAAATCAAAGATGCGTATTTCAGTTCACTGAAGACTCCTACGTTAAAGAAACTGCCTAATTACATCCAGAATATAAAATACAGCAGTTTTAGTGCAAATAGGTTTAGGAAAGCTTCCAAACTTGCTCCAAAACTATATATATACTCTATTATAAATCAATTTTGGGGTTAGACATTGTTACACAACTCCATACACACCTTTACACAAAATATTATACACAGCCATTGAAGAGAGAAAAGCAAGGAGAAAAGAAGAAGAAGACCAAGGATTCCCATGGACTCCTCCACCAACCTCTGCTAATCCTTGATTCTATGGTCAACTAAACCTAGATCTAGGGTTTCAATGAAACCCTAGCCAAGTAATAGGGTGTTATTTACGTTTTTCTTTTAGTTTTACGATGTATGGATGATGATTATATGTTCAAAGAATTTTAAATAATAAAATCGAACTTCGATTGATTAATCATTACTTTCAAAGTTTATTCTTGTCTTAGATATATTTTGAAGTGATATGCTCAATGATCTATATTTGTTGTGCTTGTATGGATTATTTACATGTAATGGTGCTTATTTGAATTGTGATATCAAGTAGCCGAATAGTTCATGCCTAGGAAAGACGGATTGTGCCGCAACCCTAGTTTAGTATGAGACAATCCGTGCCAACCAAAGATGAATTATGTTGGTGCTTGAATCGTGGTTATCTTCTTGATGGAGGAATTGGACTTGTAGTTATAATTCCCCATTATCATCCAATGTAATAAGCTAATTGAATGCATAAATACACTTATTACGTAGCTAGTGGTGGATTTACAATCCTAGATTCACCTTAAATATCATTTACAACAACTTTTAATTACTTTCATAGTTTAGATTTATTTTCACTGGTTTTAGCTTAATCAAAATCAAAATAAAAATTCCATTAATTAACTAGATTTAGGTTTTCAAATTAAAGTGCTTTAGTATTTCAATCTCTGTGGGTTCGACCTCTACTTCCACACTGCAAATCTTTTAAAGTAGAGTATACTTTTTTATCTTGATTCTGACAAGATCAATTTTTGGCGCCGTTGTCAGGGATTGCAAATTACTATCTTTAGTTTTAGAATATTAGTTTAGTTAATCCGTAAATATTAGATTAGGTTTACTTTTTCTTATTTTCCGTTTTTGTTGAGTTACTAACTTTTCTATTTGTTTTGTAGGTTTCTCAAGTAATCAAATTCTACCGTTTCGGAGTGGAAAATCTTTGCACATCAAAGAAGCTTACGCAAATCAATTAAATAAAAAAAATTAATAAAAAAAATCATTAAGTAAATCGCTTCCTTTAAAATTCGCTTCAAACCACTGTAAGTTAGTGCGCTGAGACGCACTATTTGCATTAGTTTAGGAGTAATTTTCACATGCATTAGTTAGGAAACCCGGGGCGCTGGGCTTTGACACGAATCACTACATAACAGGATAACTTTCATGCATCATAGTAGTTGTGTGCTTGTTGTCTTATTTGTGTGGTTGCTTTTCGTATTTGTTTGAGTCAGTTTTTATCTTAGTATCGTTTTTTTTTAGTTTATGTTTAGTATGCGTTCAAGTAAACCTCTACATTCTTTCAATCCTGAACTTGAACGTACCCTAAGAGTTAGTAGGTCTGCAACTCAAGTTTCTAGAGCTCGGTTGTTGTTAGTCGACGAATTAACTCCGAAACCGTTGTCATTATTTCAGGCCAAAATTCAAAGCACGCTTAAACGTTTAAGAAAAACTTGAACTATTAACATCCAACCTATTCCAATAGCCGACATTGGAAACAATGGGAATAACAGAAATAATGAAAATAATCCTAATATACCTCCACCTCCTCCGCTTAAAGATTATTTTATTCTTACAGCTCACATGCCACAGGCAAGTATCGAATTACCGGAGGTGACGGCATCTCACTTTGAGATAAAGTCATCTACCATCGCGCTACTCCCTTCATTCCATGGCCATATTAAAGAAGATTCTCATCATCACTTAGGAGATTTTGAAGATATATGCTCTACATTAAAAATCCAAAACCTAACTGATGATGAATTAAATGCCATTCTCCTTAAAATATAAAGCGAAGTATTGGCTCCAATCCCTTGAGCCAAACACTATTAAAACATAGGAAGCATTACACACTGCATTTTTACAAAAGTTTTTCCCTGTCATAAGAACTAATCAGATAAGAAAATCCATAACGAACTTCGTAATGCAAGATGGGGAAACGCTCTATGACACTTGGGAACAATTTAAAGAATTATTGCGCTCTTGCCCACATCATCAAGTTCCCAAGTGGCAATTGGTATAGATCTTCTACGAGGGACTTGTTCCCCCACTATGTAATACAATCAATGCCGTTTGTGCGGGTACCTTCCAACACAAAAGCGCCGACGAGGCATGAAAATGTTTTAAAACATTAAGCGAGAATTCGATGCACCAAGCCATGTCGGTACGTCCTGAGGGGTGCCTTCCACCTAAACCTAAGTGAGAGGAGCGTTTCGAGTCAAGTCATTCAATTGAATTACAGGAACTATCTTAAAAACTTCACCCATTAATGACAATGAACCAAACGTCGTGCTCATCCTCTTCTGAAATTTGTCAAATATGTTCAGAGTCTTCGCATTCTATACTTGCATCCCCATCTGCATCTTAATTTCCAGAATTTGTAGAGCAACACATACATTTTATTCAACAATTCCCACAAAATAGTTATAATCCTATGATAACTAATTTTCCTAACACTTATCGATCCAAAATTCAACAAAGTCAATACCAACACCCCCATTTTAATCCTACCCCTCCAAGGGATAACTCTTTTGAGGTAAATGTGTTGGTATCTCTTAAGACTATCGAAATGCAAGTATAGGCACAAAGTACAAACAGTACACTCGCACATACAATCCATTACGAAGCTTGAGTCCCAAATGGGACAAATAGCTACTGCGATAAGTCGTAGAAACGAGGGTAAGTTGCCTAGTCAACCTATTCAAAACCCTAAGGGACAATTTGAGAATGGGGGTTCGAGTGAGCAAGTAAACGCCTTTTCGATTAGGATGACTATTCTGGAAGAAGAAGTTGTTGAAATTCTGAATAAGAGAGAGAAAGATGTGAATATTAATTTGAATCAAGAGAAGGGTGAGGACACGAGTCGTATAAGGAAGGAAAACGAACCGGTACCGACAGCTTATGTTCCAAAACTACCCTTCGTACCGAACGTTGAGGAGCGTTACATTTTTCAAAGAAAGGGTAAAAAATTGAAGATATACTCGAGGTATTTAAACAAGTTAAAATCAATATTCCATTCCTTGATGCTATAAAACAAATTCCCGCATACGCTAAATGTCTAAAAGACCTATGCACTTAAAGGTGCAAGTTGTACAGTCATGTTCCAAAAAAGGTCTTCCTCGTGGAAAAAGTAAGTTCGATTTTTCAACACGCTCCTCCGAAGTATAAGGATCCAGGAACACCAACGATATAATGTGTCATAGGTGACACTGTCATTCATCGTGCTCTCCTTGACTTTGGAGCGAGTGTGAATCTCCTACCATACACGGTTTACAAACAATTAGGTATTGGTGAACTTAAACCCATGGCAAGTGCCATACAATTAGCGGATCGTTCTATTAAAATCCCTAGAAGAATCGTTGAGGATGTCTTGGTAAAAGTTGATAAATGTTATTATCCCATCGATTTCATGGTCCTTGACACTGAACCGGTAATAGATGCTAGAAAACACACTCCCGTCATTCTTGGTAACCACTAACGCGGGTGTCAATTGTCTAATGGGGGTAATCAAAGTATCATTTGGAAACATGAATCTAAAATTAAATGTTTTTAACACTATTGATCAACCTCCCAACGATGATGATGACCTATGTGAGGCGGATAGTAAGGATAGACGCACGATTGAACCTAATAAAGAAATAAATGTGGGTAAGAAAAACAATATAGTGAGTCAAGAGCGGACGAATTTGAATAACCCAGACCCTAATGCTTAATTTACTCGGAAGGTGAGAAATCGATTTGAACATAATCAGGGAGAACTGTCGATCGAGTCAACAAATAATGACATTATTTCTGCTTTCCATCAGAGTCTCCCTACTGTCTTCAAGGGTAAAAAGTCCGAGTTATGGCCTCCATAAGTCATGGGCTAGAACGTAAAAGACAGCGCTTCTTGGGAGGCAACCCAAGCTTTATTTCATCCGTTTCTTTTATTTTTGAATGTTTTTGGGTCATTTCAATCAGTTTTTGAGTTCTCTAAACAGGTTTGGGGGTCGGGGTTAATTTATTTTGAGCTTATTCACATAAAACAAGTGAAAAAAGAGGAAAAGGACCAATCGCGCACGCGGCCTGCTTGCGCGAGATTTTACTTTAGAGGAAATATTTTTTTAGACTTTTTATATATGCTCTCAGTTTCAGATCGCGCTAGGGATCGTGCGCGTGAGTAGTTCGCTCGAGCGGCCCGCTCACGCGGTCTGGTGCCTTAGAAACTTTTCTTTATATAATTTAAAACAAGTCTCAGCTTCACCTTGCGGAGGGGTTCGCGCACGCAAAGGTCGCTTGTGCGGGCCACTCGCGTGGGCCGCTCACTTGAGGTAATGTTTTGTGTGTTTTTCTCTCTGTTCTTTCACTCTTTCTCCCAAACCTGGTCAATTGTTTGTTCTTTTCTGTTTGTTCTCTTAGGTCCCTTTTAGATCGAGTCCTTCTTTGTTTTGATAATTCCATTTATGCATGTTCTTTTCAGTTTTAGTTTAGTTTAGTTTATGCATTATATTAATATTTCTATTAGTCATCGTTGTTATTTTCTTTTGTGAAGTATTTTGACAGGTGAATTTGTGTCTCCATTTGGAAAATTAAACTTTATCGCCATATTATTATACGTTTACCTGTTTGTGATTGCCGAGATCGAGGTAATATCGTTCTTTCCTTATGTACTCTACTGTCTTTCATTTTATTATTTCATTGGGGACAATGAAAGGTTTAGGTTTGGGGGGTATTCACTCACATGCACATTATTATGCATCAATTTTTCAACCAATTTTTCAAAAATTTTAAATGCTTGTACTTAAATAAATGATATTACCGACATTTTTGCAATCTCAATTCGATACTTCTTGTTATGTAACTTGGATTGTTATAGAATGGTAAACATGAAGAGGTGATTAAACATTTGCTGAAGTCATGATGCGACGTTTAGGATAGGTATCATTCGAATCGTAGTTTTATATCATAAATTTGCATACAAAGCTATGCACTACACGTAGTCACTTGAATACATGTTTGATGTGAACTATAATACGATTCGGATTTCTAGATAACACATGGTGGAGACTAAACCCGGTGAGTTTTTGAGCCTATATTTTCTTTTTAGAGGGTTCTAAATACATTTTGTGTTTATCGAATTTCATTGAAATAGCGCATTAACTCATTGTTTAGTCTCAATATTCTTGTTTTGGTTGATAGTCAAGTTAAATATTTGCTACCATGCTAATTAATCTTCCGTCGTAAACGTTGAATAACCGTATCACCTAGGACGTGATTTTAGGCCCTCTTTGTTTTTCACCCATTTAACCTTTGACTTATCCAGATAAACGATAAAATTTCCTTTGTTTGCCCTTTGAGCCGTTAAAATGCCATTTTTCTTTAATCAGCATTATCCTGTTTTTGCTCCAATTTGGCCGACTTGGAGTTCACCACTAAGAGATTGATCAACTTTTAGTGATGATGAGGCAGTGTGTTAATTGAGAAGAAGAAGAAGATGATATTTAGTATTTGGGGTAGTTGACTTGGTATTCAATGAATATTCGTTTCAAAAGCAATGAAAGGGAAAAAAAGGTTGAAAGAAGAAAAGAAAGAAAGAAAAATTGAAAGAAGAAGAGAGAAAAAAAAAGAGGAAAGAAATTTAAAAATATGAAAAGTAGAGAATGAAAAGATGAAAGTTGGTAGAAGAATGAATGAAAGAAATTGAATATGCCTTACAATGCCATTCTGAAGATTACTTGATGAATCATTTCTATCCTTTTTCATTGTCCGAGCTACAATACAACCTTTGAAAAGTACTATTTGATTCTAGAAAACATGGTTTGGATATGAAAACGATGGGAGGGAGATTAAAACATGTTAACGATTAATTTTTCTTGACTATTGGCATCCTATCCGTGAAACTTATGCACATAAATCAAGAAGTGGCACAAAACCCAAGGTGGACCCCACCATGGCCTGCCACATGGTGACACATGTAACACCCTAGACACATGTCACTTGTATCCTTGCCACTTGTCTACATATTGGACACTTGTCCATGCATGCAACACCCTAACACATGCATGAAGACACCTAGCAACCACCTTGCCCTATTTATACATGCATACACACACACTACACCCTCTTGGACACTTATAATCTGCACTTATAGAGAGAGAGAGGGAGAGAGAGAGAGAGAGCTAAGAGATGAACTCCATGGTGGGATGAAGGAAGTTAGAAGAAGAAGGAGAGGAACAAGGAACATCCACCATTGAAGTTGAATTCAAGCTTTCTTAAGCTCAAATGCAAAGCCTAAGCTCAATTTCAAGTTTAGGTGAGTAATCTAACTCACTTTAGAACATATATAGTATGTAGTAATGTTTAGTGAGTGTTTGATGTTGTATTTTGAGGTTCTATGCAACATGCAAGTTAAGTCTTTAAATCTGAGAAATTGAAACTTCCAGCAGAATGTAGCTTAGTAAAATGAATGTTTTGTGCAGCTCAAAAATCAAAATTAAGCTACGTTTTCTTGTGGTGAAAGATAACTCATTTATCTACAAATAACCCTTCTATATCTTAGTCTAGAAATCAATCCTTCATGGGTGAAATGCATGTACAACGCAGTGTTATGAATATGAGAAACAGAAACTTCCAGCAGAATATAGCTTAGTAAAATGAATGTTTTGTGCAGCTCCAAACTCCGAATTAAGCTAGGTGTTTTTGTGGAGAAAGGTGACTCATATATCTACAAATAACTCTTCTATAGCTCAGTCTAGAAATCAATTCTTCATAGGTGAACTGCATGTACAACGCAGTGTTATAAATCTGAGAAACTGAAACTTTCAGCAGAACATAGTTTAGTAAAATGAATATTTGGAGTAGTTCAAAAATCTGAATTAGGCTAGGTTTTTTTGTGGAGAAATCTAACTCATTTATCTACAAATAACTCTTTTGTAGCTCAGTCTAAAAACCCCTCCTTCATAGGGGAAATTTACGTACAACGCACTGCTATAAATCTGGAACATAGCAGTCCGAAAGTATAGAAATGTCTAGGTAGAATAACTATTTTGAGCAGCTCAAAAATGTAATTGAAGCTAGATTTTTTTGTACATGAAGATAATCATATTATCTACAATGTTTTAGTTTTGAGTTTGATCACAAAGCAATTTATCATGCCCAAATAAATCATATTGTTTCAGTCAACACAATGAAAATGTATCCTGGCAGATTGTGTAGCTTTTTGTACGATGTTTTGGTTTATGCATGGTATTGATTGTTGATGCTAGTTTTCTGTACCTGTGTTATTATGAAAATCTTGTGCTATGGTAGTGCTATCGTATAGATGAGTATGTTAAGGGTTTCATCTATATGTTTATTGGTATTAAATCCATGTTATAAATCCATGAGTTACGTGAATTTAGTTTAATGACCATTGGAAAGTTCATACCCAAACTACGAGTATGTTGTATGGCACAATTATTGCGTTGGTAAGTGATTGGGAAAGTTTTCATCATAAGTATATTGAGAGGTAATCAAAATTTCGAACGTAAAGCGAAATACTGACGGTTATAAGTGGATGATATTAATGAACTAAACTACGAAACGTACGAACGTGTAAAATAACGATAAAACCTTCAATAATAGATTTAATGCGAATAAGGGACGTTGGGTTTCGTTTCTAGTCGTGTGACTACCGGTCAAAGTTAATTCGTGAATTTTCGTGTCGTGTTTGGATAATTCTTGCAAAGCTGGTCTCTCGATTATTCCATGGAGTCGATTGGTGAGTTATGTTTTGTTCCTTGATCTGAGGATCGGCATGACGTGTTTGGTCAAGTGCGAATGACCTGAGGATCGTCATGACGTGTTCGATCAAGTAGTTGATTAGTTTTCCGTACCCTTGGACTGAGGATCGGCATGACGTGTTCAGTTATGTACGGGTGACCTGAGGATTGGCATAACGTGTTCATCCAAGTGATTATTAATTTCCCGTACCCTTGGTCTGAGGATCGGCATGACGTGGTCGGTAACGTGCGGGCGACCTGAGGATCGGCATGATGTGTTCGACCAAGAGATTGTTAATGTCCCGCACACTTATGCCATTTGGGCGACAGTTTGAATGCCAGCTGGGCGATAGTTTGAATGCCATTTGGGCGAAAGTTTGAGTGCCAGTTGGGCGACAGTTAACTATTCATTGTTGAGTGTTGTTCTTTCTTGACCAGTAAATGCGTTTGGAGTTAAGACTTCTTTCAGTCAATGTCATTGGTCAGTTCAGTTCTGGGTTAAGTTTCAAAGGGAATGATTGGGTTTAAATAAAACATAGTTTTGAGAATAAGAAAAGACGAACGAGACATAGTATCGAGAATAAGAAATGATGAACGAGATATGGTTTCGAGAAATAAGAAGAGATGATGAATAACTTACCTTGGTGGTGGTAACCTTAAGGGGACCCTCACTTAGCTTAACTGCTAACGGCTTTTCATGCCGCTGGACCTTCCACGTCCAGCCTTTGCAGGTCCAGACGGAGCTGGCTATGATCAAGATACAGATTTTACTACTAAAGACTATGCTGGTGAAGATTACTACGAGGAAGGCTATGCTTTCGCTAGCTGAAGATCTTGTAGTTTTTCTTCTATCATAGTTCTGTCATTAATATGTTTAATGATGTAATAGCTTAGTTGAACTTGTAATATCTATCTTTTGGATATCTTTTAGTCTGTAATATACTAATCATATAAGACTTGAATGTTTAGATTCTTGCTTCCGTTAAACTTAGTCACTTTCCCATATTATATTATTGTTTTAAGCATTTTTGGACAATCAGGTGACATTCACAACCAGTCACGTGTCTACGAACTCTTAAAGAAAATTTATTTTTTCCTATTTTTGGTACTTCGGGGCGTGACAGAGTGTCTCGTTTTAGAGTGTAATTAACCTTGTGAGATTCGTAGTCGAAGCATAGTTTGATGGTTATCCGAGTTAGATTCCAAGTTCATGACATGCGCGTGTTCATTTGACTACCACATCACACACGTGCAATTATATAAGAAACTCTATTGATTTTATTCGATGCATGTGCTTGAGATTGTTTTTCATGACGTAGGTAGACGTTTGATTTCGTTTCTTTTTGTTCATTATTCTATTATGAATCTTTGTTTTATGATAAGGAGTATTGAATATTATGTTTTTCGTTTATCTAAAAAGAAAGGAAAAAAAAAGCTTTTCAAATTTATAATAAAAAAAAGATGGTTGTGGGTGATTTGTTGACGAGAACCCTCACGAGACTTCACTCGTCTGACTAGAGACACCTAGGGGTTTAAAAGGCTTGTTGCATATGCTAAATGCAATCAGGATCCATGCGAAAATGGAGTAGTTTTTTATTAGTAGTTTTATTTTTTTGTTATTTTTGCTCGAGGACTAGCAAAATGTAGGTTTGAGGGTATGATCGAGAGTGAGTCCTAATTACACGCCTTAATTCACATTTGTTAGTACTTTTTATCCTATTTTGTGTATTTTTACTTTGTTTTCCATTTTCTAGCAGGTTTTGGAAGAAAATAAGAATCCAGGCTAAATGGGGTGCAAAAACAGACTGAAAGAAGTAGAAAAAGGCACCTCGCGCGACAATCCAGCACATCGCTCCCGCGGCCCACTCGCACAATCCGTACCGAAAACCAAAGATGCGTATTTCAGTGTACTGAAGACTCCTACGCGAACGAAACTTCCTAAGTACGTCCAGAATGTAAAATACAGCAGTTTTAGTGCAAATAGGTTTAGGAAAGCTTCCAAACTTGCTCCAAAACTATACATATACTCTATTGTAACTCAATTTTGGGGTTAGACATTGTTAGACAACTCCATACACACCTTTATACCCAACATTATACACAGCCATTGAAGAGAGAAAAGCAAGGAGAAAAAGAAGAAGATTAGGGATTCCCATGGCCTCCTCCATCAACCTCTTGCCAATCTTATGGCCAACTAAACCTAGATTTAGGGTTTCAATGAAACCCTAGCCAAGTAATAGGGTGTTATTTATGTTTTTCTTTTAGTTTTATTATGTATGGATGATGATTACATGTTCAGAGGATTTTAAATAATAAAATCGAACTTCTATTGATTAAATCGTTGCTTTTAAAATTTATTCTTGTCTTAGATCTATTTTGAATGTGATGTGCTCAATGATCTATATTTACTGTGCTTGTATGGATTATTTACATGTAATGGTGCTTATTTGAATTGTGATATCAAGTAGCCGAATAGTTCATGCCTAGGAAAGACGGATTGTGCCGCAACCCTAGTTTAGTGTGAGACAATCCGTGCCAACGAAGATGAATTATGTTGGTACTTGAATCGTGGTTATCTTCTTGACGGAAGAATTGGGCTTGTAACTACAATTTCCCATTATCATTCAATGTAATAAGCTAATTGAATGCATAAATACCCTTCTATATGAAGCTAGTGGTGGATTTGCAATCATAAGTTCATCTTAAATATCGTTTACAACAACTTTTAATTGCTTTCATAATTTAGATTTATTTTCACTGTTTTTAGTTTAATCAAAATCAAAATCAAAATTTCATGTTCTTAATTAACTAGATTTAGGTTTTCAAATTAAAGTGTTTTAGTATTCCAATCTCTGTGGGTTCGACCTCTACTTCCACACTACAAATCTTTTAAAGTAGAGTATACTTTTTTGTCTTGATTCTGACAAAATCAAGATCTATCAACCGAGATCAACATTGACCATGAAATACTAGGGAAATAAACTAAAAATTAAACAAATATGAAAAATGGTATTTTTTTTGCATAAATATTTATATATAAAAAAAAAAGAGCATATTTCTTTCATAAAATTGGCACTATAGGTGCATAAATCTCAAGAAAATATAGGGAATAAAAAAAACACTCAAAAAGGCTAAAAAAAACCAAGTGAGTTATAGTAATATTATCTATCAAAACAGACAATAATATCTGTTAAGACATATAAAATCAAAAAAATGAAATTCTAAATTACTTTCTTTTGTACAATTTTCAACTCCATTGCGTAGATCTCGAAGAAATACATGAAATCGAAAAATAAAATGAATGAATCAAAATCACTCAAAAATTCTAAAAAAAATCAAGTGAGTTATGGTGGTTTAAAGTTGACAGATAAGTGAATATTTTTTTTTTTGTTTATGTATTTTCTTCGATGTCTACGCAATGGAGTTGAAAGTTTGAAAGTTGCACAAATCAAACCTCAGTTTGTGATAGATAAAATCAAAAAATGAGATTCCAAATTACTTTCTTTTGTAAAATTTTCAACTCTATTTCGTAGATCTCGAAGAAATACATAAAAAAAAATAATAAAAATAAAAAAATAAATCACTCAAAAAGGCTAAAAAATACGAGTGAGTTATGGTAGTTTAAAGTTGACAGCTAACATTAATCTCATTTGTCAAACAGATATTATTATCTATTTTGATAGATAAAATCAAAAACTGATGTTCCAAATTACTTTATTTTGTACAATTTTCAACTCCATTGGATAGATCTCGAAGAAATATATGAAATAAAAAAAAAATTCACTCAAAAAGGCTAAAAAAACAAGTGAGTTATGGTGGTTTAAAGTTGACGGATAATATTGCCTTAGCCATTTTTTTGTTCCAGCGACAAGCTTTCCACCAAATTCTAAAAGTAGCGAGGATCTTTTTAAAAATTGGCCAAATCGTGTGAGTTTTTGACTAATACACTTAATTTCAAAGGGTATATGACCTAATATCCGTTTTATAAATTAGGGTAACGGCAAGGATTATCGTTAGACAACCACATAATTTAGGAGAAACTGCACTTTACCCCCTTGTACTTTCACTATTGTTCAAGTCACCCCCTGTACTTTGAAAAGTATCAAAGAAGCACCATATAATTTAAACTGAAGTGAAAATAACGGAATCTGTTAAAGTGAGAATGAAATGACAAAAATACCCTCATATACAGGGGTGACTTGAACAAAGGTCAAACTACATGGGGTAAAATGAATATTTTCCTACTGCTTAAAACACTTTTCGTCCATTTTGACGAAAAGTCTAATACTTTCACTTTAGTTTAAAGTACATGGGGGTCTTTGATACTTTTCAAAGTACAGGGGTGACTTAAGCAATGGTCAAAGTACAGAGGGATAAAATGCAGTTTCCCCTATATTTTAACCGTAAGGACCTTAGACAACCGTATACTCTAAAAACTTAAGCTATTAGAGATGGTGTAACTACAATATTTATACTCTCAACAAAGTCAAAATTATGGATATAAAATTAAGATGCCTATCAAATTGTATGAAATCTCAAATCAACCCGTATCAATCGAATGTAAATAACAATAATATTACCTGTAAGAGCATTATTCGAAAGGTTGAGCAACTGAAGCCCCTTGAGTGCTCCAATCAATTCTGGAATACTCCCTTTAAACTTGTTTCCTGAGAGATCAAGGGCTTTGAAGTCACTTTGGACCTTGTAATAATACATGTCAGCTCCTTTGTTCGTGATTCTCATAGAGTAACTTAAATTATATGTGACAGAGTTCATTGGTGTCCCTAAATAATTTGACTTTTCTACGTCCTCCTGAACTTTCATTTCACTCCAAATTTGAAAGTACTTTAAAGGTAATTCACCACTAAAGCCATTCCAAGATATGTCCAGGATCTGAAGCTTAGGGAAATCAAACTTTGATAATGGACCTTCTATTTCACCATGGAATTGATTAGATTTGAGATCCATAATCTTCATCTCTGGGATTGTTCCAAGCCAAAATGGAAAAATGTCATTAAATTTATTGTTTCCAAGATAAAGATACTCTAACATTTTGCAATTGGCCAAAGATCTTGGTACTGGACCCTCGAAATGATTTTGACTTAAGTCTATCACCTTCAAATTGCTTCCATTATTGTATGGTTGGGGAATTGTGCCGTGGAAACTGTTGTCTTGCAAAATCATTATTGATAGGGAGTCACTGAAGTTGCTCATACACTGTGGGAGTGTTCCATTCAAGGAGTTGTCCGACAGGGCAAGCATAGATAGAGAACTCAACTTGCATATTAATGGTGGAATCTCTCCTGTTAGGAAGTTTGAACTTAGCACCATAGTTGTCAAAGTTTGAATGTTCCATACCCAATTCGGTATATGTCCGCGAAGATTGTTGCCACCTAGTTGTAGCCACTCCATTTGGCTTTGATATCGCAGGAACTTCGGGAACTCACTTAAATTGCACTCCCCGAGTCCTAAAAACTTAAACTGCGGTAGAGTACCATTGATACTCCCCGTGGTGATCAATGACAACTTGTTAATGGATAGTTCGAGAAAAGTGAGATTTTTTAACTTCAGAAACATCTCTACTTCCATTGTTCCATTGAAGTTATTAGAATGTAGACAAAGTGTGGTAAGATTAGTGAGCTTGAATATTGATTTTGGGATTGGACCGTGCAAACCATTTCGGTCAAGACTAAGCACAGTTAATTGGGTGAGGTTTCCGAACCAAGATGGAATCTCACCAATAAGATGATTATCTGAAAGGCTCAAATAGGTTAGTTGAGTCATGTTTTGAAGACAATATGGGATGACACCATACAAATTGTTCGTCCACAGGTATAAGTATGCGAGTTTGATTTGCTTCCCAATCCATGACCATGTGCCGCTGCTGAAATTGTTGTTAGCAAGTGATAAGAAATAGAGTTGGGTTAGATTAGCCAATGAAGAAGGGACTTCACCTGTGAAATGATTTGCTGAAAGGTCAAGAATAGTGAGTTTAATGAGGCTTCCAACAGGAGCAGGGAGTTGGCCAATAAAATGATTTGTTGAAATGTTAAAATAAGTGAGATGGATGAGATTACCAACAGAAAAAGGGATTTGACCTGAAAAGTGACAATTACTCATATCCAGCAATTTCAAGTACTCAAGATTACCAATAGATTCGGGAAGTTTCCCAGTGAAATTCGTGTTAGCGAGACTTAAACCCTCCATGAGACTACCACGCTGAAATTCTGGTAAATATCCGATGAGATTTGGATTAAATCGTACGCTCAGATTACGCAGGTTTGGTAGTGAAAAAATGCCACTTGGGAAAGTACCAAACAGACCACAATCTCTTAGATAAAGAGCAGAAAGGGAAGACAAATTAGCCATGGTTTCAGGTACAGTTGAAGATATGTTCACACCACTAAGAGCAAGTTCTTGAAGGTCTGTTAAGTTTTCAACTAAATTACTAAGACTTGGTTTTTCAAGTTTCAAGAGACTCTGAGAAAATGGGTTAACAAAAGAAGAAAGATAAAGAAAAGCCAACTTGGGAAGCTCTAATACTTCTAATGGGATTTGCCCGAAAAATGACGATCCTGATAGATCAAGACTCTGAAGGTGGACAAGATTGCGAATCCCAGATGGGATTTGAGAGTAATTAAAGTGGTTATAGGCAAGATTAAGACTCTGAAGGTGGACAAGCTTGAAAAGGGTACTACTGGAATTGATTGAACCATAGAGTAAACTGCAACTGAGGTCGAGACCTATCACATGACCGGTGTGGTTGTCACACTCGACTCCATCCCATGAGCAGCAATTACCGTTTTCTCCTTCGAGGCTCCATGATAAAACCTTTGGATAGGCAGAAGAACAATACTGGGAAGCGTATTTATTGATGAAAAAGCTTTGCTTGAATTGCAACAAGGCAGTGCTTTCATCATCATGGCACAGTTGCTGCAACGAAGACGAAGAGTGAGCCAGTTTAGTAAAATTAGAACAGGAGAGGAAGAAGAAAAAGTGCATTAAAATAAAGAAATACAAAGATGATCCCATAGTGTCCATTTGGGTAACTTTAGCACTTTACGATGAACAAGAAACTGGGGAATTTACAAGGCCTTTTATAGACAGGATTCTAGGATAGGCTCAAGTGACAAGTATGTCCACAAATGTGTTCTAGCTTCAAGCCGGATAGTACTGTATACTAGGGGTATTTTTGTAATTTTGACACTTTAGCATTCCTAATAACATTGACTTGAGTCTTGCATGCAATTTCAGATCCCACTACAAGTCAAATCTTCCTGCAGAAGTGGAAGAAAGGTTACGGAAAGGGTCCACTCCTTGATGAATACTCATATTCTTTTGTGGAAGTGGTCCGGTCCTTAGTGTAGCTGGCTGGTATATATTAATATTGACAGCCAATTGATGATATCCCAAGAGTTATAACTAATGTGAGGCACAAATGGATAGGAAAGACACTAATGTAGGGAAAAGCAAAGATTTTACTTATCTCTGTGGATTTTTAATATTTTTAGATTTATATATATTTATATATACCCTCTCTCTTTCTCTTCTTCCCACTTTGTCTATTCCTATGTGTCTAACCCATAATTACTCTTAGTTGACCAAAGATAATCATATCAGTTACACAAAAACAACCAGTGTAAATTAATAAAGCTTTGACCAAGACGAAAATTAATAAAGAATTCCAGATATCATCATATGTCCAACCAAAATTATTCCATGATCGAGTAGAAAATTATTCCCAATAAATGACAAATTGAAGATACAGATATATGTATTTACTTCTATGTAGGGCCTAAATATGTTCACTCCCTTCTTATCATTTATTTTGTTTGGTGCATAGAATTGCCTACAGAGTAGATATTGCATTGTTTCTCTTCGATTTTCAGCTTCTTCTTCTTCTTGTGTTAGTCAATGTTTGGAATAATTTTTTCATTTAAATAATAATTGTTTAACATACAACATTTTATTAAACTTATCATTTGTTGTTTCTTAATTATTTAGTTGTGTTTGAGTTTATGTTTATTGTGTTTTTTGGTTTCTATTAAAATTTTTTTTTTTCCGAAGAAATCTGGGAAAGGGAAGAGCTAGGTATGGAAAATGTTGAAACTCAATGGTTTGGGGTTGAGTTCTTATCCACCTGTGATATTAGATGGCTGCAAATCATTTGAGAATCTATTAGCTTACTTCTTGGGTTCATAGGCAATCCATTTGTTGTGTAGAGATGTACACTTTGTTTTTGTTTAGGTTTTTTTTTTTTTTTTTTTTTTTTTTTTTTTTTGGGGTGACTGTAAAACGTGGTCGTAATATTTGGGGATTGAGAAACTATTAGCTTACTTCTTGGGTTCATAAGATTTTTGATTTTGCAGTCTTCGCAGCCAAACACTCCTAAATTCTAAGTCTTAACAACGACATTGTCCCTTTTTTAATTAAAAATCTTAGTAATGGCATTTATTGGGTTTCATTTAAAGTTTATGGTACAAACCCAATAAACTAAAATCACTTAACTATTTCAAATTCGTTTCTCATTGCTTTGTTCTTTATTGATACATCTTTAAAAATTAGTATTTAGTTTGAGAAATACTATTAAACGCTAATTTACCTTCTTCTTTTTTTTTTTTTTTTCTTTTTTGGCGTCGTGCCTATGGACACGGGCAATTGCTAGTTTTGATAAGAGAGAGAGAGAGAGAGAGAGAGAGAGAGAGAGATGTGTTATGTAGAATTTGGCAACAACTTTTGGAGTTAATCAATAATTATAAACTCCAAAAGCTCAAATAAATTATTTAGTGAAATAGCCTCTACAATTGGAATGGGTTAAAAGCTATCATGGACAACTTATATCAATCAAAATTTCTTATTGTGATTTTATTATATAAGAAAAAGAAGTTACCAAGTGGTCCATAAGGCGTATTAGTGACCAATTTGGAACTATAGGGGGGTAAATTGAAAAATGTGCTCATCATAGGGGGTCAAAATGACAAATACTCCACTAAATAAGCTTATGTTTCGTTAATTTTAACTGAATTGCTAACTATTTCACTTTAGTCCAAAGTACAAAGGATGTTAGTGACAAAATTTGAAATACAAGAGTAAAGTGAAAAAAGATCGAGCTAAGTATAGGAAGCCTATCTGTAATAAACCCATGTATATATATATATACAGTCCGGATCTTAAGCGGGTGTCAAAAAGACGGACTTTGGGACAGACCACTTTTAGCGACGAAATTTTTTGTCGCTAAAAATCATTATTTTAGCGACGAAAAATTTCGTCGCTAAAAGCAACATTTTCGTCGCTAAAAGTGGTCCGCCCCAAAATCCGCCCCTTAACACCCACACCTGATCTCACTATATATATATATATATATATTGCAATATGGCACGTGCTAATCTTAGACGAGTATGTTTATTGCGGCCTTTTGTTAAAGTATCTTAGCACATTCATTTCAATATGAACTTTTTTTTTTTTTTCTATGATGAGATTTAAATTAGAACTTTTAGTGTTTATTTGAAAATGGGCACACTATATCCTGCTAAACCCTTGTAATTTAGTGTTTATTTGAAAAAAATTTTGATGATCCTTGACGAAACGAGAGGAATTATATAAAGGTAAAATTGAAGGAATACACCTAGACAGGGGGACTTAATTACTAACATTCATTTTTAGTAGCAGAGGTGGGTATTTTGAAATGCATGGCTGAGTAGCATAAGACATATTTTTCCCTTCATTTTTCAGATTCAAATAATTGATGGGTTTTTGAAACTTGGTTTTTCAATGAAGTGGGGCCGTGATGTTCCTAGTTCCACCTGCTCCAATTGCTTGTTAAGGTGTGACTCTATGCTATTTAAAACTTGGACATAAATGAAACTAAGCTATTCAAACCCCAGAAACGGACAGTTCGGCTAGAGGCTAGGTTGAGACTGATTTTTGGGGCAATTATTTGTGAAGGACATTAGTACAAGATCTATTTTAGTTAAAGACTATTAAGATTTTTGATTACTCCATACAAAAATATTAAGTGAAATTTTCCTTTGTGTACGTGAATATTAAGTGAAGTTTCACTTAACTCGAGATTTTTCTAGTAAAAACTTAGCAACCCAATACGGTGGTTGGAATAATCGATCATGTTAATGATGAAATTGTTGAGGTACAAATAAGCAAATCTAATTAGCTTCAAAGCCTGTCATAACTCACTAGTTTTTTCCATAACTCAGAATTCGTTTAAAACTAAGTGGATGTTGAAGAAACAGTCAGCTCGGTGAAATGTGACTAATTCAATTAAAATTTATATACAGTACATACAAATTGAAAGAATGTTTGATTTACCATTAATCAAATCTTGATTGTACCAAGATATTTAACGAGACATAACTCATTAATAGATAGCGGAAAAAACCTCCATGTAGGTCTAAAATTCCTCCAGATAAAGTATACATAGGCTTAAATCCATGAACAAAAATCGGCTACTCGAATTCAGTTTCTTCCCCCTTTTTTCTCACCCTTTTCAATTTTGGCTACTTTCCAAATTTTCTTACAATCCAAACATGATATCTCGTGGTGACAATGTGGCCAACAACTACCCCTACAATTGTACCACTTAGGTAACCCAAGCTTATGATAATCCAATTGAGTTTATGAGGAAAACCCCGAATCGTCATCGTCAAAGGTCAAACTAGGTGATGGTAATTCCACAAAATTTTCACTTTTTTTTTACAAAGGTTCTCCATTAGTCCTGAATTTTTGTCAAATGAGCTGTTTCCAAATGTACCAAATTGATTTCAATGTCGTATAGGCCCGATGAGTTGGTTATGGGAGACATTGACAACTGCAAAAAATGTGAGATGTACTAGTTGCTGAGGGATCTCTCTTGAAAGCTTGTTTTGAGAAAGGTCCAATGATTCAAGATTTGTTAGTTCCCTAAGGATGTGGGTATGGAACTTGTAAATTATTGTGAAACCGTGAATCGAATCATGAATTGATTGCTAGGCGTTTAGTACTGTACACTTGGGTTCTCTTGAGGGTATATATGTAGTTTTAACATGTAGTGCCTAATAACAATGACTTGACTTAAGTTAAAGTCTTCTTATGCAATTAAGGGATTGAAAGGGTAGTTTAAATTGATTGCCAGTGCTTAGCCAAAAAACTATACGCAAAAAGAAGGCAATTATGTCCCCAAATTGCGGACTCTTGTTTGATAGTCACTTAGAGTTTGCTTTGGTTCAAATGTTTAGTAAGGGAAAAGAAAACAAAACATAAAGGAGATCCATTTCATTTGACTGGTTAATGAGAAAAACGATGAAAAAAATAGATAGGACAATAGAATATACATTTTGAATTTTGTGAGTCATTTCTGTCTTCTTTTTTTTCTTTTTTTTTATTTTTATTTATCTTATTGTGTAATTTTATCTAGCTAGGAAATATTTTATACTTAATGTTGTCTAAATAAATAAAAGAGAACTAGTTTTCCTTTCCTTCTCTAAATCTACAAGCCAAACAGAACTTTCATGATTTCCCTAAGAGTTTAAAACTAATATGAGATACTAATGGATGAGAAAAACTTAGATGGACATATTCTGTAATTATTGTGGATAAGTCGTCTAAGTGAAAACTGACTTACTTTCAAGTGATTTGTTGGCTATTAGGTCTTTGGGTCGAAGCCCAAAATGGACGGTGCATTTGATTATTATCGCGCTACTAGCCCGATGTCCAATAGTAACTTCATTGTGGTAATCTGCAGCAAACGTAAGTGAGTTATTTGCATAGGTCTCACACCTCAAGACCACAATAATTAAGTTTATGCATGTAAGAACGTGAGTCCCACCCCAATAACCCACTCCCATTAATTACATTAATTGCACGGACCAAGTTAGCGTACCACTTGTATCCTCAAGTTATCTAGAAATTTCAATGTGGTACTGGGCAAGTTGCAACGAATTAACTAGAATGGATTAGGACCCAGAAAAAATGCCTCGTGTATTACCTTTTTCTCTGATGAAAATATGCCTCGACTTTTGAGCCTTCCATGTGATTCCAAAAGTTAGAAAGGATGAAAAGGATGGGTTTAAAATTATTGCTAGTTTCATCAAGGAATATTGTGATCAAGAGAATCCTGACCATTGAAAACAATCTTGTGGGGGGGGCAAATGGGATAATCACAAGCATCATAGTCATAGAAACTTGAAGAAGAGGGTGTTCCCCAAAAGACAAACGGCAAAAGAACAAGAAGAAATTGTGTCCCACAATTGACATGATAGATTTGAATATTCCCAAGAAATGGATGCTTCATTTATTGGAAGGGATTTTCAATTCTTGTGTACCCTGCTAGTTCAACTTCATTTACAAGAAGATATTTATTTAGTTAGAATTCAAGCATTTGTTTAGTGTGATATAAAGAAGTTGAGGTTGAATGCATGGGTTCTGACATACCATTGAAATAAATGTAATTGTGTAATTAAGACAGAGAGAAGAAAGAAAAGGAAAAAAAAAACCCAATCTCATGATAAGGGTAAAATAGTCATGTTAGAAATTTAAGGGCAAGGGTGTAATAGTACTATTTTTAAAATTTCTAATTAAGAATTATACTACATGCTGTGGAATTGGCTGATGATACCACCTATTATTATATGATACAACAGATGAAAGTATTTGGAACTAAATTTGAAATTAAATCGTAATTGTGTCAAGAATCGAGATATATATATATATATATATCTATATATGTTTAACGGTCCTCACACTCATGGGCGAGCTTACTTGTTGTTTGAAGATATGTTAGATATAATTGTTCTATTTTCTTTATTTCTAATTTTTTTGGTCCAGAAATTGGGCAAGGTGGATCTTTCTTGTCCTTTTGGGAGCAAGTGAAACATAATATAGCAGAAACACTGGAAACAACCAGCAAAAAGTAAATATGTCCTCGATAACTTTTAGTCTCTAGCTATTTGGTTTGTGTATTGGGAGAGGAAAAAAAAGGAAGGAATACTTTTCTTGTATTTTAGCTTTTGTGTTTCCTCAGTGCCTCAATACTATTATCAATTTTCAAAGACAAAAATGTATCTTAGCAAATTGACCATGGCTCATTTGGCTCCGAGCTAGGTCTTACGCCCCTCCATTGCATAGGTTAAGTCTTATTAAAATGAAGAAGTATAAAGATGACCCCTAGAGTCAATTTAGGTTACTTTAGCACTTATTGACGATGAGCAATAAATTGTAGATTTTATAAGCCTTTGATAGACAGATTCTAGGCTAGACAAGTATATGCACATACATTTTGTTAGCTTCAAGCTGAATTCTACTGTGCACTTAGGTTTTTTGAGAAGTATTTTTGTAAATTTAAGACTTTTATCATGTAGTTCCAAACAACACTGACTTAATTCAATCTTCCATGTAACTCCAAATTCTACTTCAAAGTTAAGCCTTCTTACCGGGTTAAATGGTTTAAATTAATTGCAGCTCTTAACCTTCGAATATATTATCTGGACAAGTGTATGATGGACCACAAACATCGTATAGAGTCACATCTTCAAGAAACTAACAAGACGAAATTATGTCCCGAAATTGAAGATTCTTTACGGAATTTGTCTAGCTTGCTGGTATGATAGAAACCAAAGCTTTGTTCATCGATTTAGTAAAAGAAAAGAAATTTATGATGCTGGATTTTGTTCAATGGGCCGGGTTGAGTATTTGAGATGCAGTGAAGTAAGAGAGTGTGGACACGCGGAATCAGACCACTTCTCTTGTTTGAGATTGTTTGGAAATTGATTTGAATCAAAGAAAGAAAATAGGTCTGTTGAAAACAGATACAGAGTCGCCACTTGGTCTTTAAGGAACCAAGAAACCTAATTTTGACTCACCCAAATGGATAAAGGGCACCGGCCCTTCATAACCAAAGAACTTGGTTCGGGGTTTTGGTACGAGAGAGGAAGGAGCCTTTGTCGCAACTAAAACACCCTCAACTCGCCCCATCTTTCGACGGGCCTCAATTAGCATCCAAATAATCATCTTATACTATGTATGGTTCGGCAATTAATACTATGATAGTATATTACATTACATAAGAAACTTGAAAATGGAAGATCTAAAGATAAAATATCATTCATAAGATCTAAATCAAATATCATGCAATGTAAAGTGAAAGATCACACAAATAAATCTAGAAAAAATCGTCTAATCATGTATCAGATAATAAAGTTTTCCTAATCTAAAGGGACGTGAATTGTTCTTGAAACAAATAAATCAAAGAAAGTAAAATATACTTAGCAAACTAGTATGATGCATGTTAATCTTTGAGAAAAGAGGATTTCTCAATCCCCGGGACGGATGAGAAAGGACGATTAGATCGAGGGGAGCATGAACGTGTGATCATGATCATTCCTTATAATCTTCTATGATTAGGAGCTACAAAAACCCCAAATCTTTGTATGGATGCAATGTATGTATCTAGAGTGTGCCAAGGTTGTAGTGTGTTTTGTGTTCATGGATTCCTAGAATGACTTAGAAGTCTAAAATGTGTATGAATGAATGAATGAATGAAATTAACATGGGATGTGTACAAATGTAGTATGAACTACTTCCTAAGATATGAACTAATTTGGAATGCATATGAGCATCAAATCAAAGAATGAAAGTTGAAATGTACTTGCTGTAAATAGTGGACAGAACAGTAGCATGATATTTTGGAATTTGAAAAGAGGGGCTAGGAATGTTTTCAATGCATGATTTTTTATGGAGATGTTCCTTATTGTGTCTAGAACACAACCCAAAAGGCTAATCTTGAATAGCTATCACAGATTGAGAGAAATCATATAAACAATGAAGGTCACTCAGAAACAGAGTCCGTACCGTCGACTGAAATGTTGAAAACTCTTAGAAAATGACAAATAATGATCTAGAGGCCCATTTTATACAGAACCTTTCCTAAGACATTGAATTTTAAGGGAAAAATAAGTTAGGGCCACCCCTTTGGGAAAAGTTTTCTGAAAAAGAGGTTGGAAGTGGACCTAGCTGCTGTGACAGCAAAAACAGAATGTCTGGAAGGAATGTTGGGATCCAAATGGACCATTTCCAAGTACTTCCAAGTCAAACCAAAAATCATGGGTGTTCTCTAATGAGTTAGGAAGACTTTCCAAGTGGCCTTGCATCCATATGTTGAGTATTGAGTCCTAGAGAAATCTTTGAACTCAACTCACTCACTGTTTTGACTCATTATTTTGAAGATTTTGGGGAAAACAAGGTTTTGTTTCTTGAAACCAAAATGAGAAGGATTGAGAGGGGTTTTGAAATAGATGTTTTGAAAGCATATTTTCAACATCAAATGGAGATTATGACCTCTTGGAATATTAACATCAAACTCATCATCAAGAACCTCCAAGATTGTTGGAGAGATTTATTTTTATTTGAACATAACTTCAATACACTTCAAGAATACCTTGGAGGTATTGAAGTTATGATCATCATCTATCAAACATGTTTTTGAGGTCAAGAGCTACTATCCATAAGGATTCACTCACCCCAAACTTCATGTCATCATTTAGATGATGATGAACTAGTAAGTAAATAAAGAAAATAAAAAAGAGAAATGAGGTAAGAAGAGATAAACAATGAATAAACAAGCAAGTAGATAATGATCAATAGATGATATTCATGAAGTATTGAACTTGTAGCTTGGTGTTTCACTCATAGATTTTGATATTTGGACATGGAAGTAGCTTCCTAACTCAAGAATGCTCAAGAATGGTGATTGGGGGTGATTTGGATGTGAAGTATATAGAAGAATAGTGGAGGAAAATAAGATTGGAACTCACTTTCTATAGAAAATCAATGGGAGAAGCTCCCTTTCTCTCTTCTAAACTTATCTCTATCTCTCTTCCTCTCTACAACTTTTCTTACCTTTGCACTTGGCCCCCCCAAAATGAAGAGCAATGGGGGGTTTATATAGGCCAATTTGGGGTGTTTTTGGGGTTTTAGAAGTACTCCCATTGGTCCCAAACAACTGTGAACACAAAACTATGTCGTTTTGACTTTCAATTAATCAAATTGGACCCCCCAAAAAATTACAAAAATGGACTCTGCGAGGGTTGAGTGCCGCGGCGGCACTGGGCCAGTGCCGCGGTGGCAGTGAGCCAGTGCCGCGGCGGCACTGCTCCTCAGACGCCCAGAAATTTCCGTTTAGGCCCCCAGAGGTTCCGGTATTCGCGAAAAGGCCCTATTTTGTCCGAAATTCATAGAAAATGCATACGAACTCCAAATTGAGGTTGTGATATACCGTTGGAAAGGTAATGGAGTCTAATTTACATAAACAATAGTTTGGGGATAGGTCACTTTGAAAATATTTGCGGTATTCGTGATAAAAGCTGATTTGATCGCCTTTTTCGCCTTCGGAAATTCATAATAGACTCATTTTAAATCTGAAAATTATGTGCGATATACCGTTGGAAAGCTATTGACCTCTAGTATCCATGAAAAATATTTGAAAATTGTTTCGGTGCCCCGGTTCCAAAGTCAAATTTTGGTCAAACTTGTCAAACTTGGGATTCCCGGGAAGTTCTGGAAACCTCCGGGAGTTCCCGGGAGCTGATGTTTTCACTCGATTTTCTTTCGAAACTTGTTTTAACACTTTTTTCATGATTTAAAAATGATTCCAGTGAATTTGGATGACTTTGGTCAAACTTGGTCAAACCCTGGTCAAATCTTGGTCAAACCGGTCAACGGGGACTTTTCGGGAACTTCCGGGACTTCCGGGGGTCTCTGGGAGCCGACGATTTCATCCGATTTTTCTTTTAAAACTCATTTGAATACTTTTCTTACGACGTAGCATATTTCCAGAACTTTGGGACCAAATCTGGGAGTGTTATGGCTTTCAGGGGCATTTTGGTCATTCTGAGCATTTTGAGAAATAGAACCAACTTCCAGGAGTCCTTTTGAGTCTTTTTTCGATCATTGTGAACCACCAAGCTATGGGTCTCCTAAATCTGATAGCCGACAAAATGGGGTGTCTACAGTTTGCCCCTCTTTGGCATGAACTTGCGAGGCAACGCATGTCGCAAGCGAGTGCCAAAGCTTTGAAGAGACAGGTCTTTTGGAGGCTATAGATTTAGGATAAAAAGCGTTTGCAAAAGATGCAATGATGCTAAGGCTAGTGCTGGTCGCGCTCTGCGTGAGCTGCCTACGTATCCCAAGGGGAATCAGACTAGGACGTAGTTCAGGGCACAAAGGAACAAGTCACACATGCACAACAAGATATGCGGATGCTATGCTATGAGGATGATATGTAATGCATGGATGTGATATGAATTGTGTCATGAGTCCTTTCATGTCTAGTGTTATGATCCTAGTATGAGCAGGTATTGTGGGGTGTGTGCCACCCCAAGTGGACTGGTGTTGTGCTAGCGTTTGCGACCGTGAGGTGGTGGATGACTCGGATAAGGACATCAAGATTTAGAAGACTCTGGGTTTAGGGGCAAACTTCCAAAATTTGGGAAGTGTGCTTTACGAGCGAATGTAGTTAGATGTGGGGTCCCTGAGGATGACAACTAAGGATAACCCATAGGCGAGGGAGTTCATGATAACCGACAGTTTTATAATAACCAAAGTGAGGAGGCTCATGATAAGTGGGGTAGCTCACGATAATTGACAGGTGAGATAACCGGAGTGAAGAGGCTCACGATAAGTGAGGAAACTCATAATGACTGACAGGTGAGAAAGCTCATAATCAGTGGATCCTTGAATTGGGAATAGACAGTGCTTGCCCTGGGAATCGGGGTGAATTGACTGCGGGTGATGTTTTGGCCGATCCTTATGATGACAAGTCCGGAGAATCAGTTCGGACTTCTGTTATCTTCTGCTGGGGATGGTAGGGGACTCTCTGAGAATCTCTCTTCAATTCTTGACCTAGAACCAGGATCCATCTCTGAATCTCTCGTGGTTGGTCAGATTTTGTAATGCTCAATCCAAAAAGAGCCGGTTAGGCCCTTCGGGAGCTGATGGACTCTTTAAGAATCTCTATTCAATTCTTGACCTAGAACTAGGATCCATCTCTGAATCTCTCGTGGTTGGTTAGATCTCGCAATGCTCAATCCAAAAGAGCCGGTTAGGGCCTATCGGTTTCTGTCCTCGGGGGATGATGTAGGGTTCTCGGAGAATCTTTTTTGGCGCTCAATCCAAGAGGGCCGATCAGGGCCTCCGGGAGCTGGTATCTATCGGTTTCTGTCCTCGGGGGATGATGTAGGGTTCTCAGAGAATCTCTTTTGGCGCTCAATCCAAGAGGGCCGGTCAGGGCCTCCGGGAGCTGGTATCTATCGGTTTCTGTCCTCGGGGGATGATGTAGGGTTCTCGGGGAATCTCTTTTGGCGCTCAATCCAAGAGGGCCGGTCAGGGCCTCCGGGAGTTGGTATCTATCGATTTCTGTCCTCGGGGGATGATGTAGGGTTCTCGGAGAATCTCTTTTGGCGCTCAATCCAAGAGGGCCGGTCAGGGCCTCCGGGAGCTGGTATCTATCGATTTCTGTCCTCGGGGGATGATGTAGGGTTCTCGGAGAATCTCTTTTGGCGCTCAATCCAAGAGGACCGGTCAGGGCCTCCGGGAGCTAGTATCTATAGATTTCTGTCCTCGGGGGATGATGTAGGGTTCTCGGAGAATCTCTTTTGGCGCTCAATCCAAGAGGGCCGGTCAGGGCCTTCGGGATCTGGTATCTAGCGGTTTCTGTCCTCGGGGGATGATGTAGGGTTCTCGGGGAATCTCTTTTGGCGCTCAATCCAAGAGGGTCGGTCAGGGCCTCCGGGAGCTGGTATCTATCGGTTTCTATCCTCGGGGGATGATGTAGGGTTCTCGGAGAATCTCTTTTGGCGCTCAATCCAAGAGGGCCGGTCAGGGCCTCCGGGAGCTGGTATCTATCAGTTTCTATCCTCGGGGGATGATGTAGGGTTCTCGGGGAATCTCTTTTGGCGCTCAATCCAAGAGGGCCGGTCAGGGCCTCCGGGAGCTAGTATCTATAGATTTCTGTCCTCGGGGGATGATGTAGGGTTCTCGGAGAATCTCTTTTGGCGCTCAATCCAAGAGGGCCGGTCAGGGCCTCCGGGAGCTGAAGGATAATGTACTCTGCTAGGAAGAAGGAAATACGTCCTTCAAATGGGAGTCAAGGTATCATTCTATTTGTGATGAGAGATACGGAGATGGCCTGCGGCACTTAAGGTTTTGATATTGAAATAGGAGAATGATGGACTTATGTTGCTTTAGGATGAAAGAAGGTCATCAACGGCCACTCATGGACTTATGTTGCATGAAGAAAGATGAAAGATCAACAGCCACTCATGGACTTATGTTGCAGGAAGGAAGAAAGATCATCAACAGCCACTCATGGACTTATGTTGCATGAAGAAAGATAAAAGATCAACAGCCACTCATGGACTTATGTTGCATGAAGAAAGACGAAAGATCAACAGCCACTCATGGACTTATGTTGCTAGGAGGAAGGAAGATCATCAATGGCCACTCATGGACTTATGTTGCATGAAGAAAGATGAAAGATCAACAGCCACTCATGGACTTATGTTGCTAGGAGGAAGGAAGATCATCAACAGCCACTCATGGACTTATGTTGCATGAACGAAGATGGTTATCTTTCGACGGTTTGGAAAGGGATGAAATTTTTCCCAAGTTTGGACGCTTCTCATGCTGACGCCTCGACTGGTGCAGTAATAGTGTTTGGTACTCCTGCTTGTATTGTCATTAGAATGCTCTATATAACTTGATTTGAAAAATTCATTATTCGTCACTGTTGACTTACACATTTGAGACTACGACTGATCCTTTTCCTAAAAAAAAAGACTATGACAGACTCAAAACTGACAGACACCGACACGCGAGGGTGACACATTCGACACTGAAATGAAACAAGCTCGACTTGCCAAAACTTAATGTGCTCTTGTCATAAATGATGTACCATTTCTCTTTTGTGCTCACTTCTCACCTTAACGTGGCATCACTTTGATGGTGAATCTTATTTTTGAAAATTCCTCCCTACTGATCTAATCAATTTCTTTGGTTCTCCCAAGATGTGCTTTGAATTAGTGCCTTAGCTTATGGAATAAAAGATGCTTCATTTCCAATCTGTTCAAGACAATACTTGTGACTTGAAGGCTTATAGGGATTGGGTGGCAAACGAAGTTTGCCCCTAGTTTGAAGGGCATGAAGTGGGATTGATAGGCAAACGAGGTGGGTGACCGACGTTTGCCCCTAGTTTGGAATGATGGTTTATTGGAGGTTTTGGGCAAACGAGGTAGGTGACCGAAGTTTGCCCCTTGTATGAAGGGTAGATAGTAGAATTCAGGCAAACGAGGCGGGTAGCCGAAGTTTGCCCCTAGTGTGGAAGGCAATTTTCTGGCCTGAGGCATGGACCGTGACTTTAATCTCTCAAATGCTCATAACTTTTGCCTAGGCACTGGTGAAGTGACCTAGCGAGCTATTTTCTCTCTTTTGTTATTGCTCACTCTGGATTTAGCTCTAATTTTTGCCTAGGCGTCCTTTCAGATTTTTGACCTAGCGAGCCATCCTTCTTTTTGAAAGTCTGCCTACGTATCCCTGAGTAACGATCAGGTCCAACGTAGTTCGGGCCATGGTTAGAAAGAAGCGGGTTGATTTTTAGGTAGGTGGGGTGACCGAACCATTGTGGTTGCCTACGTATCCCCGAGCGAGAATCAGGTCGAGCGTAGTTCAAGGCAAGGTCTTGAAAGAAATCGGTTTGATTATGATGGTGTCGACCGAACCGATGCGGTTGCCTACGTATCCCCGAGTGGGAATCAGGTCGAGCGTAGTTCAAGGCAAGGCTTGAAGAAAATTGGTTGAGGGTTTTTCAAACCAATCGTCAAAGGAGTTCAAACTTAGGTCACTTGTGGTAGCTTTGAATAAAAGGATTCTGTTTCAATCTCCCTTTCTTTTCTCTTTCTTGTTTTTTTTTTATTATTTTTTTTTTTGAGGATTGATCCTTTTCACTTTCGCCTAGCCAGTCAATTTTGCTTTTCATGTGATTGATTCTTGCAAGATCTTTCAATCGCAATCTCAGAATTCCAGAATGTGCATGTCAGCTCTCGAAATTTATTTGTGGTCATTCCGTGCCTTTTGAAATGTTATCTTGGCACGTTCTTAAGATGTATCTTGAAGCGTATGATTCTCTCATTTGTTTCATTAAAATTTTCTCCAACATTTTGACTGGCTAGGGTCAGATTTTGGAAATCAACACCTTTTTTAGCTCTAACTTTTGCTTAGGTGCCCTTTCGGGTTTTCAACCTAGCGAGCTTTTTCTTTTTTTTTTTTCTTTTTTTTTTTAAAGGGGGAAGAAACTCATTGAAATGTTTGGCTACCAACAAGGACCAAGTTCGCACAGGTTCGTATAGCTATCAATTGGGTTGGGCCCAAGGCTTTGAAATGGTAGAAATGGTGGAAAGGGTGTTGGGCAAGCCCCAAATCAGTTCCAAGTGTGTCTTTTCGAGATTTGAGCAAAAGCATCTTTGAATTCTTAAAGTAAGACTATTCAATTCTCGGCTCTTCATCGGTGTCAGCGCAAAATTGACTTTGACCTTTCAAGATTTTTTGTTTGAGTAAAAAAAAATTACCCTTTTTTTAGCACAGTAATATCCATGGTAATTTGAAAAGTGACACTTCAGTTCAGCGATTCATGCATCTATGACTAGGCACATTAGATTAGGCAAAATGAGACTTCATTCCATCAGTAGAGGAGGATTACAGACTCATTAACAACTTGATGACAGACAGACTTGACCATAAGACTAGACAAAACATACAACAGACTTGACTAGACTCGACCTGGTCTCAAATGGAATGTCACAGTGACTCACTTATTCTTATTATTTTTTTTTTCTTTCATCTTCATTTGGTTTTCTAGCAAGAGTCCCAAACACCATCACTTCACCAGCACAGGTTCAACATTCATGGTCCTCAGCAAAGGGGATCATTTAAACGGATAGGTCAAGGGTTGGTCGAGACCGAGGTAGTGGATTGGATTGGGGTGCGGCGCATCATCTAAGAGATCCTGAATTGAGTGACGGAGCCTCTTACAGTTGTCGGTCTCATGGCCTTGGTCTTGGTGGTAATCACAATACTTGGATTCATTGTACCCAGGAGGTGGGTGATTAGGAGGCTTACTGGGCTCCAAAGGTACAAGGTGGCCCTTTTGAACAAGGTGATTGAGAGCGGAGGATAAGCTCATGTCAAGTGGTGTGAAGGCTCTTTGGTTTCCTTTCTTGTGCCTCTTACTGCAGTCAATTTGGCTTGATGATGATCATTTCAAAAGTGTTCACAAATGTCTTCACTCATTAACCAAACACCATGAGAGTTTTTAAAAGCATTTCAAAATAGTGGAGAAGTTGGTTTAATACTCAAAGCGCATCAATCCTTAACTTGCATCAAACTCCTCATTTTCCCCAACATAAGTATAACTTGTCAAACAAAAGACCCTAAATCTAGTTTGCCTTTTAAAGTTACACAATCTATAAAGTTCTCTCCGTACACACACAACTTGTAAACAACATATTACAACCCATACTACAAGATACAACCAACACTAAATTGAACCTTTCATATTACAAGTTTTCCAAAACATGAGTTAACTATACATCTTCAAACCATAAGTTGCATTGGGAAACTTAAATATCTAGATTTATGAACATATTAACACGCATCTCATAACCCCCACGCCCACCCGTCGTATCGATCATTTCCTTTTCTTCTCCCGTGCCATACCTGCGGTGGTTATTCAATAACCACAACAGAAAATAATATTTGTTTAAGCTTTCACTTAGTGAGTTAAGCTAATCACATGTATGAGTGTATGTCATATTCAATGCACAAGTCAAAAATCAACATATCATCTAGTCTCCAAAAAACTAAATATCAATTCACCGTGACGTCTCTCTTGCCTTTTTGCCCTTATGTGCATATAGCACCTTCAATTCATACCATCTCACATATCCTTCCACAACTGGGTCGTCACCCACACACCTTTACACAGTTAAGTTGTGAGTACCCTTACACCGTTGGGTTTTTCACGTCTCCTTATTATGGAGTAAATCCACGGTGAATCAACATAAGGCTTTCTTCAACCCATATAAGCACATAATCACATAACCATATAACCATCTCAAGTATGACAATTCTTGCAAAATTAAGCATACTAAGCTTCCAATTTATACTATCATGCTTTAACCAACATAATTTAACACATTAACATCATAATTAACATAATACATAAAAAATTGTAACATTAAACACAATTATACATTAAACCCATAGATTAGAGTCACTCACCTCTTATAGATTTTACCCCAAACAATTGAATTCCTTAACAAATTTTGCCCAAATCCTACTCTGGAGTGATTCCAACAAGTTTTCGGCAACCACTTGTCACCGATTAGAGTGAAATACCAAAATCTGACGATTAAAACGTAAATAAAAGGTATAGAAGCGATTGTCTCACCTTCACGAGTCCGAATACGGCTTTGCTTCGTGAATTGGACGACGAACGGCGATGGAACGATGTGAATTGGACGTCGGCGTCGATTCTGTCGAATTTGTCTCATTTCCTTCTTCTGTAACTATTTTTGTTACAATGAAGGAGATGACTAAGACTCTTTGATGAGTCATAAGCCAAGTGTACTTCAACATATAATCCTAAGTCTTGTGATTCTATTATGACCTCCCCAAAGTTTCATCAGTTTTGTAATTATACCCCTGCTAGTCATAAAACTTATTAAAACTATACCAATTTTAAATTAGTGTTTGTCTAAGTCCCGTATGGGTCCCACACGTGGTCCCAAACATTTTGTGAAGTTGCTATCGCCCTACTAATTATGAATCATTTTCATTTATGCCCTTAAATGGGTACCCCAACTGGTACTAAAAGTTAGCATATTTAGCAATATAATATCAAAGCATCTTACAAATTTACTCATTTAATCTTATAAATGCATTTAACATGTAAAATGCAAATGTTTTTATCCGAGCCCTTCATTGAGTCCCACTTCATTACCTGTCCCTCCACACTGGGAACTTTTCAATTGTGTTCTTTATTGAACAATTTTCCACGGGCGAGTCCATAGCGTCCCCTTAATCCACCATATACACTAATTATTATTAATTAATGCATATTACGAGATAATTAAATCTTTTCCCCGGGTATGGGTTTTACATTTCTCCCCCTCTAAAAAGAAGTTTGGTCCCCAAACTTTACTCTACTCAAGGTTCAACCACTCTTAGATGTTCTCTCCAAACTCTAATTTCTCATCTTCTAACTATCTTCTCAACTAAATGATGAGCTGGTAACTATACCTATCCCCTCTTTATCCGTTGTGGTTGTCCCTGAGGTTATGAGTTGAAAATATCTAGCTCCTCTTTGTTCTCCTCCCACCGACTGCTACACAGATCCTTGAGTTGTTTCACCTGACGCAAAAGAGCCCGAACCTTCTTGTCATTTATTATGACATTCTTGCGCTCGATGACCCGGTTGATCACATACATAACAATTACCCTTAATCACCGTGCTCCGATTTGGACAGCTTCTCGCGATATGTCTGAGTTCTTGGCAAATATTACAAGTTGTCGTTTGATAACACTTTTCCCAATGTTGTTTATTACACGTAGAACACCATGGTCTTTCCTCACTTAAACCACTACTTATCGATTGACTTCTAGAGTTTTGTCTTTTGGCGCTATCCTGTCCACTATACTGGCTTGACTCTGGCCTTTTGTTTTGTTGATTTATTTGAACTTGTGGATCTAATTGATACCCCAGCGAAATTCTGAGGTCGAAACACAGTTACTCGCCCATGAATATCTTTTCGGAGTCCCGCCACAAACTTCCTCACTTTCACCTTTTCATTTGTTATCATGTCTCCAGCAAACCTTCCCAGACTTGTATATTGTGCTGAGTACTCTCTAACCGACATCCCACCTAGTGTTAACTCTATGAACTCTTGAGCTTTTTGGTCCTTGAAGAACTCCGGGAAGTATATCTCGTTGAATACCTCTAGGAATTGTTCCCAAGTGGTTGGTTGACCTGGGCCCAGCTTGGTACGCCACCAATACTGCGCCTCATCTTTCAACGTGTCAGCTACAAAAAAAACTTGTTGTTCTTCTATACATGGTATTACCCTGAAAATCTTTTCCATGTCAGAAATCCAAAAAATTTCATTGGGTCGGCTTCCTCACAAAATATAGTTGCCTTTTACTTGTGAAATTTAGAAATGGTAACAATTTCCTCCCTCAGATTCGGATTCGGTTGCATTGGTCTTTCCTCCACCACACGTGTCACAACCACATGGACTAGCCCTTCAATAGCTCTTTCAACTTGTTCCATTTGATTTGGGTTCTCACCTCCCGACATCATGCTTGACACCCACAATATATTATATACTCACATTACCTTAAATAACTCCATGGCATGCTAATCAACATTAAAAGCATGCTAAATAAACGTGAATGGATGATCATGTAACTACGTGTCGTTGTGTGCACACTATGCGTCGTATACGTCACTCGTCCCAAAGGCTCTAGCCTATTGCTCTGATACCAAAAACTGCTCCAAAACTGGATCGATCCGGTTTTAGCATAATGGAATTTTTGGTTCCTCTAGAAGCTCCGGATCGATCCGCCCATGACCCGGATCGATCCAGTTCTGTAGAACTTGATTTCTGGCAGAAATACCCTGTTTAACAAGTCCAAACCTATCCAAATCAAGTCAAACTTATTGGGCATTTCCAAAATCAACTCAAAGTGTTCCCAAGTCTTTTAAAACCTTCATTAGCATGTCTACAAGCATACCTAAGCATTCCCATACTTTCAAAACATGACCCAAATCTTAACCAACTTCACGAACTTTGGGAAAACATGTCAAAACCATTCCCGATCACACTTAAACATTTACAAGACATATCTAAATGTGTCTAAACATCAACCAAACATGTAAAACTCCACGATATCCACTACTGAAACATATTGAGCCATTAAAACCTCAAATGTTGCCAACTTGCACAAACATAGAAAACTTGTTGGAAAGTAATACATAAACTTTGTAAATAACTTGTTTACATCAAAATTCACTCAAAACATACCCACAACTTCTCTTGAGTCAAAACAACCCATATGAAAGCATCCAAATCATTTCAAAAGTGTTCCCAAATTCTCCAAACATTAAACAAACACCATGAGAGTTTTTAAAAGCATTTCAAAACAGTTGAGAAGTTGGTTTAATACTCAAAGCACATCAATCCTTAACTTACATCAAACTCCTCATCTTCCCCAACATAAGTATAACTTGTCAAACAAAAGACTCTAAATCTAGTTTTCCTTCAAAGTTACATAATCTATAAAGTTCTCTCTATACACACACAACCTGTGGACAACATATTACAACCCACACCACAAGATACAACCAACACTAAATTGAACCTTATATATTACAAGTTTTCCAAAACATGAGTTAACTATACATCTTCAAACCATAAGTTGCATTAGGAAACTTAAACATCTAGATTTATGAACCTATTAACACACATCTCATAATCCCCCACGCCCACCCGTTGTATCGATTAATTCCTTTCCTTCTCCTGTACCATACCTGCGGTGGTTATTCAATAACCACAACAAAAAATAATATTTGTTTAAGCTTTTGCTTAGTGAGTAAAGCTAATCACATGTATGAGTGTATGTCATTCAATGCACAAGTCAACAATCAACATATCATCTAGTCTCCAAAAGACCAAATATCAATTCACTATGACGTCGCTCTTGCCTTTTTGCCCTTATATGCATATAGCACCTTTAATTCACACCATCTCACATATCCTTCCACTGCGGGGTCGTCACCCACACACCTTTACACAGTTAAGTGGTGAGCACCCTTACACCGTTGGGTTTTTCCACATCTACTTATTATGGAGTAAATCCATGGTGAATCAACATAAGGCTTTCTTCAACCCATATAAGCACATAATCACATAACCATCTCAAGTATGACAATTCTTGCAAAATTAAGTATACTAAGCCTCCAATTTGTACTATCATGGTTTAACCGACATAATTTAACACATTAACATCATAATTAACATAATACATCATAAATTGTAACATTAAACACAATCATACATTCAACCTGTGGATTAGAGTCACTCACCTTTTATAGATTTTACCCCAAACAAGTGAATTTTTAACAATTCTTGCCTAAATCCTACTCTGGAGTGATTCCTACAAGTTTTCGGCAACCGCTAGTCACCGATTAGAGTGAGCTACAAAAATATAACAATTAAAAAGTAAATAAAAGGTATAGAAATGATCGTCTCACCTTCACGAGTCCGAATACCGCTTCGATTCATGAATTGGACGATGAATGGCGACATGGACGTCAGCGTCGATTCCGTCGAATTTGTCTCGTTTCCTTCTTCTGTAACTGTTTTTGTTACAATGAAGGAGACTCTTTGATGAGTCATAAGCCAAGTGTACTTCAATATATAATCCTAAGCCTTGTGATTCTATTATGACCTCCCCAAAGTTTCATCAGTTTTGTAATTATACCCCTGCTAGTTATAAATGAGTGTTTGTCTAAGTCCCATATGGGTCCCACACGTGGTCCCAAACATTTTGTGAAGTTGCTATCGCCCTACTAATTATGAATCATTTTCATTATGCCCTTAAATGGGTACCCAAACTGGTGCTAAAAGTTAGCACATTTAGCAATATAATATCAAAGCATCTTAAACATTTACTCATTTAATCCTATAAATGCATTTAACATGTAAAATGCAAATGTTATTATCCGGGCCCTTCATTGGGTCCCACTTCATTACCTGTGCCTCCACACTGAGGACTTTTCAATTGTGTTCTTTACTGAATAATTTTCCAAGGGTGAGTCCATAACCTCCCCTTAATCCACCATATACACTAATTATTATTAATTAATGCATATTACAAGATAATTAAACCTTTTCCCCGGGTACGGGTGTTACAGGAAGACTGCGCAAAACAAAGCTTTCTTGATTCGAATACTTGTGAACTTGATATTCAAAGATGGGAATACTGTTGTCGAGCACTTAAGTGACTTTAAGAGTCTGATAATCAGTTGGCTACGATGAAGATGAATTTAGATGATGAATTTCAAGCTTTGCTATTGTTGAGTTCTTTGTCTGATAGTTGGGAGACATTGGTTGTGTCACTTAGTAATTCAACTCCCAATGGTAAGCTAACTTTGGAGATTGTTAAAGACAGCATGTTTAATGAGGAGTCCAGGCGAAAGGGTACAGGTATAGATTAGACACAGGCTCTTGTCATAGAGAACAGGGACAGAAATCCAAGCAGAGGGTCTTGGAAACGATCTAAAGATCAAAGTAAGTCCAAGAACGGTAGAGGCAAGTCACAGACGAGAGGAGGTTTTTATGCTGTTATTGTAACAAGGAAGGCCACACGAGTAAAAATTACAGAATTCATAAGAGAGACCAGAAACAGGGTAATACTGAGAAGAAGTCAGAAGACAAGAATACTACAACTACAATTTTTGAGGATGTGGTGGTACTCTCATTTGAAGATGAGGAGTGCTTACATGTTACAGATAGTTATGTTGAGTGGGTTGTTGATACAGCCGCCTCCTACCATACTACTCCTAGGAGAGAGTTCTTCACCTCGTACAAAGCTGGTGACTTTGGTACTGTGAAGATGGGTAATACTAGCTATTCCAAGATCGAGGGGATAGGTGACGCGTGTATTAGGACTAGCTTGGGTTGCACTTTGACAATGAAGGATGTTCAACATGTTCTTGATTTACGGATGAATTTGATTTCTGGTGTTGCACTAGATAAAATGGGTTATGATAACCATTTGGAAATGGAAAGTGGAAACTTACCAAAGGGTCCCTAGTTGTTGCAAAAGGGGAACTTTGTTGTACTTTATACAAGACTCATGTAAAGATGTGTTGAAGTGGGCTCAATGCAATTGAGGATGAGTCTTCACCAAATTTGTGGCACAGGAGGTTGGCGTACATGAGTGAGAAAGGGTTAGAGATTCTGGCAAAGAAATCCCTCATTCCCTTTGCCAAAGTTACAGTTCTTAACCCTTGTGATTATTGCTTATTTGGTAAGCACCATATAGTTTCCTTTCATGCTTCTAGTAAAGGAAAAATCAAGTTGCTTGATATGGTTTATTATGTTGTTTGTGGACCCATTGAAGTGGAGTCCTTCGGAGGAAATAAGTATTTTCTTACTTTTATTTATGATGCTTCACGTAAAGTGTTGGTGTATTTTTTGAAAACAAAAGACTAGGTCTTTTAGCATTTTCAGAGGTTCCATGGCATGGTAAAAAGAGAGATAGGAAAACCTTTGAAGTGCCTTTGTACTGATAACGGGGGAGAGTACACTTCAAAAGAGTTTGAAGCATATTGTGCAAATCACAGTATATAGCATGAGAGGACAGTTCCATGTACCCCACAACACAATGGTGTGGCTGAGAGAATGAACCGCACTATTGTAGAGAGAGTCAGATGTATGTTACGAATGGCTAAACTACCAAAGTCATTCTAGGGTGAAACAGTTCGCACAACTTGTTACTTGATAAACAGATCTCCTTCAGCTCCTTTAGATTTTGAGATTCCAAAGAAGGTATGGACTGGTGGTGATATTTCTTACTCTTATCTGAGGGTGTTTGGGTGCAAGGCATTTGTACATGTTGCAAAGGAGCAGACATCCAAGCTTGATGATAAAATTAGTCCATGTATTTTTGTTGGCTATTGAGATGCAGAGTTTGAGTACAGGTTGTGGGATCCAGAAAATAAAAAGGTGATTAGAAGTAGAGATGTGATTTTTCACGACTTTGGCTGATTTTGATAAACCTACACAGCCTAGAGTGAGTAGTGCTCCAGACCTCACAACAGTTCCTTCCACATCATAGGGTGCCACAGATGAGGGAGAAGTACATGATGAGCCAATTATAGATGTTCCAGAATTTAGAGATGATTATGATGTGCCAAATACAAAGGGTTTTAAGCAGGGGAAGCAGCCCCCTCCACCAGAGATTATAGTACTTCAAGTCAGGAGATCAACTCGAGAGTAGAGGCCATTAGTCAGGTATTCCAATTCTTAGTATATTTTGCTTACAAATGAGGGGAACCAGATAGTTTTCAAGAAGTTCAGACTCACAGAGATAGAGACAAGTTGGGTACATGCTATGCAAGATGAGATGAATTCCTTGCATAAGAACAACACTTATGAGTTGGTTGATCTTCCTAAGGGCAGAAATGTATTGAGAAACAAATGGGTGCTCAACTTGAAGAAGGATGGTGAAAAGCTACTAAAGTATAAGGCTTGTTTAGTTGTCAAGGGATTCGGGCAGAAGCATGGTGTTGATTTTGATGAGATTTTCTCACCAATGGTAAAGATGAGTTCTATTCGAGTGGCTTTGGGTATAGTAGCTAGCATGGATCTTGAGTTTGAGGAGCTAGATATGAAGACTGCCTTCTTTCGTGGTGATTTGGAGGAAGAGATTTATAGGGTACAACCAGAGGGATTTGAAGTTAAGGGGAAAGAGCACTTAGTCTGCAAATTAAAGAAAAGTCTATACGGCCTTGAGCAAGCTCCGAGACAATGGTACATGAAATTCGATTCATTTATGGTGGGTAATAGGTTCAAGAGAATAGCTGCAAATCAATGTGTTTATGTCCAGAAGTTTCCCAATGGTAACTTTGTTATGCTTTTGCTTTATGTTGATGGTATGCTTGTTATTAGGCAAGATGTTAATATGATTCGCAGGCTCAAAGGAGAGTTGTTCAAGTCCTTTGATATGAAGAACTTAGGCCCAGCATAACAAATTTTGGGTATGAAAATTGTCTGTGACAGGAAAACCAAGAAGATATAGTTGTCACAAGTGAAATACGTTGAACAGGTGCTTGAAAAGTTCAACATGAGAGATGCTAAGCCAGTTAGCACTCATCTTGCGAGTCACTTTAAGCTAAGTAAAAGCTTGTGTCCCTCTACCCAAGAAGGAAGAGAAGAGATGGCAGTGGTTCCCTACTCCTCTGCAGTAGGGAGACTTATGCATGCGATAGTCTGTACATGGCCAGACATTGCTCATGTAGTTGGTATTGTGAGCAGATTTCTTTCCAATCCTGGAAGAGAGCATTGGGAAACAGTCAAGTGGATTCTTCAGTATTTGAAGGGAACTTTAAGTTTATGTTTATGTTTATGTTTTGGGGGGTTTTGTGGGAACTTCAAGTTTGTGTTTATGTTTTGGGGGTTCAAAACCAATTTAGGAAGGGTTTTCAGATTCAGCTATGGCAGGGGACATCGATGATCGAAACTTATATTTCGAGTTTCTTGTGTACTTTTGTAAGGGGGGCTGTCTCATGGTAGTCCATGTTGCAAAAATGTGTTGCCTTGTCTACCACTGAAGCTGAGTATATTATTGCTACTGAAGCAGGTGAAGAGATGTTATGGATAAAACGGTTTCTCTAAGAGTTGGATTTGAAGCAAGATGAGTATGTGGTTTATTGTGATAGTCAGAGTGCTATGGACTTGAGCAAGAGTTGTTGTGAAAATAGGTTTAAAATTATTTTAAACGCATAGTGGAATAATCGAGTTACAAAATCTTTTACTGGTAGCCCGGATCTACTACTTGTTAACTCTACAGATGCGTAGAGTAAGAGGGACAGAATGCGATACCTTATGGTCATGAACCCAATTTTGAATATGGCTTCCTTTAGCAATATCCAGCAGCAACCTCTAGGTGATCTTCAATCTTATGTCTCCTCGAACGCTTCCTGGAGAGGCTAGAGATGGTGGGATCTCTAATGGAGAGGATGAAGAAGGTTTGGGAACTCTAAAACAGTTTCAGTAGCTTAGGGACGTTAAAAACAACGAACACTTTTCCCTGGACGCAGCTGCCCTATTTATAGATTCCCAGAACCGACCTTACTTTCAATCGATCGAAGTGAGTTTGATCGATCGAACTGAGTTCGATTGATCGAACCTTAGATCGATCGAACGAAGTTCAATCGATCGAACCTGCCTTGACTTCAATCAATCGAAACAACTTCGATCGATCGAACCAGTCTTGAAAGCATCCTCATTTGCCTTTCCAAGCATTCTGGCGGAGCTAAGAGTGGGATCTCCTAGGTTCTTAATTACTGGCTCCGATCAATTATTATTCCATCTAGTCAATACTCTTAACTAAGGAGTCAATAATTGATCAATTATCATTAATGCCACTATAAAATGATAATTGCACTCCAGTGCTTAAGAACATAATCACACATACATAAGCGATTGCTAGACTTGTATAATATGATACAAGTGTCCTTCTACCAGATAGTATTCGTATCTATCATTGGGATGTATGTTTTAATATACTGTCGACCCAATAGATAGTACATCTTATATTCCTTGAGTATCATTCACTACGCTTGGATTACTAAAACATGTCAACAATAACACTTTGTTGACAAGGCTGGCCAGCTCTCAGTAATCACTCCTAGTGACATTCTCGAGGGAATACTTACTCTTCGTTTTACAGAAGAGGGTAGAATTCCATCTTGACAATATATGTTCGTAACATTGTATACCTGATTTACCCAAGATACCCAGGTGTTGATCTTGCAAGACCTCACTGATTGGTAAGTCAAAGCAACCAAGCATACAACTTGCGTCCATAACTGTCTCAGGATTGAGGACATGTATCCCTATACAAGTTTTGAGTTCCTATTGACGGTGACAGCATTTAGGTGTCAATAAGTTTAACTCAGGTCCGTCAATGCACCGAGTGCACTAGCATATTAACCAAAAGTCAAAGACTCTTATGAATGAGATTCATCATTCTACCCCGTAGACATTAATCATGCTACAGTGTATACCTGATAAGTTATCCAGACTTATCATCCACTGTGACTTATTTGAAACAACAAGGATTTGTGATTCATATCTCACATGTGTAGTCACATACACAAATGAACCACATACAATGTTGTTTAAGGATTTCAGTCTAATATTCATCTCATGAACTATCATGCATAAATGCATTATGATATTCCATTGTCCAATTAACTGGTTTGAGGGCATATTCCCAACAAACTCCCACTTGCACTCATAACCATATAGTGTTAAAACAACAATAGCATTATCTACGTGACATGTCAAAATTCTTAACTCGTAAGGTTTATTAAAGGGACTGATGATCATCGACTGAAACAATCCATAGTAGAACATCTTCATGTTATACTATATCCCTAGACAAAAGACGTCACTAGACATGTATCCAGTAAAGCTAATTCAAACATTGTCCAAAACACCATCACCTGGCATACATCTTCTAGTTCTTTCTCAAGTCCTAGAGAATATATACCTTATGATAGTTCATAAAACTGAATTTTCATTTGGACTGATATCTGTGAACAACCTCAACGGTATAACTGATATCCATACCTAACATCACATACAAGGTTTATCAATGGCGAAGGCTTATGATATACCTTTCATGCGACCTCTTTCATCTTGTATCCCAAGCTACAAGTCTTAAAAGAGCAATAGGTTATGTTCAAAGGTGAAAAACCTTTATCGAAATGTTCTACGTTGAATCTAGCCAGCAACTTTCTGATATAGAAGTTTGAGATAATCTCATTATCTTAACTTTCTGATCTTGAATGATCAAAAATCTAAAGATTATAGCTCGCCTCACTGAGATCATAAATATCAAGTATACGGTAGAAACTTAACCTCAATCATTTATAACACTACTTTAACATCTCGTAATGATAAATATGTCATCAATATATGGAACCTTAATCACCACCACACTTCCTTTGTGCAAGGATCCTTTCATCCACTTAAGCTACATCCATACTTTAGATGAATCTAAAGTATTTTGACCAAACATGTCAAAACAGATGTCCTTATCTCTGGGTGATTGTTTTAGTCCGTAGACTTATGCAAATCGCATACCAGAGCTTTCTTATCACAAAACTTCAATGCACCAGGGAATTTCAACAATGTTGAGAATTCTCCCACTGCAATGAAGTACCAATGTAGGAACGGATCAAAAGGTAGTAGATTTTAGTTCTAGATGATTTATAGATTGTTTTAAGATATAAATAACTTTACTCTTTCATATTATCTTTCCTTTGCAAAAATCAATTTTCAACCAACTTTTGTTTTCTCTGGAAACACTACAAAAGTATTATACTCCCAATCTAGATTCCAAAAGGCTTATCGTTCCTTTACACCAAAGTGCTAGACAACCTTATCCAAAGTTACCATGAGAAAGAAGTCACATCCTTTTCACAACTTTGGGGATGTCTATCAGAAGGATTTGCTTTTGAATATGATCCAGTACATATATTGTAGTTCCATCAAGAAAAACAAGGAAGAACAGTAACTCTAAATAACTCATCTCATGACCTAGTCATATCCAAAAGAAGATAGTTCCTTCTACCTGCTACACCATCCCGTGGAAGCACACTAGGTGCAGATTATCGAGAAAGAATCTCATTCTTATCTCCTTTGGACAATAAATACATTAGACAGATACTCACCATTTTAATCAAATCAAAAGGCAACGATATTCTTTTACCAATTACTCTTCATTCCAAAAATTTTGAATTTCTTCAAAATTGAGGATGAAGGTGCAATAAGTAAATGTATATCAGTATCCAGAGTAGCCGAAATTACTTTTCAACACTAATGTTTATTGGCCTACATACATGAGTATGTCCTAATTCTAATAAGTCCTTGGTCGTGTGATTTTCAAAAGAAAAGTCACCTGATCATATTAGCCTCTAAATAGGATTGACAAACAGGTAGTGGTCTCAACAACCAAAAAAGTTTAGGATCCAATCCTTTACTCCCCATTTATCCTAATTTAGATTTAATGTGATCTAACCTCTAAACCAAAGATTTATAGAATTAGATGAAGGTGCTATCCTTTTAGAAGGTAAAATACCCATGAGTTATTTAAATACTTTGTTACATAATATATAAGAAACAAGAGTAAATAGGTGAGATACTTGCTTGACAAGTTATTTAGATCACATAAAAGAACGCTTTATTTTAATCAAGAATTTCAGTACCAAAATCAAAAGAATAAATATTATTCATTAATTCAAAACTGAAATCCATCTAATAACTCCAAAGTTTTATTACAATATAAAACTACTAATCTAATAGCAACTCTTGCATCAGATCCCAAAAAGCAATCAAGATCTTCTAATCACTGCACATTCTTCTTTTCCAATTCCCTGCAACAATTACAGACATAATTAGAAAATTCAGAATCAATGCCCCAAGTAGTTGAAGTATCAGTTTTTCAACTTACTTCAAAAACCAGTGAAAAGGGATCATACCTTGCCTTTTGGCAGTCAAGTATTCCACACAGTTCCTTTTCCAATGCCCTCTCATGCCACAATGGAAACACTTTCCTTTTGGCACGGCACCAGCCTTTCCCTTTCCAAGTCTTGCCTTCTTCCCAACAGTTGGCTTAGGCTCACCTATCCTTGAGTCTTGCTTCTCCTTCTCTGAACTTATGCCCTCAGGCTTAGTTCCAGAAGATGAAGCCATTCCAATGTTCTAAACATTTGACTCCTCTTTGACCATATCCATCGTTGCCTCAAGAGAGCTCATCAACTCACTTGTTGAAAAAACTATTTTACTCATTTTAAATTGAGTGATTGATGAAGGCAACGAATGCAAGATTATGTCAACTTGAGTCTCACCATCAATGTCGGAACCCAGAACTTTCATTACTTTGAAATAAGTAATCATTTTAAAAACATGCTCTCTTATAGAAGTTCCTTCCAACATTCTGGTGTCCATGACTAACTCCAAGGCTCTAAGCCTTGCAGTACGGCTCAATTCCCCAAACATCTCCTCGAGGTTCAATATTATAGCACGGGCAGTGTTCAAAGGTTGATGTTGCTGCTTCAACACATCAGACAAAGAGTCTAAGATGCTAGAGCGAGCTATACCATCAAATCTTATCCACTCCCAATATTGATCCGCAAGATCATTTGGGGTGTTATGGCATGGAATAGGTGGACAGGGAATGGTAAGAACGTATTTACATCCATTAGCAATTAATAATTCATCCAGTTCTAGTTTCCATTCAACGTAGTTATTTCCAATTAGCTTATTCTGGATCATGGTTATAGCAAGTGGGCTAGACATAATGAATCTGAAATACAAATAATGTAACAGAATTATAATATGGAAATCATGAATATGACAATTTATATGATACATTGGAATTCCCTTAACCAACTCATTAATTGTCTTCAGGATGTCAAGCTTATGAAATTAAGTCTCCGTGTAGCAATCATAACCTCATAGCCTGATTGGGAAATCCATCATGAATGTCATGCAACTCTTACAAAACAATTCATGACTCCTGAACTTTTGGTCTCTAAGTTTCTGGATAATGCTCCGTGTGGAATCCCTTACCCATAGCTTAGCTAGTGTTTACCATTAACTAGAATCCAATGACAACCGCCTCAAGTAGTGCCTCAGTGTAGTGGTCACCCTCTAACGGGTCTCATTGATTCTATCCAAAGGAAGTTCATATCTAGTAACCAATGAATAGTCTATCCTCCGTATGGAATGATCACCCATGGCTGGGTGACACAAAATATACTACCCACCTTACAATGAACCGTTTATGGAAGACCGTGGGAGTTATAAAATAAGTCCCTCTCCCACTAGATTTTTATAAGAAGTTCATATCTAGTAATCAATAAGAAATACCCTCCGTATGGAATGATCACTCATAAATGAGTGACACAGAGTATTTCTCATACTTATAATGAACTAATAGAAATTTTTCAATTGAAAAAAATTTGTTTCTTCACATTGCCCATAAACATCAAGTGTTTACTAATGTGTTGGAAAAAGGTTTTGAATTTTATTTTAGAAAACTTGTTTTACGTGCATATAAGTAGTAACAATATATAAAATGCCAATCACAACTAAGCACATAAAACAAAAGCTAAAATGAAATAAAAGCATTCAACAATGCCTCTATCTCCCATGGCTCTATCTCCGTAGAACCTTCTTCTTGGTTTGATTGCCTCCGACTCCATCTTCATGGACAACGGCTTACTCCTCCATCTTCATGGAATTTCTAAATCTATTACATTGGTCCTATGCTTCTTTCGAAGCTTACAATTTATCTAGAATCTAAATAGCAATATCAAAATAAAAGGCTAGGGAAACCGGTGCGACTTTCCTTTTCGTAGGATTGAAGTCGCAGCGCCCTTTACACATGCCTTTAAAACCAAACCAAAATAATACATTCATCAATCACAAATTTAAATACACAATTAAAACTTGTCGATGATCGGTGCCATGGGAGGTAGCGGTCTAACTTGCTGCAAAAGGGTTAGACATATGCACATCCACGCATATATAACAGATATATGTAACTACTGGAACCTCTAATTAATTCACACAGTATATAAACTCCTTACATACTGAATTAGAACTTAAAACAGCATCGTATCTTTCTGTCACACTTCAATTGATCGACAAAGGTTCAATCGATTGAACCTTCGATCGATTGAACATAGTTCAATCGATTGAACTTTCAATTTCAAAGAATGTCTTGAAAAACTTACAGAATGAATAAGAATTTAAAGCAGTCTCGATCGATTGACCAACATTCGATCGATCGAACAGAACCAAAGTTCGATCGATCGAACCCACCTTGTATCCTATGCAATCACAGATTTGTATTCTGCTACAATAACACTACAGAAACAGATCTGTGACAATGCAGTTTCGAAAATAGTTCTCAAATTATCATGCAAATTAAAACTAGTGTTCCAAAAACGCATCTATAGATCCAAACAAGCGAGGCTCTGATACCAATTATTGTGAAAATAGGTTTAAAATTGTTTTAAACGCGCAGAGGAATAATCGAGTTACAAAATCTTTTACTGGTAGCCCGGATCTACTACTTGTTAACTCTACAGATGCGTAGAGTAAGAGGGAGAGAATGTGATACCTTACGGTCTTGAACCCAATTCTGAATATGGCTTCCTTTAGCAATATCCAGCAGCAACCTCTAGGTGATCTTCACTCTTATGTCTCCTCGAACGCTTCCCGGAGAGGCTAGAGATGGTGGGATCTCTAATGGAGAGGATGAAGAAGGTTTGGGACCCTAAAACAGTTTCAGCAGCTTAGGGACGTTAAAAACGATGAACTCTTTTCCCTGGACGCAGCTGCCCTATTTATAGATTCCCAAAACCGAGCTTACTTTCAATCGATCGAAGTGAGTTCGATCGATCGAACCTTAGATCGATCGAACGAAGTTCGATCGATCGAACCTGCCTTGACTTCAATCGATCGAAACAACTTCGATCAATCGAACCAGTCTTGACAGCATCCTCATTTGCCTTTCCAAGCAATCTGGTAGAGCTAAGAGTGGGACCTCCTAGGTTCTTAATTACTGGCTCCGATCAATTATTATTCCATCTAGTCAATACTCTTAACTAAAGAATCAATAATTGATCAATTATCAGTAATGCCACTATAAAATGATAATTGCACTCCAGTGCATAAGAACATAATCACACATACATAAGCGATTGCTAGACTTGTATAATATGATACAAGTGTCCCTCTACCAAACAGTATTCGTATCTATCATTGGGATGTATGTTTTAATATACTGTCGACCCAATAGATAGTACATCTTATATTCCTTGAGTATCATTCACTACGCTTGGATTACTAAAACATGTCAACAATAACACTTTGTTGACAAGGCTGGCCAGCTCTCAGTAATCACTCCTAGTGACATTCTCGAGGGAATACTTACTCTTCGTTTTACAGAAGAGGGTAGAATTCCATCTTGACAATATATGTTCGTAACATTGTATACCTGATTTACCCAAGATACCCAGGTGTTGATCTTGCAAGACCTCACTGATTGGTAAGTCAAAGCAACCAAGCATACAACTTGCGTCCATAACTGTCTCAGGATTGAGGACATGTATCCCTATGCAAGTTTTGAGTTCCTATTGACGGTGACAGCGTTTAGGTGTCAATAGGTTTAACTCAGGTCCGTCAATGCATCGAGTGCACTAGCATATTAACCAAGAGTCAAAGACTCTTATGAATGAGATTCATCATTCTACCCCATAGACGTTAATCATGCTATAGTATATACCTGATAAGTTATCCAAACTTATCATCCACTGTGACTTATTTGAAACAACAAGGATTTGTGATTCATATCTCACATGTGTAGTCACATACACAAATGAACCACATGCAATGTTGTTTAAGGATTTCAGTCGAATATTCATCTCATGAACTATCATGCATAAATGCATTATGATATTCCATTGTTCAACTAACTGGTTTGAGGGCATATTCCCAACAAGAATGCCACATATCATTCTCGTACAAAACATATTGATGTTCGTTACCACTGGATTCGTGAGGTAATGAAAAAATAGGAAATGAAGTTAAAAAAAATTCATATAGATAAGAATCCATCTGATATGATAACTATGGTCGTGACAAGAGAGAAGCCTGAGTTCTGTCGAGAGCTAGCTGGAATGGACTCCAATTGAAGGGTCGATATTGGGAGTTCCCTCCTCTCATGTGTATGGAGGGGGATATTGTTGGGTATGCCATAGGGTAGTGGTGGTCCCTACCACATGAGAGATAAATTAAATGGATCACAATTTATTGGACTTTTGTAATGTCCCTAATGGTTGGTTATTGGGCATAGTGGGCCTAGGTCAGAATGTGAATCTAATTGGCATTAGAAAAGCCAACTAGGCAGTAAGACTTAGTTTGGGGTGATATTCGGCCATGTAGGTTTTGCGCATAAAACAAAACCAAGGGTTTTGTGTTGAAGTGTGTGCGGCTGCTGAAGAAGTAGAAGAGTGAGGCTCAATTTGGGTGGCCTTCAAGGGGCTGTTTGTGTGCCAACATCATTGTGATTTTGAAGGTTATAATTTTGCTTGTATTCCTTTGGATTTGTGAATCTTAAGAGGTAATCCATTTGTACTCACTCTCTAGTTGATTTGGATACCTCAAGTTTTGCGGCAAAACAGGAGAGAAATATTGTATTCCTTATTTTGATAATTGTGGAATTATTTGAAGTTGCTCTATGGTTTTTTCCCTCTTCATTGGAGGGTTTTTCCACATAAATCTTGGTGTCATTGATTATTATTGCTTTTATTTCTTGTGGTGGATTATGGTGAATATTTAATTTGTGCCTTGGATTTTTGTGCCTATTTAATTTACACTTGAAGGATTAGAAAGTGTTACTCCTAATAGTGAGAATTTCGATTTTACCCCAACATGAATCCTCATGGCCCATGGGAGATTTTAGTTGTTTGGTTACCAGTTATTCTTCAGTCGATATGTGCGGCCCTTGTTGGGCTTTGCTATGGGCCAATGTGGGGCTTTAGGGTTGGGTTGGGGTTAGAGTGTATGTATCCAATCCGGATCCAGGTAAGTATCACAAAAAAAAAAAAAAATTGAAAACAAAGATTTATACAATATCATCTTCCATATTTATTATTTGTCTCCTTATTCCCACTTCATATATTCTAAATCAACCTAACCTAGGTATATTTCACCGACTATTCCGCATAAACTAATAGTGGTGTATATTAGACCACTAATTGTCACACCCCGACGTAGCATAAATAAGGAAAGTGTTTAATTTCCTTTATGGACCTGTAGGTCGCGACAGTTTGAAGGATCGATTCCATCCAAAACGTCGAGCAACATAATAATATAAATCAGAGTAGAGCAATCAAGGCTTACAAAAATTATTCTAATTTATTAATTATATAGCACGTGATTACTAAAGGCACAGACCGCCTTGAAACAAAATAATATCTATGATCCATTACAGTCATCCTTATTACAAAATTCAGTTTATCAACTAAGACAGTATAAAAAAAAAATTTGTTTCTCTTCATAGACAGCCGTTCTCAATTAGCATAGTAATAATGTTCAGCCCGATCATAACCTAAAAAAAAACCTAGACACGAATGTCCAGGGCGCATCAATGCCGTCAGCTACATGGAGCTGGTGAGTATTAAAAACACATAATTGAATGTAAAAACATGCTCACTCACTATTTTTCATTTCACGGTTCCATTATCCAATAGGTTAACAATATAGAAATGAGTTCACATTATAAAATAGTAAGGATAACATTAGAAACTTTAATTCATAATACATGTGGCCGTGTATGAGAACAATGCAACCAATCTCATCTTACTGACTATTATCTCTCGACAACACATCAACCCACTCTCGCATTCCAATATCCTTGAAATACTAAGGTGACCACACTATAGTAACGGGGTACCAGGGAGTGTCCAGTTTGCCTCACACTTTAGTACGGGGTACGAGGGAGTGTCCAATGCCTCATACTTTAGCCATACCACGTCCAGGGAGTGTCTAGTAGGCCACACTTTAGCACTACCATGGGTACCAGGGAATGTCCAAGTTCGGCGTCATACACTTTAGCGCTACCATGGGCGCCAGGGAGTGTCCAAGTTTTGTCACCATTGCATTTCAAAGATAATCTAGCCGTGTTCTCAAAACTTCACACTTTGGTACACCATTACCAGGGAGTGGCCATAACATAATCTCATCCACATACTCTTTTCACACTGACCAACACTCACCATGTATGTACAACTGACTCCCCATGTATGACATGTAGCTTTATACAGAAATGCAAATTACTGAAACATAAGAATAGCGAGCGTATGAATTCATCGCTTTTATAACCCAAACATAACAAACGGGATTCGGATTTAGTATAACTCCCAAACAGTACTTTAAAACTTATAAAACTTTATCCAAAATTCCCTTAACAGAAAACAGACAAAAATCAGAAAAGGGCAGGTCGCTCGCGCGACGAATGGCTCGTGCGGGACACTCGCGCGATATGCTCATTTTTCGATTTCTTAATAAAAATTTCTAACTGTCAAAATCTACATAGGTCGCGCGCGCGGGCCGCTCGCGCGAGGTGAAGCTGAGGCTTCATCTTCTTCGTGGAGAATCCCCTGTTTTCAGTTTTAAAGTAAGTTTTGACCCATTTTCGAATCTAAAAGTTTATATGACATGTAATATATGAATCACTTCATTTTTCTGCAAGGATTAAGAACTTACGATTAATTTAATACGAATCGATCCGTAGCTCTCAGATTTTACGAAAAATAGAGAGGCGTCAAAACTTCTTTTCTTATATACGTGGCGATATGAATAAACTAGGCTCTAATATTTTAACCTCAGCTTCTATGAACTATAATCTTTCAGTCTAAAAACTCATTTTGGTCAAGGTTGAAAAATCATGATTTTCAAGCAATGGAGTTCAAACGTGAAATCATCAATGGTGATATTAAAATTTGACTAATACATACAGTAAACAAGCATATATTACATTCTAATTGAGTTTAGAATACTCACTGAGATAGAAGGGTAGTGTTTGTTGACAAAGAAATCAAGAAATAAGAATCTCCACGTTCAAGCTTCAAGCTATGGAGAAGAGCTTTGTCTCTCTAGATTTTATGTAAGTAAACTCTCTGTGTCTCCCTCTAATTCTCTCTGATTTTTAGTTTCTAAAGAGTATGCAGATTGTGAGCTGTGTGTGTATTTATATAGAAAACAAATTTTGGACAGCTTGGAGCCCAAGAACCATGATCAACACTCAACAAAATCAAAATTGTTTTCTAAATACTAATTACACAAAATGCGTATACGTATATACATGAATCCATATACACAATCTGCTGTAAACATAGTGTAGGGGCCAAATAGGTTCATAAGGGTCATGCTTGAGTGTTTGGGTATTAAAGCTTAAGTCCCAACATTAACACACACACACACACACAATGCACTCCCAAATAAGCCACAAACAAGATGTCTAGGAACTATAGGGGTGTTTGGGTAAAACAACTTATGGCATAAGAATGTAACACTCACAAACAAAGCCCTATCAATCATTAGTTGCCATAAATGGAAATAAAGCAAGTGTCAAATCTTGCTTTACATAGATTCCAAAATCTATGGAAGTTCATCGTGGCGCGGACAGTTTTCGCACATTAACTGGTATTTTCGTGGCGCGGTAATCACCACAAAAATACAGAAAATTCATTTTAACGTAAGAATTAATTTTTCGGTTATATGAAAATGCTGTCTGAGTCAGAAGTAATTATTTTCACCGTTTTGAAAGTACATATTTGGAATCAAATCACAGGTATTGTTAAATTTATAAAATTGCAGTTTAACCCCAACAAGAATTTCGATATGAAATAAAACAAGTAATAAGATTTAAACATGAGAGTTGCAAATTTAAAATAATACCATGAATACAGATTAATCATGTAAATGCAAGTTTAAAATTGAATGAAATGGATATTACATCCTTCCTCCCTTAAACAGGATTTCTCCCCCGAAATCAAGACTAACTAGTCCTGAAACAATTCCGGGTACTTCTTCCTCATATCAGCTTCAACTTCCTACGAGGCTTCATTCTCGTCATGGTGATTCCACTGAATCTTCACTAACGGGATATCCTTTTTTCTCAACTTCTTGATACTCTGATCCAAAATTTTCACAGGCCTCTCCTTGTAAGAAACATTATGACTCATCTCAATATCATCATAACTAACCACATGTGAGGGATCTCGTACGTATTTTCTCAGCATACTAACATGAAACACATTGTGCACCCCAGACATCTTTGGTGGTAGCGCGAATCGATAAGCCACTTTCCCAACACGATCCAAAATCTCAAATGGTCCGATGAATCGTGAGGCCAACTTTCCTCTCTTGAGATCAAAGCGTACCACTCCTCTGGTCGGTGAAACCTTCAGAAGTACGTGGTTTCCAACACTGAATTTTGAATCCTTTCGGCATCGTTCGGCATAACTTTTGTATCTGCTCTGAGCGATTTTCATCCTTTCTTTGACTAGAGAAATCTTCTCGTTAGTTTCGCTATCTAAATCTGGTCCCAACAACTCTGTGTCTCCAACCTCTGCCCGACACAACAGAGAGCGAAATGGTTGTCCGTACAATGCTTCGAACAGAGCCATTTTGATACTCGTGTGGTAGCTATTGTTATAGGAAAATTCGACCAAGGGCAAGTGTGTCTCCCAAGATTCTTCAAAACCGATAACACAAGCCCTAAGCATATACTCCATGATTTGATTAACACACTCGGTTTGCCCGTCTGTCTGAGGGTGAAAAGGAGTACTCATCTTGTGCGAGGTTCCCATAGCTTCTTGCAAACTTTCCCAAAATCCAGAAGTAAAACATACGTCGCGGGTCTGACACAGTCGATATAGGTGCACCATGAAGTCATACAACTTTTTATATATACATCTGGCTCGTCTTTTCCACCGGGTATGTCATACTATAGGTAATGAAATGAGCTAACTTTGTCAATCGATCCACAATTACCTAAATGGAATCATGATTCTGTTGAGATTGAGGCAATCCTACTACAAAATCCATGGTTATGTGCTCCCACTCCAACCTGGAACGGGTAGTGGTTGTAACAATCCCAAGGGTCTCTGATGTTCGGCTTTGACTTGTTGACAGTTAAACACATCGATACGAATTCGGCCACGTCCTTTTTCATACCTTCCCACCAGAAGTTTCTCTTCAAATCTTTATACATTTTGGTTCCTCCAGGGTGAATTGTAAATCTAGACTTATGTGCTTCTTCCAGAATATCCTTCCTTAGTTCTCCAGAGTTTGGCACACATAATCTGTCTCTGCATCTGTACCCTCCATGACTTCCTACTTTCCATTCTGTCCGATCCTTCTCTAACATCTTAATAAACCATGTCTGAAATTTTCCATCTATTTTTTGAGCTTCAATAATGCGGTCGATAAGGATAGGCTGTAGGATAAGACATCCAAAATGTTGCCCTTCTCTTCCTTCGGCATTCTAAACATCAAACTCTGCCAAAGTCTCTAATGCTCGCCATTCTCTAACCATTAGAGAGGTAATTGCTCCACTGATTTGCCGTCTCAAAGCGTTAGCGACTACATTAGCTTTACCGGGGTGGTATTCTAACGTGAAGTCGTAATCTTTGATTTACTCCATCCATCTGCGTTGTCTCATGTTCAACTCTTTCTGTGTGAACAAATATTCCAGACTCTTGTGATCGGAGAACAATTCAAACTTCTCACCGTAGAGATAATGTCTCCAAATCTTGAGTGCAAATACTACTGCGGCCAATTCCAAATCATGGGTAGGATAATTCAACTCATTCGGCTTTAGCTGTCTAGACCATAAGCAATGACTCTACCATCTTCCATAAGTACACACCCCAATCCTTGATATAATGCATCACTGAAGATAGTGAACATCTCATCAGGCTTGGGTATAGCTAGTACTGGCGCGGTGGTGGAAAGGCGTGCTCATGCTTCTCTGTCCATTCGAACTTCTAAGCTTTCTTAGTCAATCCGATCAACGGTGCGGCTATCTTAGAGAATCCCTCGACAAATCTCTGGTAATAACCCGCGTGTCCAAGGAAACTCCTAACCTCCGTAGGGTTGGTCGATCTAACCTAATTTGATACAACATCTATCTTGGATGAATCCACAGAAATCCCTTGAGATGACACCTTGTGTCCTAAAAATTTGACTTCTTGCAACGAGAACTCATACTTACAAAACTTGGCATACAAGTGGTGGTTCTTAAGCATCTGCATTGTAATCCGTAGATGTCGTTCGTGCTCTTCTTCTGACTTAGAATAAATCAAAATATCATCTATGAAGACGATGACAAATTGATCTAAATAAGGCTTGAACACTCTGTTCATAAGATCCATAAACATTGCTGGGGCATTCGTCATTCCAAATGGCATCACCAAAAATTCATAGTAACCATATCGGGTTCTGAAGGCAGTCTTAGGTATGTCTTCCTTTCGTACACTCAACTGATGATATCCCAACCCTAGGTCTATCTTGGAGAATGTTGTAGCTCCCTATAGTTGATCAAACAAATCGTCAATCCGAGGTAAGGGATACTTATTCTTGATAGTCACTCGATTTAATTCTCTGTAATCGATACATAGCCGAAGTGTTCCGTCCTTTTTCTTCACGAATAACACTGGTGCTCCCCAAGGCGATGTACTTGGATGTACAAAACCCAGATTTTCGAGCTCTTGAACTTGTTCCTTCAATTCCAATAGTTCGACAGGGGCCATTCTGTAGGGAACCTTTGTGATCGGTGCGGTGCCTGGTCTAAGTTCAATACAGAACTCTATACTTCTCTCGGGCTGTAGACCAAAAATGTCTTGAAATACTTCTTCAAAGTCCTTGACTACAGGTATGGATGACATTGTCATTTCTATACTGATGACTTCGATGTTCGCTAAGCATCTTGTGAGGAACATATCTCCCAAAGGGTTACACTGGAAATCAAAAGATTGATTCCCATTGTTGGAGAATGCAATTCTCTTCCTCGTAGAATCCAACTTTGCTTGATTTTGAGCGAGCCAATCCATTCGTAGGATTATTGTGGATACCGGGCTTCGGACCACTGCTCTTGTTTGAGATTGTTTTGAAATTGATTTGAATCAAAGAAAGAAAATAGGTCTGTTGAAAATAGATATAGAGTCGCCACTTGGTCTTTAAGGAACCAAGAAACCTAATTTTGACTCACCCAAATGGATAAAGGGCACCGGCCCTTCATAACCAAAGAACTTGGTTCGGGGTTTTGGTACGAGAGAGGAAGGAGCCTTTGTCGCGACTAAAACACCCTCAACTCGCCCCGTCTTTCGACGGGCCTCAATTAGCATCCAAATAATCATCTTATACTATGTATGGTTCGGCAATTAATACTATGATAGTATATTACATCACATAAGAAACTTGAAATGGAAGATCTAAAGATAAGATATCATTCATAAGATCTAAGTCAAATATCATACAATGTAAAGTGAAAGATCACACAAATAAACTTAGGAAAAATAGTCTAATCATGTATCAAATAATCAAGACTTCCTAATCTAAAGGGGGACATGAATTGTTCTTGAAACAAATAGTCAAAGAAAACAAGGATGCTTAGCAAGCTAGTATGATGCATGTTATTCTTTGATAAAAGAAGACCTCTCAATCCCCGGGACGGATGAGAAAGGATGATTAGATCAAGGGGAAGTATGAACGGGTGATCGAGTTCATTCCTTATAATCTCCTTAGATTAAGAGTTACAAAAACCCCAAATCTTGCATGAATGCAATGTATGTATCTAAAGTGTGCAAAGGTTGTAGTGTGTTTTGTGTACATGGATTTCTAGAATGACTTAGAAGTCTAAAATGTGTATGAATGAATGAGTGAAATTAACATGGGATATGTACAAATGTAGTATGAACTACTTCCTAAGATATGAACTAATTTGGAATGCATATAAGCATCAAATCAAAGAATGAAAGTTAAAGTATACTCGCTGTGAATAGTGGACAGAACAGTAGGATGATCTTTTGGAATTTGAAAAGAGGGGTTAGGAATGTTTTCAATGCATGAGTTTTTATGGAGATGTTCCTTATTGTGTCTAGAACACAACCCAAAAGGACAATCTTGAATAGCTATCACATATTGAGAGAAATTATATAAACAATAGAGGTCACTCAGAAACAGAGTTCGTACTGTCGTCGGAAATGTTAGAAAATCTTAGAAAATGAAAAAAGAATGATCTAGAGGCCCATTTTATACAGAAAGTTTCCTAAGACATTGAATTTTAAGGGAAAAATAAGTTAGGACCACCCCTTTTGGAAAAGTTTTCTGGAAAATAGGTCGTAAGTTGACCTAGCTGCTGTGACAGCAAAAACAGAATGTTTGGAAGGAATGTTGGGGCCCAAATGGACCATTTCCAAGTACTTCCAAGTCAAACCAAAAATCATGGGTGTTCTCCAATGAGTTAGGAAGACTTTCCAAGTGGCCTTGTATCCATATGTTAAGTATTATGTTCTAGAAAAATCTTTGAACTCAACTCACTCACTGTTTTGACTCATTGTTTTGAAGATTTTGGAGAAAACAAAGTTTTGTTTCTTGAAACCAAATGAGAGGGATTGAGAGGGGTTTTGAAATAGGTGTTTTGAAAACATGTTTTCAACACTCAATAAGGATCATAGCCACTTAGAATACCTACATCAAACTCATCATTTAAGAACCTCCAAGATTGTTGGAGAGATTTATTTTGTTTTTGGACATAACTTCAATACATTCCAAGAATACCTTGGAAGTATTGAGGTTATGATCATCATCTATCAAACATGTTTTTGAGGTCAAGAGCTACTATCCATGAGGATTCACTCACCCCAAACTTCATGTCATCACTTAGATGATGATGAACTAGTAAGTAAATAAAGAAAATAAAAAGAAATGGGATGAGAAGAGATGAACAATAAATAAGCAAGCAAGTAGATGATAATCAATAGATGATATTCATGAAGCATGAGACTTGTAGATTGGTGTATCACTCATATGTAATGACACTAGACATGGAAGAAGCTTCCACACTCATGAATGCTCACTAAAATGGTGGTTGGGAGTATTGAATGTTGAAGTAAATGGAAGTAATGAAGTAAAAACAAAGTTAGAACTCACTTTTGTTTTGAAAAATCAAAGAAGAAAGCTTCTTTTCTCTCCACTCTAACCTTATCTCTACACTTTCTCTCCCAAACTTTCTCTAAACTTGTATTTGACTCCCCCTAAATGAGGAGTAATGGGGTGTTTATATAGGCCAACTTGGGTGTTTTTGGGATTTAGAAAGTACTCCCATTGGCTCCAAACATCTAAAATCATAAAACTATGTCGTTTTGGCTTTTAATTAATCAAAATGGGACCACAAACTTAATTACAAAAATGGACTGTTCTGGAGGGGAGTGCCGCGGCGGCAGTGGGCCAGTGCCGCGGCGGCACTGCTCCTCCCTTCGTCTGGATAATGCTGTTTAGGCCCCCCGAAGTTCCGGTTTTCGCGAAAAGGCCCTATTTTGTCCGAAATTCACAGAAAATGCATACGAACTCCAAATTGAGGTTGTGATATACCGTTGGAAAGGTAATGGAGTCTACTTTACATAAAAAAAATAGTTCGGGGATAGGTCACTTTGAAAAGTTTTGCGGTATTCGCGATAAATGCTGATTTGATCGCCTTTTTCGCCTTTGGAAATTCATAATAAATTCGTTTTAAATCCAGAAATTATGTGTGATATACCGTTGGAAAGCTATTGACCTCTAGTATCCATGAAAAATATTTGAAAATAGTTTCGGTGCCCCGATTCCAAAGTCAAATCTCGGTCAAACCTGGTCAAACCTTGGTCAAACCGGTCAACGGGGACTTTCGGGGAACCTCCGGGACTTCCGGGGGTCTCTGGGAGCTGACGATTTCTTCCGGTTTTATTTAAAAACTCATTTTATCACTTTTCTTACGACGTAGCATGTTTTCAAAACTTTGGGACCAAATCTGGGAGTTTTCGGGCTTTCAGGGGCATTTTGGTCATTCTTAGCATTCTGAGAGATAGAGCTGACTTCCGAGAGTCCTTTTTGAGTCTTTTACGATCATTGTGAACCACCAAGCTATGGGTCTCCTAAATCTGATAGCCGACAAAATGGGGTGTCTACAATTATGTCAAACTCTTTCATCGATAGGACAATCAACCTTGCAAGGATTTCACGATCTCCTAGTCGTAAGGGACAATCCTTGCACATATATGAATGAAAGTGCAGCACCCGTATCAAATAAAACTTTAACATGGGAGTTAAACAGAGTTTATGTAGCTTCCACGACATGCTGATCGGGCTGTTCTTCTCCATAATTCCCTTCTTCATACGCAGTCTCATCATATCGAGCGGCATCATGAATAACAGCATTTAAGCGAGTCTGATCCTGTTGACCATAAGTCACCTGCTTAGGAGTAGTGCAGAACTTGCTGATGTGACCTGGTTCACCACAGTTATAACAGACAGTACTTTCCTGAACGTTGTGCCTCGGTGCCTCGCAGTCCCGAGCCTGATGACCGGGGTTGCACTACAAGGATAAAGGCTTTTTATGTCACTTAAAAAGTGACATAAATAGGTATTTATGTCACTTTTTTTCCAATAAAAAGTGACATAAATAGAGGCGATATAAATGCTTTAAAAGTGACAAATGTTTTATAAAAGTGACATAAATGTTTCATAATACCAACACATATGTTAATAAAAAGTGACATAAATACTTAAAAGTGACATAAATACCATTTTATTTATGTCACTTTTAAACTAAAGTGATATAAAAGTAGAAAAAAGACATAAATACCAAACAAAATTATTACATCAAAGTCTTAAAAGTGACAAAATACTGTAAAAGTGACATAAATGTGTAATTAGTTATGTCAATTTTTTAAGAACGGCATAAATGTTTTAGATAATACTAATTCAATACCACCCTGTAAAAACAATATATACCACCCTGTACATATATACAATACCACCCATGTACAAAATTAAATCCAACTCAATGATCTATTTCAACTACTAAATTTCATCAATTCATCTCAACATCAACCAATTAATTGGAATGAACAAAAAAAAAATATACAATCGATCCGAGTCAAGTGATAAACTAATAACATATACATGCTACATATTCATCAAAAAGTACTAACAAAACTGCGAAAGCAACAAAGAAAGAATAAAAGAGATTCGGCAGCTTCCCGAGCAGCATCCATAGCAATTCCTACATGAACCAGCTGAAGGGATCTCTTGAAATCTCTATACCTGAGCAATACCAAATACGAACAATTGAGATCAAAATAAAGAAAAAAGTAGAAATCGACGACCGTTATTATTTCATGAATTTCGCAAAACTAAAGAAAACAAATAAGAGTATACTTGTGCAGAAACTCAAGGCAGCATGTGATTAGAGATAAAGAGAGATTCTCTAGGAAAAGAAAGAAAAAAAATAGAGAGATAGGAATAATACTTGCTAGAATACTAGCATAAAGCAAATTCTATGAAGATTAAATAATTTATAGGATTTTGTCTACACACTATAATATCTGGATTGGGAAGGAAAATAAAAAATAAAAAACAGTTGACATCATTAATATCATAGTAATTAATATAATTTTAGCACCACTATCATAATATATGTGCACCGTAGGTTGAGAACAAAGTGAAAAACGGAAGGAAGAACAATTAATCAGATACTCTTTTAAGCATTCAAATGTGTCAATTCTACTGACACTTTATCATACTATCTTAACACGATTCAAATATCTGAGAATACTTTAATAGAACACTTCCTGATACACCCAAATCTAGCTCTATCCTATGACCGAGCGGTTCAAACCAGCAGCGAGTCCATGTCCCGATCAAATCGTGCACAACTCCTTGGACAAGCATCATCCCAAGCGGTCTAGTCTACTCATCATCCCGAGCGGTTCATCCACGACCCGGCCAACAGGTCGGGAAAACCGCACAGACACATCCCACCGCGGGAACAGCCCATCCGGGCCAACAGGCATGATCCCGAGCATCACGGGCGTGATCCCAAGCATTACGGGTAGTTTCCTACTCAAGCTAGAAGACTAACGGAAAGTGCAAGCTATTTCCTAATCCAATTAGGAAACCCCCACAATTAATGCCAATCTATATTAATTGGATTATGTTTCCTTATCCATGTACGAGTAGGTCTCTTACATCTATAAAAGAGACCACTCACCCCCCATGGCAGCTGGCCAACTCTTTAGTCTACACAGCACCTCTATAAAATTCACCATTGTACGCATACACCCGGCCGGTATTACTGGTAGTTCCGCCCCTCTTTGTTGGCTCACCAGGCCCGCCGGTGATCTGCTAGTGAACGTGCTCAGACACACCCGTGGACGTAGGTACCTTCATTAACAGGGCCGAACCACATACAAAAAATAGTCTCTCTCACTCTCTCTCTCTCCTTAAACTGCTCTACCTTTTACTCTTACCAATTTTTGGCATCATCACTTCTTGACCATGGCTTCTTCTAATGAGCAAAAGTTTTACTGAGTTCTTGGTTATGGGAAGCATAGAGACGATTGCTAGCTAAATTGAAAGCTACACAGATGACCTCTTAATAGTACTAGTTCAACAAGCTAAAAAAATTTAAATTTACTAGTTAATCTTTCAAGGAACTAACTTAGTTCCATGTTGGAATTATTTTATTTCATACAAAGACTCATAAATTCTACAAAGCTCTGGTGATCACCTGCAAATAAGAATAAAAGTTTCCAAGAGTGAAGAGTTGTTCCATATCAAGATGATTAACATACTATTTATTTGTTTGTGATATTAAAAAAAAAATCCTTAATGTTGTTTGTTATCAAGCTCAGCCCATTTGGAGTTGGAGAGCCCAAACTCTGCCAAGTAACTACTTCAATCAAAAGTTGGAAAGTCCAATATTTATCCAATAATGTAACATGTGTTGACTAAACTAACCAATTATCCTTTTGATCTGAAACTATTTATTTACCTTTTGGGTCTTAATTTCTTTGTTTATGATCATTGTAGTTTTTAATTTGTTGAAGTTAATGGATTGTAACATTTGACAATTAGTTGGAGGCCTGTTAGCTATGCACAGGGGTTGGTGGGCTATTAGTTGTGCACAGGGGCTGGGTTGACTGGGGCCTGGGCAGTTGTGAGCTACCTCGGGTGCAGCTGGGTGCTGCTGGATTGTACAAGGGAAGGAGGCAGAGGCCTGTGTGTAGTGCACGTATAAGTTGTGTGCGCTGGCTACTGCAGCAGTGTGTGTCATCCTGTGTGCTGCTTGTGTGCTAGGCTGATGCGCCTGAGCTGCTGGCGATGTGCAACTATAAGCTGCAATCTTACCCGAAGTACCTATGGATTGGCCTTCAGCCAAAGGGGCTCTAAAGTAGTTCCAAAATTAATTCAAACGTCCTAAAAGCGTGTTGGGCTCAAAAGTGCATTAGGGAAGTGATTCCAAATAGGCCCTAAGAATGCCTTTAAATGGTTTATGCATTAAAACTTAATGACAAGCCAAAAGTAAATGAAATCATGGACTATCATTTTCTTCAGTCAAAGATAACCATATATAGCTAAGGCTATATATTAAGATTAGCTTAAAAAAAAATCAATGCAACTAACCCTAGGAAGAGTCCTCTTATTATGATACGTATCCACTTCCTTGTCCGCTTCTTCTCTTGATGGTCATATAACCCTAGGCATATGGTGTAGGATCCCTTTTAGCTGAGTCCCCATATCCCAAAATTTAAGGAAACAAAGGATCTGATGCCTAGACACGTGCCCGTACCTGACAGTTGCACCCCAGTGTGGAGTTTTTCAATAAAGCTTAGAGAGCACTAACATTGGGAGTGCCGCATCCAGAAACCACCCTTCAAGGTTAAGAACCTAATATATCATGCATAATTACTGATGGGATGAGGAAAAGGTACCAAAGTCTGTGTTGGGGTTTGCCACTATAACTAATACATAAACAATGCCTCATGAAAGCACATAACACTTTATGAATCTCCAGAAAAGCTAGAAAATCAGCATATTTATAATGGAACCTGGTCTATGCTATGTTGGGCAAGCTTCTTTTTTTTTCTTCCAATCAGACAAACATCAGGTAAGCGGCCGACATGTGAATGGACACAAGATGGTGGCTCCTTTGAAATTCTTTTTGAATTTTGAGGTAAAATTCATAGCAATAGCAATGAATTCATTTGAAAATTTAGAAAATGGGGAGCAGACACAACACAAGATATTCAAGTGGACTTTCCTATAAGGTTGAAGTGTCCGCACCCGAAATATATGGGCACCACTCACATTGAACCACTCCCGATTCCTAGTGCGAGGACAAAAAATTAGATTAAAGTAAGGATAATAAATTAATTTGTTTCAAAATATCCTCCCTTAACAAGTGCTTCATTCAAACAACAGTAAATAATAAGAAGATGTGTGTAACAGTTCACCTTTTAACAGGTCCATCAGGATGCAGTCCGATGGCATCTAGAATCCCCTTGTCCACAAGCAACCGAAACTTCCTTTCTAACTTTGTCTCAAGAACATCATCAACCTACAAAACAAAGTAAGCAAGTACACTTTTAGCACAAAAAAAGAGGGTAAGCAAGTAAAGAACTGAAGCAAGATTCAGTTGACTAAGAAACGAAATACAACTTAATAAGCATAAGACTGCAGGGTCTCTGTAAAACTGTGAGTTTGTGACTATATATACATGAAGGCCTTTAATTTGCTACACTACAAGGAAAAATGCTATTTATGTCACTTTTAAAACTGCATTTATGTCACTTTTATTTTGAGTGACATAATCATTTCTTGCATGAGCTTTTTATGTCACTTTTTTAGTATTTATGTCAGTTTTTAAAAAAGTGACATAAATACTTGATTCTTTATGTCATTGTTTAAAAAAAGTGACATAAATAACAAAGTATTTATGTCATTTTTTTAAAAATTGACATAAATAATAATACACTTATGTCACTTTTTTAAAACTGACATAAATAAAAATACGGTGGCATTTTTATAAATAAAACATTTCATTTTTATGTCACTTTTTATAAAAAGTGACATAAATATCTAATTTTTTTAAAAAGCGACATAAAAAAAATTATGCGCGGGAAAGGGCGCTTCTCTTTATCTCTACAGTCAAAACTTGAATCCAAGAATTCCACCTCTTTCTCTCTAGAATCTCTATAACATTATTGCGCATAATATATTTGGAGAAATTGGAACCCTAAAAGCCGCTATTTTGCAAAGTTTGATTTGAAGTTATCTGAGTGGGTATGTATGGCATATGCAAATCGTCATCATCATCATCATCATCAATGGAGAGTCATCGTTGTTCCGAATCAATAGTACATTGATCTTGGAGCTGTGAACCCTCCTCTCCCCTTCATTTTTGGTGTGGCAAACCCTAGTTTTGGGCCGGCGGTGCCTCAATTTGTTCCTTTCAATCGACCCGTTGGTTTCGGGGTGTTGATTCGAATGGAGCAGGAAAGATCACTATCATTGCTTCAGGTAACTGTATAAATTGAACCCTATTATTGTTGACCCTTTTTACACATCCCCAGATTGTTTTCGATTATGAATTTGATTTCTTCAATTCTTTTTGGTATGATCTTCATAGTTTATGATGAAGAACGAAGGACATATGCCTTCTCCAGAAGAGGAAGTCAAGAGGAAAAATGTCATTGACAAGCTCAAAAAGGTATCTCTCTTTCTTGATGTCTATAATGGTTGAGGGTAGTCTTCCACCATTGATTGCACTGCTAGCAAGTTCTCATTCTCAGCGTGATTTGTTCATTTGTAAGGTCTCTATGTTGACATGATTGTTTTTCATTTCTGAGGATCACTAGCTAGAAATTTTTGTTTTTCCATTAATTCTTATATGTTCTAGGCTCTCTCTCTCTGACAGGTGACAAAACCATACACTACAACAAAACAGAGAGAAAGGTGGACAGAAGAAGAGCATAAGAAGCTTCTTGAAGCTTGGCTACAAATAGAAGGTAGTAATTGGTTGATTTTGATGCTATTCAATTCTTGAATTTGGTCCAACCTATTGGTTATGGATTGAAATCTAGTAAGTATCATCAAGCACATATCATGTTTGCATCTTTAAAATCTTTTGCTTTGCAATTGCCTACTCATATTCGTATTCTCTTATAAATTTTTCTTTGTTTATATTCTTTTGTAGGAACTTGAACTATGTCACATATTTTTCTCTGATTAACGAGAACGAGCATTGGTAATTAGAGAAAGGCTTAACTACATTTTACACCCTCCTAGTTTGCCCTTTGTGTCAATTTGGCCCCTATATTTTAGAATAAGATTTTTGCTAGAAAGCTACAAATTTGGAGCATTTTAAAAGGCTATTTTTGTGGATTTAAAGTGGAATCAGATTTATTGTTGAAAAAAAGTTGTGATAAAACTAATCCAAACAGTGACAACATTTTGAATAATCACTTATGACTTATTACCATTATGACTTATTATAGTACATAGATGAATAATTGCTTATCAAATAAATTGGTTATCCTTATCATGAGCTTTGAATCCTAAGTTTATTTCATTTAGGAGTACTTAGTACCTCAAGAGTATGTTCAAACAATGAGGGAGTCCATGCTGAATAGATGTCCAGAATCGTCATTTGATCAAGTATGTGAAGTTGTGAAAAAAGAGCACGGAGGGGCGCTAGATGAAATACGTGTTAAATGTTTGACTTTTTCCATTGCTATCCTCTTACCAAATTATATTTTCTCCTAGTTCTATTCAATTTAAGTTATGATTACCTTTGGTGTCCCTGTGTAGTGAAATTCCCTTTTTGATCTAGCCACTTAATCATTCAAACTTAGTGAATCATTATCATGATGTTGGAGGCTTGTTCAATGGGCAACACATTTGGGGGAGGTCTGTTGATGCCAAAAGCATGGTCTCATCTCATCTCATCTCACCTCTTCGATTGGATTGGTGTGTATGTTATACACCGGAGTTTGCAAGATATTTTTGGGACGATTATGTTGGCAGAACCCTTTGGGCATGGTTGTAAGATTTAGATCCAATAGAACTGAGAGATTATGTTCTCCCTCTCATCTTTTTTCAGAAGCTTTATCTTGAAACGCTTCTGGACGTGAAAGTTGGTAATTAATTAGGAAGAAGAAATAATGTATTGCATGCCCTCACCACCCGCAACAACCTCCCCCCCCCCCCCCCCCCCCCCCCCCCCCCCACACACACGCATACTTCTAGACGCGAAAGGTGGTAACTAATTTGGAAGAAGAAATTGTGTATTGCATGGTTCAACTAAAATTTTTATTTCAAGGTGCCTTTATTTTTAATCCTGATTAAGAGGATTTGAAGTGTGTGACACATGAAGCTAGATCTTGTAAAAAATGAACAAGAATTACATGATAGGATATGGCTTGCTAATTTGCTTATCTACCCGCTAAAACTGATTCTTCATCATGAGCAGCTTTGAAACCCATCTATATCCTAAAAAGCCATAAATCCCAAATTCTGTACAATTTTTGTATGTATTGGAAGGCTTTGTTGAACATATTATAGATAAGTTTGTCTGCTGAATTGTACCCGTGAAAATGGACATGTTTTGTAATTTTCCTACTCACATTAAATTGTTATTGTGTAGGGGGAGCTAGCTCTAGCATTTGGCGAGTTACTGAGAAAATTGTGGGCACCTGGACGAACTCCAGTTGCTCCTCGGTCATTTAAAGCAAAGCTTGCTCGCTTTGCACTGCAGTTTAGTGGATACAATCAGCATGATTCTCAGGTTTGGTCTATCACAGTACATTTTTGTGGGTTTAGGCTGATACTCGATTCTATGCAGTTAACACACAAATGGTTTCTTTTCTAAGTAGGAACTCCTTGCATTTCTGTTGGATGGACTTCATGAAGATCTGAATCGTGTGCAAAACAAACCTTATATTAAATCTAGAGATGCAGATGGTCGCCCGGATGAAGAAGTCGCAAATGAGTATTGGGCAATTCACATTGCTCGTAATGATTCTATAATTATGGATGTGTCTATCAGGTGAGATTCTAAGATCACTGAGGAAACATGTGGGTTTTAACTTGTTGATAGTTGAAACATTTAACTTGTCTGATGAGAGTCATGAGATCAAACTGAGTTATTTCAGACTATAAAGTAACAAAGAGGCTCTTATTTGTTATCTTTTAAATCCATGTGAAAATTGTCATTGGCATGGCAAAATCTTTGTGTTGATGATACCATGGCTCAATTAAGTTACTTTTGTTAGCAATACTCTAACCACTTTTTTGTAAATCTGTTAGATACCTTTCAACTTTTACAGTATGTTTGTTAAGAGGGAAGAGGGAAAGGAAGGTATACAAGATTCACTTTTATTGATCAAGGTATCCCATTGTCTTTTTCTCTACAACAGACTTGCTTATAAAGAAGCATAGATGAACCTACTAGGGTGAGATTACCCCAATGACTAAAGACTTAAACTAATCCTAAGTAAGTAAAAAAAAACCACTATAGATCTATTTTTAATCTGAAAATTACTATAGTATCCCTTATCAATGAAAAATCAATTTTCTTGTGCAAAAGGAGTTTGTTGTACCATCAAATAGTCTTTGATCATGTGGAACCAATCTTGGAATCCATAGGTCCATTGGTGGGAGTCCATTGAATAGCTCTTTTCTTCCCCTTATCCAAGCATTCACATTAAAATGCCGATCCACATTGATATACATTTTTAATTTATGTTGGTTGGGCCCTATACCAAATATTTTATGCACACTGGGATGCAATTGGATTGGTTTTGCTCATGTCTAACTTTCTCCTCTTCTATGTTCCATATGGATTTTTCATTACTGGTAAAATTTTGTTTGTTTATGTGTTTGGATGCATTCAAGCGACCCTTCACAAGTTTCACAGAAGAATAGGAGAGATTAAATACTTAATTTATTGTTAATCTTATGAATCCTTTTTTTCTTGCTTTATATTTGCTTTTATACCCAGTAATTAAGGTGATTCGGTGTATCCTATTGACATTGATTGCTCGCTCAAATCATGTTGTCCTTCAGCTTATGCAACTGATTTCATTTTCTTTTTTTATCCTTTAATAGTTTTTTTCTTTTTTGCCTTCTCTTGTGCTTACTGCTACTAATAACGTAGCTCTGATTTCTCCCTGATTTTATAAATCTGAATGTTTCCTATTTCATAGGGCCAATACAAATCAACTTTGGTTTGTCCTGTATGTAATAAAATATCTGTTACATTTGATCCCTTCATGTACCTTTCATTGCCACTCCAATCCACCACTACTCGTACTATGACTGTATCAGTTTTTACTTGTGATAGAAGTGCGTAGCCGACTGCTTGCACCGTAACTGTTCCAAAGCAGGGACGTGATACAAGTACTTAGCAATGTTTGTTCCTTAAAGCATAATGAGAAGCTTTTGCTCGTAGAGGTAAATAGCTTTATTACCATCATAGTTCTGATTAGAATGCTGTGTACTTTTTATTTCCTTGTTTTTCTAAATTATTCATCTTTGTTATTTGCAGATACGAAACCACCTGATTCATCGGTTCTTGGAAGATCCTTTTATACCATTGTCTTCTATAAAGGACGATGACCACCTTGCCGCCTACAAGATTCCAAAGTTTGTGAAGAATGCAAAATTTCTTCTGTTGATACACCATCGTGAAGAACAGTATGTTTATTCTAGTCCGTATCTAATACTTTACTAATTAGGGGTAGTTAAATGATGGAACTGTGAATATGCTTCTTGAATAATGATTTCAAAAAGCCAAAATGTCTGTTGAAAGCAATAATATATGACATGGTCTCATATAACCTTGTTTTACTTCCTGTTTGTAACAGTGAGTTACCAGACTTTTTTTTAGAGATTTGAACTCTCAATTATTTTTCTTATTTTCATACTCTTTGATGTCTTATTTAGATATGGCATATCAACCTTTCAGGTGAAAAATTCAATGATGTGGTTGGCAACCCATACTAGCTATGTCGCACCTGAAGTTCTATGAAAGCGATATGGTCCGGAAGTAGATGTTTGGAGTGTTGGGGTAATTCTCTACATTTTATTAAGAGGAGTACCTCCTTATTGGGCAGGTAAGAACTTCGTACTCAGTGAATTTCAAATCACAATACTTGGGTTGTGCTACATGTAGAGAGAATCTTTTATATCCCCTGAATATTGTTTTGAAGTGTTGCTTTTGCTAATCCAATTAGTTTCTTGTAGCATTCTCAATAGTAGGTTCCAAGGACTAGAGTAAAGATTCTAGTAGGTTCCAAGGACTAGTGTCTTATAGGCAATTGTATAGTTTATGCTGCAAATATATATATAAACATGCCTAAATAAACTTATGGGAACTAACGGAATGCATAACGGATTTACGGTTAACAAATAATGCGAAAAAAATGACTTTTTCATTACGTAGACTTAAAAAAAATCAGTTTTTGATGTTTTGAGTAGTGAAACTGTAAATTGATTATTCGAACACCACGAAACCTTACTCGTACCTCAAACATGCCTAAAGAAACTTGTGGGAACTAACCAAATTCATAACGTAATCACGGTTCACAAATAATGCGAAAAAAATGACTTTTTCATCACTTAGACTTGAAAATTTAGTTTTTGAGGTTTTGAGTAATGAAACGATAAACTGTGTATCCGAATACCATGAAACCTTACACACATCTCAAACATGCCTAAATAAACTTGTGGGAACTAACGGTATGAATAACGGAATCACGGTTCACAAATAATGCGAAAAGATGACTCTTTCATCACTTAGGCTTGAAAAAGCTTAGTTTTGGGGGTTTTGAGTAGTGAAACGGTAAACCGCTTAACCAAATGCCACGGAACCTTACTCGCACATCAAACATGCCTAAAGAAACTTTTGGGAACTAACGGAATGCATAACGGATTCACGGTTCACAAATAATGTGAAAAATTTACTTTTTCATCACTTAGACTTGAAAATTTTTAGTTTTGGGGGTTTTGAGTAGTGAAATGGTAAACCACTTAACCAAATGCCACGAAATCTTACTCACACCTCAAACATGCCTGGATTAATTTGCGGGAACTAACGGAATGCATAACGGATTCACGGTTCACAAACAATGCGAAAAAATGACTCTTTCATCACTTAGACTTGAAAATTCTTAGTTTTTGAGGTTTTGAATAGTGAAACGGTAAACCGCTTAACCAAATACCACGAAACCTTACGCGCACCTCAAACATGCCTAAATAAGCTTTCAGGAACTAACGGAATGCATAACAGATTCACGGTTCACAAATAATGCAAAAAAATGACTTTTTCATCGCTTATACTTGAAAATTCTTAGTTTTGGGGGTTTTGAGTAGTGAAACCGTAAACCGCTTAACCAAATGCCATAAAACCTTACTCACACCTCAAACATGTCTAAACAAACTTGCGGGAACTAACGGAATGCATAACAGATTCACGGTTCACAAATAATGCCAAAAAATGACTGTTTCATCATTTAGACTTGAAAATTCTTAGTTTTTGAGGTTTTGAGTACTGAAATGGTAAACCGTGTATCCGAATACCACAAACCCTTACTCGCACCACAAATATGCCTAAATAAACTTGTGGGAACTAACAGAATGAATAACGGAATCACGGTTCACAAATAATGCGAAAAGATGATTCTTTCATCACTTAGGCTTGAAAAAGCTTAGTTTTTGAGGTTTTGAGTAGTGAAACGGTAGACCGTGTATCCGAATACCACGAAACCTTACTCGTACCTCAAACATGCCTAAATAAACTTTTTGGAACTAACGGAAAGCATAGCAGAATCACGATTCACAAATAATGCAAAAAGATGACTATTTCATCACTTTGGCTTGAAAAAGCTTAGTTTTTGAGGTTTTGAGTAGTGAAACGTTAAACCGCTTAACCAAATGCCACAAAACCTTACTTGCACCTCAAACATGCATAAATAAACTTGTGGGAACTAACAAAATGCATAACGGAATCACGGTTCACAAATTATGCGAAAAAATGACTTTTTCATCACTTAGGCTTGAAAAAGCTTAGTTTTTGAGGTTTTGAGTAGTGAAATGGTAAACCGTGTATCCGAATACTACAAAACCATTCTCGCACCTCAAACATGCCTAAATAAACTTGTGGGAACTAACGGAATGCATAACGGAATCACGGTTCACAAATAATGCGAAAAAATGACTCTTTCATTACTTAGGCTTGAAAAAGCTTAGTTTTTGAGGTTTTGCGCAGTGAAACGGTAAACCACTTAACCAAACGCCACGAAACCTTACTCACACCTCAAACATGCCTAAATAAACTTGCGGGAACTAACGGAATGCATAATAAGTTCACAGTTCACAAACAATGCGAAAAAATGACTCTTTCGTCACTTAGACTTGAAAATTCTAAGTTTTTGAGGTTTTGAGTAATGAAACGGTAAACCGCTTAACCACATGCCACGAAACCATACTCACAACTCAAACATTCCTAAATAAACTTGCGGGAACTAACGTAATGCATAACGGATTCACGGTTCACAAATAATGCGAAAAAAATGACTTTTCCATCGCTTAGACTTGAAAATTCTTAGTTTTGGGGGTTTTGAGTAGTGAAACCGTAAACCGCTTAACCAAACGCCATAAAACCTTACTCGCACCTCAAACATGCTTAAATAAACTTGCGAGAACTAACAGAATGCATAACGGATTCACGGTTCACAAATAATGCAAAAAAATGACTTTTTTCATCACTTAGACTTGAAAATTTTTAGGTTTGGGGATTTTGAGTAGTGAAATGGTAAACCGCTTAACCAAACGCCATGAAACCTTACTCGTACCTCAAACATGCCTAAATAAACTTGCGGGAACTAACGGAATGCATAACGGATTCACGGTTCACAAACAATGCAAAAGAAATGACTTTTTCATCACTTAGACTTGAAAATTCTTAGTTTTTGAGGTTTTGAGTACTGAAACGGTAAACCGTGTATCCGAATACCACGAAACCTTACTCGCATTTCAAACATGCCTAAATAAACTTGTGGGAACTAACAGAATGAATAACGAAATCACGGTTCACAAAGAATGCGAAAAGATGACTCTTTCATCATTTAGGCTTGAAAAAGCTTAGTTTTTGAGGTTTTGAGTAGTGAAATGGTAAACCGTGTATCCGAATACCACAAAACCTTACTCGCACCTCAAACATGCCTAAATAAACTTGTGGTAACTAACGGAATGCATAACGGAATCACGGTTTACAAATAATGCGAAAAATGACTCTTTCATTATTTCCAGTCCCCGAACACATTGTGGTCTCTCAAAACCCCCAAACATAGTTTTACTCTTTTATTATTTTATATACTACTAATTGATGAAAAAATTTTCTTTTTTGTAGGTACAAAGTTTCACATTTTGATGGAAGGTTCTAACAAGCGAACCACTTTTTTTGTTGGGCTAATTTTTTTTTTTTGTTGCTTTCATAGTTTTGTTAGTACTTTTTGATGAATATTAATATGTAATATGTATATGTTATTAGTTTAGCACTTGACTCGGATCGATTATATATTTTTTTTGTTCATCCCAATTAATTGGATGATATTGATATGAATCGATGAAATTTAGTAGTTGAACTAGATTATTGAGTTGGATTTAATTTTGTACAGGGTGATATTGTATATATGTACAGGGTGGTATATATTATTTTATAGGGTGGTAATTATGTCACTTTTACAGTATTTATGTCACTTTTAAGACTTTTATGTAATAATTTTGTTTGGTATTTATGTCACTTTTCTACTTTTATGTCACTTTAGATCAAAAGTGACATAAATAAAATAGTATTTATGTCACTTTTCAGACTTTGATATAATAATTTTATTTGGTAATTATGTCACTTTTCTACTTTTACGTCACTTTAGGTTAAAAGTGACATAAATAAAATGGTATTTATGTCACTTTTAAGACTTTGATGTTATAATTTTGTTTGGTATTTATGTCACTTTTCTACTTTTATGTCACTTTATGTTAAAAAGTGACATATGTAAAATGGTATTTATGTCACTTTTTATTAACAAATGTGTTCGTTTTATGAAACATTTATGTCACTTTTATAAAGTATTTATGTCACTTTTAAAACATTTGTCGCCTCCATTTATGTCACTTTTTACTGGAAAAAAAAGTGACATAAACACCTATTTATGTCACTTTTTAAGTGACATAAAAGGCCTTTTTTCCTGGTAGTGCTAATCCATTACCAAGAGGGTGTTCGAGCATCTCCATGGATCTTATGGAAAATATTCATACCACATGGGGAACCTAAAACCCAAAAATAAAACATGACCAACCTGGAATCAGATACTTGGTCTATAGATATCTGTCTATACTAATCGGTTCTAATTCCACTAATTAGGGAGCTGCAACAAGGATCTGTCCACACCAGAGGCTTAACAAGTGAATGAACAACTGATTTTATATACCACCAGCTTAAAGGAGGAGGTTGGAATCTTTAGAAGAAGTAATAGAAATGCAACAAATTTGCTCATTTTCGCAACATTTTTTATTGGAAAGTGAATAAAAACAAGGGAAAAGTTTATATAGCTCCAAGTACCCAAGTTACATTAAAGCAAGGCAAGTAAGGATAAGACTCTAGTGATTGTTAGTCAAATGTTCAAACACCCAATCAACAATATTTTATCGACAAATTCATGCTACTGAAAAAGAATTTGTTTTCTAAAATCAGACAGTACTCAGTAGGCAATATATATTTAATGTTTAGGGTCCAGTCAAGCTATTATATGACAGGGCACCACCGCATATTTTTTCAGCATACGCAACCGTTACAAATTGCTACCATCATTCTAAGTGCCTATAATTATCTTTTAACCGGAGAGAGAAAATCAATTTTTTTTCCTCCTTTCCTTGTGGACGAATATTTTAGTTTTAAGTAAGAGACCAAGTTAATGGGATAATGAAGGATATTCATTGGCATGGTAAGATAACTGGCACTAAACAGAGTAATACTTGTGTTTCCGTGTACAAAAAAACTTTACAAGAGCAAATATCATCTAAGCTCCATCCATAGAGCAGGGAACACCTTTAAGTGAAGAGAAAAAAATACAAGATTTTAAAGCGTCCTCGAAGTTGAAGGGCACACAAATATAAACTATTTCAGCTCATGAAACAGTCAGGTTGACATCCTCGAAGTTGTGTCAACTCTGCTCCTTCAAAACACACCACAAAGGGCTCCAAGGTGTAATCTCCAGAATCTAGCATTTCTTTTTAACAAATCATCACTGTCAGCAGCTAAGTGGCTCACAACTGAACTCAATACCACCTGAAGAACACCAAGTAGGGAAACTAATGAGCAAAAAAACATGGGTTCTTTGGCTGTACATAACTACTGTTACTTTAGACATTCAAAACCTATCAGGAAGACTATCCCACCCCTCACCCAAATGAAAAAGGAAATAATTAGAAAAGAAAGCTACATGAATTTTCAAAACCAATACTAGAAAATCATGAAAAAACTAACGAAATTTTTTTTGATCTCTAATTTTTTTGTTTCCAAAAGTAATGCCATACCCAATAACTAACTTTGTTTACATAGCATACCAATATTGTAAGTTAACAGAAGAAATGTTGTAGAGGAAATTTAAGAGAACATGCCATTCTAGAACCTTGTAATTCTGTCATACCAAAAATTTAATGTTGGTGAATCCTTCACGGTTAGCAAGGCTTTGGGCAAGGTCAACTGCTCCTTCACTATAATCAGGTTCCAGTAAGATCATAAAACCTGGAAAACGAGATAATAAATTGCTATGATTTCAGTAGTAAAACTAAACCATGATCAAACTTACAAAGGCGTTAAATAAGGAAAAGGAAAATATCATACGTTCTTGTGTTAGAAAAAGGAATGAAAAGAAAAAGGAAACAGCCAACTTACACTAGTAGCAGTAGCAATATATGATAAGAATCTCTAGCTCAACCTTATTTCACAGTAGAAAAGCACTCTTGAGTTCTGATGTTGGTCCTCTTAAAAGTTTTCTGTGTCAGTGAAAATTATGGAATGTGGTGCCAGTGCCACTGCACAGAGCCTAAGGAACCATGAAGTTCTACAGCAACCCAAAAGTTTTTTATCATTTTACCAGCCTGACATTAGCATAGTCAGAAGAGTCTTATCTACTATCCATAGTACTAGTGAGTCAAGTAAGTGTCTAGTAGTTTACTTCTTTGACAACTCAAGAAAGCAGAAATTGTGATAGTCAAGAACCTAAAAGCATGTCATCACTACATTAGTGCACAATCATCTAAAATTTCCAAGTTCTAATCTAAAAAGGGCTCCTATGTCTAAGTTTTATATTGACTATCAAAAACAAATGCAGCACATCAAAAAAAAAAAAAAAAAAAAAAAAAAAAACAAATGCCATAAGTTAACAGACGTGGGTAATTTTTCAGAACACGTATAAGTTTCTTTATTTCATAGTTTCTTTAATCTTGAACTTTATGAATCCCTATCATTCCAGAACATATATAAGTTTCTTTATTTCATAGTTTCTTTAATCTTGGACTACATGAATCTCTATCAAACTTGCAAGCATTGGTTTCCAACCTAGTCAAGATCCTAAAAGCATGTCATCATCACATGTCCACATTCTCCTAAATCAAGAGAATTTAAAATTTCATTGTTGGGTCTCTCAATGTCCAGGTTAAAAAACAAACTGGGAACCAAAGAGTCAAAGACTATGTACTGAGTATTAACAAAGCAAATTGTCTTGAAGACATAAAACATAAATCAATACCTGATGACCAAATACTACAAATTTGAGGAGTATCTTTATCTCAGCCAACATCAAGACTCCTACACAGGAGCTGATTCATATCAGTATTTGCTTGGATATGATTCCTGAGAATTTAAGCAAACCAAAGGAGAAGGCTCGAATAATAAAAAATGGAAAACCAAAAAGCAAGTTTAAGAAGTGATCCAAACAGGTCCTTAGATATCATATAATCCATGTAGTCGCTCTTAATGTAGCAAGTCAAAAGAGCCAACCTGGTCCTCATACTTTTCATAAAGCACTGGCATAGTATGCAGCTAACACAAAAGCTATTTTTTTTTCCCAGAAAAGAAAAGGAAAACAAATTAAGTTAAAGATAGAGAACCAACAAGCCAGCAATTACCGGGTAAGAAAAACACCGCTGCCTTATTAGTGGAACATCTAAATCCTCAACATTATCATAATTTTGTTTTAAAAGATATATACATGGTCTTGACTATAGGCCCTTATAGACTATAAGCTTAGAGTCCTAGGACCTAGACTAAGCAAGTGGAAAGATATCTGCATTAATTACTCTCGAATATGCAAGTGATCACTGCTTGCATTTCACCTATTAAGAAAAAATAAAAAATAAAGTACAACATACAAAATTACTTGTAAACTGGAAAAAAAAACATCCCTAAAATATATGAGCAAATCTTTGTACTACTTTCAAACTCTGTTTTGCATATTATGGTCATTGACCTTTTCTGTGTGCTGAAACCCGTAAGACAGCGACCACTGTGGTAGTCTTTCTACACGACACCAATTTCACACCTTCTCTAACAACAATTGCAAATATTAAAAGGAGAATCTATTTCTAAGCGAGAGGAGTTCAGTTTTAAAAAAAAATCCGCGCCAACCTATAACATAATCGTAAACGCTTAAGCAAAAATGTTAAAAAATGAAAAAATAAGTTGGTTTTAAGCTCAAATTCATTTGCAGCCATGCTTTGCTTAAAAACAATGTTTATATGCACTTCTCAGTTTGATTTTCCTAGTCATGTTTTCTATCCATTTACAATGAGCACATGATAAATAATAGATTGAAATGGCTTAGAATTTAAAATCTATAACTTTAAACATGAGACCCAAATAGGGATACAGTTGACCATAAATAATTTTGGCTCAATCAAAAAAAAAAAAAAAGTACAAACCATAGGTAAAGATACAAGCTAGTACTAGATATAGATATAGTAACCTGAATATGAAGATACAACTGCGGAGTGTAAAAATCCACAAGCCCTATATATATATATATATATATAGAGAGAGAGAGAGAGAGAGAGAGAGAGAGAGAGAGAGAGAGAGAGAGAGAACGCACACCTGAAGATTGCTGGTTTTGGACCAATCCATGATTTTTCTGAAGAAGTATCGAATTTGGCTGAAGGCAAAGAGCAATCCATAGCTGAAATAGGTGGTCAAGGTGGTCAAATACGTACAACGTTGTGCGGAATTCTTTGGTTACAGGTTGGCCATTGGATTGCACCTCGACCACTAGGGTTTCGGCAGCAATTTGGAGGAGTAACACCCGCGCGTGCACACACACACACACACACACACACACACACACACACACACATAGAGAATACCTTTGTCCAGAAGTGGTGTGAACGACCATAGAAGAATGGCGCAGGTATGGATGACGATACTTCCGATCTGCTTCTCCTTGATTCTTTCCCACTCCTTCGACAGTTGGGTGGACGACGCTAGGGTTTTGAGAAGAACAAAATGAGAGATCTGGACTAGAGTTAGCGAAATGTTAGGGAATAGAGTGTTTTTTTTACGTCGCTTTCTTTTTCCAAAGAGAGAAAGAGGGACTTGGCTTTTCAATTCGCGCCTGGTGTTTGAAAAAATTTAACTTATTTATGTCACTTTTACTAAAAACGACATAAAAAAAATGTTTTATTTACAAAATTGCCACCGCATTTTCATTTAAGTCACTTTTACTAAAAACGACATAAAAAATAAATGCTTTATTTACAAAATTGCCACTGCGCTTTTTTATTTATGTCGGTTTATAAAAAAGGTGACATAAATAATACATTATTTATGTCACTTTTCAAAAAATTGACATAAATACTTAAAAAGTGACATCAAAAGCACAAGTGAGAAATAATTATGTCACTTGAAATTAAATGACAAATACAATTTTAAAAGTGACATAAATAGCGTTTTTCCTTGTAGTGTTGCCAGAATTAAAGCATTTCCCAGTGTTACTACCCTCTCCTACTCGGGGTTGAGTCGGATAGGTGACAGCTTGGGATTTCTTGCTTCCATGAAAATTCCTCTTCTGCCCTTGGTTACGATACATCGGCGGCTTATTCCCAAAATTACTCCTCTGAGGCGGTCGGAATTCAAATTGCTTACAGTTCACTCGAGCATCTTCTTCCAGATCAGTGGCCAAGTCGACTAATCCTTCAAAAGACTTATTTAGGTGATCGAGAGTCAGGCGACGAATCTGCGATGTCAACCCTTGGTTATACTTACGTATCTTCTTCTCTTCCGTAAAACATCAATTAGATGGGGAGCGAATCGAGATAGCCTCTTAAACTATGTGGTGTACTCTTGCACAGACTTAGTCCCCTGAGTCAAATCCATAAACTCTTTCTCTCTTTTGTGTCTCTCGGTAGATGGGAAGTATTTCTCTAGAAATCTCCCTTTGAACACAGTCCACGTCATTCCCATAGCAGCCTCATTCCCAATGGTGGCTATGACCGAATCCCACTTGTCTGCGGCAGCATCGGTAAGTTGAAATGTAGCCAGCCTCCTCTTATCCATCTTGTTGCACTGAACAGCCTTGAACATGCGATCCATTTGCCTTAACCATTGCTCAGCTTTCCAGGGCTCTACAGTACCAGCAAACTGCTCGGGCCTTAGCGCACGGAATCTCTCCAGCAGCTTATCCACAGTTTGACGGTCTCGTTGATTTTCAGTCGGATTACCAATCCTCTCCGAGCGCCTGACAAAAGCTTCAAACATCCCCGTAGGATCGGCAGCCAAAGGTGCCTCCTCGATCAGATTCCTGCTCCTCCTTAGTCTCCCAGCCATACTATATGTATGTAAATGATAAAAGATTGAGAAACATGAATGAAGTAGGAACGTCATAAAGCAGTTTAAACAATGACAATATCAAAAGAGTATTTCTATACACTCCCTCTGTCCCATTTTATGTGTCCATCTTGGGGAATCCGACTATTTAAGGGGACAAAAAGAATCTACACCTACTTTCCAAAATTGCCCATGATCATTGCACTTTCATTTTTTGTTTTATTTTGGTGTTAATTGCAAGGAAGGGTAGTTTGGGAAACTAAGTAAAATTTGTATACTAATTTAGGAAAGTGGACAATAATTTTGGGACATCCCAAAAAGGAAAGATGGACACATAAAATGGGACGGAGGGAGTATATAACTTCTCGTCAAGCAGATACAAAAAGCGTGTATGATCAGTTCAATTCATACCCTATCTGTATGGGTTATGACGTACATCGTCCATGCAAGAGTTAATGCCAGAAATGGGGTCATTGTCCTATACTCAGATGCATGTAAATACAGTTTGCAAAAATAGATAGTGCTACTAGTCAATATAGTTAATATGTAAAAGGTTGTACCTAAATAATTAGTCATCTCCATAGGCATCCATCAGAAGATCCAGCGAGTCAACGGGGCAAAATCGCTGAACATGGAACGGGCCCACCATATCAAAAACACTGCTATGTGAGGCCGGTGATGAAGCATGCCTCGGGGCATCCGACTCAACCGACACCTCCTTAGGAAACCAGCTCAAGTGCTAGCTCCTCCTCGAGTTCAGCAGTGAAGTCATCTAAGCCCATGCCGTCCTCTCCCTCCTCATCATCATCGTCCTCCATAACAAAAGGGCCCACCTGGAAAACTATATCATCAATATCTCCGGCGAGAGGAACTACTGGCTCCTCCTCGAGAATAACAGGTGGGGGCATCTCCAGCTGTGCGAGATGAGCGTGCACAATCTGGATCTCAAGAGGGATATGAAAAGTGTCACTACCAACCAATCTCACAATCTCGACTAGCACTAGCCGCTGAGCCTCTGCAAAATAGAAGAGCTCTAGACGAATACGGGTCAAGTCAACAATACCCACAACATGGACCTGGTGCCACAGATCCAACTCTACTGTCGCTGAAGCTAGCTGCTCGATAGCTGTGTGGTATAAATCAAGGAAAGCTGGGACTACTGCCCCGGGTGTCACCCAATGTCCTCCAAATCTATCGGGTACAAAGTGTGGCTGCACTGGATCCATACCTGACAAAAGGCACTAACTTATATCAAGGCTAATCTTAACAGAAATAATCTTAGGCGTTTGGGTGCCAGGTTTGTCCTCCTGTCATATCATCGGGTGTGCAAAGCTTAAGCTAGCAGAATGTGGAATCGGGTCTATACTGGTAAACCCTAACCGGGCTAAACTATTCTGAGATAACCTGGCTCTAATACCACTAAATCCTGTCATGCCCCAACGTAGTATAAATAAGGAAAGCGTTTAATTTCCTTTATGGATCCGTAGGTCGCATCAGTTTGAAGGATCGATTCTGTTCCAAACGTCGAACAACATAATAATATAAATCAGAGTAGAGCAATCAAGGCTTACAAAAATTTTTCCAAATTATTAATTATTACAGCACGTGATTACTAAAGGCACAGACCGCCTTGAAAAAAAATAATATCTATGATCCATTACAGTCATCCTTATTACAAAATTCAGTTTATCAACTAAGACAGTATAAAAAAAATTATTTCTCTTCATAGACAGTCGTTCTCAATTAGCATAGTAATAATGTTCAGCCCGATCATAACCTAAAAAACCTAGACACGAATGTTCAGGGTGCATCAATGCCATCAGCTACTTGGAGCTGGTGAGTATTAAAAACACATACTTGAATGTAAAAACATACTCACTGAATATTTTCCATTTCATGGTTCCATTTTGCAATAGGTTAACAATATAGAAATGAGTTCACATTATAAAACAGTATGGATAACATTATAAACTTTAATTTATAATACATGTGACCGTGTATGAGAACAATGCAACCAATCTCATCTTACCGACTCTTTTCTCTCGACAACACATCAACCCACTCTCGCATTCCAGTATCCTTGAAATACTAAGGTGACTACACTATAGTAACGGGGAACCAGGGAGTGTCCAGTTTGCCTCACGCTTTAGTACGGGGTACCAGGGAGTGTCCAATACCTCACACTTTAGCTATACTACGTATGCCGGGGAGTGTCCAGTAGGCCACACTTTAGCACTACCCTGGGTGGCAGGGAATGTCCAAGTTTGGCGTCACACACTTTAGCGCTACCATGGGCGCCAGGGAGTGTCCAAGTTTTGTCACCATTGCATTTCAAAGATACTCTAGCCACGTTCTCAAAACTTCACACTTTGGTACACCATTACCAGGGAGTGTCCATAACACAATCTCATCCACATACACTTTTCACACTGACCAACACTCACCATGTATGTATAACTGACTCCCCATGTATGACATGTAACTTTATACAGAAATGCAAATTACTGAAGCATAAGAACAGCGAGCCTACGAGGATAAATAAGCCAAAATTCATTTCTTTTATAACCCAAACATAACAATCGGGATTCAGATTTAGTATAACTCCAAAACAGTACTTTAAAAACTCATAAAAATTTATACAAACAGTCCCTTAACAGAAAATAGACAAAAACCAGAAAAGGGCAGGTCGCTCGCGCGGGACGCTCGCATGACGGGTCGCTCGCGGGGGCTGTTCGCACGATATGCTCATTTTTCGATTTTCTTATAAAAATTTCTAACTGTCAAAGTCTACACAGGTCGCGCGCGCGGGGCCGCTCATGTGAGGAGTCGCTCGCGTGACCCTCGCTCACGCGATTGCACACGTGAGGTGAAGCTGAGGGTTCATCTTCTTCGTGGAGAATCCCCTGTTTTCAGTTTCAAAGCCAATTTTGACCCATTTTCGAATATGAAAGTTTATATGACATGTAATATATGAATCTCTTCATTTTTCTGCAAGGATTAAGAATCTACAATTAATTTAACACGAATCGATCCGTAGCTTTCGGATTTTACGAAAAACGAGAGGCGTTAAAACTTCTTTTCTTACATACGTTGCAATACGAATAAATTAGGCTCTAATATTTTAACTGCAGCTTTTATGAACTATAATCTTTCATAATCATCTCTAAAAACTCATTTTGGTTAAGGTTGAAAAATCATGATTTTCAAGCGATGGAGTTCAAACATGAAATCATCAATGGTGATTTTAAAATTTGGCTAATGCATACTGTAAACAAGCATATATTACATTCAAATTGAGTTTAGAAGACTCACTGAGATAGAAGCGCAGTGTTTGTTGAGAACGAAATCAAGAAATAAGAATCTCCAAGTTCAAGCTTCAAGCTATGGAGAAGAGCTTTCTCTCTCCGGAATTTATGTAAGTAAACTCTATGTGTCTCCCTCTAATTCTCTCTGATTTTTAGTTTCTAAAGAGTGTGCAGATTGTGAGCTGTGTGTGTGTGTTTATATAGAAAACCAATTTTGGAGAACTTAGAGCCCAAGAATCATGATCAACACTCAACAAAATCAAAATTGTTTTCTAAATACTAATTACACAAAATGCATATACGTATATACATGAATCCACATGCACAATCTGCTGTAAACATAGTGTAGGGGCCAAATAGGTTCATAGGGGTCAAGCTTGATTGTTTGGGTATTAAAGCTTAAGTCCCAACATTTACACACACATACAATACACTCCCAAACAAGCCATAAACAAGATGTCTAGGAACTATAGGGGTGTTTGGGTAAAACAATTTATGGCATAAGAATGTAACACTCACAAAATGCATTCCCAAACAAAGTCCTATCAATCATTAGTTGCCATAAATGGAAACAAAGCAAATGTCAAATCTTGCTTTACGTAGATTCCAAAGGGAAGTTTATCGCGGCGCGGACAGTTTTTCGCACATGAACTGGTATTTTCGTGGCGCGGTGATCACCACAAAAATATAGAAAATTCATTTTAGCGTAAGAATTAATTTTTCGGTTATATGAAAATACAGTCTAAGTCAGAAGTAATTATTTTCACAGTTTTGAAAGTACAGATTTGGAACCAAATCACAGGTATTACTAAATTTATAAAATTGCAGTTTGACCCCAACAAGAATTTCGATATGATATAAAACAAGTAATAAGATTTAAACATGAGAGTTGCAAATTGAAAATAATACCACGAATACAGATTAATCATGGAAATGCAAGTTTAAAATTGAATGAAATGTAGGTTGTTACACTAATGTAACAACCTAATACCACGAATACAGATTAATCATAGCAAATTTTCAATATGGTATCAGAACTAATCTTGCCGTTCAATTTATTATCTGAGTCTAGACTCAACCGATGAATAAACAATAGGGCAATGCTAGGGGCACTAACAAATTTCATTAACACTTACTAACACACTCTATCTCTCTTCTAGTGGTACTTAGTGGAATTTATTAGTGCCCCAAATATTACTCATAAACAATATACAGTTGACATTGTTCAATTTATTATCTTAGTCTAGACTCAACCGACGAATAAACAATATACAATTGACATTCTTCTAAACTCTCAGCTGTACTGGAAAAGCATATGTGCAACAAGCTCTAAAATTTGTGTGTATATATTGCGGTAATGTAAACTTATAATGCGAACAATGCGATCCATACCCCAAATCATCAAAAACAAAATATTGACACAGTAGTGCAGTCATCACCAAATCTCCTCAAGTTGAGGACGAGGATCGATATTGGCTGGGTATCAAGTTGAGGACGAGGATCGATACTGAGCCAACATCAAAGGACATGTACTTGAAATTAGCACTTTGTGCAACTAAACGAAGAACCAGGAAACCTCGATGGTTGAAAACAATCAGAATCAGCCTTATGATTAATTGGGATCTGATAACTAAACGAAATGACCCCTACTAATGAGAATACCATTATGTGCAGAAATATTTACTTAATTAGGCATATTGTTTTATGATTATATTGTTTAGATATTATATTTGTTATTAAAGACTATTCTGTGGTCACTTTAAACTATCATTGTGAGAGTGACTTGGGCACACATACATAGTCTTGGTGATAATTTTTAAAGTTAAATATATTTTACCCACACCCCCCGTGGTTAGGCTCGTTTTCACTTAGCCCTTGTGGTTCAAAAGTGGACACTTAATCTCCCGTGGTTTTAGAATTCTCTCAAAACTGATAAAAATTTTAAAATTGACCAAAAATATTAACACTTAACCCCCTTTGTGAGGTTGATTTTGGGGTCAATCCCCTATGTGGGAGATAATATTGCCATTTAACTCACCTACGTACGTGGGGCTAATTTTTAACACTTAACTCGTTTGAAAAACTAATTTTTGGGTTAACTGCCTATATGGTGTTAATTTTGACACATAAACTCTCCTATGTGGGGCTAATTTTAGCACTTAATCCCCATGTGAGGTTATTTTGAGAGAAATCTTAGTAGTTTCACTTTAGTCCAAAATCACAAGGGAGTTAAGTGTCCACTTTTGAACCGGTGGAGGGAGTGAAAATGGGCTCAACCACAGAGGTTAAAATATAATTAACCCTACTTTTTAAAATTTATTTTTAGATCTTAGTATATCATTACACTAGGCTTCACTGTGTATGTCCAAGGGTAGATAAAAAAACTAATATATCACCAAGACTGTGTGTTATGTGAGTTTCTGAGGGTAGATAAAAAAAAATCAAAAAATAAAATAAAAATAAAAAAACCACTTAACCAAGACTGTGTGTTGTGTGTGTGTGTGTGTCCAATGGTATAAAAAATAATAGTACAAAAAAAAAATTCGCTATCACAAAAGTACCTCAAAGTGACCACAAAATTGTCTCTAGCAACAAATTTAATATCAAAATAATATAATAATATGTCATATATACCTAAATAAACATTTAGCACATAAGATGTTCTCATTAGCATGTAATAAAAGTAATTTCATGCTTTTACCCATTTTCAATTACCTTTAACGGAAATGTGACTGTGTCACTTAAGTCCAGGCCACTGGTGGTATTAATGACAAAAGTTAAAGCACAGGGGGTAACCGAAAAAACGCCTAATCACAGAGGGTGTTTCTGTTATTAACCTTCTATTTTAAAATGCAATATCTCTCAAACCACAGCTCCAAAACTCATAAAATATCTCTGAAATCCAACAATGCCTTTCAAATTTTAAAGAATTCTCTGAATTGTTTATGATATTTCAAAGACATTCTCGAAAATGTCTTAGAAATTTAAGATACATTTGAAAGAATTCTCAATTCTCACACTTCCAGCCACCAAAATCAGAAGGAAATGATTCAAACAACACTTACACAAACACACTCAATCAACGGAAGTCACCTTAACTCTTCACAATAAATATTGTTGTAGGCTAAGATGCATGCATACTAAAGCGATAGTAATATCTAGAGACTTTTTGTTGTTGTATTGTGATTGTAATTCTGTAATTTTTGTTTTCTAATGTTTGCTAATTCTGTACTTGTGTTTTACTAACAAGATGGTCATTAACCATTCGAACTCAGAACTACAATTAACTTCTTGCTTGAAAGCTTACCAGCTAAGGCTTTTTTGTTGCAATTTCCTGCATATTTTTTCAACTCACATAATAATTGTGTGGTGGAAACAGTGTAGATATTTGAATAAGTATGTGTTCTTTCTCATGTCTTGAGTCACTGCAATATGCGTATTAGATGCTAATGTGGGTTTCTCCATGGTCTAAAAAATTTCTCAACTCCTTCATATTTAGATCTTACAATTTCCGAAGCAAAAGAAGTATCGAGAATAAATCCTTGATATATTCTTGGCCTATTTAATTGTGAGTAAAGCTATGTTTCCCAAATTTTGAATCTTAAATACATTGGACAGCGGGCCCATTGAATTTTAATTGAATGAAGTTGAAGAGATTCCATCATTAATTAACAATTGAAGGTGGTCTCATTGTCAATGTGAACTTAAGTTATAAAAAGAGTAATACTTCACACAATTTTCATGCAACTTTTTGTGCACAACTTTAAAAAATGCATCCATTACTCTCCTGTGTCATTCATGTGTTACTGTGGGTTTCATTGACATCACAGGAGAGAGATAGACACATTTTTTTTTGAGTTGTGCACAAAAGGATTTGCACTAAGCATTATCCTAACAAAAAAAAAAAAGGATGCGATGGAATCCTCTATTCTCAGCAGTTTTTTCAACCTTAAAAATAAAAGGGTAATACTTGGGACACAACCAAGTACACAACTTTTGAGACCTTGGGCCTTAGCCCGGTTGGTCTACCCTCCCCTCTCCAAGTGAGAGGTGGGGAGTTCAAGTCCCCTTAGGGGGTTTGGACTGGGGGATTTATTCCCCTTAGCCGTCTATGGGAGGAAGTCCCTTTGAAGTGGGCCGTGGCCCCCCCTGGCCACCTGCAGTCTGACTGCAGTGTGTGTGTGTGGCGCCTGCGGGTGCTTTGACCTTCAACAAAAAAAAAAAAAAAAAAAAAAAGTACACAACTTTTGGGACACAACAAATTTAATGTGTCTATCTCTCTCCTATGTCACTGTGAGGTCCAGTGACATCACAGGAGAGAGATAGACACATTATTTGGGGTGTGTCCCAAAGATTGTGTGTTTGAGTGTGTCCCAATCTTTACTCAAAATAGAAACTTTTCATATTTGTTGTAATACACACAAATTCTCGTTGTATGAAAACAAATTTGAGGATTCCATTGGGCCTACATTTATTGGCATATGCTTGTAGGGTTTTTTTTTTTTAATTTTTAAGGATTTAATATCTTTGGCTCATTTAATTTGATTTTCAATTAGGAGATATGATTTATCTCCTATTTTAATCAAAATTAATTAATTTAACTTCACATTATTATATTTTTCAATAATGCTTCCACCGTTATAAATTTGGCGTGCCATAAGATGGGTCCATGTATATTGGTTAACAAGCTATGAGCCCCATGCAATGCACGGATTAGTTGAAAAAATGCATCAGAACAAATGCTGAAGGAAATGTCGAGAGAAAATCTTAATCCCAACTTCACTGAACCACCAATCCATATTTAGCCAGAATATGTATTCCGGTGATTAAGAATTATAATGAACTGCAATTAAAGTTGAATTCAAATCACAAATGGGATGCATAATTAATCTTGAAGAATGTTGAAATAATAGCAAATCACAAACTGCAAGACAGAGTTGAGACAAAAAAAAAAAAAAAATGCAATTATGTTTACATAAAGCTTTACAACTATAAACATAGTTATCCTAATTACAAAAACCAAAAAGTTTAAGCAAATTCAATGGCCCAAACGCTGTCTTTCACCAATGAAAATACTCTAAATCTCATGCCTTCGACTGCTCTACGATGGAGATTCTTGACAGAGATAATTCAGACACAAACCGGTAGAGAACTTACATACAAAATCTATATTATAGATGAATCTATGTGGAACTGTTAATTATCAAAGACTTTGGCACACTAAGCAAGATATGTATATATATCATTTGATAACCATCAAATTGATATATATGATATATATATATATAAAGAGAGTGTAAACAGAGAGAGAGAGAGAGAGAGAGAGAGAGAGAGGAGTAGGGAGGGAACTCAAGGATTAGAGAGAGAGAGACAGAGAGAGAGGTCAAGGATGATTTGGTGGCAATTTCGCATATAACTGATCGGTATACTGTGAGAAAGGGTGATGCAATTACTGTCATATATATGCCCACTAGTACTAACCTGTATCTGAGAACACCGCGCAAAAAAAAAAAAAAAAAAAGTGTAAGTTGTATTTTGAATTTCACAAATTACAAAGTCATCGAATCAATCAAAGAAATTTGTGCCAGACAAAGCCAAAAGAAAGATGGTGATCAGTTTGTAAAAACAAATTGAGTACTTTAATACCAAAACGGGAATTCAAATTAGACAATTCATATGTTATAGATCTCTACCTTTTCAAGAAGCTCTTCAATTGACTTGCAGAATAAAACAACTTTACTAACCTACAGAAGAAAATATCAAATTAGACAGATATTTCAATTGGTATATAGCACTACCCGTCAAAACTGAATAGACCAACCCAACTTCCCACTTTATTGTTACCTACTATTCATTCAAAGAGCATCCAAAAAGATCATAGAGATCTCAAGTCATTGCAACAAATGAATTTCCGTTTAAAAGAAGAAGAAGAAGAAGAAGAAGAGGAAGAAGAAGAAGAAATTGAAAGATAAAATAAAAGAGAAAAAAAAAACTGCAGGGAAAAAAAACGACAATGGGTAAAAAAATTTATTCTTTTGTTTTAGAAGAAAAGAGACTCTCCAAGGGCAACTTTCAATTAAATGCTTCCACAATTTTTTTTCAGTACCCAAAATGATTTAATTTGACTCAATATCAATTGCATAACTATCACAGTTGCCCTAATAAATTCAATAGAGACCCTCCAAGGACAACTTTTGCACAATTGATCTAAACATGAATGAATTACATGAATCAATCTCAACAACCCAATTAAAGAGACTCAATCCAGAAGAAATATAGCACATTGAGAAAAATTACCCAAAACTTGAAATAGATGTTTGCTAGGAAAAAAAATCTTAGCTTGAGCAATGTCCTAGTTGCATAGTTTGAAAGTGGTATGGAATCAAATATAATATTGCTCCAAGATTTCAAACAGAATAGAGAAGGGGAAGAGAGAGAAAGACCCAAAATCTTTGGTGGGTTATGGAAACTATGTCAAATTTTGTGTGTGTGTGTGTGTGTGTGTGTGTGTGTGTGAGAGAGAGAGAGAGAGAGAGAGGGGGGGATAGTTTGGTGGGTTATGGAAACTATGCCAAAATCAAATAGCAGATTATGTGATATAGGGAATCTCGGCCAATTGCCATATCAAACATCTTTTTGATTGGAGAGAGCGACTATTGTGAGGGTGATAACTTGAGATACTGGGTGAGAAAAAATCCAACGGTCTAAAATATCTAAACTTGTCTCAATGGTCAAGATTAAAAGTTGTTAAATTGGGAGGGCTCAACACCGCTCTTCCTTATTATAGAGATATATAGTTGTGAATCTGTGATGATTAGGGATTTCATGTGACTTTTTTCAGACCTTTGGATGAGATTGGATGAGAAGATCCAATAGTGAAAAATATGTATACTATTATATGCATATCGCTTAAGGAATATGGGTTTCCAAATTGTAGCTTATCTCTTAAATTGTTAATGATAAGTTTTCAATTTAAATGCTCTAAAGCTATTTTATCTCTTTTTTATTTTGAAAATTTCTAAGTATATACTTTTTATATAATAAAATGTGAAAATTTGTTAAAATTCTAAGAAAGTGACATGTGGCAGTAGCAAATGCTTCTATTTTCATATATAGAATTAGATTTATTTTTTAGGGATACTTAATATATAGTCCATTATAGCCACCCTTTCTAGAAATTGGTGACTAGTATAACACAACTTAAGAAATAGTTCATCCCCTATTTTGAGGACCAAAGTGCCCCCCGCATATATATATATATATATAAATATCTCCACATGAAATCATGGTTTCAAATTCAAACCCATATCAGTATATATATAAAGAGAGAGGTAGAGAGAGAGAGAGAGAGAGAGAGAGAGAGAGAGAGAGAGAAAGAGAGAAAATTTGCTAGAGAGAGAAAGATGAAGACATAGAGGGAGAAAGAAGGGAGAGAGAGGTCGTAGCCTTTCCACCGCCACCGGCGACCACCCACCACCTTCTTCCTCCTCCCCTCTCTGCCTCCCTTCACCTATATCAACCATGTACCACCATCTCCGGCCACCCCTCTCCGCCGCCGACCACTCTGCGGACAAATTATTCACCAATTTTGAGAAAAAAAATCAAATTTCTCACAGAAATCGAATCGTTTGAGGCACAAAAATTCGACTTCACCTTTATTCTCGGAAATGCGAGTGAAAAGCAAGGTTTCAAATTTGCAACCCATCATCAACAAAATCAACACATCGCGAGATGATACAGAAGTCGATCACTCTTTGAAAAAAATTTCTCACCCATTTGTGTTCAAAATTGAAATTTTTCACAGAAATTAAAGCATTGGAAGCATCGCGACAACATAACTGCTGTAATGTGAGAGTTATCTTGGATGGTCTAATCTAAGAATTTCTTATCTGAAATGGTTCATGGATTTGATGCGTTCATCGACGGTGGTGCCATAGATTTACACACTTCCATGAATTTGTACACTGAAACTATCCCCGTCAAGACCAATCCTATTACGAGCACAAACTGCTTCTACAGGCTGCTCTTCAATGCCTACTCTTGAAGACCGACTAAAGTTAAACACAACTTCAATCGCACCAAGGCTTTTGCCTTCAAGATTGCTCCTTTCATAGGAAAACGCTTCCACCTTTGTCACCCAAAGGTCCCGACCTACCAAAAGTCAACATCCTATGACTTTAAGTCCCCATGTTTTTTTCAATGCCGAGAATCTTCATTAACCGGATCATGCCTAGCGCCTATGGAACCAACGACACACAGTCCTCCTCCTTCATCAAATTTGGCTTCACAATGTTGACACATTACTACTTCCAAGAATTTCTACCATGAAAAAACATCATTCACCAATTACAAGGATTTCAAACTGTCAAGAAAACCCTTCTTTTAAGAATTTCACTTGCAAGAACTTTGATTTTCTCCCTTATTCTACGGCCATTTCCCCCACCAAACCAAAAGCTCTGCTACCAGAAGTTGTGAGCACACAACAACTTCATAACCTTTCCAGAACGTTGCTCTAATATTAGTTGTTAGGAAATTTTCTCAACAAATGTGTACAGAAACAATAAAATACCTTTCCCATGATCTCGTCGAGATGTGAACAAGCAAAAGAACATAGGGAAAACAATCAAACACATAATAACGCATTTTTCTATGTGGTTCACCCTAAATTTGGTTGTGTTGGGGAAATCACGTCTAATCTCCCCACAAGATCTGTAAGAAATCAATGCAAGAATGAAAGAAAATAAAGAACAATCACAAGAACACCAGATTTCTACGGGGTTCGGCTAATTATGCCTACATCCACACCGTTGCAGGGTTGTATTATGCTTTAGGGTTATAAAGAAAGTTGCAATCTATGTTTACAGCCTTAGGAAAAAGTATTAATAGCCTCTACAAAGTTTCCATACGAAATAACTTCCTAAACCAATTAGGAAATAGAAAAACTGCTGCCAGATCCTAATCTCGCTCGAGCAGCGTCCGCTCGGGTTGATCTCCTGGCGGGCGACATTCCAGAGAGTTCGCAACTAAGCTAGCTTTCGAACTTGCCTGCTTGCTCGCTCGTGCAACACACGTTCGCACAGTTCGCCCGAGCGGCATTGCCTTGCCAAGACTTCTTCTTCCTTTTGAGAATAAAAGCTCCACCGAAACTATCCCCGAGCTCTTGAGATTAGGCTCCACCATTCCTATCAATCTCCCACTTGGAGACTAATCACACTATTGTAACACATAACACAAACCCTTTTTGAAGCAATAATGACACCATCTACAACGTGTCTTCAAGTCCTTATGCCTGAAGACCAACTGAAGTTCCACACAACTTCAGTTTGTCAATGGCCACCGCTTTTGTCAACATGTCCGCCAGATTCTGACTCCCACTGATCTTCTCAAGAGATAGCATCCCTTCATCCTAGAGAGATCCTATAAAATGATATATCATCTGAATATTCTTTGGAAAACTGCATTATTTGGTAGATGATTAGCATTTTGACTATCACAGTGCAAAATACTATTACCATGCTCTTTCCCTGATTCCTTCAAGAGCCCTTATAGCCAAATCATCTCCTTGCTTGACTCCGTCATGGCAACATACTCTACTTGAGTAGTGGAGAGAGCTACGATCTTCCGTAATTGATATACCCAACTGATAGCCGTACTACCCAAAGTATAAACATCCCCTGTTGTACTATTTGTGTTGTCCATTTCACTGACCAAATTCGCATCTACATAACCTTATAGTACCATATTTGTTCCTTTGAAACAACGAGCCATCTCTGAAGTACCCCTCAAATACCTGAGAACCTACTTCAATGCCTCCCATTGCTTTTTTCCCAGATTGCTCATGTACCTACTCACAACCCCTACTGCATGTGCAATATCTGGACGTGTACATACCATGTCATACATGACGCTCCCAACTGCTGAAGCGTGTAGAGCTCTTTCATATACTTCCGTTCTTCTTTGATTTCTAGAGGTGCTCCTTTGATAGCCTAAAGTGACTAGCCAAAGGAGAGCCCACTAGTTTTGCATCTCCCATGCTAAACCTGCTAAGCACCCTCTTCACATACTCCTCTTGTGACAGTTTCAACGTACCCGCTTCTCTGTCCCTGCTAATTCTCATCCCTAGGATTTGTTTAGCTTTGTCCAGATGTTTCATTGTAAAGTGTTCGGATAGCCGACTCTTCAAATTATTTATATCTTGAATGTTTGATCCTGCTAACAACTTATCATCAACATATAAGATCAAAATGATAAAAATCACTTCCAAACCTCTTCACATAGCAATAATGATCTGCCTAACATCTTGTAAAGCCACTTGTACTCATAAAACTATTAAACTTCTTGTACCACTGCCGAGGTGCTTGCTTCAAACCGTGCAAGCTTTTTATGACCTTACAAACCTTTTCCTCTGTACCTAGTGTTCAAACCCTAGTGGTTGCTTCATGTAGATTTCTTCATTTAAATTACCATGGAAAAAATCCATCTTCACATCTAGCTGCTCTAGATGTAAGTCATCCGCCGCCACTGTGCTCAAGCCACCCTGATTGTTGTTGGCTTCACAATCGGGGAAAAAATCTCGATATAATCAATACAATCCTTTTGCTGAAACTCCTTTACCACCAATCTCGCCTTGTAGCGCTTGCTACCATCGTGCTCTTCCTTTAACCTATAAACCTATTTGTTGTGAAGTGCCTTCTTCCCCTTTGGTAAATCGGTAGGTTCCCATGTCTCATTTGACATGAGTGAGTCCATCTCATCTTTCATGGCTAACTCCCACTTGACTGAATCATTCACTTGTAGAGCTTCTTCATAACTTTCCGGTTCACCACAATCTGCCAATAACTAATGATACGCCCGACATTGGCTCTACACTACGACCGAGCGGTTTTACTCAGCAATCGATCCCTATCACAACAATCAAGTCATCACCAGGACAGAAGCCTCCCGAGCGGTTCATCCATGAACCGACCAACAGGCTGGGAAGACCGCGCAGGCTCGGTTAGTATAGGCGCAGTCAATCCAGGCCCACGAGACACGCCCTAGAGGATTCTAGTCAGTTTCCTACTTAAGTTAGAAGACTAATGGAAGGTGTAAACTATTTCCTAATCCAATGAGGAAACCCCCTTAATTGATGCCAATCAATTCTAAATCAGATTGTACTACTTAATCGGTATGATTTCCTTGTATGAGTAGGTCTCTTGCATCTATAAAAGAGACCACTCACCCCTATAGAAGGTAACCAACTTTTCAGTCTTCATAGCACCCCTATAGCAGTCATCATCATGCCTGGCCAACCTACGGTAGCTCCAAACTATTATTGGTTCACCATAGGTCCCCGGCTTTTTACAGTATAGTGAACGTGCTCAGACACACAAGTGGATGTAGGTTCCTTCATTAACAGGGCTAAACCACATATAAAAAACCAGTCTCTCACTCTCTCTCTCTCCTAAAAACTACTCTAATTCATCTTAACCAAATTTTGGCATCATCTGCTTGGCGCCGTCTATGGGAATGACAGTTTCTCGTCAATAAATCACTTAATTGATCATCATGCCACCGAAGAAGGGTAAGAAGGCTGCGCAGCAGGCCAACTGGGATGTTCTTCCAGCCCCGACGCCGACTACAGCGGTTCTGATACCGGAGTAGATCACCGCGACCATCACACATCTCTTGAAGGTTCAGCGTTAAACCCAGCAGAAGATCGAAGCCCTGCCCAACAAAGCAATCCTTCAGTGGCCGGGAAATAGCCCGGGAACGTAATGTACGGTCGAGAACCGATCTTGACCAGGCAACTTGCCCGAGCCAACTCATCTCGCGTTGAGGACGCCAGAGACATCAACGGTAGGCATGCTTCCCGAGAGGAGAGGCAGAAGCGTATAGCTCGGGAATCGGTCTGGGGTCACTTGGTCAAGAGCCAAGGTGGCCTTAGGCACACGATCAACTGGAGTCATAGCTGAACCTGATCCCAGGGGACAGCACATCGCCATGAGAAGGAAGCCTCTTTCACTGACTTGACCTACATCCCGAATACCGGTCGGGGAGGTGTGGTGGCTCGATCAAGGATTTACAGAAACAGATCGACGGTGTGGCCAAAGAACTCGCCCAAAACCCTACTCAGAATCACTCACCGAGACAAAGTCACCGTTCTCCAGCCAGATCATGAGGTTCGCCATCCCGTACAATTTTAAACAGCCTCGCCTAGATGCTTATAATGGCTCGGGAAGCCCGGTCGACCACGTCCGGACCTACAAGGCTCAAATGACCCTGGCCACCAACGCCGACAAAATGTATTGCCTGGCCTTTCCCAGCACTTTGAAAGGCCCGGTCGCTCAATGGTTTCACTCCCTAAAGCCCCGATCGGTCAAAGACTTCAAGGAGCTCTACAAACAGTTCATTAGCCAATTCGTAGGCATGCTTGATCGGCCGCAACCTGACACCCAGCTACTCAGTGTCAGACAGCGGAGGGCAGAGCTGTTGAAAGATTGCACCAACCGGTTCAACCAACTAAAGCTTCATGTTCGCAATCTGAACGAGACAATTGCCATTACAGCCTTCTGCTCAGGAGTTCAACAAACCAAGTGCACCACGTCATTTCACCGAAACTGACCGACAACCTTGGTTGAACTTGCAGAGAGGGTTGGAAAATACGTTGACATTGAAGAATTTCTAAAGACCAAGGGCCCTACCCAAGAAAGCAACGAGCCTACAAGAAGTAAATGAAAGCGAGATCAGCTAGAGAAGAACAACAGTTCTGGCAGTTCCTTCAATGTCCAAGAACGGTCAGAGTCCAGCAGTCCCAACCCCATCTCTAGTTCACAGCGGTCTGGGTCCGACAACCCCGATCTGACCTCCAGTTCACAACTTTCTGGGTCCGACAGCCCTGACCCGACCTCCAGTTTGTAGCAGTCAGGGTCCAGTAATCCCATCCTTGCATCCAACTCAGATTAACCAGGAGCCTGGCGAGCCCAACCCCACCTCCTGTCTCCAACAGTTCAGATGAACCACAGTAGTGCGTTTGACCGATTATAGCACAAAGATCAGACTACCAAAGGGCACCTACAAAGATTCAGATCGCCTATCAGCTCCTCGTCGATCCCCGGAACGCACCATAGAGACCTTGGGTTTAACTCTTGAGGTGCTAAAAAGACCTCAGGCTCAACCCTGAGGCAACCAAAGACCACTGTTACGTAGTTGGCAAAAGACCTTGGGATCACACCCGAGGCATCAAAAGACCTCGGGAACACACCCGTGGCATAAAAGACCTCGGGACCCCGCCTGAGGCATTAGCTTTGCTTAGGCTCATAGCCTACGATGGGGAAAAATCCCCCATATGTAGCTGATGATGGCAAGCTTCACAATACCCTGCAACCACCCACGTTTCAGGTTGGGTACCTACAGTGATTGTTTCTGCAACGCCTGCCTCAGCGAAAGCTTGGGGACAAGATGGAAAAAAAAACTACAGGAAGTCACACTGAGTATTTACAGGCCTTGAGGTTAACTAAGTAAGACTCTTAGACAACCCGGGTGCCTATAGTACTCGGAGGCAATAAACTCCACTTAGGTCCAAACCGATAGAGGTGACTAAAACCTCTTAGGTTGGCCCACGATAGAGGAGTAAAAAGGACCCTAAAGCAAAACGCTTTAGGTTGGCTCCACCAACATGGTCCAACTCTTCTCCTAATAGTCTTGAAGAAGGCTTACTGGGCGGAAGATAACCATCCTGGGGAGCTAGCATAAAAAGGACCCTAAAATAACACACTTTAGGTGGGCTTTTCTTACATGGTCAAATTCTTCTACCCACAACCTTGACGAAGGTTTACGGGCAGGAGATAACCATCCTGGGAGCTAACTTAAGCAAAGACTTCAAATTAGGCTGAGTCTCAACTCCCAGCCAATTCCCGAGCAGTCAGAAGCTCCGTGCCAACTTTCTCGAGAAGTCAACAAATTTCCAAACTTGCCTCGATATAGCATCCAACTAACCTTAGAAATGGGGGGCAACTGATACACCCGAAATTGGCTCTATACTATGACCGAGCGGTTCTACTCAGGAACCGGTCCCTATCCCAACAATCAAGTTATCACCAGGGCGGAAGCCTCCCGAGCAGTTCATCCACGACCCAACCAATAGGTCGGGAAGACTGCGCGGGCTCAATCCGTACAGGCACAGCCAAGCTAGGCCCGCGAGATACGCCCTAAAGGATTCCAGGCAGTTTCCTACTCAAGTTAGAAGACTAATGGAAGGTGCAAACTATTTCCTAATCCAATTAGGAAACCCCCTTAATTGATGCTAATCAATCCTAAATCAGATTGTACTACTTAATCGATATGATTTCCTTGTACGAGTAGGTCTCTTGCATCTATAAAAGAGACCACTCACCCCTATAGAAGGGAACCAACTTCTCAGTCTGCATAGCCCCCCTATAGCAGTCATCATCATGCCCGACCGACCTACGGTAGCTCCAAACTATTGTTGGTTCACCACAGGTCCCCGACTTTTTATAGTATAGTGAACGTGCTCAGGCACACATGTGGATGTAGGTTCCTTCATTAACAGGGCCGAACCACATACAAAAAATCAGTCTCTCTCACTCTCTCTCTCTCCTAAAAACTGCTCTAATTCATCTTAACCAAATTTTGGCATCATCAACTAATATTACAAAGATACAGAATACCTCTATGTGGGTCTGGAAATCCTAGAAGACCACCTCACCATAGAACCCAGTGTGACTGTCTCTTGCCTCAGAATTGTGTTTGCCGGTGTATTCTCATCCACAAAATCTTCAATTTCTGAGGGCTCCTCTAGGTCAACATACCCAGTCTTCTCAACTTGAGCTTTTGTGCTGCTTGACTCTGTACCCATCCTATCCTTGTACATCACCTTTTCATTGAACACAACATCCTTGCTTCTAATGATTTTGCAATTTTTAGTCATCCTAAAACTGACTACCAAACTTACTTATGCCATAACCAATGAAAGTGCACTTCCTGGATTTAGGGTCCAGCTTGCTCCTAGTTTCAGAATCAATATGCACATATGAAATGCAACCAAATACATGCCAATATGAAAGATTTACCTCTTTCTCGCTCCAAACCTCCTCTGGTAACCTCCCATCCAAAGGAACTGATGGTCCACGATTGATAAGGTGTGCAGCTGTGCTAATTCCATTGTTTGAACAAAACTTAATGAACTCACTATCTTTGTACTCCCTTCCATTATCGGATCTAAGGCATTTAACCTTTAAACCAGTCTTATTCTCCGCCAAGGCTTTCCACTTCTTAAAAGTGTACAAGACATCTAATTTATTCTTTAAGAAATAAACCCATACATTCTTGGAAGAATCGTCAATAAAAGTCACATAGTACCTCGAGCCTCCAAGTGATGAAACTGTAGACGATCCCCATCCATCGATATGAACAAGCTCTAGCTTTTTCGGCTTCAAACTTCTCCCAGCCATTAAAAAAAACTCACATTATTTTGTTTTATGAAGACACAATCTTCATAGAAGTCAAACTCTACTAATCTTAGACCTTGTAGTTTTCCCTTTGATGCAGAACTTTTATCCTCCTTCGCGATCATGTGTTCAAGCCTGCAATGACACATATTTGACTCGTTGCTCACATCAGCAACCGATACAGCATCTCTACTCCCTGCGATCACATATAGAGTGCTCTCCCTTTTACCACGAGCCAACACCAAGGCTCCCTTGGTAACCTTCCAATCATCATTGGAAATCATCGTAGTGCATCCCATACTAGCAAGTTGGCTCACTGAAATCATATTCCTCTTTAAGCATGGCACATGCCTAACATCATTCAATTTCCACGTCGCTCCATTGGGCAACTTCACAGTCACCACAAGCTTATAATTAATATTGCAAGATTTATCATCACCAAGATAAACCCTCCCAAAGTCACCACAAATATAGTCCTCCATGACTTTCATGTTCGATGTTGCATGAAAAGAGGCTCCCGAATCTACAACCCAAGATTCTGACCGAGTATCAAGAGACAGAATAAGAGCATCTTCAATGTCATTAGTCACTGCATTTGCTCCTTATTCTTCCCTTTCACCTTATCACCCATCCTCGCAAGACAGTCTCTACTAAAATGACCCCTCTTTCCACAGTTCCAACATTTTGCATCGGCGACCTTTACTTTTTGTTTAGACCTTCCCCTCCTTGATTTTGATAATCCCAGGTTTGTATTCCTCCCTGGTACTCTCCTTCAATTTTCCATATTCAACTCTTACCCAGATGATTTACCCGATTCTCTTCTCTGAAATTTTTTCGCTAAGAACCAAGTACGGGTGTCACTATACTTCAGTGTATTGCTCCCAGAAGCACTGGTAACAACTATGATAGTGCCATTCCAACTATCCGGCAAAGATGATAATAAATTAAAGCAGAGCCCTGATCTCATCATCGAATTCAAAACCAACTGAACTCAACTATGTGGTTACAATATTGAATTCATTAAGGTGATCTACTACAAATGCACCTTCTCCCATGCGTAAGGTTAAAAGACGTCGCATCAAATGTAGTTTATTGGAAGTTGAGGGTTTTTCATACATGTTGGAAAAAAAGGTTATAAGACTCTTCGTCATCTTTTCCTTCGTAATATTGATAGGAATGTTGCAAGCCAACATTAACCGGATCACACCCAGGGCTTGTCGGTCTAAAAATGCCTAATCCTCATCTTTCATGCCTTCTAGCTTTTGTCCTGGAAGAGGAGCATACAGTTTCTTCTGATAAAGATAATCCTCCATCTACATCTTCCAAAATCTTAAGTTTGTACCATAGAATTTATCGATCTTCACTTTTCCTTCTTCTGCCATCGCTCTCACCCGAACCAAATGCTCAGATACCAGTTGTTGGGAAATTACGTCTAATTTTCCCACAGGTCTATAAGAAATCAATGCAAGAATGAAAGAAAATAAAGAACAATCACAAGAACACCAGATTTCTACGTGGATCAGCCAATTATGCCTACGTCCATACCATTGCAGAGTTGTATTATGCTTTAGGGTTACAAAGAGAGTTCCAATCTTTGTTAATAGCCTTAGGAAAGAGTGTTTATAGCCTATACAAAGTTTTCATACAAAATAGCTTCCTAGTCTAATTTAGAAATAGAAAAACTGCTGCCAGATCCCGATCCCGATCCCGCTCAGGCGGATCTCCAGGTGGGCGACATTCCAGAGAACTAAACTTGCTCTCAAACTCGCATACTTGCCCACTCGTGTGGCACCCGCGCCCGCGGTCCGCCTGAGTGGTATTGCCTTGACCAGACTTCTTCCTCTTTTTATGAATAAAAGCTCCATCGCAACCATCCCTGAGCTCTTGGGATTAGGCTCCACCATTCCAATCACTATGTTGACACCTTCCAGAGTATCATTAATATGCTATAGGGTTACAAGAGGGGCTCTCAACTTGATCTTTCTAGTTGACACGGTGATCTCACTCACTGAGACACACCTGGTGGTGTTTTTATAAGCACAAAATATAGTGAAAACCAGAATATACAAAGCCTTTGTAGTTTTCCAACCTAACACAACTCCCCAATCAAAATAAGAAACAAAAACCTATACTTTCAAGTTGATACGGTTATCTCACTCACTGAGACACACCCGGTGGTGTTTCTACACGCAAAAAATATGGTAAAAACCAGAATATACAAAGTCTATATAGTTTTCTAACCTAACACAACTCCCTAATCGAACAAGCTGGGTGGTACCTTGAACAAGCAAGATTATAATCTACTTTTTTTCTTTTTGACGATCTCGCACATCAATGTGTTAGCGTGGGCGGCTCACTAGACCAAGCTCCAATTCTTTGATTTCTTCTCCGTTGATTGGAAACACCTTCAAAAGAAATTCGATGGAATTAGGCTCCACAATTCCACCAACTGTCACTAGATAAGCTATTCATTATGACTGTCACACCATGTCATTATATAAGTTGATGTGCAGTGGCACACCAATAACACTTATCCACATGTTGTTTATAATTTTTAAAAATAAGAAAGTGGATTTTCACTCATTACATGAGTAGATATGATTGCCACATTACTGTAACACCATGTAATTTCATATATTTTTATGTTTGAAGAATTGATTTGGTGCAACATTATTAAATTAAGTGCAACATTTAATTTAACATGGTTGCAGTTGATTAGTATAGGGTACTATTAGTTAGGATGATTGAAGAGTTGACGTGGTATTTTTGGGTAGTGTTTATGCACCTGTGAATGTGTTAAATAGAGTATTTAACATGAAAATTGGGTGTAGGTCATAGGTACCCATTGGACTAGTGTTTTATGTGTATTCTATTGCATTTGGAACCCAAATAAAGCCTTTTTGTGAGCCCATAATCCTAAATTCGGGATTATTTACTTTGACACATATATACCTAGATAGAATGTTACTAAACCTTAATCTGATTTTCTCCCAACAGAGCCACCAAGGAGAGAGAGAGAGAGAGAGAGAGAGAGAGAGAGAGAGCAACTACCATTGCTTGAGAAGAAAGATAGTGAGGACACAGAGAGAAAGAGGTTCCATAGCATCGCTCCATTCATTCGTGCCTTCATTCGTCTTCGATTCAAAGTCTGAGTTAATCATTTGTTTCGTTCATTTCATTTTGTTTTTGTTACGATTTCTCCTCAATTAGAATAAATTGAGTAAATCAGAAGATGATCCAAGAAATCAGGTTGGAGTATGTATATATAGGTGTATGTATAGATATGTACATTTGTTGTTATTAGATTTAAACTTTGAGACTTGTTTAGTTGATCTTCAGATTCATTTAAATGAGCTCGGATCTATTTGAGAGAAAAATTCTAAATAATTCATAAGTTGATTATTCGATGATTCTGTTGGCCTGACCAGTAGGAAACGCAATTCTGCACAACTTTCGTTTTTTGAGTTTTGGCTGAATCTGCACTGCTTGGGCAGAAAATTAACGTTTCATATAGAATTTTTTATTCAATTCTAACTTGAGTATGTAAATCTAAAAATTAGTTGATGGCTAATTTTAGTTGAATTATCAGAAATTGGTGGTTATTGTAAACTATAGATATGTGTTTATGAACAAGTAACGTGTCACAGCCCGGTCCCAAAATAGCAAAACCGAAGCCTGTGGCACGCCACCGAGGCTAAACCAATTCATTAACGTTCCTCAAATTAGTTTTAAGAACACACGCAGCGGAAAAGAAACATAACTCTCGTTCTAGTACGTACCAGAGCCAACCGAAAATAGACGTTTCGCCTGGAGGCTTCAAAATTCAATCCAATTAATTTTCCTTTAAGAGGGTCCCAAAAGAAGCTTAAGTTTGTAATTAGACCTTTTGAAAAGGTTTGGAAGTAGGAGAACAAACAAGCTGGCAGGGGGCATCTCGACTAGTCGAACGTCCTTCTCGACCGGTCGAAAGTCTCTTCGACCAAGTGCCTTTACTGAAGTTTCAAGCAGAGGGGCATTCGACCGGTCGAATGGGTCCCTGCGACCGGTCGAAAGTCCTTTGACAGCAAAGCCACTTGTTTCTGTCCAACTTTCGACGCGACAAAAAGTGCCCTATTCAATTCTGTTTCTTCCGAAACTTTGTGAAAGTTATTTAAACATATATATCAACATGTCACTTAAAGGAGAACGTTTACTGGACACGTTTGGCACAAATCTTAATAGTGCACCAAGACTTGCATAAGCATGAACTATCGACTCCTTTACGTACTTTAACCCAAGCTCAAGAGTTCTTTCACAACTCCAAAATATGAAAGATATACGCAATACATTATAACGTTTCAAAACATATCTAGAGCTCCTATTATCCAAATTCTATTACAGAATTAACATTCATTCCTATTACAAGTTTTCTTAATCAAAACAAAGGAAATAAACGATTCGATTACAAAACTAAGAGATAAACATCTATGTGTCGCCTTCTAATTGAGCTCCCAACATCTCGCGATCACTTTCCCGATTCCTCGCCAGTATTCATACCTGCAATGGTTATTTGAATAACCACACATATTCGATTTGTTTAAGCTAACACTTAGTGAATAAAACAACATATGCACATGAATGACAAACATGATCGCATTCACTAGTCGCCGGAGACTCACGTGAACGTTCCATACTCCCAATCCGCGACTCCTCGCCAATAAGTCCACGTGAAAAGGTAAGACCCACGATTCTTCTCTTTAATAGTGCGACCTTAATGCCTATATCGCCTCCACAAAATGGATTAGTGACCACGTGCTCCTTCTGACCAAATAAGCAACTCAACATGCTCAAATACATATCACCATGCTCTCAGTAAATAAAACATTTCACCGTGCTATTGGGCCTACTTATCAATATAACTGCCCAATATGAACTACACAATATATATCAATAAACTAACACATGCTTTTCATATCAAACATGAATACATGTCAAGAAATCATTCCATAATACAAGGTTGAATCACTCACCTCCGAATAACGCTCCTATAATTCAATCCGAAGAAAACCCGTGCACAAAGAATGTGCAGAAGTCCGTCTAGTACAATTCCTATGGATCGAAATTCCAAGTATCAACTTTTATGAAAATTCTAGAAAATAACTTTTCGAAAAACTTAGCCAAGCATGGCCTAATAGGTATCAAAACGACGGCCTTACCTCGAGGAGTTCAAATACGAAATATGGTAAAAAACTAGCGGACGAACGGGCGTCGTTTGGCGTCGCAAAGCTCTAAGATCCTAAATCTCCCTTTTGGCCTCTTTTTGAAACTTAGGTTAAAACTTATAAAATTATGAAAGTCATCACTTTCTATATATAGCCAACACTTATGGAAATTGTGTTTACCTCCCCACGAGTTTTCAAAACTCCTAATCAGTCTCTGAAACTTTCTACACAACTAATTCATAACTTCACGAGTAAAACCTCAAAATTATAAAAGCTTTCGACTAAGTTCCTTTTGGTTGCTAAAACACAAATTTTTACATGACGTTTCCGAAGTTGCTAATTAGCCTACCAAATTAATAGCGTGTTAATTCCTCCTCACCAGGATACTAAAACTAACAACAGATATAAATTCTAAACCAGAAATAATACAGAGATTGAAATACACAGGTAAATATTTATTTTCAGATAAACATTTAATGTATTCCACAGTGACCGCCTCATACTCGGAGAGACGTCACAACATCAAAACGCTCAATCAACACAGTCTTAGAGGGTTCTCTAATACAAACACCTAAATCAACTCGTGAGTCAAAACTCACTCAAACATGTGCCAAAATGCACAACACATCACATTATCATGCATGACAATGTAATGAAATGCAATAACACGAATGTGGGTGTTATATAACGTGGTTATGAAACCCAGAACCGTGTGAACGTTTATAAGACTTAGATGTTAGGAAATCCCTAATTAGTGTTCAGCACTACCTCTTGTGTTATTTGGGTTATCCTGAAAAGTTTCTTGTGAGAATTTTCACGTGGGGATAATCGGGCATATAGTCTAGGATATGACCCTCTGTGTGATTTATTGTAAGCCTTATGCTAGGCTGCAATTTCTATTTCATGTGTATCTAGACACTTATATATTTGAAGTCAAAGTGCAAACGACTAACCTTTTCAGCGCATAACCAATTCCAGTGTTACCCCACTAGAATTGGCGTTGGAGTGGCTATTGGTGTTGTGCTTAAAGACACATGGGATATATGTGTAGGCTATACCGCAGTTAGGGTGGCCGAGGTTGTGAACTTAAGGTTTAAGCCTAAAGAAATTATCTGTTGTCATTTGTGTCGTTCGATTAAACATTGTTTCTATTCTGAATTATTTTAAATAGTGAACGACGTGTTAATTTTGTTTCAACACTACTTGTTTATCCTATTTTGAATGTATTAACTATGTATTTACAGGATGGTAGGCCTACTATTTATGCAGGGATAGCTCACCATATGTTCGGTTGGTAAGTATTAATTAATGTGGTTATACGGGTTGGAAATCTTTGCCATCATATTAAGGAAAACTACCTTTCTATCCCGATATGTCTGTGAAACCACTATTCTGGATAGTATACATTGTGCGGTTATTTCTATATGATTGGAAGTCTATGGGACCCAGTGGATCCCTAACACGATTTTTTATTTTTATTTTTGGATTAAATTATACCAGTATGAGTATGCTGACTCGAGTGTGTTATGTATTCGAGTGTGTTCTTTGTGGAGCGTAGTCAGATATACTGTGCAGGATTAGTTGATTGGATTGTTTGGTGGAGCTAGTATATGTGTGGAAGATTGAAGATTTTATTATTTGGTTTACAAATATGTTTGTAGATAATAGGTTATTTCATGATGTTGTACTTCATGTATTTTATTTGGCATTGTGGGCCATTATTTGAGATCATGTATAGAGGTATCAGTTGTATATTGGGTATTGGGACGCATGTAGTAAGACTATCCAAGATTTTGTAAAGAATTTATTCCTCTTATGATTGTAAATGGATTTTTTTTAAAAATTATTGCAATCTTAAATGGAAGTGTTTGGAAAACAGTTATCTTAATGAAGATAGTTTTGTTCAATAAAGCCTATGGACTTTTTTTGAAAGAGATCTCATTTTCAATAATTCTCTCTATTGGATGGGCTGGTATTTCACTCCCGGATTTTGGACGGTTGAATATTAGTCCAGACATGTTCTTGATTGAATACTTAGGTTGTCCAAAAATGGGGGTGTGACAGTTAGCCCCACATCAGTTGGAAAACTTGGTGTTAGGGTCCACAAAATAATTTTTCATGCCAATCAATGCTTTTCTATGCTTTGGCCAAAAATTGGAGAATTAGTTTGTGAGACTGTAACATCAAGTTATTCTGCTGACATGGTGTGACACTTGGATAATATGGGCCTATGTGACCCTTTTTTTCAGTAGATCTGACAAAGTAAATGCCGACTCTAATTAATATGTCATGTCTCCACTACTTGTCATGTACCCTTATTTTTGAAGACACATGAACCTGGGTGATTGGAGCGCCTCATTACATCTACGTAATAGCGCTTCATTACGTCTCTGTAATGATGACTAATTGTATGGGTCTCATTGAATAACCACTCCTAAAATTGAGCCCTATCCCGGGTTCATCCTATTTATAGAATAATTTTGAGCTTCACAAATTTGATTTTGATGGTTTAATAGTTGTATTACATGTTGTGTCAGTGCTCGGTGGTATCACATGTCACGAACAAATGGTACAACAAAACATTTGAGTACCAAATTTGGAATTCGAATTGATTAAGAAGCATACCATTACTGTTATATATGAACCATTCTACCTATTTTACTCTACAAATAATGATATGCTTCCACATTTAAATCCTAGATTTGGTTCTCAAGCATTTCAACAATTACACTAATGCAATGATGGTAATTGATGAGACTACATGGCAAATCATTTAGCTTTGCTTGGTTCTTGGATTCTGTGAGAGAAAAAAAAAGAAAGGAAAACATAGAGGAAAATATTTTCCTTCATTTGGTTAATTAGGGGTGTGTTGTTTTGTCCAGTCAGATTTTTCTCTCTCTATATTATGGTCGTGTGTTATTTTTTCTCTCATGAAAAAGCATTGAATGCAATAGATTTTGGTGATCACATGATATCACTAATTAATAGTATTCTTTTACTAATACCACAACTTTCAAACATATTAGTACATTGTAGATTTGACATGTATCCAGTTGAATACAATATTCAATCTTCTCTCTCCTCATTTCTTTTTTATAGGTTTCTTTATGAATTCTCATAATTTGAATTCTGCCTTCACTAAAATTAAAATGTGTTGGGTCGATAGATTTAACGAGAAACTCATGCATTGTTCATTTATATGGAAAACTCTTTGGTACACTCAAATGATTTGGGTGTACCTAAAACATAGTGGTTTTGAGTTGAAATCATTGTTCCCGATAGGAAATATTTGCTCCGCGATCAGAAACATTTCACTTGTTTTGGGTGGTTTGATGGGAACAAATGTTTCTTTTCATGGAACAAATGTTCTTTATCAGAAACGATCATTTGTTTTTTTACTAAAACCATTATGCTATAGGTACTCCCAAACCACTTGGGTGTACCAAAGAATTCTCCTATTTATATATGCTTCTGAATATGACTAGTTTACTTGCATTACACTATGATTTGATGTTGTTTTGAAGATATCTTAGGATTTAATAAGAGTTTTTTTTTTATAAAAAAATGGCCAATTTAGATCTTTCTTATTCCCTTTGATGTAAAGGAGTTGAATAGAACTCTAAGACAAAAAAAAAGAAGTAAATACAGTCACCATAACTATTCGGTTCACTTTGGTTTACTTTTTTACTGAGAAAAAGAAAAAGAAAAGGAAAACAAGAAAGAAAAGTAACTCTCTCGTATTTTAGCTTGTGTTCAAATTAACGCTTTATTGGAACTATAAATATATAGATAATAGTGTAACTTAAGGGAAAAAGAAGAAGGGATCATGTAACTCACACAACTCAAGATGTCTGATATTTTAGTTGCTATTTCTCTTTCTTCCTATTTTCCTCACCGTTTTTGTTCATAACCGAAGACAAAGTAAATTTTTTCCTTATGCTATATTGGGAAAGTTGATGGAAAAAGTGTAATGAAGGGAAGAATGGAATTTGGAATTGGCACCCATAGGGAAAGGAATGAAAGGTCTTCCTTCCTTATGTCTGGTTAAATTGGAAGCAAGTAAGGAAGGAGAGGATGGAGTATTGGGTATTTTACTATTATATCCTAACATTATTAGGATGTTATTGAATGTCAAAATATTAGAAAAAACTTTTCTTTCTCATAACTCATCCAGTTTTGGACGGATTCAAATTTATGGGCCTGAAGGGGAAAGGAATCCCTCCCCTCTTCCTCTCCCTCCCTTCTTCCATCTTAACAAACAAAGAAGGAGAATTTAGTTGATCAATCTTCGAGGTTTAGTTTGGAGATTTCAAGCACGACATGCAAAATCTACCATTGTGCAAGTAATAAAACTGGCCTGACTGGAGAAATCCTAAACCGAACACTAAATCATTCTGGGGTTGAATATCTAACCAAAAGGAAGAGACTTAGGCTGGTCTGTGAGACCCAATCGGTTGAACTATGGCCCATGCAACACAGTCGGATTTTAAAGAACCTCCAAATTTGTAATTCTCTCAATTTGGATTGTTATATATCTATTACTGTTGAAGTTTGTTTTGAATTTTGGACAAGCTAGAAGGTTTCCTAATTGTATGGGATTACTTGCAAGGGAGGTTTCTTGGTGGATAAGTGTTACTGTGTGGGTAGTCTTACTCCTACTAGGATTTACGTTTCTGGATGGAGAAGTATTAGTATGTGAGTAGTATTATTCCTACTAGGATTTAGTAAGGTATTCTATGGAGAGCTATGGTAAAGAATAAAAGTATCTTGAAACTAGAGAGAAAATCAAGGTCCTTGAGAGAGACTCGGGTAAGAGTGTAGAGCTTTGGTTCAACCGGTACTCGAGCCAAACCGGTTGGTAAAGGTTGTTGAAACAATTGAGAGCCTAAAGATAAACTGTTGGTTAGTTTTAGAGAGGTTTTTCAAGATTATTTCTTGGAGAATTGAGTGAACTAGTGATTCTATTTCAAATTTCATATTATGTATTGTGGATCCATTGGTTCATCCTTCGCAGTTAGGCAATTTGCTAAACCGTGCATATTTTGTATTTTAGTGTTTGGCTTAGATTTCTTAATTTGCTTGATTGTTTTGATCCTTTGATTATCTCGCTTCTGCACAACAATTACCAAATTCCCATTTTGTATAATTAGTGTCCTAGTTCATCAACATCTTGGACAATGTGTATATATTTTTATCAGAGCTAGACTTATTTTACAATTTTTTTATCTGAATGGTTGATAATTACATGATAGTTGCTCTTTTTGTGAGAATTTTAAAAATTATCAATCCTATTTCATTCTTAATATTTTATTGGTAATGGTCAAATTGTGGGAAAAAAATTGCACTTTAGTTTATCCTTGATTGGACAAATTATCTGACCATATTTTTCGAAAGGAACTTATTTCTATTATGTTATAAGTCAAACTTTTTTGTAACTTCAATATCATTAAATTTTTAATTACCATGAAATTAATCTGGTCTAAGTCAATTAAAGTGACGGTCAAACCGGTGACCCATCCACCTGGTCACATCACTGGGTTAATCTTCAGGTCGATTTTGATAGCTATGCCATTGTGTAGATGAAGATTGTCATTTCTATACAACCAACTATTGGTATTTGGCTTAAATTTCTCATTCTGGAATTTAGCTCGAGTGAGTTGCTTGGGTGCGGTTGTGAAACTTTGGAGACTGAAATTCCACTCACATGGGTGCCACGCAAGTGAGGCTCTGCCTAAGCGAGCCACTGGAGCAAAAACGATGATTATGTGCTAGAATCAGCTTTCCTAATCTGAGTGGAAGAGATATTTGGGATAGTTTTCATAGGACATAAGCATCCTATTTGTATGGGATTACTTGCAATAGAGGTTTCTCTGTGGAGAATGCTTACCATGCGGGTAATCTACTTCTACCAGGATTAGGCAAGGTATTCTATATAAATTGGAACCTATATATGGTGGCGATAATTTATGTGGTCATTGGCTCACCAAGAAAGGTGTGTGGCTTTTGGCTCACCATGTGAGGGATGTCACCATTTGGTATATCCATAGAGAAAAAGAAAACTCAGAGCAAGTATAAAAGTGGTGGCTACGACCATGGTGTCGATCCTTTGTGGAGTGGAGGGTAACCAGTGAATTCTGAGAGGTGATGGAGAGAGTAATCGGTATGTCCTCATGTACAAGATGTCACGCCTCGGGCAGCAAAATTAGGGAAAAATGGGGATTTCCACTTTTGGACCCATGACTAGTTGAAGTCTCTGAATATTGTCCACAAATCGAAAATAAACTAGCGAAAGCATTGAATTTAAAACCTTATAGAAAGATTATCTATTACAAACCAAGGTTCAAAACATCATTGTCTTAGGCACTAAGGCTAATACATAATACAAAATAAAACTAGAGAGTTTGGTGGTTACAAAAGAAATTAAAACATAAAGTCTCCTAACTAGCATAATAATGTCCATGTTCTCCTGGGTTCTCTTCTTCTTCATATTCCTCGGTACCTACGACACCGTCAGCTTGTGAAAACTGGACGGAAGTGGTCCAGGGTATAAAACACAGTCAGCTTGTGAAAGCTGAGCGAATACAAAAATTTACAATAATACTATTACAAGTGGTAAAATGGTTTTGGAAACATTTTTTAAAACACTTTTCGGGATCAAGTCATATTTTAATGAATTATATCTTGAAGGATCTATTTTCATGTAAACATATTCAGAATTATCACCAATCACAAAGAATTCACAATGTATGGCTACTTATGACTCTAGGCTCGACTTATGGATTTTGGGTCCATTTGACTATAAACTCATCTCACAAGTATTTCATTACTTGGAATAGCGTATCTTTACGGCCGCTTGATTAGTATATCATCATACCTTTTCGGGCACTTGGTCCCCACGGGGGCCAAGATGATATCGTACCTTTTCGACTGGCTAAATCAAGATATTCACTTTACACATTTCATTTGAACATTCGTACCTTTTCATCCAAGTGATTAGTATACTATCGTACCCTTCCGGCCGCTTGGTCCCCATGGGAGCCAAGATAGCATTGTACCTTTCCGACCAACTAAACTCACTAATATTCGTTTAACCACTTTTCCAGTTATACCTCTTAATCCCATTCTTTATATAAGGGCCTCTGTGGTCGACATCAAATAACTCTATCTGAGTTCTCGACACAACGTTTCTCAACACAAGTGTATGCAATTTCTATAGATAAATGGCACAAAAGTTTACCATCACATGCAACAACACACCATAACATACTTTATAAGGATCTGGAATAACATAAACAGATTCCAGTAGCTTAATTGGGCTCGAAACTGCTTAAAACAAAAATATGCAGAAACTGCTACATGGGATCGACCGTGCTGGGATCGATCTCGGGTGGGATCAATCCTATAGTGAGTTCGATCTTTCTCTTTGTAGTTTGAAAACTCATTTTAATCACTTTGTAAAATTGATACGGCTAAGGTTCTAACATGAAAAGTATTTCTTTTGTCTCCCAGCATCTGAGAGTTTGTTTTCCAACTCTTTTGAAATCCTTTCAAAAGTTATAATGCATGTACTACTCTTAAAACACAAGGTACAAGCACATGAAAAATCATATATCAACAAAACTAACATATAAGGGGCCTTAACATCTTAGACCAACGTACCAGTGTCATACAAACACATAGTACAACACTTAATAGCATGAAAACGAAGTTCTGGAAAAACTGTTCATAGGATCGATCCTACGTGGGATCGATCTTACAAGGATCGATCCTGGTTAGAAAATTTATGGCAAATTGTTTGAAAACAGAGCATAGCTCGTGGGTCTTTGAAACTGATTTTAAAGCTCGTAAAACTTCATATATAAGTATTAGAGTGACTTTGGGTGTTCACCTTGATCAATTGAAGTATTTTAGAAGTTGAATTTTGAGTTTGTCAAATCTTGGACTTCAAACTCTAATGCAGGTTCCTCTTAGAATTTATCCTTCTTCTTTTTCTTCTTCTTCTAATTCTTCTTCTTCTTCTCTCTCTACTCTCTCTCTCTCTCTCTCTCTCTCTCTCTCTCTGTCTCTCTCTTTACAGAAGTTGCAAATGTTTGTGTGTGTAAGTGAGCTCTAAGCATGGGTATTTATAGGAGAAGTTTGGGTCTTCATTCTCTCTCTATGTGAACACATACATATGTATAATAGAGATGCAATTGCAACTAGTCTCAGGTCATTATGGACTTAATTGATGAGATTTGTCCATCTTGCTTGAAGTATGAGTGAAAGCCATGTGAAGGTGTAGAGCTTGGCCAATGGAAAGGAAGCTCGCATGGTGGTGGCATGTGATGGATATGGTGGAGCTATAATGAAGATGGGGGTGGATCATTGCAGTAAATGCAGTGCATTATGTGTGTTTGTCTCATCTATTTAGCCATAGAATTGGTCTATGTCCATGGTAGTCATGTGGGGTTGTAAGAACAGAAATGATGAAGGTGAGGGTGGTTTGGGCATAGAAGGGATGCAGTGAGTGTGATGATTTCAGATTAGAAATTGATTTGACAACACACTACTGCAGAATTCATTTGGAGAAGATGAAGCCAGGATCGATCTTACCTCTTATTTCCAAAAAATTTCCTTGTTGTAAACCAGGCCAATTACTGAACCCGAAATTTGAGTTTGAAATTAATATCATACGAAATATTATTACACTCTTAAAAGAAAAATACATAGGGTTTCCTAGGGGTTACACAGGAGTTCTTGACAACTCAAATGGTTAGCCTAGATGGAGGCTTTATACTAGGTGAGTTAGAATGTAAATGTCCATTCATGTGTGAGAGAACTCAGAAAAGTATTTAGAGATAGAGTTGATAGTTGCTTATAACTATTGTTGATCAATAAAAGAGTAGTCGTTCCTTGGGGGTTGATGTAGGTATGCCTGGCCGAACAACATTGAAATCTTTTCTTGTGTTGAGTATTCTTGTTGTGTGTTCTATCTTACTCTTGCTATTAGTTTCGTGTGAATTATCTTGGATGTGAATTGATTTGGGGAGCCCACCCGCGCAACACCAACATTGTGAGGATTCTACTTCTATATTTTCACCGAAAAAAAAAGATGAAAAAAGGCCCTTTTCATAATTGAAAAATTAACCCCTACCAGTGCATTTGTTAACCCAAATAAAGTACATGACATAGCAAATGACAAGTGCATAAGAAAAAGGTAGGAAGAAGCACTACATAAAGATACAAAGTAAAGACACTTGCATATACTTAAAAGAATAGAATATACAAAGTTCTTTTGATCTCCTCCAGAAAAAGTCAACATATGTGCCAATCCACGAATAAAAATGGGCAATTCTAATTCAGTTTCTTTGCCCCCCTTTTTTCGTCCTTTTCCATGTTGGTGGCTTTCCAAATTTTCGAACGAACCAACAATGATATCTCTTGGTCAGAATGTTCCCAACAATGACCCCGACAACTGTCCCACATAGATAACCCAAGCTTATGATGATCCAGTCTAGTTTACTCGGAAAATCTGAATCCTCATCTTCGAAGGTTGAAGTGGGTGATGGTAATTCTACTGTATTACCACATTTCTTCAACAAAGGTTCTCCACATAACCCTGGATTTCCATCAAAAGAGTTGCTTTCGAATGTATCAAATTGATTTCCTTGTGGTAACGGCCCGGTGAGATGGTTGTGGGAAACATTAAATACTGCAAGAAATGTAAGCTGGACTAGTTGCTTAGGGATATGTCCTGAGAGTTCATTTTGAGAAAGGTCCAGCGATTCAAGTGCAGTAAGGTTCCCCAAGGATGTGGGAATCGGACCTATAAATCGTCGTCATATTGTGACTAGGTTTGTCAAAAGTGTGAATCTTGATTCATATTGAATTGTGAGTGGTTAGATGAACTTCTTTTAGTTAATAAGAAAATCAAATAAATGCATTGGGTACTTGTAAAAACACATGCACAATACTTGAAATGAACAAAACAACAATTTGATACTACTTTGATGTAAAATTAAAGCTCAAAATTTCAAAAGCTTTCCACAGAAAAATAAGACTTTTTTAAGTTATTAACACCCTTCTACTCTTAAAGTTTAAGTTGTTAGAAAATGCACAACTAAAGTATTCATACTCCTAACATGCATGCCCCCTCACGTATGACCAGACTTTCTTTGAAGGGCCAAACACGTGCATATTTTATAAAGGGGGCTTCGACCATAGCCTCCTCAAATAAAACCCTTCAAAGCTAAAACTCATGCTACTTTTCTATAGAAAATACTTTTGCTCACCCAAAAATTGGTTCACCAATGCTCACCCAAGCATCCCATTGGCCAATGCAGTGGGACCCAGGATTAAACATATAAACAAATGATGTTTAATCATGGGTCCCACTGCATTGGCCAATGGGATGCTTGGGTGAGCATTGGTGAACCATTTTTTGGGTGAGCAAAAATGCTCTCCTTTTCTATAACTTATTAGGTACTTTTTATGCCTAAACAACTTCAAATTGCTATAACTTTTGTTCTATAAGTCCGTTTTTTCATAAAATTTGATGTTTTGGAATCAGTAAAATGAGATCTATCAACCGAGATCAATATTGACGATGAAATACTAGGGGAAAAAAACAAAACAAATATGAAAAATTGTATTTTTTTAACATGCATATATAACAAAAACACATTCCTTTCATAAAATTAACACCATAGGTGCATAGATCTCGAAAAATTGTAGGGAATAAAAAAAAGGTCACTCAAAAATGCTAAAAAAATGAGTGAGTTATGGTGGTTCAAAGTTGACAGATAATACTATCCATTTTGACAGATGAAAAAAAAAAAATGAGGTTCCAAATTACTTTCTTTTGTACAATTTTCAACTCCATTCCGTAGATCTCGAAAAAATACATGAAATAAAGAATAAAATCACTCAAAAAGGCTAAAAAATGAGTGAGTTATGGTGGTTTAAATTTGACATATTATATTAATCTCGTATGCCAAAACAGATAACATCTGTTTTGATAGATAAAATAAAAAAATGAGGTTCCAAATTGGTTTCTTTTGTACAATTTTCAACTCCATCGTGGAGATCTCTGGAAAAAAAAATCACTCAAAAAGGCTAAAAAAACGAGTGTGTTATGGTGGTTTGAAGTTGACAGGTAATAACATCTGTTTTGACAGATAACATAAAAAACTGAGGTTCCAAATTGCTTTCTTTTTTACAATTTCAACTTTGATGCATTGATCTCGATGAAATACATGAAATAGAAAAAATTAAAAATAAAATTAAAAAAAAAAACTCAAAAAGCTGGCTAAAAAAAATGAGTGAGTCATCGTAGTTTAAATTTGACAGATAATTTTGCCTTAGCCTTTCCTCTATTCCAGTGAGGGGCTTTTCGCCAAATTCAAAAAGTAGCGAGGGGCTTTTTGAAATATGGCCGAATCATGTGAGTTTTTGACTAATACACTTAAGTTTAAGGGGTCTATGTTCTAATATCCCTTTGTATAAATTAATGATGGCAAGGATTAACGTTAGACAACCATATATTTTACAACAATGCTAGAGGCACTAACAAATCTTACTAACACTCACACTCACACTCTATGTCTCTCCTAGTGGCACTGTGGAGTCCACTGTGGGCCCCACAGTCCCACTACGAGAGAGATAGAGTGTGGGTGTGAGTCTTAGTGAAATTTGTTAGTGCCCCAAATATTACTTTATATCTTAACCACAGGACATTCGCCTGCTGTGATTCTGTGTAGACAACCATATACTCCAAAAGCTTAAGCTGTTAGAAAGGGTGTAACTTATGTATTTATACTCTCAATGAACTCAAAATTGTGGATATTAAATTAAAAAGTGTATCGAATTGTATGAATCTGAAATCAACCTGTATCAATCCAATGTAACTAACAATAACATTACCTGTAAGAGCATTATTGGAAAGGTTGAGCAACCGAAGCCCCTTGAGTACTCCAATCAATTCTGGAATACTCCCTTTAAACTTGTTGCCTGAGAGATCAACGGCTTTGAAGTCACTTTGGATCTTGCAGTAAAACATGTCAGCTCCTTTGTTCGTGATTCTCATAGAGTTACTAAAATATATGGGCATGAGATTATGTTGTTTTATTGGTGTCTCTAAATATTTCGACTTTCCTATGTCCTCTTGAACTTTCATTTCACTCCAAATTTGGAAGTACTTTAATGGTAACTCACCACTAAAGCCATTCCAAGATATGTCCAAGATCTGAAGCTTAGGGAAATCAAACTTTGATAATGGACCTTCTATTTCACCATGGAATTGATTTGATTTGAGTTCCAGAAACTTCATCTCTGGGATTGTTCCAAGCCAAAATGGGAAAACATCATTAAATTGATTGTTTCCAAGATTAAGATACTCTAACATTTTGCAGTTGGCCAAAGATCTTGGTATTGGCCCCTCCAAATGATTTTGACTGAAGTCAATCACCTTCAAATTGCTTCCATTATTGTATGGTTGGGGAATTGTGCCATGAAAACTGTTGTCTCCCAAAAGCATTATTGATAGGGAGTCACTGAAGTTGCTCATACACTGTGGGAGTGTTCCATTCAAGGAGTTGTTCGACAGGGCAAGGTTAGATAGAGAACTCAACTTGCATATTAATGGTGGAATCTCTCCAGTTAGGAAGTTTGAACTTAGCCCCATAGTTGTCAAAGTTCTTTTACCAATATTCCATACCCAATTCGGTATATGTCCGCGAAGATTGTTGCCACCAAGTTCTAGCCACTCAATTTGGCTTTGATATCGCAGGAACTTCGGGAACTCACTTAAGTTGCACCCCCAGAGATCTAAAAGCTTAAACTGTGGTAGAGTACCATTGATACTCCCCGTGGTGATCAATGACAACTTGTTACCGGGTAGTTGGAGAAAAGTGAGATTCTTGAACATCAGAAACATCTCTACTTCCATTGTGCCATTCAAGTTATTGTTATATAGAGACAGTGCGGTAAGATTGGAGAGCTTGAATATTGATTTTGGGATCGCACCATGCAAACCATTTTGGTAAAGATAAAGCTTAGTTAATTGGGTGAGGTTTCCGAGCCAAGATGGAATCTCACCTATAAGATGATTATCTGAAAGGTCCAAATAGGTTAGTTGAGTCATGTTTTGAAGACAATATGGGATGACACCAAACAAATTGTTCGTCCGCAGGTATAAGTATGCGATTTTGGTTTGCTTCCCAATCCAAGACCATGTACCGCTACTGAAATTGTTGTAAGCAAGTGATAAGAAATAGAGTTGGGTTAGATTAGCCAATGAAGAAGGGATTTCACCTGTGAAATGATTTGCTGAAAGGTCAAAATAAGTGAGATTGATGAGATTACCAATAGAAAAAGGGATTTGACCTATAAAATGATTTGCCGCAAGGTCAAGAACAGTAAGCTTGGTGAGATTACCAACAGACAATGGGATTTGGCCTATAAAATGATTTGCCGCAAGGTTAAAATAAGTGAGATTGATGAGATTACCAACAGAAGAAGGGACTTGGCCTATAAAATGATTTGTTGAAATGTCAAAATAAGTGAGATTGATGAGATTACCAACAGAATAAGGGATTTGACCTGAAAAATGATTTGTTGAAATGTTAAAATAAGTGAGCTCGGTGAGATTACCAACAGAAAAAGGGATTTGACCTGAAAAATGACAATTACTCATGTCCAGCCATTTCAAGTACTCAAGATTACCAATAGATTTGGGAAGTTTCCCAGTGAAACTCGTGCTGGTGAGTACTAAAATCTCCATGAGACTACCACGCTGAAATTCTGGTAAATATCCAGTGAGATATGGATTAAATCGAACGCTCAGATTTCGCATGTTTGGTAGTGAAAAAATGCCACTTGGGAAATTACCAAACAGACCACAATCTTGTAGATAAAGAGCAGAAAGGGAAGACAAATTTGCCATGGTTTCAGGTACAGTTGAAGATATGTTCACATAATTGAGACCAAGTACTTGAAGGTTTGTTAAGTTTTCAACTAAATTACTCAGACTTGGTTTTTCAAGTTTCAAGAGACTGCGATAAGATGGGTCAACATTGAAATGAAGATCAAGAAATGCCAACTTGGGAAGCTCTAATAATTCTGATGGGATTTGCCCGAAAAATGACGATGCTGATAGATTTAAACTTTTTAACTTTGCAAGATTGCGAATCTCAGAAGGGATTTGAGAGTAATTAAAGTGGTTAAAGGATAGATCAAGACTCTGAAGGTGGACAAGCTTGAAGAGGGTACTACTGGAATTGATTGAACCAAAGAGTAAACTGCAACTGAGGTCGAGGCCTATCACGTGACCGGTGTGGTTGTCACACTCGATCCCATCCCATGAGCAGCAATTGCCGTTTTCTCCTTCAAGGCTCCATGAAAAAACCTTTGGATAGGCAGAAGAACAATACTGGGAAGCGTATTTATTGATGAAAAAGCTTTGCTTGAATTGCAACAAGGCAGTGCTTTCATCATCATGGCACAGTTGCTGCAACGATGAGTGAGCCAGTTTAGTAAAATTAGAACAGGAGAGGAAGAAGAAAAAGTGCATTAAAATAAAGAAATACAAAGATGATCCCATAGTGTCCATTTGGGTAACTTTAGCACTTTACGATGAACAAGAAACTGGGGAATTTACAAGGCCTTTTATAGACAGGATTCTAGGATAGGCACAAGTATATATGTCCACAAATGTGTTCTAGCTTCAAGCCGGATAGTACAGTATAATAGGGGTATTTTTGTAATTTTGACACTTTAGCATTCCTAATAACATTGACTTGAGTCTTGCATGCAATTTCAGATCCCACTACAAGTCAAATCTTCCTGCAGAAGTGGAAGAAAGGTTACTGAAAGGGTCCACTCCTTGATGAATATTCTTTTGTGGAAGTGGTCCGGTCCTTAGTGTAGCTTGCTGGTATATATTAATATTGACAGCCAATTGATGATATCCCAAGAGTTATAACTAATGTGAGGCACAAATGGATAGGAAAGACACTAATGTAGGGAAAAGCAAAGATTTTACTTCTGCCATGTGGCGCTCTCAGTGAATTTTTAATATTTTTAGATTTATATATATATATACACTCTCTCTCTTTCTCTTCTTCCCACTTTGTCTATTCTCATGTGTCTAACCCATAATTACTCTTATTTGACCAAAGATAATCATATCAGTTACACAAAAACAACCCGTGTAAATTAATAAAGTTTTGACCAAGACGAAAATTAATAAAGAATTCCACATATCATCATATGTCCAACCAAAATTATTCCATGATTGAGTAGAAAATTATTCCCAATAAATGACAAATTGAAGATATAGATATATGTGTTTACTTCTATGTAGGGCCTAAATATGTTTATTCCCCTCTTATCATTTATTTTGTTTGGTGCATAGAATTGCCTACAGAGTAGAGATTGCCTTGTTTCTCTTCGATTTTCAGCTTCTTCTTCTTCTTCTTCTTGTGTTAGTCCATGTTTGGAATTTTTTTTTCATTTAAATAATAATAGTTTAACATACAACATTTTCTTAAACTTATCATCTGTTGTTTCTTAATTATTTAGTTGTGTTTGAGTTTGTGTTTATTGTGTTTTTTGGTTTCTATTAAATTTTTTTTTTTCCGAAGAAATCTGGAAAAGGGAAGAGCTAGGTATGGAAAATGTTGAAACTCAATGGTTTGGGGTTGAGTACTTATCGACCTGTGATATTAGATGGCTGCAAATCATTTGAGAATCTATTAGCTTACTTCTTGGGTTCATAGGCAATCCATTTGTTGTGTAGAGATGTACACTTTGTTTTTGTTTAGGTTTTTTTTTTTTTTTTTTTTTTTGGGGGGGTGACTGAAAAACGTGGTCGTAATATTTGGGGATTGAGAAACTATTAGCATATTTCTTGGGTTCATAAGATTTTTGATTTTGCAGTCTTCGCAGCCAAACACTCCTAAATTCTAAGTCTTAACAATGATATTGTCCCTTTTTATTTAAAAATCTTAGTAATGGAATTTATTGGGTTGCATTTAAAGTTTATGGTACAAACCCAATAAACTAAAATCACTTAACTATTTCAAATTCGTTTCTCATTGCTTAGTTCTTTATTGATACATCTTTAAAAATTGGTATTTAGTTTGAGAAATGCTATTAAACGCTAAATTACCTTCTTTTTCTTTTTTCTTTTTTTTTTTTTCTTTTTTCTTTTTTTGCGTCGTGCCTATGGGCTGGGACAATTGCTAGTTTTGATAAGAGAGAGAGAGATGTTTTATGTAGAATTTGAGCATTTGTTTGTTGTAATTTAAAAAAAATATATTTTTTTGATGAACCTTGACGAAACGAGAGGAATTATATAAAGGTAAAATTGAACGAATACACCTAGGCAGGGGGACTTAATTACTAATATTCATTTTTAGAAGCAGAGGTGGGTATTTTGAAATGCATGGTTGAGTAGCATAAAACTTACTTTTCCCTTCATTTTTCAGATCCAAATATATAACTGATGGGTTTTTGAAACTTGGTTTTCAATGAAGTGGGGCCGTGATGTTCCTAGTTCCACCTGCTCCAATTGCTTGTTAAGGTGGGTAAAAGATAGCCCTATGTTTTTGCAATCAGCAAGTGTGACTCTATGTTATTTAAAACTTGGACATAAATGAAACTAAGCTATTCAAACCCCAGAAACGGACAGTTCGGCTAGAGGCCAGGTTGAGACTGATTTTTGGGGCAATTATTTGTGAAGGACATTAGTACAGGATTTTTTTTAGTTAAAGACTATTAAGATTTTTGATTACTCCATACAAAAATATTAAGTGAAATTTTTCTTTGTATACGTAAATATTAAGTGAAATTTTACTTAACTCGAGATTTGAGGAACGTTTTAACAAACTAAGAGTCAAAATAGTCTTTAAACTCTAGTGAAAACGAGTGAAGTTTGAGGTTGTTGGAATAATCAATTTTTCTAGTAAAAACTTAGCAACCCAATACGGTGGTTGGAATAATCGATCATGTTAATGATGAAATTGTTGAGGTACAAATAAGCAAATCTAATTAGCTTCAAAGCCTGTCATAACTCACTAGTTTTTTTCATAACTCAGAATTCATTTAAAACTAAGTGGATGTTGAAGAAACAGTCAGCTCGGTGAAATGTGACTAGCTTAATATTGTACAAATGATCACTACTATATATATATACAATTAAAATTTATATATAGTACGTACAAATTGAAAGAATGTTTAATTTACCATTAGTAACTTCATTGTGGTAACTTGCAGCAAACATAAGTGAGTTATTTGCATAGGTCTCACACCTCAAGACCACAATAATTAAGTTTATGCATGTAGGAACGTGAGTCTCACCCTAATAACCCACTCCCATTAATTACATTAATTGCACGGACCAAGTTAGCATACCACTTGTATCAAGTTATATAGAAATTTCAATGTGGTACGTACTCGGCAAGTTGCAACGAATTAACTAGAATGGATTAGGACCCAGAAAAAATGCCTCGTGTATTACCTTTTTCTCTGATGAAAATATGACTCGACTTTTGAATCTTCCATGTGATTCCAAAAGTTAGAAAGGATGAAAAAGATGGGTTTAAAATTATTGCTAGTTTCAACAAGGAATATTGTGATCAAGAGAATCCTGACCATTGAAAACAATCTTGTGGGGGCAAACGGGATTATCACAAGTATCATAGTCATAGAAACTTGAAGAAGAGGGTGTTTCCCAAAAGACAAACGGCAAAAGAACAAGGAGAAATTGTGTCCCACAATTGACATGATAGATTTGAATAATCCCAAAAAATGGATGCTTCATTTATTGGAAGGGATTTTCAATTCTTGTGTACCCTGCTGGTTCAACAGTCTCTTTTTGATTTTTCTAAGAGTTAACAACAATATGGATATTTATTTAGTTAAAATTCAAGCATTTGTTTAGTGTGATATAAAGAAGTCGAGGTTGAATGCATGGGTACTGGCATACCCTTGAAATAAATGTAATAGTGTAATTAAGACAGAGAAGAAAGAAAAGAAAAAAAAAAAGGGAAAAAAAACCCAATCCCATGATAAGGGTAAAATAGTCATGATAGAAATTTAAGGGCAAGGGTGTAATAGTAATATTCTTAAAAAGTTTTAATTAAGAATTATATTACATGTGGAATTGGCAGATGATACCACCTATTATTATATGATACAACAGACGAAAGTATTTGGAACCAAATTTGAAATCAAATCGTAATTGTGTCAAGAATTGAGATATATGATATGTCAAAAATAATCCATACATGAAGCCAGCCTGCCAAGAGGTGCCGGTTACTCCAATAAAGGCGCCCATAGTCGAGCAATCCCGAGGGGTTCGTCAGAACCGTGCGGTTCCCGTCAACAGGCCGGGATAGGAGGACCGCGATATCCCGTGGACCTGGTCCTATCCAGCAGTTTCCTAAACCAACTACAAGTCTGCAAGATAGAATGTGGCAGTTTCCTAAACCACTTAAGAAACTTTCCCCAAATTATGCCAATCAGATTGCAATCAGATTAGGTTTCCTAATCCTATTAACTTACCATGTAAGGGTGGACTCTTGCATCTATAAAAGAGCCCACCTACCCTGTCAAAGGGGATCTGATCCGAAAATAATTCTCTAGCTAGCAAGCATACAGCAGAGAACTCACCATCAATACGCATATACCCGGCCGGTATTACTGGTAGTGCCGCCCCTCTTTGTTGGCTCACCAGGCCCGCCGGTGATCTGCTAGTGAGAGCGCACAGACGCAACCGTGGACGTAGGTCACCTCGTTAACGGGACCGAACCACACGCAAATTGTTCTTGTCGGCATCATTAGTTTGGCGCCGTCTGTGGGAAACGACATAGTCTTCTCATCAACAAATTCTTGACTGATCAACATGCCGCCAAAGACGGGTAAGAAAACTACTGTTCCGACCGGTCAAGAGAACCCGCAGCCTGAGCAGCAGGCTGCCTCCATGACCACCAAACAGATAACGGCGACACTGGCACAACTCTTGGAGGGCCAGCGCCGGACACAAGAACAGATGGAGGCGCTTTTGGCCCAACAGGAGAAGCGTCCTGCATCAGAAAATCAGCCTGAGAAAAGCGCCCCTATTCAAAGGCATGTTCGCGCACGAAGGCAAACCCGTTACGCCCCGGTGTCCCCACCGGACCGGGAACGCCCCGCTGATGGAGAGCGCAGCCAGGCAACCAGGCCCTCGCAGAGACGAGCTCGGCCCAACCCTCGCCCGATGGAGGACGCCAGGACTATTATCAACCGGCGGCGTACGGCCAGAGGGGAGGAGTCAGGACGGACTGCCCGAGAATCGGCCGAGGACCCTCGAATATAGAGAGGAAAACCGGGCGGGATAACGTTAAGGCCCAGGTCGAGGAACTGCAGCAGCAGATTGAGAGGTTGAACCGTAAGTCCGATCACGATCTCACCAACACGGAGACGGAATCACCCTATACCGCTCGGGTGACACGGTTTCCTATTCCACAGAAGTTCAAACCCCCTCACCTCAGCTCCTATGATGGCACATGGAGTCCGGTGGACCACATCCGCACTTACAAGGCTCAGATGGCACTGGTCACCACGGTGGACGAGCTACTGTGCCTGGCCATTCCCTGTACCCTCAAGGGGCCAGCCGCACAGTAGTTCCATGCTTTAAAGCCCCGGACGGTCGATGATTTCAAAGCCCTCGGCAAGCTGTTCATCAGCCAGTTTGTTGGGATGCTCGACCGGTCGCAACCAGACACTCAGCTGCTGACCGTCAAGCAGCGCAAAGGGGAGTCCCTGAGGGAGTATGTGGACTATTTCAACCTGCAAAGGCTCCAGATCCGCAATCTTAATGAAACGACCGCAATCATGGCCTTCTGCTCGGGAGTTCAACACACCAATGTCGCCACATCGTTCCATCGTGACCGACCGGCCACCCTGGTGGAGCTCTCGGAGAGGGTCAGAATGTACATAGATACTGAGGAGTTCCTGAAGGTGAAGCGCGCTGGCCAGGCGGGAGACGAATCCCCGAAGGCCAAGCGCAAGCGTGAAGGATTCGAGAAGGGCTCAGGAAAGAAGCCAAAGCAAGATCAGAAGGATGCCTGGGGTTAGCCCCCGATTGCTTTCACACCCCTTTCCCGGCCCATACATGAAGTCATGGCCGCCGCAGAGGCACAGAGGTTGCTTCAGCAGCCAGCTAAACTCAGAGCCCCGCCCGGTAAGAGGAACCGGGACAAGTTCTGCCGCTACCACAGGGATCACGGCCATGAAATAGAGGATTACTTTAAATTACAGATAGCAATAGAGAAGCTGATTGAGCAGGGACACCTCGCGGAGTTCGACACAGCAGATAGACGACCCCGGCAGGACACTCGAGCTCCCAATCAGCCACCCCCGCTTGGCTACATCCACGTGATCTCCGGAGGAACGTCAGGCGGAGGAGACTCACAGTCGGCATAGAAGAGGCATGCTCAGGCATCCAGGGCAGATGTCGGGCAAGTCCAATCCACCGGCTCCTCCCCAACCATTGTTCTAACATTTACATCCGACGACTTGCAGGGCGTCCACTGCCCCTATGATGACCCGCTAGTAGTGACGCTTTCAATAGCCAACTATATGGTCAAGAGGGTGCTAGTGGACACAGGCAGCTCGTCTGACATCATGTTCACGTCGGTATTCGATCAACTCGGGATTGCCAGGGATCAGCTCCGGCCGGTTGCTACACCCCTGGTTGGATTTAATAGTTCCAACACACAACCGTTCAGGATAATCGAGCTTCCAGTTCTCATGGGGACCTACCCTCAACAGGCTTCCGTGCTGACCAACTTCGTGATCGTAGAAGCCCCGTTGGCCTACAATGTCATCCTTGGCAAGACGACCCTTAACAAGGCCAAAGCGGTCGTCTCCACCTACAGCTTAACAGTGAAGTTCCCAACTCCTCAGGGACCCGGATGCTTGCGTGGAGATCAGACTACCACCCGGAGTTGCTATGTCAGCTCGTTACGCCGGGAGGCTATCACCGAAACTTTAAACGTTCAAGAGATGGACCCCCGGGACCAGAGCGACGCGGTAGGTCCGGTGGAAGAATTAGAAAGTGTGACGCTAAATCCCGAGTACCCTGACCGCATTGTCAGCATTGGTACCCTGCTGGAGCCCGACCTGAAGGAAAAACTGACTCAGTTTCTGAGGCAAAATCAAGACATTTTTGCTTGGAGTCATGAGGATATGCCCGGGATTGACCCCCGGGTAATGTCCTATCGACTCAATGTCAGTCCAGATTGCCGGCCGGTGAAACAGAAAAGGAGGGGCATAGCCCCCGAGAGGCAGAAAGCAGTGAGTGAGGAGGTCGAGAAGCTCCTCAAAGCCCATTCCATACGAGAAGTCCACTACCCCGACTGGCTAGCCAATGTAGTACTTGTTAAGAAGAGCAGCGGGAAGTGGAGGATGTGTGTGGACTTTACCGACCTCAACAAGGCTTGCCCCAAGGATTGCTATACGCTACCTAAGATAGACCTCCTCGTGGACTCCACGGCGGGCCACTCACTCCTCTCATTCATGGACGCTTACTCGGGGTACAACCAGATCAGCATGTACCCCGGGGACGAAGACTGCGTTTATCACTGACCAAGGCACGTATTGTTACAGGGTTATACCATTCGGTCTCAAGAATGCCGGGGCCACCTACCAACGCCTGGTCAACTGTATGTTCAAAGACCTCATTGGAAAGTCTATGGAGGTATATGTGGATGATCTACTGGTCAAGAGCCGGGATGAGCCCGACCACCTTGAGCATCTGGCGGGGCCTTTTAGCATTTTGAGAAAATTCAGGATGAAGTTGAACCCGGCAAATGTACCTTCGGCGTCTCGTCCGGGAAATTTCTAGGCCACCTAGTCAGCAGACGGGGGATTGAGGCAAACCCCGAAAAGATCAAAGCCATCATCAACATGCGGTCGCCCAAATCAACGAAGGAAGTACAGAGCCTAGCCGGACGGGTGGCCGCATTGAACATATTTGTCTCCCGAGCTACCGACCGGTGCCTGCCATTCTTTAAAATCCTCCGCAAAGTGTTCCAGTGGTCAGAAAAGTGCGAAAAGGCGTTCCAAGGACTCAAGAAGTACTTGGCGTCCCCTCCTCTACTTTCAACACCCGTGCCGGGGGATGAACTATTTTTATACTTGGCAGTGTCACCATCAGCGGCTAGCTCGGCTCTCATCCGGGAAGAGCACGGGATACAGTTCCCAGTGTACTACACCAGCCGGGTGTTACAGGGCACTGAGAGCAGATACACCCGCATCGAAAAACTGGCGTTCGCCCTCATCACCTCGGCCCGAAGGCTCAGCCCATACTTTCAGGCCCATGCCATTGTGGTCCTCACAGATCAACCTCTCCGTAGAATCCTCAGCCGTCCAGACACATCCTGGAGGATCGTCAAGTGGGCCTTGGAGTTGGAAGAGTTTGAAGTGATCTACCGACCCCGGACTGCTATCAAGGGACAAGCCGTGGCAGACTTCCTAGTTGAGTTCACATATCCCGAGGACCCGGTTGAAGAGTTTGAGCCACCGGCCCTACCGTCTGGGTTACACTCTGATATCTCTACCTAGGTACTGCACGTGGACGATTCATCCAATCAGTAAGGTAGTGGGGCAGGAATCATCCTGACTACCCCCGACGGTATCTAGCTTGAATATGTACTAAGGTTTGGGTTCCGTGCCTCCAACAACGAGGCCGAATACGAAGCCCTCTTGGTCAAGTTGCAGTTGGCCACTTCTATGAGTGCACAACAGGTCCAGGGATGCAGCGACTCCGAGCTCGTGGTCAACCAGGTTAACCAAGAGTACGAAGCGCGGGAAGACAACATGATAGACTACTTGGCCCTTGTCCGAGCGATTTGCAAGAAGCTCCGAGGATTCTCCATCATGTAGATACCCAGAGAAGAAAATACCAGGGCCGACTGGTTGGCTCGCCTCGCCTCGTCTTCTGAGTCAGACTTGCCCGGGATACGGATACAATATCTACCTGAGCCAAGTGTGATCAACTCAGAAGGCGTGGAGGTAGACCCGGTCACCCTGGGACCCAACTGGATGGATCCACTCGTGACATTCTTGACGACATGCCTGCTACTAGATGAGAAAGAAGAGGCCCGCCGGGTTAAATACTGGGTGGCCCGATACCATCTTGTTGACGGTGTTCTCTACAAGAGGGGATTCTCTATCCCATACATCCGCTATGTTCACCCCGCATAGGTCCTAGCGATATTGTTTAAAATCCACGAAGGAGTGTGCGGGAACCACATAGGAAGCCGGGCACTCTCCAGAAAGGCCCTATTGCAGGGATATTACTAGTCAACCATGACCCGAGATTCGCATACGTCCGAAGGTGTGACAAGTGTCAAAGATACTCTCCCATGATCAACCGACCGGGAGAACTCCAGACACCAATCTACAGCCCCTGGCCGTTCGCCCAGTGGGGAATCGACATTGTCGGTCCCCTACCAATGGGAATGGGAAAAGTCAAGTTCGCAGTCACCGCTATTGATTACTTCACCAAATGGGCAGAGGCCGAGCCCGTGGCGACAATAACCGAACAGAAAATAGAGAGCTTTGTGGAAAGGAATATTCTCAGCAGGTTCGGCATTCCCCGGGTCCTGGTCAGCGATAATGGCAGGCAATTCAACACACCTATTCAGGCAGTTCTGCTTGGGCTATGGGATACTGAATCATTACTCCTCCCCCGAGCACCCACAAGCCAACGATCAAGCCGAGGTAACCAACCGGACAATCTTGCAGTCAATCAAGACAAGGCTTGAAGGCGCCAAAGGGTTATGGGCTGAAGAACTACCAACCCTCCTATGGGCCTACCGCACAACACCCCGAGTGGCAACAAGTGAGATGCCTTTCTCTTTAACCTACGGATTTGAGGCGGTGGTCCCCATAGAGCTCGGGTTGCCTACATATCGGGTGGCCAACTTCAGTGAGCCAGATAACGAAAAAGCCCTCATGTCAGAACTGGATCTGGTGGAGGAAAAGAGAGACCAAGCCTACCTAAAGGTGGCAGCCTACAAGCAAAGGGTCTCGCGATACTACAATAGCAAGGTGAAGCACCGCTATTTTCAAGTCGGAGACCTCGTCCTTAAGGCAGTGAACCAGTCTACCCGGATCCCGAGCCATGGGAAATTAGGGGCAAACTAGGAAGGCCCGTACAAAGTATCCCGGGTCAACCGACCGGGAACCTACTAGCTACAGAGCATGGACGGGCATGATCTCTCTCATCCTTGGAATGTGCAACACCTCCGCAAGTATTATCAGTAGCATTTGGCCATGGGAATTTAGTATTGGTAGAGAAATTTCTTTTTGTAACTCTAATTGAGCAAACGCTATAAATTTTTATTTTTAAATAAAATTGAATAGTTTACTTTTGCAAATTTACTCACGTCAGTACACCGTGCAATGCTTAAAAGTCCTCGGGCCTAACCCCCAGGCACAAAAGACCTCGGGCCTAACCCCGAGGCACCAAAGACCTTGGGCCTAACCCCAAGGCACAAAAGACCTCGGGCCTAACCCCGAGGCACCAAAGACCTTGGGCCTAACCCCAAGGTACAAACGTCCTCAGGCCTAACCCCGAGGCACCAAAGACCTTCGGCCTAACCCCAAGGCAGAAAAGACCTCGGGCCTAACCCCGAGGCACCAAAGACCTTGGGCCTAACCCCAAGGCACAAAAGTCCTCAGGCCTAACCCCGAGGCACCAAAGACCTCGGGCTCTGAACCCAGGCACTAAAAAGACCTCAGTCTCCAAAGCCAGGCACTAAAAAGACCTCGGGCTCTGAACCCAAGCACAAAATGACCCTACAACCACCCATGTTCCAGGTCGGTTTCCTATGGTCGCTCCTCAACACGCCCCCGCCTTCATAGGACGCTCGGGGGGCAAGGGGATACTAGACCTAAACAGGAAATTACTTAAGGCTTCGCTTAGGTCCAGCCGACGACGGGGGCAATCCACTAGGTGGCCAACGATGGCGAGCTTCAAAGGACCCTGCAACCACCCATGTTCCAGGTCGGTTTCCTACGGCCACTCACTCATATACTCCCGCCTTAGCAAAATGCTTGGGGGGCAGGGGAATATTAGGCCAAAATAAGAAATCACACCGGTCATTAAAAGAACTTGGAAGATATTCCTAAGTACTTACAGTGACCAGAGATAATATCCCGGATGGTAAAACAGGATACACCTATGATACACCGGGACATCCCGGACGATAATACAGGGTATTCCTATAATATACTGGGCGATCCCGGACGCTAAAACAGGACAAGTTCCTATGGCATACTGGGCTACTACCTTTTAAACAGGTCTGGAAGACTAGGTGTTCTACTGGTTATGGTCCTAAAACATTTGCTAAGGCAGGGGTTAGGTCGACCAAAAACCGAGTGGATACTAGCAATTACAAGCAGGCAAAGTACAGAAAAAAGACAGTTAATGGAAATGAAGTTTAACCTTAGGGGCCTTTTCATTAATTAAAGCAGAAACTGTACAAAGCCTGGGGGGCAGTTGTAGTAGCCTCCCCAAAAAGAAAAAAACTACAACAAAAACAAAAAGCAAAAAAAAACTAGTCTACAACCACCACTTCCTCCTCCGCAGCCTGCTCTTCAACAGAGGGGTCCCCGGCCGGTGCAGCTTCAGCGGCGACCTCGAAGTCAGCCTGGCCCTCCTTCCAATATCTGGACTCGGCCTAGGAGTACCCAGACAGATCCTAGTCAGGGTGGTCAGCAGCAGCCCACTTCGCCAGGTCAATGTAGCCTGTGAGGAACCCTGCCTCGAACTCTTCCTCAGCTTCCTTGGCTTCAGCCTCCCGAGCAGCAGTAAGCTCCGAGAGTGTGGCTCTCATAGCTGCCAGGTCCTTCTCGGCAGAGATCCTCCCGGACTCCGAGGCTGCAACCTTAGCCTCTGCTACCTTCTCGGCGATGATCCTCCCAGCCTCTGCGGCTGCAGCCTTAGCCTCTGTAACCTTCCGGGCGGCCCACTCGGTTGACAGGGTGTCACGGATCTCCCCCAGCTCCAAGGCTGTTGCCCGGGATCTTTCTTCCTCCACGATGAGAGCAAACTCCGCGGACTCCCGGGCAGCCCTCTCCACGGAAAGGTTAGCCTCTGCAGTGGCCAACCTCTCAGCAACGCCGGGAAGGGTGGTCTCAGCCCCAACTGCAATACAGCCAATCTGCAAGAACAAGAAAACGTTAGTATGCACATGGAGAAAGAGTTAATGTTCACGTAACAAAGAGACTTACCATGTGGCTGATGTTGTATAGCCAACCGATGATGGCCTCGGGGCTTAGCAGGGTGCACTTGTCAATCTGACTTTGTAGCAACCCGGGTCGTACCCTTCCACGGATGTCATCTGCCGTTTTGATCTCCGGCCTTAAAGAGGGGCCCGCACGAGCCTCCACCATGGTTGGAAAGGAGACCCCGGACAGTTTGGCAGCAGGAAGTGGTGGTGGTGGTGGTGCAGCAATTGTTACAACGGGCATTGAGGCAGCAGCTGCCTCCTTCTCAGCCCGGATGGAAATCCCCTGGGAAATCCTCTTGAGGGGCAAACCCTCGGCGGGGTCCGGCTTCTTCCTCTTCTGGCCAGCCCGGGCCATCAGGGCTGCCACTTTCTCCTTTAGGGCTACCGCGCTCTTCAGAGCCATTTCTGCATAACCAGAGAGCATGTAAGTTCAGTAAAGTCCCAAACGAAAAGAAAATCGGACGGTCAAGAGATGGTACTTACCCGGAATGATCGCCGGGAGGATGGAAGTTGTGAAGTTCTGAGGCTTGTAGGAGATCTTCGGGCTTCCTATCCGAGTCAACACCTTGTTAATGTCAGTTGGGTCCTCCACCAGAGACAGGACCCTCGCTTGGAGCTCTTCGGGAAGACTTGGCAAGTCCACTGCTCCCACTATAAAGCAAACATATAAATGGGTTAGTCAAGGCAAAATAGAAAGACTAATCAAGAAAGAAAAATGGTCAGGCTTACTCCTCAGCTTCCCTGCCCAGGAAGTCCTCAACTGAACACCCGGTGCCTTCTTACACAGTCCTAGGGTAGACACTTGGAAGAATTTCTTCTTCCACCCTTTATTGTTGCTCGGGACTTCACAATGATCTTCCGCCCTTGCCTAGCCCCAAGCGAGAAGAAACCCGGCTCCCCATGGACCTGGAAAGGCCGGTGGGTCCAGAAGAACTCCTGTATAGTGAGCTCATACCCGAGGACTTGGGGACACAAGGATATCCACCCCATCAGATATCGCCAACCGTTCAGGGCGAGTTGCCCAGGGGAGATCCCGAGGTAGATAAGCGCGTCCCGGGCAACTGGGTGGAGAGGCAAGCGAAGGCCCGCCATGAAAGCATCCTCATACAAAGTGACGAAGCCCGACTCATAGAAGTGAGCTCCGCCATCATGGACGGCAAGGGAAAAGGGGCCGGGAAGGTCATATCTGTCCCTAATCCGATCCAAATCAGGGCCGTGCAGAATACTGACAATGGACTCGCATAAGAAGACGACCCCGGGGCTGTTCGGTACAAACCCCTCGTCGCCTGACCCCCGAGACGTCAAGGCTACGGGAGAATCCCGGTGCGTTTCTTCGTGAAAGGCCCGAGCAGGTATTCTTCCCTCACTATGCCGGTCAGAGGGGGCCAGAGAAAGAGGGTCTGGGCTTGTGCTCATGGACCCTGACCGCAACTGCTCATCTTCCGACCGGGACGACGAGTTGAAATCTATATGGCACATGATTAAGTCTGTAGAAGACCGAGGGGGTAGATAACCTAAGAATGAGTCAAGAACTCCTAACCTGATGTACAGAGGAGGTAGATCTAACAACCTAAAGGGCAGGTCATACAAGATTCTAGAAGAAATGCAACTCTCTCTCAGGACTCTCCCGGGTAAACCCGTTCGGTCAAACTGCTCTAGCGTACCCCCAGATTGGAAGAATGACAAAACCGAAAAAAGAAAAAATCCCACGCTCGTTCTAACCCAAGTGGGTTTGCTCCCTCCAGCTTTGTTCAGAAAAGAAGAAGAGAACAAAGAACTGAAAACAGAAAGGAAGGACTTACAAGGTTTAGCGCAGTAAAGAGGTCGGGAATCTTGCTCGGGATCTTGAATGCTCTCAAACCGCTCGGCAAACTCTCTCACTTGGCAGCACGAGTTGAAGAAATGGGCAAGTGATCCTTATATAGGAATAGCGGACGGTCCAGATCAATCAGATCCAACGGCTCAGCAGTTTTTCTGCCAAGAACCTTCTGACAACTGTCACCTCGGGCACGTGAAGGGTAGTCTCGAAATGCGCGCACATTAAATGCATGACGTGACGGTCCGGTTACCCAGCAACTGTTCGGTTGCATCCTAACCGACTTCGCTGGATCCTGACCAGGCCAATTAATCCCTGACATGTGGCAATACCCACACCCGAGCTCCTACCTGTACCGGTCGGTTACTCCACTGGGGGACCTGGAGTGTGGGCCCCATCCCGAGCAGCATTCCCGAAGGACATCCGGACGGTTTCTAAAGCAATACTAATTTTTGAATCCTCACTCGATGAAGCATCCAGTCAGTTCCGAAAATGGGGGGCAGCGGATATGTCCAAAATAATCCATACATGAAGCCAGCCTGCCACGTCACCAAGAGGTGCCGGTTACTCCAGTAAAGGCGCCCATAGTCGAGCAATCCCGAGGGGTTCGTCAGAACCATGCGGTTCCCGCCAACAGGCCGGGATAGGAGAACCGTGGTATCCCGTGCACCTGGTCCTATCTAGTAGTTTCCTAAACCAACTACAAGTCTGCAAGATGGAATGTGGCAGTTTCCTAAACCACTTAGGAAACTTTCCCTAAATTATGCCAATCAGATTGCAATCAGATTAGGTTACCTAATCCTATTAACTTGCCATGTAAGGGTGGACTCTTGCATCTATAAAAGAGCCCACCTACCCCGTCAAAGGGGATCCGATCCGAAAATAATTCTCTAGCTAGCAAGCGTACAGCAGAGAACTCACCATCAATACACATATACCCGGCTGGTATTACTGGTAGTGCCGCCCCTCTTTGTTGGCTCACCAGGCCCGCCAGTGATCTGCTAGTGAGAGCGCATAGACGCAATCGTGGATGTAGGTCACCTCGTTAACGGGACCGAACCACACGCAAATTGTTCTTGTCTTTTTCTCTTTAAACCCTTCTTACCAGTTTTAGGCATCATCAATATATATCTATATATGTTTAACGGTCCTCACGCTCATGGACGAGCTTACTTGTTGTTTGAAGATATGTTAGATATAATTGTTCTATTTTCTTTATTTATAATTTTTTGGTCCATAAATTGGGCAAGGTGGATCTTTCTTGTTCTTTTGGGAACAAGAGACATAATATAGCAGAAACACTAGAAACAACCAGCAAAAAGTAAATATGTCTGCGATAACTTTTAGTCTCTAGCTATTTGGTTTGCGTATTGGGAGAGGGAAAAAAAGGAAGGAAAACTTTTCTTGTATTTTAGCTTTGTGTTTCCTCAGCGCCTCAATACTATTATCAATTTTCAAAGATAAAAATGTATCTTAGCAAATTGACCAGGGTTCATTTGGCTCCGATCTAGGTCTTACACCCTTCCATTGCATAGGTTAAGTCTTATTAAAATGAAGAAGTATAAAGATGACCCCCTAGTGTCAATTTAGGTTACTTTAGCATTTTTTTACGATGAACAAGAAACTATAGAATTTATAAGCCTTTGATAGATAGATTCTAGGCTAGACAAGTATGTGCACATATGTTTTGTTAGCTTCAAGTCGAATTGTACTGCGCACTTAGGTTTGTTGAGAAGTTTTTTTTGTAAATTTAAGACTTTTATCATGTAGTTCCAAACAACATTGACTTCAATCTTCCATGTAACTCCAAATTCTACTTCAAAGTTAAGTCTTCTTACCGGGTTAAATGGTTTAAATTAATCCAGCTCTTAACCTTTGAATATATTATCTGGAGAAGTGTATGATGGACCACAAACATCGTATAGAGTCATATCTTCAAGAAACTAACAAGACAAAATTATGTCCCGAAATTAATGATTCATTACGGAATTTGTCTAGCTTACTCGTATGATAGAAACCTAAGCTTTGTTCATCGATTTAGTAAAAGAAAAGAAATTTATGATGCTGGATTTTGTTCAATGGGTCGGGTTGAGTATTTGAGATACAGTAAATGTAAGAGAGAGAGAGAGAGAGAGAGAGAGAGAGAGAGAGAGAGAGAGAGAGAGAAGATATGTATATGGTTCGGCACTATTAACTAAGCAGCCTACATCCACGTATGGTGTGTGTGTGTCATTGATTTCACTACATAGAAAACTATTTATAGAGTTTAGTGAAGGATCATTGATGATCCAACAATGGACTGGAACTATCAACATTTTCCGTACACAACTATTTATAGTATTCTAGGGAGATTTTAGCTGACTAGTGTTTCGTAACCTCAAGGAGAGAGAGGACGATACCGGCTATGAGCCTCTAGGGGCTAAGGATGTGAAAGTTGGATCCTTCTAGAACAAGAGGAGAACCCTTTTTTATAGTACAAAGGATTTCCTATTACAAGTTGGGTGCCCTAGTTGATTAACGATAGTGATTGGATGACTGTTTTTTTATCCTAGCAGTCCTAGATTAGGTTGACTCTAGTTGGTGGTTTATCTAGGAGTCACTGAGTATGCATCGTGTGAGACTTATTGTAACACCCGTACCTGGAAAAGAAGGTTAATGTGGTATATTTCATGCATAAGATGGTTTAAGGTAGGGATATGAACCCATAGATGAAAAGGTGTTCAAATACGGATATGGATGAAAGTTCTGTGATAAGTGGGACTAGTAAAGTGGGGCTCAATGAGGGTCTAATTAGAATAATTCGCATTTAAATACCATTATATGTTTATATGAATGCTTGTTTAAATGTTTAAAGATATTTTTTTGTTTTATGATAAGTAAAGGGGACCAGTTTAGGTACCCATGTGAGGGCGTATTTGAATATGGTTCATAATTGGTAGGTTAATATCAACCTCATATTATATGTGAGATCACGTTTGGGACCCATGCGAGAGTTAGATTAAAACCATTTAGAAAAGGTGGGTAGTTAACATAATTAACTTGGGGGCTTTATAATAAAGCTTAAAGAAAGTTGGGTGAGGTAAATAGGATTAAGGAAAGATGGAGACAACACATATGCTTGTTAGCATATGTGTCTCAAACTTAGAATTTACACCTGGGAAAAAGAAAGAAATAGATAACCAAAGCTCTCGAGTTGGCGACGGTGACTTTGATGACGTTTTCTTGTCGTTTCTTCACTGTTCGACGTCGGATTTGCGAACCGATACCATTTTTGGACTCGTGGAGGTAAGAGGGATTACATGCATGTCCTTTATTTTCATTTTTGACAATGTTTTTCCGGTGACCGTTCTTGGTTGTTAACTTTCGGTGTATCAAAACTATGTAGTATTAACAGCAGTAGGATTTGAGTTGGAAATTTGCAAGAGGTTGGGATATTCTAGGCTTATTCGCTAGTAAATCGAAGAGGTAAATGTTTTAATCTCAAAATTGGGTGTTTAGACATGTTAATGTGATGATTGTTAGTAAGGATTACTTAATTCATGCTTATAGGGTTATATGATGATGAATTTGCTGAAAAGCATGCCAATTATTTGCAAATTGTCATGATATATGCTTAGTTGCTTAATTGCTTATATGAATAAAAGGGAAGTCAAGTAGTGGTTACCATTTATAGGTCCCATATGTAAGGTATAGTAACCCCTCAAGAGAAGGGCGTGATGACAGCGATAATGATAAAAACGGTGACGCCTTCAGGGTCACAAAACTGTTTATGATACACTATATGTGTCCAAAAAGTAAGTAAGATACAGGGTGAGAAGGACCCGAGGATGGTAGCTAGAGTTACTTGACTTTCCAGAGATCAATTTGTTGATGTTTATGAAAATTGTTGCATTTGCATGATAAGCATTCCAATAGCATGATTAGTTCTCTCACTAAGCGAAAGCTTAAACGAATTTTTTTTTCTATTGTGGTTATTGAATAACCACCGCAGGTATGTCACGGGAAGAGGAGAGGAAATAATCCACATGACAGATTGGGCGTGAGGGTTGTGAAAGGTGTTGACATATTCGTATGTATAGATGGTTTGGGTTAAGTTGTAAACTTTGTACTCTAAAAGTTGTAACCAACTTGTAATTGAAAACATTGGATCAACTTGAATTTTGGGAAGTACTTGTATTTGTATTATGTCAAGTGGATTCAATATTGGTTACATGCCTTGTAATGTGGGTTCTTTAGTACCTTACAAGTTATGTATGTTTGGTAGGAACTTGAGAGGAATTCAGTAAGTTTTGGATGTAATTAAACTTGATTTCTGTTTGTTGGAAGATTTTGCAAGTCTTGAAATAACAATGTAGATTTGATGCATGTTCATGATCCTAGAGAGGAATTTGTGTGTTTTGATTGTTGTAGTACTCATAAATGTCTTGTATTAATGTTTAGAAGTCCTTGAATAAAGTTGCAATGTTCGGTGTTAAAGTCCCATGAAGTTTGGTTAAGTTTGGGTATGATTTGAATTGGTAAAAACAAAGTTTTAGCTGTAGAAATTAGTTCTGCAGAACCCAGATTGATCCGGGTTAAAGGGCAGATCGATCCGGACTTCTTGGGGGACATTTTGAGAGAATCTGCTTAAATCGGATCGATTCAGGCTCAAAGGGCGGAGCGCTCCACGTACAAATTTTTCAGCCAACGACTTTTACGGAAACAAACATAACTCCTAGAAAATTCGAATTTGTGCACCGTTTTTTTTTTTTTTTTTTTTTTTTTTTTTTTTTTTTTGCGTTGAAACTGAGACTTAAAGATCTATCTTTTGGTGTAGAATTTGACTATACTTTATTAATGACCATTTTGCCATTGGGGCTGTTTTGTGTCAAGGAAGTTCTTTTATGCCTTTTAATTCGTGTTTTCTTAGATATTTGAAATAGATTTGGTGTCTTGGCTTTGTTACACGTGCCCTAATCTACCTAAGGTAGGTTAGGGTGTGACAATTATGGTATTAAAGTAGCAGGTTAGAGCCTTTGGGATGAGTGACGATTACGACACGTAATAAACATAGTGAATAATGGTTGAGTAAATCATGCATACACGTTTATCTAGCATGTTAAAATGATGTCTAGTGTGCATTGAAAGAAATTAAAGAAATATGTATATGAATATGTGTTGTGAATGCCAAAGAGAAAATGTCTCAAGGTGAAACCCCAAATCGGATGGAATGGGTGGAGAGAGAAATTAAAGGACTAGTGCGAGTAGCTGAAACTCATGTAGTCGAGGAAAGACCGGTACAACCTAATCCAATTCTGAGGGAGAAAGTCGTTACCATATCTCAATTCCATAAACAAAAATCGACAACATTCCGTGGAGAGGATGACCCAATGAAAGCAAATTTTTGGATTTTCAATATAGAGAAAATCTTTAGGGTATTACCATGTACATAAGCGCAAAAAGTCTTGTTTACAGTAAATACCTTGAAGGATAAGGCGCAATATTGGTGGCGTACCAAGCTGAGTCCAGGGCAACCGACCACTTGGGAATAATGTTTGGAGAAATTCAATGAACAGTACTTTCTGGAATTCTACAAAGATCACAAAGCCCAAGAGTTCATGGAATTAACGCAAGGTGGACTGCCGGTTAAAGAGTATTCAGCACGATGGGAAGGTTTGCTGGGGATATTATATCAACTGAGAAAGTAAAAGTAAGAAAGTTCATGGCAGGTCTTCGAAGTGATATTCGGGGACGGGTGATAATATTTAGACCATAGACTCACGTGGGGGAATTAGATATTGCATATATTGCTGAGAGAGACCTCGGGTTCAATCCAAGTATGTAACCACCACCGAGCGACCACCGAGTCAACAAAGTAAAAGGGCTGGATCAAGCCAATGTAGTGGTCAAGGGAACTCAAAAAGACAAAGTTATGGAAGTTCCTGATCAGGAAGCAGAGATAGCAAACCTCATTATAACACGTGTGGGAAACACCATTGGGGTGAATGTAATTTACTGACTATGGTGTACAACAATTGTCGTCAAATGGGGAACGTGGCAAAGATTTATCAGGATTTAAAGCCAAGTATTCCGATGAGGCGCATCGATGACAGTAGGATGGTTTGCCATAGTTGTGGGGAGCTTGGACACCGAATGTGTTATTTTCCTAAGCTGAGGCAAGGGGGTTCTAGTGTAACTGCGAGTAGTGCACCGGCATCGCGACTAGCTCAACAACAAGCTCAAGGAAGGGAGCAACGTCAAGTTCGTTATTTCCAGCTTAATCCAGGGTAAACCACAGTTGCTAGTATGGTCGTGACACGTAAAATTCTTATATGTTCAACACTTGCTAATGTGATAATGGATTCTGGTTCTACGCACTCGTTTGTATCGCATCAATTTGCTAGGAATATGAATGTATCCTTAGAACTCATGGAATATGATTTATCTGTTAATGTTCTGTTGGGAAGATCTTTGGTAAGTTCGGGAGTTTATAGGAATTGCGAAGTTAGAATCAATGATGAAGTGCTAACTGCTAATCTATTACTGTTAATAATTCAGCATTTTGATGTCATTTTGGGAACAGACTGGTTATCAATAAATCATGTGGTCATTGATTGTGAGAATAAAAGGGTAGAATTTCAAGCACTGACTTGTAGAGTCTTTTCTTTCTAAGGGGTAGGTGTTGTATAACTACCTTATCTTATGTCCGTTGTCAAGACTTGTCGTTTATTGAGGAAGGGGTGTAAAGGTTTCCTTTGTAGCATATTGAATACTAGAAGCACTGAACTAAAATTAGAAGATATACCAGTTGTTAGGGAATTTCCTGATGTTTTCCCTGAAGAATTGTCGAATGTATTAATGGAAAGGGAGATCGACTTTGGCATAGCTATGATGCCGGGAACACAACCTATCTCACGGGCACCATATAAAATGGCTCTGATAGAATTGAAAGAGTTGAAGACTCTGTTATAGTTGTTTTACCTTGGGGTGCTCCAATCGTTTTTGTGAAAAAGAAAGATGGGGCGATGAGGATGTTTATCAATTGTCATGAGATCAAGAAATTAACCATAAAAAATAAGTACTCATTACCATGGATCGACGATTTATTTGACCAATTACAAGGGGCTCAAATGTTTTCAAAAATTGATTTGAGATCGGGGTATCATCAGTTTAAGGTAAAAGCTGAGGATGTTGAGAAGACGACTTTCAGAACTCGGCATGGCCACTACGAGTTTCTTGTAATGCCATTTGGAGTAACCAATGTACCAGCTGCGTTTATGGATTTAATGAATCGAGTCTTTAAAACGTACTTAGATGAATTTGTTATTATTTTTATAGATGATATTCTTATTTATTCGAAGCATTCAGAAGAACATGATCGACATCTGAGATTAGTGTTGCAACGACTTCGAGAGAAGCAGTTGTTCGGAAATTGAAGAAAAGTGAGTTTTGGTTGTCAAGTGTTGCCTTTCTCGGGCATGTGATATCTAAGGATGGTGTGTTAGTTCATCCACAGAAGATAGAAGTTGTTATGAAGTGGGCAAGACCAACCAATGTGTCAGAAATTCGTAGTTTTCTGGGATTGGCTGGGTATTATAGGAGGTTTGTTTAGAATTTCTCAAAGATTGCGACTCCAATGACAACTTTAATAAGAAAAGATGTGCCACTCGAATGGAAGAAGGAATACGAGGAATGTTTCCAAACATTGAAGAATAAATTAACTTTCGCTTCGATTCTTGCAATTCTGACAAGCATCGGAGGATTTAGTATTTGCATACGCTTCAAGGAAAATGAGAAATCATGAGAAGAATTATCTGACCCACAATTTGGAACTAGTCGCGGTGATCGTTGCTTTAAAGATTTGGCGACATTACTTGTACGAGGAAACTTGTGAATTTTCACCGACCATAAGAGCTTAGAGTGTTTGTTTACTCAGAGGGAGCTAAATATGCGACAACGAAGATGGTTGGAGTTAATGATGGACTACCTGAAAATTTAATATCACCCGGGTAAGGCGAATGTGGTCACCGATGCTTTGAGTCAGAAATCATCAGAAAGTTTGGCATGTGTTTTGACGGCATGAGAAGGATTAGTGAAAGAGTTTGAACAATTGGAATTAAAGGTGATTCCTAGAGTTGAAGGTGATTTTATAGCTGAAATCGTGGCGTAACCTAACTTAATTGGGAAAATTAAAGCGAATCAACTTTTGGATTCAAACTTGAGAAAGGCTGTGAATGAACTACCTGAGTGTAAGCAATCGGAGTTTAGTTTACATGACGGGATACTATGGTATATTAATCGGCTATGTGTGCATAATGTTGGCAACCTTAAGGAGAGAATTTTGAAAGAATCTCATGGTACTCGATATTCCGTGCATCCAGGTAGTACGAAGATGTATACAGATTTGAGGGAGGTCTATTGTGGAGTGGAATGAAACGTGAAATAGCTGAGCATGTAGCCAAATGTATGATGTGTCAACTTGAACATCAACGAACAACATGGGAGGTACAACCATTGGAGATACTGGAATGGAAATGGGAACATATGATGATGGATTTTGTGTCTGGATTACCAAGGTCTCCTAAATCTAATGATAGTATTTGGGTGATTGTTTATCGGTTGACTAAGTCAGCCCACTTTTTTTTATGAGGACCACCGATCCAACAAAATTAGTGGGACTTTATATTAAAGAGATTGTGAGATTGCACGGGTCACGGGTATCTATAGTATCGGATCGTGACACGCGTTTTGTGTCCAAATTTTGGGAGGGACTACAAAGAGCAATGGGAATAGCTTTGCATTTTAGTACGTCTTTTCACTCGCAAACCGATGGACAATCAGAACGAGTTATTCAAAATCTAGAGGATATGTTAGGGTCTGTGTTATGGATTTCAAGGTTGATTAGGAAACTCACTTGCCGTTAATCGAGTTTTTTTTACAATAATAGTTTTCAAATGAGCATTGGAATGACACCTTTTAAGGCATTATATGGTAGAAAATGTAGATATCCCATGTGTTGGATAAAGGTTGGGGAAAAGCAACTTGTAGGGCCGAAAATTGTTTAAATCACCACCGACAAAGTTAAGTTGATTAAGCAATGATTGCAAGTGGCACAAAGTCGCTACAAAAGTTATGCTGATACAAGTAGAAGACCGTGAGTGTTTGTGGTTGGTGATTACGTGTTCTTGAAGGTTTCTCCTTCGAAGGGCATTACGCGGTTTAGTAAGAAAGGTAAGTTGAGTCCAACGTATGTTAGACCTTTTCCAATTCTGAATAGGGTGGGACCGGTAGCTTACAGATTGGATTTACCACAAGAGTTGGCACATGTTCATAATGTGTGGCACGTATCTATGCTCAGATGTTGTGTGACAGATTCGAGTCATATCCTTGAACCAGAACCATTGGAAGTACGAGAAGATACAACATATGTTGATCATCCAGTACGGATTCTGGACAAAAAAAGATCAAGTGTTAAGAACAAAGACGATTTTGTTAATCATGGTCCTCTAGCATAATCATAGCATTGAAGAGGCAACTTGGGAACGAGAAGATGAAATCAGAGAAAAATACCCGTTTGTTCTACTATTGAGGTAAGAATAAGTTTGGGGACAAATTTCTTAAACGGGGGAAGCAATGTAACACCCGTACCTGAAAAAGAAGGTTAATATGGTATTAGTACGTGTTAATTAAATATCTTTAATACATAAGATGGTTTTAGGTGGGGATATGAACCCATAGATGAAAAGGTGTTCAAATGCGGACACAGGTGAAAGACCTATGATAAGTGGGACTAGTATAAAAGTGGGGCCCGATGAAAGTCTAGTTAGAACAATTTGCATTTAAATGTCATTATATGTTTATATGACTGCTTGTTTAACTATTTAAAGATATTATTGTATTTTATGATGGGTAAAGGGGACCAGTTTGGGTACCCATGTGAGGGCATATTTGAATATGGTTCATAATTGGTAGGTTAATAGCAACCTCATATTATATGTGGGACAACGTTTAGGACCCACGCAGGACTTAGATTAAAATCATTTAGAAAAGGTGGGTAGTTAACAGAATTAACTTGGGGGTTTTATAATAAAGCTTAAAGAAAGTTAGGGTAGGTAAATGGGAATATGGGAAAATGGAGACAACACATGCATGTTAGCCTATGTGTCTCAAACTTCGAATGTACAGCTCGGAAAAAGTAAGAAACAGAGAACCAAAGCTCTCAAATCGGCGACGGTGACCCCGACGATATTTTCTTGCCGTTCGACGTCGGATTTGCGAACCGAGACCATTTTTTGACTCGTGGAGGTAAGAGGATTACATGCATGTCCTTTATTTTTCATTTTTGGCAATGTTTTTTTGGCAACCGTTCTTGGTTGTTAACTTTTGGTATATTAAAACTATGTAGGATTAACACGAGTAGGATTTAAGTTGGGAATTTGCAAGAGGTTGGGATATTCTAGGCTTATTCGCTAGTAAATCGAAGAGGTGAGTGTTCTAATCTCAAAATTGGGTGTTTAGACATGTTAATGAGATGATTGTTAGCAAGGATTACTTAATTCATGGTTATACGGTTACATCGTGATGAATTTGTTGAAAAGCATGTCAATAATTTGCAAATTGTCATGTGATATGCTTAGTTGCTTAATTGCTTATATGGATCAAAGGGAAGTCAGGTACTAGTTATCATTTATAGGTCCCATATGTAAGGGATAGTAACCGCTCAAGAGAAGGGCGTGGTGATGACCACAATGATAAAATGGTGATGCCTTTGGCGTCACAAAAGTTTGTGTGATACGCTATATGCGTCCAAAAAGTGAGTAAGATCCAAGGTGAGAAGGACCAGGGGTGGTGGTTGGATTTACTTGACTTTCCAGAGATCAATTTGTTGATGTTTATGATAATTGTTGCACTTGCATGATAAGCATTCCAATAGCATGATTAGTTCTCTTACTAAGTGAAAGCTTAAACGAATATTATTTTTTGTTGTGGTGATTGAAACGCACGTACGACACGGGAAGAGGAGAGGAAATGATTTGCACAATGGGTTGGGCGTGGGGGTTGTGTGAGGTGTTGACATGTTCATTTGTATAGATGTTTTGGGTTAAGTTGTAAACTTTGTACAATAAAAGTGGTAACCAACTTGTATTTGAAAACGTTGGATTTGAATATTGGGAAATACTTGTATTTGTAATATGTTAAGTGGATTCGATGTTGGTTATATGCCTTGTGATGTGGGTTGTTTAGCACCTCACAAGTTATGTATGTTTGGTGGGAATTTGAGAGGAATTAAGTAACTTTTGGATGTAATTAAACTTGATTTCTCCTTGTTGGCAGATTTTGCAAGTCTTGAAATAACAATGTAGATTTGATGCATGTTCATGATCCTAGAGAGGAAGTTGTGTCTTTTGATTGTTGTAGTACTCTTAAATGTCTTGTATTGATATTTGGAAGTCCTTAAATAAGGCTGAAATGTTTGGTGTTAAAGTCCCATGAAGTTTGGCTAAGTTTGGGTATGATTTGAACTGGGAAAAACAGAGTTTTTAGTATCAGAAATTTTTTCTGCAAAACTCGGATCAATCCGGGTTAAAGGGCTGATCGATCTAGACTTCTTGGGGGACATTCTGTGAGAATCTGCTTAAATCAGAACGATTTGGGCTTAAAGGGCAGATTGATCTGCGTAAAAATTTTCAGCAGACGACTTCATGAAAACGGACATAACTCCATCTAGAAAATTTGGATTCGCGTGCCGTTTGTTTTGTATTGAAATCGAGACTCAAAGATCTATTTTTTAGTGTAAAATTTGACTATAGTTTATTAGTGACCATTTTGCCCTTGGGGCTGTTTTATGTCAAGAAAGTTCTTTCATGTTGTTTAATTCGTGTTTTCTTAGTTATTTGAAGTGGATTGGTGTCTTGGCTTTGTTACTCGTGTCCTAATCCGCCCGAGGAGGGTTGGGGTGTGACACTTATTGTAGAGCTAACTGAGTTGGACTCGAGTGCTGTATCCCGACCCGGAGGTCAGCATCTTCTCATGACGAGGCTTGGTTCATGACGGCTAGTCTCTAGATGACTATGTAGCTTGAATCCTTTGGTCCTGGACCTCTAGTAGGTCGCTTCAGAATGGCTGGTCAAGAGTAATGGATACTCTGTCTATTTTGGGTGTATCAGAAATGTAAGTAAAGAGGAAAATATTTTCAATTTGATTGGTTAATAAAGAAAGTGACGTGGAAACCAGAAAGGAAATGAAAATATATATGTTTTGAATTTTGTGAGTAATAACCATAAGCAGGGGCTGAGGGATTAAGGGATAAGGGTTGTCCCAAGTCCCCTGGATTTTGAATATTAAAATTTTAACCATGCCCCCTCCTCCCACCCAAATATAAGTAAAACATGTGCGTGATGAAAGAGAAAAGGGAGAGGAGGGAGACTTTAGGCAACAGTCAGGCAACCACAGGCGACCGGAGTCGCATGCGATGTCTAGGGGTGTAACATAACCGATCGGACTAACCGAACCGATCGGTTCAGTTAGGTTTCAAAAAATTTAGGTAGTGCAAAACCGAACAAAAAAAAAAGTACACTAAACTGAACTGAACCTAAGCTGATCGATTTGACTGAAAATTGCACCAAACTGAACCGAACCGAACTGCTTTCACCCCTAGCGATTTTGGGAACTGGTGAACGGGGAGGTCGAAGGAAGGTCGGGAGGTTAATTAAGTCACCTTTATCCCTTGTGCGAATGTGATTCCACCAATATCGTTAAGTTTTGTTGATTCGAGTCATCTTTGTGAGCTTTCAAGCTATGATATGTTGATTAGGGTTTAGAATTTATTTTCAAACTAGGGCTTGTTTCAATTGGGAAATTTGTGAATTTTTTTTTATGAATTTGTGAATATGTGAATAGTTTGTTGAAGCTTGATATACATTTTTGGGACCATTCTCTAATAGGTTAAGCTTTTGGAGTAGTTGATAACTTAATATGGTATCAGTGCCTTGTTTGTGGGAGGTCTTGGGTTCAACTCTCCATCCACGCTTTGTTGTGCACATTTGCACTTTGTTATCTGTCTCCACTATGATGGAGTTTGGTTTGTTTGCTCTCCACGTGCAAGTCGGGGTTGCACATGAGGGAGGGTGTTGAAGTTTGATATACATTGTTTGGCCCATTCTCTAATAGCTTAAGCTCTTGGAGTAGTTGGTAACTCAACTTGCTATCCGAGCCTTGTTTGTGGGAGGTCCTGGGTTCGACTCCCCATCTCCGCTTTGTTGTGCATATTTGCACTTTGTTATTTGTCTCCACTATGATGGAGTTTGGTTTGGTTACTCTCCACGCGCAAGTCGGAGTTGCACGTGAGGTTTATGTGCATTATTGAGCCCATTTTCTAATAGCTTAACCTTTTGAAGTAGATGATAACTTAACAAGGGTAATATTATTGAGCCCATTCTCTAATAGCTTAACCTTTTGAAGTAGATGATAACTTAACAAGGGTAATATGTGAATTGGGAATTTGTGTATTATGTTGATAGTTGAATATGTGAATTGCGAAATTTGTAAATTTACATAGTTGATTCATTGGAATAGTTGTGTGGTTGGGTAGTTGTATAATCATTTTATAATGTTACACAATTATGCAGAAATATTATCAAAAGATTTTAAAGACTAGAGAATCAACTTCTCGCTCCCCTTTAGAGTAATCAAGTCACTGGTATGTCATAGCCTCATACAGTGAAAGCCCGCTAGTAAATTCAATGTGGAGCCTGCAGCCACTGTTAGTAGATTATTTGGATAAAATTCACATTATTATACTACAATAATACCCTCAAGTTGCCTAAAAATTTCTCTGAAAATTGACCTCCAATTTTGAGTGATACCCTCAAGTTGCCTAAAAATTTATGTGAAAATTGACCTCCACTTTTGAGTCTTCATCTGATTCCAATCCCAATTCAAAAATCCGGTAAATATTCTCCCGAAGTTACAAGTGGTAAAAGGGATGGGTTTGAAAATTGACCTCCACTTTCATCAAGGAATATTGTGATCAAGAGAAACCTGACGGTTGAATACATTTCTGTGGGGTATTTGTTAGAATTAAACGTTGGATTTGAAATAATCTCATAAGACTGACTGGTGCATAAGACTAACTCTTGCACAAGGGATGATCTCACAAGCATCATAGTCATATATAGAAACTTGAAGAAGTGGGAGTTAATTAGCAAAAGACAAACTGCAAAAGAAAGGGAGTTATTCAACAGAAATTAAAACTCTTTGCACAAAAATCCAAAGAGTTGCATTTGGACGGAAGAAAATGATTAGATGGAAAATGCAATGTCCTAAACAAAGAATTCAGCTTATGAACATTCCATAGCTAAAATGGTATTAACGCAAAGATGCATGCAAATCTTAATTAGCAGTGCATTTCTGAAATTGAGAGAACACAATATGGCGTTCATTCATTGCTGTCTTTTAAACAAAATCTCAGTAATATCCATGTACAGAAATAAAAGTAAATGAATAGATTAATCACACTCCAAATAATAAAATTTCAACTAAGAACTAGAAAATTGTGGAGCAATCAGAAAGATTAAGATAAGAAACATGAAAAATGAAAATTATATGCAATTGAGTTCACTCGATGCATTAGGCTAAATTCCCCTCTTTTGTCTCTCTTTCTCAGAGCTGTTTCCACAATAATTGGGGGAAAAAAATTCATTAGGGTGATTTTTAACTTTAAGACAGAATCTGAGTAAGGGTGCATTTGATAAAACTGAAAATTTAGTGCTGAATTTTAAGTACTGAAAATTTTAAGTGATTAGATTTGTAATACTGAAAACAGTGCTTCAACTCCTGAAATAGAAAGCATTCAATGATTATTTTCAGTAGAATTTTTTCACTTAAAGTTTTTAGTGGTTTTTTGGCTGCTTTTTCAATTAAGTGGTACGTTATCAAGCGCACTGAAAAAGAATAATTGCTGAATTTTTTCATTTTTAGCACTTAATGGGGTTATCAGACATACCCTAAGTTTTCCTCAGTGAGGACGGCTTTAAGAGGCACTCCTCCAACGTTTTCAAGAGGTGCATGTGGCTGGCAGGTAAGCACCTAGAATCTTGAATTTACATAATAGAGAATGCAAATAAAAAGGAAAGAACAATGTGATGAAAATAGTGAAGGAAAACAAAAATACCTAGTGTTTTATTCTATATACACAAATTTTATTAGAAATCAATAAATGGAAAAAGAACAAAAATATAAAATTTAGCTAATTCTTTCATCATTCAATTTATTTTCTTTTTTCACCATTTTTCTTAGTACCCAAAGTAGGGAGAAGTGATTCCCTTAATGTTTTTCTTTTCCTTTTGTTCTCTAGTAAATTGCATTTTGGCTCTATTCATACATATTTTTTAGGGTATAAAGCATTTTTCCCTCTCCAACTATACACGTTTTTGCAATTTGCACCCTGAACTTTAAAAAGTTGCAATTTCCCCCTGAACTATCTTTAGGGTTGTAATGTCCCCCTGAACTTCAAACAGTTGAAATGTCCCCCCTAAACTATCGTCTGTTTTGCAAAGTCCCTCTTAAACTATCTTTCGTGTTGCAATATCCCCCCTAAACTATCTTTCGTGTTTCTTGATGGAATATGATGGCAGGGTTGTCATTGCAACATAAAAGATAGTTTAGGGGGGACTTTGCAAAACAGACGATAGTTTAGGGGGGACATTTCAACTGTTTGAAGTTCAGGGGGGACATTACAACCCTAAAGATAGTTCAGGGGGGGAATTGCAAATTTTTAGGGTGCAAATTGCAAAAGCGTGTATAGTTTGAGGGGGCAAAATGTTTTTTACCCTATTTTTTAATAGAAAATATAAGTTAATACTATAAAAATTAAACACAAAACCTCAAATACATGGAGTTTTCTTAGTTTTGGGGGGCTTACGTGTTGGGAATTTAATACCCGGAACCATTCCCCCAGTAAACACACCGAAATACACAAACAATAGTAAACATCCACACCAAAGAAAACACAGATTTCTATGTGGTTCGGTCAAAGATTGTCTACGTCCACACCCAAGAGAATTGTTCTTTCACTATTGAGAATAAATTAATTCGGTACAAGAAACATTGAATTAAATCCTACAACTTAACCCTTAAACCCACCCACTCTCAATACCCCAAAGAACCCTCACTCTCTCACCCTAGACCATGCACCTCCATGAAGGGAGACCCCCAACATGGCACACCAAGGGCTTCATAAATTCCTATGCTCCATCCTCTTTTATCGAGTTGCCAATCATTCATTGTCCAACAAGAAAACAGAGCTGTACTCCAAATAAAACTGTATCGCAAAAGGAAACTTATCACCATAGAAATCATGTCAAATCAACAATCCCTAAATTTATGGGATTGTCCCACATATGATATAATTCCATTACGTACATGGAAAATTCTCAATTGGGGAGCTTAACAGTAAATAATATGTTTTTAGGTAAATCTAATAAATTTTAAAAATTTTAAGAGACTTGAGCCCCTTGCCTCTTCTTCCATCCGCCCCTAACTACAGTAACATCGATTCTTTGCTTCATAATGGTTCGACGGCAAAAGGTTTTCAAGCATATATAAGAAAGCTTTTCTTTTTCTTTTTTTGTTGAAATTTTGATACAAGCATATAAGAAAGCTTTCTAGCTCGTATTGTCAGTGGAGAACTTATTTTGTGTGACTCTCACACCACATAATGGTGCTAATGTGGAGTGATACACCAATCACGCATGTTCATATGGTATGTCCGATCACTCCATCTAACTAACCCTTTGTTTAAGGTAAGTACTATTGGTAGTTTTTAATTTAGTGTTAACTACATTTTACTCCCTTGTGGTTAAGTTCATTTTCACTTTACCCCCTATACTTCAAAAGTGAATATTTACCCCCTTGTGATTTTGGACTAAAGTGAAATTGTAAAGATTTTTCCTCAAAACTGATGAAAAATCTAAAATTGGACAAAAATATTAATACTTAACCCCCTTTGTGAGGTTAATTTTGGAACAAAACCCCTATGTGGGGATAATGCTACCATTTTACCCAACTATCTAGGGCTAATTTTTAGCATCCAGCTCCTTTACAAGGCTAATTTTGGGGTTAACTGCCTATGTGGAGTTAATTTTGACACTTAAAGTATCATTCGTGGGGGCTAATTTTAATCCCCGTGTGGGGGCTATTTTGAGAGAAATCTTTAAAGTTTCACTTTAATCCGAAAACCAAAAGGGGGTAAATGTCCACTTTTAAAGTACAGGGGGTAAAGTAAAAATGAGTCTAACCACAAGGGATAAAATACAATTAACCCTTTAATTTATGAAGAAAATAACGAAGTGGATACTATTTCCCATGCCCCTCAAGTTAGTTAACAAAAATCAATACTTTTAAGAATTTTTTGGCCTAAAATTTGAGAATTATTTAGTGAGACAATTACACTAAGTCATAATGTTGATGTAGTATGACGCTTCAATAACATGGATCCAATAAATCCTCTTTTTTAGGTGGATTTGACAAATTATTGCGAACAGCAAGCAACATGGCATGTCTCCAATGACCGTGATGTGCCCCTTTTTTTAGGTCAATGACTCTTGGTGACTGGGGCATCACACCAGGTTAGCGTAATGATGTGGTGTGACAGTCTCACTGAATAAATTCTCCTAAAGTTGAGCCCAATCCGGTTCATCCCATTTAATATAGAATAATGCCATGCTTCTAAATTTGAATCCCAAATAGCTTAACAGTCGTGCAACATGTTGTGGTAGACTGACAATGATCGGTTGTACCATATACCACTGTATATAATTTGGGATTCAAGTTTAGGAGAATAGCATTATTCTTGAAAAGTTGGACCAAAGCCGTCCATTTACTATACAAAAATCATACGCTTCACAAATGTAGTTCTCATATGTTTTAACATTTATAGCATATCTTTTATTGCATATGTTACAGCTGACAAAGCCTCTGAGAATCAAATTTAAATTTAAATTTAAATTTAAATTTAAATTTAAATTTAAATTTAAATTTGGAAAGCACAATATTACGGACTCGTCTTCTCTTTCTTTCTGGTGCTTTACACTTTGATTTCTTCATGAATTATCATTAGGTTGAAGAGTGTTTAATTACCCTGAAATCAAACAGTCCAAAACTTCTCAAGATTTTATCAGTTCGAGGAATCGTTATGTTCGGTCAGAAGAGAGGCAAGCTATCGCCTTGATTCATCGGACCGTTCGAGATTCTAGATCGCGTTGGGAAGGTTGCCTATAGCGAGCATTGCCACTAAAGATGTCAAGAGTGCATGTCTTCCACATTAGTATGTTGAGGGAATGTGTCCACTATATTCTAGCACACGAGATCAACTTCGAGGACATAGAGGTCAACAGCGATATAACGTTTAACAAAGCAATAGTGCGGATCCTAGACCGAGGAATTAAGAAGCTTACGAATAAGGAGATTCCCTTGGTGAAGATTCAGTGCAAACACTATGACGAAGGAAAAGCTTCATGGGAGCTAGAGTCAGACATGTGCGAGAAGTTTTCGTGTTTGTTTTGAGTCCTACTTACTTTAGATTTCAAGGATGAAACCTTTTAAAATGTGGTGGATGATTCCATACCCAGTATTTTCAATAAGTATTTTTATATAAGACTTAGTATTATTTCTGGAACATCTATATGATCCTTAACCTTCTGTTGGATAATTGAGTGTTCTTCTTGATTGGACTTTAATACCAATCGATTGCCCTTTCTGACATACCCAATCGATTGCTCTAATAAATATATGCATCCAATCGATTGCCACCTAGTCCCAATTGATTGGATGGGAGCTGAACTTGGTCTGCAAGTTTGCATAAGGTTTTGACATGTGGGACTCTTTCCCCTCTATATATGCAGGTTCATTTTGTGTTTGTGGGGTTGCTTGACAGATTTCGGGAGAGATAGAGATATACCTTGTTATATATATATACACATATATATACATAAACACCCACATACATATATTTATATACATATACTATTTGGGGCAAAGGAAGAAGGGAAAGAAGGAAGAAAGAAGAGAGAGATAGAAGAGAATAAAGGAATAGAGAGAGAGAGAGAGAGAGAGAGAGAGAGAGAGAGAGAGAGAGAGAGAGACAAAATGGATAAGAAAGAAGAGGAGAGAGGAAGTTGAGCTTGGAAGCTCCATAACCACCAACACATACACACACTCCATAGGTGAGTTCTAAACTCACTTGGTCCATTTTATACGGAGTTTAACATTATTTAAAGAAGGAAAGATGCAGCTAAAACCTCCCCCAACGTTTAAGTTCTAGACTGTCATTCTCTTTGGAGAAGACGAAGTCCTAATCGATTGGGCTTTTTCCAAATCGGGTTCCATAGACTTGGACCCAATTGATTAGACAGTTATCCAATCGATTGCCATTATTTTTATCCCAGTTTATTGCCTCGATTGCCAGAGTTAGCAATCGATTGGTATTGATTGTGATCCAATCGGTTGGAGTTTTCCCCAATTGATTGTTACTACTTTTATCCCAATCGATTGGACCTCTGTCCCAATCGATTGGAAGTTTCAGAACATGGATAGTTCCTAGCCAAATGAATTCTAAATACCTTGATCTTTGTAAAAAAGAAATTCAGAATTTATTAGATAAACAACTTATAAGGAAGAGTTATTCTCCTTGGAGATGTACAACATTTTATGTAAACAAAAATGCTAAAAAAGAAAGAGGTAAACCAAGACTCGTGGTTAATTATAAACCTCTTAATGATGCCCTTCAGTGGATCAGATATCCAATTCCTAATAAAAAGGATTTATTGGATAGACTTCACAAAGCTTCTCTCTTCTCTAAATTTGATCTAAAATTTGGTTATTGGTAGATCCAGATCAAAGAAGAAGAAAGATACTCCCTCCGTCCCATTTTATGTGTCCCTCTTTCTATTTTTGGCTGTCCCAAAACTATTGTCCACTTTTAAGTAAATTTCCTAAACTATCCCAAAAGAGTTAACACTTCCAACTACCTCTTAAGCAAAGCAAGGGCAATTTAGGAAAAACTCTCTTATTTAGGTCCATGTGGATAGCAATCATTATGTTCTCTTAAAAAGTTGGACTCCCCAAAAGGGACATATAAAATGGGACGGAGGGAGTATAAAACTGCATTTACAGTTCCATTTGGTCACCACGAATGGACGTTATGCCTTTTGGCTTAAAAAATGCTCCTTCAGAATTTCAGAACATTGTGAATGATATTTTTACCCCTTATTCTGAATTCTATCTAGTTTACATAGATGATATATTGGTCTTTTCCTCCTCTATTGACCAACATATCAAACATCTTAAAATTATGAAAGATGTTATTAAAAATATTTGACTTGTCCTATCTACTCAAAAGATGGTTTTATTCCAAACCAAATAAGCTTTTTGGGTTTTAATATTTTTCAAGGACAGTTCTACCTATTGATAGAAGTATTGAATTTGCTTCTAAATTACCTGATGAGTTAAGAGATAAAAATCAACTCCAAAGATTTTTGGATAGTCTTAATTACATTGGGAATCATTACAAAAATTTAGCTCAGGATTATAAGCTTATACATCAAAGGCTTCAGAAAAATCCTTTACCTTGGACTATAGAACATACCAAAGTAGTCCAAAGGATCAAATTAAGAGTTAAACAATTACCTTGTCTTGGCTTGGCTAATCCAAAATGGGTTAAAATTGTGGAAAACCGATGATTCAGACATAGGATATGGGGGAATTCTTAAACAGAAAAACTCCATTAGCAATAGTGAAGAACTCTTCAGGTTTACCTCAGGAGTCTGGAAAGGTTCAACCAAGAACTATTCCACTATTTAAAAAGAAATGCCTTCCATAGTTAAATGTATTACCAAATTTCAGGAAGATCTTTGAAATCAAGCATTTTTATTAAGAATTATCTACTTTTAATTTTCAAATTGAATATATTAAAGGAAGCCAAAATTCTTTACCTGATTTTCTAACCAGGGAATTTTTGCAGGAAAAACAGGATGCAACCTCCTAATAAGGAAGGATTTCAGTTTCCTCAAAGGTGTCCCAATAAAGGGAAGGGCCAGTAGCAACAACAGCCCACTAAGGGTTCTCAATCCAACAAGGATTCATAGCCATCAAAGGCTAAGCCATCTGCCAAGGATGTTCAGATTCAAGAAGCAAATTTTCAACAAAAACAATTTCTGGAAAATTTTTTGGTTCTTGAAAAAGAAGACATTGGGCTTGAACTAGCTACCTGGGGTCTTAAAGAATGTTATCTGGGAAACCATAATTTATGACCCATGAAGCTAAGTCTAGATATCCTATGAGGCAATGCTTACTGAAACAGGATTTTTTGAAATTGAACATTTCTATCTTAACCAAAAGAAGTTAGGTGTCACGCCCCGACGTAGCATAAATATGGAAAGCATTTAATTCCCTTTATGGACCCGTAGGTCGCGACAGTTTGAAGGATCGATTCCGTCCCAAACGTCGAACAACAAAACATAATAATCAGAGCAGAGCAATCAAGGCTTACAAATATTTTTTTCTAACTTATTACATATTACAATACAGGGTCAACTAAGGCACAAGCCGCCTTACATCAAAACAATAACTTAGTGTCTATTACAGTCATCCTTATTACAAAACAGTTTATAACTTAAAATATGGAGTATAGATAATAGTTTTTCTTCCAAGCATACATTCTCAATTAGCATAATCATAATGTTCAGCCTGATCATAACCTGAAAAACCTGAACACGAATGTGCAGGACGCATCAACGTCGTCAGCTTCAAGAAGCTGGTGAGTATTAAAAACATAACTTTGAATGTAAAACATACTCATTTACCATTTTCCAATTCTCATTAAATTCAAGTTTATAGTAAACCAAGGAGTTCATTTTAGGAAACGAGCACAATATTATTTAAAAGATATGATTTATGTATATGTGACCGTGTATGAGAACAATGCACCACCTCATCTTATCGACTATTTTCTTTCGACAAAACCCAACAACCCACCATCACACACCGGTATCTTTGAAACGATAAGATAGCCACACTTTAGCACAGGGATGCCAGGGAATATCCAGTTTGCCACATACTTTGGTCCGGGGTACCAGGGAGTGTCCAATGCCTCACACTTTGACTACCTAATCCGCCATGCAAATACCGGAGGAACCCTCACGCAGTATCCAGACTCGAGTATCAGGGAGTGTCCATAGGCCACACTTTAGCACTACCATGGGTGCCAGGGAATGTCCAAGTTCGGCTTCACACACTTTGACGCTACCATGGTCGTCAGGGAATGTCCAGTTTTGCCACCGTCGCATTTCAAAGACACCCTCACCGCAATCTCAATCACAATACACTTTGGTACTTACTTACCAGGGAGTGTCCACAACACAATCTCAATCGCACTCACTATACCACACTGTCCATTACTCTTATTCATACTGGCCAACATTCACACTCACCATGCATGTACAACTGACTCCACATGTATGTCATGAAACTTTAAACACAAAGTAAATCACTGAAATATAGAAAACAACGTGCGTACGGGGGATTGATAAGTCGCACTACAACGTTTTAATCGTCCAAACATACCCAAACATGATTCTATTTTAGTAAATTTCCAAAACAGAGATTTAACAGTTCATAAATTATCACCCAAACAGTTCCTTAACACAAACAAGCAAAAACTAGAAACTGCCAGAAGTCGCGCGTGCGGGCCGCTCGCGCGAGACGTCGCTCGCGCGGGCCGCTCGCGTGACCTGCCTGTTTTCATTTTTAATATATAAAATTTCTGTCTGCCTAGAAACGCACACCTCGCGCGCGCGGACCGCTCGTGCGAGGGGTCGCTCACGTGGGCCGCTCGCGCGACCCTCGCTCGCGCGAGTTTCAGCAGAGGCTTCACCTTCTTCGTGGAGAATGCCCTATTTCAGAAATTCAGGGTCTTTTTGACCCATTTTCAATTCTGTAGGTTACTAGGCCTTATAATATATGATTCTCTTTAGTTTTTTGCAAGGAATACGAATCTACAATCAATTTTACATGAATCAATCTATAACTCCTGAATTTTCAAGAAAATCAAAGGACCTCAAAACTTAATTTCTAATATACCTTTTCATTTGAACAAATTAGGCTCTAATACTTTGGGTATAGCATATATGATATGTAATTTATCATACTTATCTAACAAAACAGATTTTGATTAAATTTGGAAATTCATGATTTTTCAAGCCATGCAAATTCAACGTAAAAGTTTCAATGGTGATTCACATAATAAGCTATGCATATAGAAATTAGGCATGAAATTACATTCGTAGTGAGTTTAGAATACTCACTGAGATATATCGAAGTAGTGATTGTTGAGAAAGAGAAGCAATTAGAGCAATCCAAATTGAAGTTTGCAAGATATGGTGATTGAGTCTTCTCTCTCTAAACCAACTCTCTGGAACTCTCAGTTGAAAAGGGTACAGAATGTGAGTGTGTCAAAATTGTGAGCTGTGGGTGATATATATATAGCAAGCATGAACTTGGAGCCCAAGTATTTTTAAGCTCCCATAATAACTCAATTAGCTTAACAAAACTCCCTAATTTCTCCTAAATCTTCAGCACATACGCATACGTATATGCATATACAGATGGTTAGCTCTCAAGATCATCCAAGAGCCAAGCTTAGGCATATAGGGGCTAAGCACGAGAGTGTTTGGGAAATGAAGCTTAGGGGCACAAACTAATACACACCAAAGAAGCACAACCAAACAAGGCTCTATCCAATCATGACTTGCCTTAAATGGAAGTAATCACAAGTCATTTCATGCTTTAAGTCAAACCCAAAAGCTGTGCAAGTTTAACGCAGCGCGGACTGTTTTAAACATACACTGGTATTTTCGTGGGACAGTGTTCGCCACCAAAAATACAGAAAATTTATTTTTGTGCAAGAATCGATTTCTGGTTTTATAAAAATACAATCTGAGTTAAAAGAAAATATTTCCACCATTTTGAAATACAGTTTTGAAATCCACACAGGTATTACTAAAATTACAGAAATTGCAGTTTGGTCCCAATAAGAATTTCAAATATGAAATCAAACAAATAATAAATCTACTCATGAGAATAGTAATTAAAATAAAAGCAGAAAATTAAATATGACAATGAAAATACAGATTAATTATGAAAATGTCAGATTAAAATTTAAATGCAAATGTAAGTTGTTACATTAAGAGTGCCATTACTCATTCTAAATGTTATGTGGTCAAGGTTCTCCAGGCAAGTGAATGGGGATAAAACCCTTCACAAGCAACAACTTTAAAAGTTAATGAAAATTCCTTTAACTATTGGGATTATATTAAGGCATGGCATTGCTCCTTTTACTACCAAACCCAGTCAGAAAGCACACCTGGCTTTTTGTTAATAATGATGAAATTGTGAAAAAACATGAATACAAAAATGTTCCTCATTGGTTTTTTCACTAGTGGGAGAAAATGGGACCAGATATAAGTATTGTTCCTCGAGAACTCCTTGATTACTTTCCTACCTGGTATGGCTTCCAACCTAAACTTTTAGGAAAATATGTTACTGATCCACCCATTGGGAAGAATACTTTTTTCTTCTTTGCTGAATTCAAACTAGTTTGGATTTGGAAATGGGATATCCAACAGGGAATTGATAATCTGAAGTTGCCAGTGCTTCAGAGGACTTTTTTGGTCAAAATGGTGGTGTGGTTATAACTTAAAACCTACTCTGGAAAAAATTCAAGCCACTACCACTGAATACATTAAGATTCGTGATGAAAATGAAGAAATTAGTGAAAATAATTTTGTTCATTCTTCCAAGATTAATCGATTTAAGTTACTTCTTAATTCAATTAAGAATAAATATCCCCATCTCTCTTTTAGAGAGCAGAATGTTAAGGTCATGGAAGCCCTCAAAGAATAATTCATGGCCTCCTAAACTGCTCAAACTATTGTCATGGTTTCACAGTTAGCCTCCCAACAGAACCAGTCTACACAGCCAAATACCTTTGGCTTTTTAGCAGGAGAAGCTCAAGACCCTATGACGATGACATGGGAATAGCTTCATCAGTATCCAGTCAGGCTTTCTTGATGGAAGACTCCTTTGACACCATCATTGAGCTCCAGGCCAGACAGGTCCCACTGGAACCCACTACCAGTGGAAAGCACAAAATGATGTAGGCAGTGACATCATAACTAAAGAAATGTATGCAATGACGTTTACTTCAAGGTGACGTATGCAATGACGTTTCTTCCACTGACTGACAGAATAAAGGCAAATGGACCTGGTCCACTACTTTAGGACACGTGTTTTGTCTTTATTTCTTTTTACTATTAATCCACAGTGACCTCTCTCCAAACTGATGGATTTGTTTGTCTATTTAAAGATGACCTCCAACCTGTGGTAAGGCATCTTCCTCTTCTCCCTCTTTCTTATTATCTCCTTTTCCTCTCTCCCTCTATAACCTCCATCTTCTCTGTAAATCTGGTTTCCATGTAAGTAATAATAATTGTTGTTTTTTCTTTTTAAATTTTATTGGTCCTGTTTACAATTATGTTGTTTTCAAATTTGTTGTTGACAGCAATAATATTTGTTGTTTTTCTTCTCATTTCAGTAATTATGTTGGTAGTATATGGGCAAAATAGGAATGAAAAGAGACACAGGTCACCCAGTAAAGACCTGGGTGAACAATGTTGAACCAAAAAAGGGTGAGCAAAAATGCTTTCTTAAGTTAGTTAGGACTAGGCCATTTAAAACTTGGACATAAATTAAACTAAGATATTCAAGCCCCAGAAAAGGATAATCGGGCTAGAGGCCCGATTGAGGCTGATTTTTGAGGCAATTAGTTGTGAAGGACGTTAAGATAAGATTTTTTTTATAGTTAAGGATAATTAAAATTCTTAATTACTCCATACAAAAATATTAAGTGAAATTTCCCTTGCATACACGAATATTAAGTGAAATTTCACTAAACTTGTACATGAATATTAAGTGAAATTTCACTTAACTCGACATTTAAGGGACTTTTTAACAAACTAAGAATTAAATTAGACTTTAAACTCTAAACAGTTACACTATGATGCATATTAAAGAAACAGTCAGCTCGGTGAAATGTGATAAGTTTGATATTGTACAAATGACCAATGCAACCACCCTCTACGCACAGATTGAAAGAATGCTTGATGTACCAAATCTTGATTGCACCTTGATATTTAACAAGACATAACTCGTGCATTATTCTTTATGAGGAACGATATTTACATCGATGAGCCAGTTTTGAATATCTTCTAGTAAGTTCTCTCTTTTCGTTACTATTTACAAAATAAATAGATTCTCAGAAAAATTAAAGATTCTTAATCTTGTTTATGCATGTGTGTCAGAGAATGTCCAAGTACCCACGAAAAAAGTGCGAAGAAGCACCATAACTGAATACATAATTAAAATTTATATATAGTACGTATAATGGAAACTAATAGATAGCGGAAAAAACCTCCATGTGGGTCTAAAATTCCTCCAAATAAAGTATACATAGGCCCATATATGAACAAAAATGGGCTACTCGAATTCAGTTTCTTTCACCCCTTTTTCTCACCCTTCTCAATTTTGGCTGCTTTCCGAATTTTCTTCCAAAGTAAAACATGATACCTCATGGTTACAATGTGGCCAACAACTATCCCCACAACTGTACCACTTAGGTAACCCAAGCTTATGATAATCTAATTGAGTTTACCAGGAAAACCCCGAATCTTCATCTTTGAAGGTCAAACTAGGTAATGGTAATTCCACCAAATTTCCATATTTTTTTGACGTAGGATCACCACATAGTCTTGAAGTTTTGTCAAATTAGTTGTTTCCAAATGTACCAAATTGATTTCAATGTGGTATAGGCCCGATGAGATGGTTATGGGAGACATTGAAAATTGCAATAAATGTGAGTTGTACTAGTTGCTGAGGGATCTCTCTGGAGAGCTCGTTTTGAGAAAGGTCCAATGATTCAAGTTTTGTTAGGTTCCCTAAGGATGTGGGTATGAACCTGTAAATTGTTGTGAAATCGTGAATTAAATCATGAATTGATTGCCAGGCGTATAGTAGTGTACACTTGGGTGTTCTGAGGGTTATATTGGTAGTTTTAACATGTAGTGCCAAATAACAATGACTTGACTTAAAGTCTTCTTACGCAATTAAGGGATTGAAAGGGTGGTTTAAATTGATTGCCAGTTCTTAGCAAAAAACTCTATGCGGAAAGAAGGCAATTATGTCCCCAAATTGTGGATTCTTGTTTGACAGCCACTTAGGGTTTGTTTTGGTTAATCTAATATATATATATATATAGACTGTATATATAGGGAGAGTCTCTAAAGTGAATTGGGTCGAGTGAACTTACCTAGTGAACTGAATTTTTAGCCTAAAAGATCCTGCTGGTTAGCGGAGTGCACAGATCAGCGCGGCAGCCCGTGATTTCTTTTAAGCTAAAAATTTAGTTCATTCACTCAACCCAGTTCACTTTACAGCCTGACTGTATATATATATATAAAGCCAAAGCTTTCCATTTTGTCACCTAAGCGCCTATGTGTCATTGTTTATAGTTTAGACATCAATACAATTTATAGAAATTATTATTTTCTGCCGCCCTGCTGACTCGCAGGTTTTAGGCTTAAAAGCCAATGCACTGGGTCATTGCACTAGCTCTACCCAGTGCACTTATGATTCTCTCCCTATATATATGCATCACAGATTGTTTTAATTGTATCAAACTTATTTAATTCAAATTCAAACAATATCGTATATTAACTATCTTCTTGGAATGTTGATCCACCATTTCTTATGTAACTTCCGGATTGATGGTGTATTATAACAGTGGGAGATTAAAAAGAATTAAAAAAAAAGAAGAAGAAAATAAATAGATTGCCTAGTCTATCAGGCAAAATGTATATCTCCATCATTGCATAGGGTATGACACTGTGATGAATATTCTTACATGGCGGATCACATCGAGAGGTTGGGCAGACAAACTCCATATTTCTACTATTTCAATTAAAATATCTATGTTTGAGTTGACTATTTCTCCGTAACAATATAAGCGGACCAAATTTGTTTTTACTTTCCACATTTGTGTTATATATGAACTATATTTGAATGTATTGACACAAAAGGAGCGATGGTGCTAGGAGCTTCAAAACTCATAGGTGTTTGAATCTTGATAAATATGAAACTAGTAGAGTTTTGATTAACATTTTCACTTAATTTTTACTCACGGTATATTCTCTTCTATTTTATACACAATTTTACCACACATCATTTCTCCATCAATATGCTTCTATGATGTGTATTATGTTAGATAAGATATTGTGCAGATAGATAAAAATCAATGGTAGAACGATTTTATATTCATTTTTTTTCGTCTTTTTTTAAACTTATTAGTACGATATGGTATGGATTAAGTATATTAGACATTTTATATTCCAATCAATTGGCCAACTTCAATCTTTGGTTTCCTAAGCATTTTCATAATTTGAAAAGTTTGTCTGTCAAGTTTTTGTAATGCTCCAATTCTAAGGTGTGACATTCCCTCCTTTTTTTGTGTGTGTATAAGCAGTTCATTAGTATTTTATGTAACACATTCCCAATTGTTTTAATTTACAGAATTAACATAATAATTTTACAAATTATTTTTAAAATGTTAGACCCCGTGAATTGCACGGGTGCACCACTTGTATTATTATAATATGGAAGCCTCAAAACTAGCAAAATTTTGAAAAATTGCTCATTAAATTACTCCAAACACCTCTTCTTGTTTCGCATTGAATCCCTCACAATAACTCCACTATTTTATTATGGTGTTATAATTACACTACAACAAAATTGGGCTTTAGCGAAGAAACATGGCGACGATATTTAAATTTCGTCGCCAAAAGTATAGTTTTAGCGACAAAATTAAATTTCGTCGCCTAAGACGTTGAAAAAAACCATAAATTTGGCGACGAAATTCTGTTTCGTCGCCCAAAGTGTCAATTTTGGCGACGAAATATTATTTCGTTGCCAAAAGTGATGCCTATGGCGACAAAATATTAATTCGTCGCCAAAAGTGATGCCTATCGCGACGAAATATTACTTTGTCGCCAAAAGTGATGCCTACGGCGACGAAAGATTATTTCGTCGTCAAAAATGATGCCTATGGTGATGAAATATTAGTTCGTCGCTAAAAGTTATGCCTATGGCGACTATGGCGACGAAATATTAAAATTGATGCCTATGGCGACGAAATATCATTTCGTCGCTAAAAGTGATGCCTAAAGTGAGTTGTAATGTGATGTCTATGGCGACGAAATAATATTTCGTCGCCAAAAGTGATGCCTATGGCGACGAAATATTAGTTCGTCGCTAAAAGTGATGCCTAAAGTGAGTTGTAATGTAGTGTCTGTGTCGACGAAATATTATTTCGTCGCCAAAAGTGATGCCTATGGTGACGAAACATTATTTAATCGCTAAAAGTAATACCTAAAGTGAGTTGTAATGTGATGTCTATGGCGACGAAATATTTCGTCGCCAAAAGTGATGCCTATGGCGACGAAATATTAGTTCGTCGCTAAAAGTAATGCCTAAAGGGAGTTGTAATGTGATGTCTATGGCGACAAAATAATATTTCGTCGCCAAAAGTGATGCCTATGGCGACGAAATATTTGTTCGTCGCTAAAAGTGATGCCTAAAGTGAGTTGTAATTCGTCGCCAAAAGTGATGCCTATGGTAACGAAATATTATTTTAATATTTCGTCGCAAAGTGATGCCAAAAGTGAGTTGTAATGTGATGTCTATGACGACGAAATATTATTTCGTCGCCAAAAGTGATGCCTATGGCAACGAAATATTAGTTTGTCGCTAAAAGTGATGCCTAAAGTGAGATGTAATGTGATGTCTATGGCGATGAAATATATGTCGTCGCCAAAAGTGATGCCTATGGCGACGAAATATTAGTTCGTCGCTAAAAGTGATGCCTATGGTGACGAAATATTATTTCGTTGCCAAAAGTGATGCCTATGGCGACGAAATATTATTTTAATATTTCGTCGCTAAAAGTGATGCCTAAAGTGAGTTGTAATGTGATGTCTATGACGACCAAACATTATTTCGTTGCCAAAAGTGATGCCTATGGCAACGAAATATTATTTCGTCGCTAAAAGTGATGCCTAAAGTGAGTTGTAATGTGATGTCTATGGCGACGAAATATATTTTGTCGCCAAAAGTGATGCCTATGGCGACGAAATATTAGTTCGTCGCTAAAAGCGATGCCAATGCTGAAGAAACATTATTTCGTCGCTAAAAGTGATGCTTAAAGTGAGTTGTAATGTGATGTCTATGGCGACGAAATATATTTCATCGCCAAAAGTGATGCCTATGGCGACGAAATATTATTTTAATATTTCGTCGCTAAAAGTGATGCCTAAAGTGAGTTGTAATATGATGTCTATGGCGACAAAATAATATTTCGTCGCCAAAAGTAATGCCTATGGCGTCGAAATATTATTTCGTCGCTAAAAGTGATGCCTAAAGCGAGTTGCAATGTTTTGACTAATTTTTTTAGGTAGTTTTTTCCCATTTGTTGAAGTAATTTTTTTTTAATTGATTGGACATTTTAATACACTTCTAATTTTTTTTTAAGAAAATAAAGTGTAATGATTTTACTGTAATTATAGAGAATTTAAAAATTAATGTTAGTACCCATCCCTTTCCCTTTAGAATAGTAATGGATTAGATTTTGTAATTTAATTATATTGTATTCAATTAAAATTAATAAATTTTACTTCTCCAAACAAAGAAAAAAAACAATAAACATAAAAAAAATAAAAAGAAAACTAAAAAAAGGGGATAGGGCATTAGAAACCATTCAGTTGTATAGAGAGAGAGAGAGAGAGAGAGAGAGAAAGAGCGAGGGAGAGAGAGAGAGAGACAGTGAAGCTCTCTGTAAGTTGCTGCGACTGCCACCGCCATCGCCGCCGTCCCCACTGTTCGTCATCATCGTCGCCGGCTACCGTCATCGACGAAGGTTAGGAAGCTAGAATCTCTCAGGGCTTGAGTTGGGAATCGTTCGAAATCATTATTCTCTTTCTAGATGTCGAGTCATTAAATCATTATTCCTTCTTCTTGTTAGTTGCTACTAAGAAGTTTGTTAGCTGCTACTAAGATAAATGTATTTTTGAAGAACTGTTAGTTACAAATTAAAACTTTCAAAATATTATACCAAGTATGAATGTGCGAATGGTTTCAAAATATTTTCTGGGCACACTTTCAAAACATCACTTATGGTTTTGTTGCCTCACCCTGAGGTTAACAGAAGAACCACACTTTACTTCCGGTTTTCTCAATCTAGACAGGAAAACCGCACCTTACTTCTGATTTTGTTACCTCAGGTCAAGGAAACCAGGAAAACCAAACCCACTTCACTTTTTTTAAATTCCTTCCTTAATAGAGAGAACTACGCACGACCTGATCCTTGATTAAACTCGAGATACGTAGGTAGCCCACGAAGGGTTCGGTCGCACCAACAAAAATCCCTTTTTTCTGATACAATTTTATTTTTGCTTAATTTAAAAGCCGATATGACACCAAAGTAGTGTGGTAACCCTTTCGAGGGATGTTTAGGGGTGCCTAAAACCTTCCCCTAACAGTTTGCAATCTCAACCTTAAGGTTAATAATACCTTCAAACTCAATATTTGATATCATCAATCGCATAAGATTTTTTTTATCTTCCTCTAGTATGGGTCTTTTTATACTTTTTCCCAACTACAACACGTCCATAGGCTGACTAACAAGAATCTTGTCTCAATGTAATATGTGTGTGTATATATAGTTAAAGCCAAAATAATATTTAATCAAATTGCAATACTGAAGTAGGTCTAAGTCATTAATATCCATCTTTCCACTTATGGTGTATGTTATATAGTGTCAACATATGTCCCCAAGCACCTTTTAACTGTTTTCAGCAATATTAACATCTCCAGGAAAAAAATTAACTCGTTTAGTGGTAGAAATTAAAAAAAAAGAGTAAAGCTTTGGTTCCCAAACTTCTATGCCAAAACTGGTTCTCAAATTATGTGGCAGTAGAAACTTTGAAAATAACTTCTAATAAAAATTCAAATGGTCCCATTGCATGGAATATCATCCCATTGCCAATCATTGGGAAACCCGTAATGGGATAAAAATTTGGAAACCATAGCATTACTCAACAAAAAATCAACAAAGTATTCTTTTTTAGTGTCAACAGATCAAAATAGTCCTATTCTTAGTTTTGGACTTTTTTTTAGTTATCATACTTGAGATTCATTAGTTAGAGGGGTCACACACACATACACACACACACACACACATATATATATATATATATTCTAAGGATAATGTAATCACATTGTTGAACATGTTTTCAAGTAGTCTTTTCAAGTCCACACGGTAAAAAATGTTTTCAAGTCCCAAATTACAAAATCACTGGCAGGATGTAGAGTGAGATAGTAAAAGACATAAAAAGTATATGCCTAGTACCCTTCAAATCTCCTTAAGATTTGTTGTGTTGGTTGCTCTGGGTTAAGTTTGTATTAAAAAAAGACTTGCTACAACTACTCGGAGTTGTGTACCAAAAAGCAAATAATTAGAGTTAGAACTTGGAAGTTCAAAATTCAAAACTTTTAGTCAGGACTGTAGTTCTTAGACTCTTAAATCTTTCTTACTAAAGGGCAATGTTGAAGGTTTATATTTTCGGAAATCTTACAGACAAAAGGATTAAATCAATTTTCTTATGTCTATTATTTGTACAGTAACTGTAGTTTTTTTACATGTAGTTGCGTAGAGAAACCCTTTTGCCTTGGGACAGTGCTTGTGTCGATCTATCATTATGCATTATCACATTCAACCTTTAGCAGCTTCTTTTTTTTTTTTTTTTTTGCCTAACTCTTGGGATACACAGAATTTTCAAAGTGACACATCAAGACAATGCCACTCCACTTACCATGGTTTGACTTGATAAACACAATAAAATCCAACTAAATTAGCCGATTAGACTAGTGTTTAGTCCAACTAATTAAGTTAGTTTTGGGGGTTTTGGGCGGTGAAACGGTAAACCGTCGATCCGATGGACGTGAAACTTAACTCGCACCTCAAAAACTTCTAAGGAAAGTTGTGGGAACAAACAGAATGTAAAACGGACTTTTGGTTATCAAATTACGCGAGAAAAACAACTTTGACATACTTAGGCTTGAAAAAAGACTTGTTTTTGGGGTTGGGGAGGGTGAAACGGTAAACTGTCAATCCGATGGACGTGAAACTTAACTGACACCTCAAACACTTCTAAACAAAGTTGTGGGAATAAACGGAATGCAAAACGAACTTCGGTTATCAAGTAATGCAAAAAAAAAACAAGAAATCACTTACTTAGCCTTGAAAAAAAGTTAGTTTTTGGGGTTTTGGGCGGTGAAACGGTAAACCGTTGATCCGATGGATGTGAAACTTAACTGGCACCTCAAACACTCCTAAAGAAAGTTGTGGGAATAAACGGAATGTAAAACAGACTTTCGGTTATCAAATTACGCGAAAAAATAAGTTTTGACATACTTTGGCTTGAAAACATTTAGTTTTTGGGGTTTGGGGGGTGAAATGGTAAACCGTCGATCCGATGGATATGAAACCTAACTCTCACCTCAAACACTCCTAAATAAAGTTGTGGAAACAAACGGAATGCAAAACAGACTTCCGGTTATCAAGTAACGCAAAAAAACAATAAATCACTTGCTTAGGCTTAGAAAACTTAGTTTTGGGGGGTGAAACTGTAAACCACCGATCCGAAAGACATTGAACTTAACACGTACCTCAAACATGACAAAATAAATTGTGGGAACAAACAAAATGCAAAACGGATTTCTAGTTATCAAGTAATGCGAAAAAACAACAACAAATCACATGCTTAACCTTAAAAAAAGTTTTGTTTTGGGTGGTGAAACGGAAAACCGTCGTTCCGATGGATGTGAAACTTAACTGGCACCTCAAACACTTCTAAAGAAAGTTGTGGGAACAAAAGGAATGCAAAACAGACTTATGGTTATCAAATAACGCGAGAAAAACAACTTTTGACATACTTAGGCTTAAAAAAAGACTTGTTTTTTAGGGTTTGGGGAGGGTGAAACTATAAACCGTTGATCCGATGGATGTGAAACTTGACTGGCACCTCAAACACTTCTAAATAAAGTTGTAGGAACAAACAGAATGCAAAACAGACTTCTGGTTATCAAGTAACGTGAAAAAAAAAAAAAACAAGAAATCACTTACTTAGCCTTGAATAAAGTTAGTTTTGGGGGTTTTGGGTGGTGAAACGGTAAATCGTTAATCCGATGGATGTAAAACTTAACTGGTACCTCAAACACTCCTAAAGACAGTTATGGGAACAAGAGGAATGCAAAACAGATTTTCAGTTATCAAATTACACAAAAAAAAATAAGATTTTACATACTTTGGCTTGAAAAACACTTAGTTTTTGGGGTTTGGGGGGTGAAACGATAAACCATCGATCCGATGGACATGAAACCTAACTCTCACCTCAAACGCTCCTAAATAAAGTTGTGGGAACAAACGGAATGCAAAACGAACTTTCGATTATCAAATTACGCAATAAAGAGTCAAGTCTGTTGTAGTGCTTGGATTACTATTATTCCCTTACTAATGCGAAGCATCATTTAACAATTTGTTTGTTTTGATTTGTTTTTTTCGCCTAGATTTTGGTGACTACTTTCAAAGATTGGAGGCATGTGTTATATTGGTGACTACAAGCATGCGTTATACATGTAAACCCTAACGAGAACTCCTGCGTGGTGGCGTTATGTATATTTTCCTTTCCATTTATGGTTGTAAACTATAATGAGTACGCCTGCATGGTGGCGTTTGCTATATTTTGTGTGGTTTGGTTGTAGGATACTTTGTTTTCTTGATTGATTGAGAGAGAGTTATTGTGTAAACTTTTTGTGTTGAGCGTATGCACCGTTGAGAACTTAGGAGTAATTTAGCGCGGTCACTCTGTCGAATTTTTATCAATTTTTAAATCTTAGTCTAAGCGTGTAATGCCTCTTTGTTTCATCTAGTGAAGAAGGCTGGATATTACCGACTGTTCGGCTGACACCAAATTTATACACCAACCTTGGGTACGACTAAATAGACTTATAGAAAGCAACATAATGAGTAAAGGACTCCGGAGGTAGATGCCATAGCTTAAAAAATAAAAATAAAAAATAAAAATAAAAAAAAAAAGAAAAAGAAAAAAAGAAAATACTCCAAAACACTCATAGTCGAGGTTTGTAATGGAAACGCGGACAACCTATTGTCCGCCTGCCATCAAACCTATGCTCCCACATCTGGTATGACTAAGTAGACTTGTAGGAAGAAATAGAATGAATAACTTACTCCCGGGGTAGATTCCATAACTTAGGACAATTTGTAGCTTATGTTCGAGAAAAACTCAACTTATAATTACTTTAGATTTCATATATTTTCGGTTTGTTCACTAACTTAAAAGATACTAATGCTTTCCATTGGTTTCATGTAGATTGGGTGTGGATATGGTGGATCTGTAGATAGGCGGCCACATCTTGTTGCTTTTGTTATGTAGTCTAACAATTTATTATGTAGTGAACAATGGTGTGGATATGGTGGATCGTTAGATAGTCGGACACATCTTGTTACTTTTGTTATGTAGTCTAACAATTTGTTATGTAGTGAACAATGTGCTAATACTTTTGTTAATCTTTAGCTTTTTTGTTGGGTACGTGAACAATTAACGATATTAATTCTTCTTGTTTAATGAAATTACTCAGAAACATTGAGACTTTTTATGTCTATATGATTGTCTCTTTTGGTTTTGAAAATTGTCATAAATAGGAACGAACAGGATTATAGTATATTCAAATAATTTTATTAACTAGAATATATAATTTTAGTGACAAAATAATTTCGTCGCCATTGCATATGATGAAAATGAATTGGCGACGAAATTTTTTCGTCGCAAATGCAAGCAAGCCATTTTATAAATTTGGCAACAAAATTATTTCGTTGCCATTGCATATGCTCAAAATGAATTAGCGACAAAAATAATTTGTCGCCATTGCATATGATGAATTGGCGACGAAATATTTTCGTCGCTAATACAAACAAACCATTTTATATCTTTGGCGACAAAATTATTTCGTCACCATTGATGAAAATGAATTGGCGATGAAAAAAATTTGTCCCCATTGCATATGATGAATTGGCGACGAAATTTTTTCGTCGCTAATACAAGCAAACCATTTTATATCGTTGGCGACAAAATTATTTCGTCGCCATTGCATATGGTGAAAGTGAATTGGCGACGAAAAAAATTCGTCGCCATTGCATCTGATGAATTGGCGACGAAATATTTTCGTTGCTAATGCAAAATTACTGCAAAAAAAAAATGACTCTTTTGGCGACAAAATGCGCATCAATGGCGACGAAAATTGTGATCAATAGCGACGGAATTATTTCGTCGCCATTTTTGTCTATGACAACAAAAGATAAATTTCGTCGCCAGGGGCCGTTGTTGACAAGGCAAAGGCGACAAAATTGGCGACGAAACTTTTTCGTCGCTAAAGCCTTTAGCCACGAAAAATTGACTTTTGGTGACGAAATCTGCTTGTCGCCAAAACACATTTTTGTTGTAGTCTTAGAATTTGAAACCTTTGAATTTTTTTCATGTCTAACATCTTATATGCTATAAACGAAAAATAACATATATATTTTAAAAGGCAATACAAATACTCAAAATCATTGGACCTCGTTATTATTTACACTTTATGTTATATATCATCGTTGCATCTAATAATAGTAGTCTTGTGCATTGCACGGGTTAAAAAGCTAGTAGTTTAGTATGGGAAAAGAAAACAAAACATAGAGGAGAACCATTTCATTTGACTGGTTAATAAGGAAAACGATGAGAAAAATAGAAAGGACAATAGAATATACATTTTGAATATTTTGAGTCATTTCCTTCTTTTTTTTTTTTTTATCTTATTGTGTAATTTTATTTAGGAAATATTTTATACTTAATGTTGCCTGAGTAAATACAAGAGAGCTAGTTTTCCTTTCTTTCTCTAAATCTGCTAGCCAAACGAAACTTTCATGATTTCCCTAAGAGTTTAAAACTAATACGAGATACAAATGGATGAGTTAAACTTAGATGGACATATTCTGTAATTATTGTGGATAGTTGTCTAAGTGAAAAATTGGCATACTTTCAAGTGATTTGGTGGCAATTAAGTCTTTGGGTCAAAGGCCAAATGGGCTGTGCATGTAATTATTATTGCGCTACTGCCCCGATGCCCAATAGTTACTTTATTGTGGTACCTTGCAGCAAATGTAAGTGAGTTATTTGGCTAGGTCCCACATCTCCAGACCACAAATAATAAGGCTATGTGTGAAGGACCATGAGTCCCACCCCAATAACCCACTACCATTAGTTACAGGAACCACGTCACTGTACCACTTGTATCCTCAAGTCCCACCCCAATAACCCATTCCCATTAATTACAGGAACCACGTCACTGTACCACTTGTATCCTCAAGTCCCACCCCAATAAGGCTATGGATGCTTGTGATCAAGAGAATCAGGCATGTATACAATCTGGTGGGGCACAAGGGATGATCACAAGCATCATAGTCATAGAAACTTGAAGAGTAGGGTGTTTCCCAAAAGACAGACGGCAAAAGAACAAGAAGAAATTTTGTCCCAGAAATTGACATGATAGATTTGAATATTCCCAAGAAATGGATGTTTCATTTTTTGGAAGGATTTTCCAAATCTTGTGTACCCTGCTGGTTCTACAGTCTCTTTTAGAATTTTCTAATTAGTGTTAACAACAATATGCGGATACTTATTTATTCAGAATTCAAGGATTTTTTAAGTGTACTACGATATAAAGCATGGACATAGATACATCGACATGGGCACGACATGACACCGGTACCTTGATACGGCAAATCCTAAAAATTGAGGACACGACACGACGGATACAACAATTAGTATTGTTATTTTTAATATAATTATTTTAATTCAACTTTAAGTACATTCTTTATCCTTTTCAAAAATGTAATGCAATTATTATCTATTTCATGTAAAATTCGTATTTGCCCGAAATTTTTGTTTGGATGGAGAGAGGGAAATGAAATGATAAGGTCTTTGAGAGGCTATTGAGGTGTTCTACGATGTAGGTGCAGTGTCTGCTTCTAAAAATTGTAAAGCGGGAACGTGACACGTATTTGTCACATCTGATATGTGTCAGGCAAGTATCGGTATTCGATACGTGTCGGAAATGGATACGGGACCTTTTTCGAAGTGTCGGTGCTTCCTAGGTGTACTACAAAGAAGTTGAGGTTGAATGCATGGGTACTGACATACCCTTGAAATAAATTTATTGTTTAATCTAATACATGAACTTTTATGACAAAAAAATTATATCTATTAAGACAAAGAGGAGAAAGAAAAGAAAAAAGAAAAAAAAATCCCAATCTTATAAGGGTAAAATGGTCATGTTAGAAATTTAAGGGCAAGGGTGTAATAGTATCCTTAAAAAATTATAATTAACAATTATACTTCATGTTGTGGAACTGGTTGATGATACCACCTATTATGGGATATGATACAATAGACAAAAGTATTTAGAACCAAATTTGAATCAAATCGTAATTATGTCGAAGAAATATATCTAACGATCCTCATGCTCATGATCAACGAGCTTAGCTGTTGTTTGAAGATACGTTAGATATACCTATTCAATTTTCTTTATTTCTAATTTTTGGTCCAGAAATTGGGCAAGGTGGATCTTTCTTGTTCTCTTTGGAGCAAGTGGTGCAAAGAAACATAATGTAGAAGAAACATAGGAGAGAAGCAGCAAAAAGTAAATATGTCCGCAATAACTTTTAGTCTCTATTTTGGTTTGCGTATTTGGAGAGGGAAAAAAAAGTGAAGGTGTTTTAACTTTTGTGTTTCCTCAGTGCCTCAATACCATTAACAATTTTCAAATATAAAAATGTATCTTAGCAAAGTGAGCATAGCTCATTTAGCTCTGAGCAGGGTCTTACGCCCCTCCATTGTATAGTTTAAGTTTTCGACCCTACTCTCTTCCTCTTGTAATTAAAAAACTGTAATTAGCCACCTAAATTGATTACTTGTTGATGTGTCAATGGCAATTTCAAAATAAAATCTAATTTTTAGTTCTTTTATCTTTTAATTAAAGGTGAGCTTTAGTTATCCACATCAGCGGGTGTCTTATTATAATAAGAAGAATAAAGATGACCCCTAGTGTCAATTTAGGTTACTTTGGCAGTTTTTGATGATGAGCAACAAAACTGTAGAATTTATTAGCCTTTGATAGACGGATTCTAGGCTAGACACAATTACATGCAAAAATGTGTTATTAGGTTCAAGCCTAGTAGTACTATGTACTTGGGTTTTGAGAAGCATTTTTGTAATTTTAACACTTTTATCATGTAGTTCCAAATAACATTGACTTAAGTCTTCCATGTAACTCCAAAATTCCACTTCAAGTTAAGTCTTCTTCCCGAATTAAATGGTTTAAATTAATTGCAGTTCTTAACCTTGGAATATGTTACCTGTACAAGTGTATCACTGTGTATGATGGACCACAAACATCGTAGTCACGTCTTCAAGAAACTAACGAGACGAAATTATGTACCGAAATTAAAGATTCTTTTCAGAATTTGTCTAGCTTGCTGGTATGATAACCACCTAAGCTTTGTTTAAAAGAAAATAAATTTATGATACTGGATTTAGTTCAACGGGTCGGGTTGAGTATTTGAGATATAGTGAATGTAATAGAGAGAGACAAGATATGTATGTGGTTCGGCCCAATTAACTAAGCAGCCTACATTCACATGTGGTGTGTGTGTGTGTGTGTGTGTGTGTGTGTGTGTGTGTGTGTGTCAGTGATTACACTATATCGAAAACTATTTATAAAGTTTAGTGAAGGAGCATATTGATGATCCAACAATGGACTGGAACTATCAAGGGCTACCATACACAACTGTTTATAGTATTCTAGGGAGATTTTAGCTGACTAGTTTCGTAACCTCAAGGAGAGAGAGGAAAAAACCGGCTGTGAGGCTCTAGGGGCTAGGGATGTAAAAGTCGGATCCTTCTAGAACGAGAGGAGAACCCTCTATTACAAGTTGGGCGTCCTAAATGATTAAGGAGAGTGATTGGATGACTGTTTCCTTATCCTAGCAGTCCTAGTTTAGGTCGACTCTAGTTGGCGATTTATCTAGGAGTCACTGAGTCTGCGCCATGTGATACTTATTGTAGAGCTATATCTGAGTTAGACTAGGACTGTTCTGCTAAGGAGAAGGCTACCCGAGCACTGAATTCCGACCAGGAGGTTGGCGTCTTCTCTTGATGAGGCCTAGCTCATGATGAAGGAATTTTGTGAGTCATTTCCCTTCTTTTTTCTTAAAGATTTTATTTTAGAAATTCTTGATTCTTAATTTGTTTGAGCACGAAGGAAAACACAAGTGAACTAGCTTTTCTTCTTGTTTTCAATTTTCATTTTCTTTTCATTATCTAAGTCCATAACCATAAGGTGGGGTGGAGGATTAAGGGACCAGGGTTGTCCCAGGTCCCCCTGGAATTTTAAGAATTAAAATTTTACCCCTCCCCCTTAACAAACACCCAAATATAAGTAAGACATGTGCGTGATGAAAGAGAGAAGGGAGAGGAGGGAGACTTCAGGTGACAGTCAGGCAACGACAGATGACCAGAGTCGCACGTGACATCTAGGGGTGTAACATAACCGACCAGACTGACTGAACCGATCGGTTCGGTCGGCTTTCAAAAACTTCATGTAGTGTAAAACAGAACTAGAACAAAAATTTACACTAAACCGAACCAAGAACCTAAACCGATCGATTTGACTAAAAATTGCATCCAACAGAACCAAATCACTTTTACCCCTAGCGATGTCTGGCGACAGGTGAACAGGTAGGTGGGAAGAAGGTTGGGAGTTTAAGTCACCTCTATTCCTTGCCCGAATGTGATTCCGCGATACCATTAAGTTTTGTTGATTCGAGTATTCTTTGTGAGCTTTCAAGCTATGATTTGTTGATTAGGGTTTAGAATTTGTTTCAAACTAGGGTTTGTTTCAATTGGAAAATTTGTTAATTTTTTATTTAATGGATTTGTGAATATGTGAATAGGGTAATATGTGAATTGCGAATTTGTGTATTATGTTGATAGTTGATAGTTGAATATGTGAATTGGGAAATTTTGTAAATTTACGTAGTTGATTCATTCGAATGGTTGTGTGGTTGGGTAGTTTATAATCATTTTATAATGTTACATAGTTATAGAGAAATATTATCAAAAGATTTTAAAGACTGGAGAATCAGCTTCTCAGTCCCTTCAGAGTGATCTATTGGCTGGTGTGGTAGGTCATAGCCTCATACGGTTGAAGTCTGGTCATAAATTCAATGTGGAGCCCACAACCAATATTAGTGGATTATTTGGATATATAGAATTCACATTAGTATGCTACGATGATACCCACAACAAATATAAGTAAGACATGTGCGTGATGAAAGAGAGAAGGGAGAGGAGGGAGACTTCAGGTGACAGTCAGGCAACGACAGATGACCAGAGTCGCACGTGACATCTAGGGGTGTAACATAACCGACCAGACTGACTGAACCGATCGGTTCGGTCGGCTTTCAAAAACTTCATGTAGTGTAAAACAGAACTAGAACAAAAATTTACACTAAACCGAACCAAGAACCTAAACCGATCGATTTGACTAAAAATTGCATCCAACAGAACCAAATCACTTTTACCCCTAGCGATGTCTGGCGATAGGTGAACAGGTAGGTGGGAAGAAGGTTGGGAGTTTAAGTCACCTCTATTCCTTGCCCGAATGTGATTCCGCGATACCATTAAGTTTTGTTGATTCGAGTATTCTTTGTGAGCTTTCAAGCTATGATTTGTTGATTAGGGTTTAGAATTTGTTTCAAACTAGGGTTTGTTTCAATTGGAAAATTTGTTAATTTTTTATTTAATGAATTTGTGAATATGTGAATAGGGTAATATGTGAATTGCGAATTTGTGTATTATGTTGATAGTTGATAGTTGAATATGTGAATTGGGAAATTTGTAAATTTACGTAGTTGATTCATTCGAATGGTTGTGTGGTTGGGTAGTTTATAATCATTTTATAATGTTACATAGTTATAGAGAAATATTATCAAAAGATTTTAAAGACTGGAGAATCAGCTTCTCATTCCCTTCAGAGTGATCTATTGGCTGGTGTGGTAGGTCATAGCCTCATACGGTTGAAGTCTGGTCATAAATTCAATGTAGAGCCCACAACCAATATTAGTGGATTATTTGGATATATAGAATTCACATTAGTATGCTACGATGATACCCTCAACTTGCCTAAAAAATTCTCTGAAAATTGACCTCCAGTTTTGAGTGATACCATCAAGTTGCCTAAAAATTTATGTGAAAATTGACCTCCAGTACTTTTGAGTCTTCATGTGATTCCAATCCCAATTCAAAATCCGGTATTCTTCCGAAGTTACAAGTGGTAAAAGGGATGGGTTCGAAATAATTCATCGTTTCATCAAGGAATATTGTGATCAAGAGAATCCTGACCGTTGAATACATTCCTGTGGGGGTACATATTATCACATACTGCTGACGGTGCATAAGACTAAGGGTGTGTTTGATAAAACTGAAAACTAAGTGCTGAAAATTTAAGTGATTGAACTTGCAATACTGAAAACAGTTTTTCAAGTACTAAAGTAGACTGCATTCAGTGATTATTTTTAGTATAAGTTTTTCACTAAAGTTTTTAGTGATTTTTTTTTACTGTTTTTAAAATTAAATGGTACGTTATCAAATGCACTGAAAAAAATGAATACTAAAAGTTTTTATTTTTATCACTTAACTGAGTTATTAAACACACCCTAACTCTTGCATAAGGGATGATCTCACAATCACCGTAGTCATGAAACTTTAAGAAGAGGGAGTTTAGCAAAAGACAAACTGCAAAAGAACAATAGGAAATTGTGTTCCACAGTTGATGTGATAGATTTGAATATTCCCAAGAAATGGATGTTTTATTTTTTGGGAAACAACTTGGGTGCTGTAATCTCAGCACAGTTGGTGTTGTGCAAGACACAGCATCAATAGTAAAATTGTCTAATTTTAAAAACTTACTTTTTACAAAAGCAATTTTACTATTAATGCTGTGTCTTGCACATCACCAACTATGCTGAGATTACAGCACACAAATTGTTTCCCATTTTTTGGATGGGATGTTCAATACATGTGTACCCTGCTGGTTCAACAGCCACTTTTTTTTTTTTTTTGTAAGAGTTCACAGAAATATGGATAAGTATTTTGTTAGAATTAAAGCATTTTTGTTTAGTGCAATGCACGTGGTAAGTGTGGGTATTGTGTTCGTAGGTGCATGGTATGGTTATTCTCGATCTAATGAGATTGAACGGTTTTTTTGCGAACAGCATCTTGAGTTGTCAAAAGGGAGAATTAATTAACATCTCTAGAATGGATTGTTAATGGTGATTAGTCTAGTTCAATTTTTTTAAAGGAGGAAATTATTATGTTTTTGAATTTTATGGCTTTAAGTCCACTTTTAAATTTAAGATAAGACTTTTTGACAAAATTGCCCCCGTTACACATGTAAAAAGTTGCTGATTCTATTTTGTCACCTCAGTATGTTCTTCAGGTAAATGGTTTTTTTTTTTCAAACTTTAAAATGCAGTAGCATTCAAACCACAACTCCATTTGCAATAAAATTTATATATTTGTACTTTAGAAGGAAAGATCTATCAATCAGGATCCATAGTGACTGAATCAATGTAAAAAAAAATAAAAATTCTTGTTACCGTCGGACCATTATAACGAAACGTAATGTCACTGTCTCTTTTGTGACAGTAACATGATACTACCTTTGAATTTTTATTGTTATTATTCATATTATTATTATTGATATGCTACTGTCTTTAACTAGACAGTAACATCTGAAAATTGGCCATAATTTTGCAATTATTAAGTCAAACTGAAGAAATTTTATTGTCGACGACATGTTACTATTTCTTTGTTCAATACCATATTGCTAATCTTTAATGCTATGTTACTGTTTTTTGTATGAGGATCGTTTAAAAACAGTAACATATACTAAATGGGCCTAATTTTGTAACTTTATGTAACAATGTTGTTACTATCTATGTAAAAATGTTTAGTTTTTGATAATAGGTTACTGCACTTACTTGGAAAGTATTATAAAGGCAGTATCATTTGATAAAATTGCTACATTTTTGCAAATATTTGGTCAATTTGAAGAAATGTCGATAGTATCATGTGACTATCTCATGTTACTGTTTTTACCTGGCCGGGCAGCACTTAAAGACATCAAAAAAATTTTTGTTTAAAGAATTTATATGCACTATGGATCTTGTTTGATAGGTCTTGTTTTGTAGATTACAAATATATAATTTTTATGAAAAAATAATTTGTAGTTTAGAAGTTATGACAATTTAAAGTTTGGAAAACAAAAAAAATAACTTCCTTAAATTATGGACTGAGGTGGCATATGTGTAGTGTAATTGTTGAACATAAGGAAAGTTGGCATTTTTGTCCACTGAAAATCACAGGGACCTTTGGTACCACACAAAAAAAGTGGGGATCTATCTCCTATTATGGTCCAATGTGGGGACCTATGGCCAGACCTTGTCAAAATGTATGTTTGAACAGTAAATGTAGGGTAAATTACATTTTAGTACCATGTAATTTGGGCCCTTTAGTTTCAATTATACCACTTTGGTTCTTGTAGTTTTCAATTGGTTTCAATGTAGGCACTGCCTCTAACTCCGTCAGTGCAACTTGACGAAAAATTCACATTTTTGTGCCCTATAGTTCGGGTGAAGTTTCACTTTGAACTTTGAAGTTTAGGCGAAGTTTCACTTTGAGCCCTAGAATTTCGGAGAAGTTTCACTTTGGGCCCTGGAGTTTTTAAGACATATGAGTGCGCCGTCAAGTTACACTAGCGGAGTTAGAGGTAAGGCCTACATTGAAAACAATTTAAAACTAGAGGGACCAAAGTGATGCAATTTAAATTAGATGGCCCCTAGTCGAACTTCGTACAAATTAACTACATGGTACTAAAGTGTAATTTAACCATAAATCTAATATGGAAATATCAACCTTCAAATTGGACCAAAAGTCACAAGAAGAGCAAATATCAATTAACAATGTCTTTGAAGCAGCAACCATATATATGACAACTGTTGGGGGAAAAATGCGGAAATTCCAATATTAGGAGCAACACTTCCTACCTTTGTCTAGTGTAAATTAAATAGGTACAAAAAATATCCAAGCAACAATGGATAAATTATTTTCACCACAATCAAGCAAAAATTATATAATAATAAGACACCCAAGCAAGAAATTAATAAACACCAAAATTTATGTGGAAAACCCTCCAATGGAGAGGGAAAAAATCACAGGACAACTCCGAAATATTCCACTATATCAAAATAAGGAATACAAATGTTCTCTCAAGTTCTTGCCCTAAACTTGAGGTATTCAATCAACTAGAGAGTGAGCACAAGGGTTACCTCTTAGGGTTCACAATACCCAAAGGAATACAAGTAAAGAACCTTCAAAACCTCAAAGGATTTGAGTAGCGAAACAGTCCCTTGATTACCAAATCATGCGCCTCCTTCTCTCTCCCTCTCTCAGCCGCGATGCACACTGCTCTCCAGAAAAAACGTCTCTGTAGCTATGTATTGCTGCGCTGCCGATATCACCCAAGGCTACTGCCTTTAATAACAATGATACAAAAACATTTGATTGGGCCACTAAATGACTGGGCCCGTAAGGCCCACTATCAGCATTAATACTCCACTAGCAAAGCAAAGTCCAACCCAATTAAATGGGTTATTATCTCATGTGTGTGGACACATGGCACACCCAACAACAACAGCCATTAAACTCACTGTCATATACCAGAGATGCACAAACTAATTACAAATAGAACCATCACAAACAAGGTTAGGAAGGGAATGTCATATTTGAGTGGATGGGAAGAGTTTCTCCACAGTCTAAATGTGTAGATTTCAAAAACAAAGATTGACAAGAGGAAGAATAATCATTGTAGATCGAATTAGTGGAAATAGCATTGTACTCATAATCATATGTTCAAAAACAATTAATTCTTATCTGTATGGATATATAAAATCTTGTCACACCAAAAAAGAAAAAGAATCCAGAAGAGTAATCTAATATGATTGGCAGTCTTCTATAATGCCTACCAATTTAAAGAAGGGATCCACTGTTCAAAGAGAGTCTTATATAACCATTGTAGATCGAAGAAGAAATAAAGAGAGTCTTCTGCGCGTAAATCAATTTAAAGAAGGGATCCACTGTTCAAATTTCTTAATTATGATCTTCTGGTTTCTTTCTTAGCATAGAGTTAAAGGTGCATTCAACAATTACATATGTTCCAGAGAATAGTGCTATGGTTCCCTAGGGCCATGAGTTTTTGGTGCCCTAGGCGAGCTTCTAATATAGGGCCCTCTATATATTAGCACGAACCAACCATTATAAGGTATCAAATTATTATAAACAACAAAAATAATCACGAACCAGCTCTAATGAAACATTTAACTACCATATGATACCAAAAAAAAAAAAATTCGCATAAAAAATTATTAACAAAGAAGTTGTTCAGTGGTTTTTTTTTTTTTGCAAACTAAATCTCAAGGCATGTATTGATCGTTAATTTTGGGCGGTTAAGATTGGTGGTTGGTGTAGGATTACTACGTTGGGTTTTGGGCTTAAAAGGATTTTGAGGCCTTTTCATATTTAGGAGAGTACTTGTGTTTGGGGCCTTTTAAGCGAAAAAGCTAATACTACAAGTATCGAAGTGTTCGAAACTTTAAATTTTACCACATTTGTGGGGCCTAGGCCATTGTCTACCCTGTCCATAGACAGGGCTGGGTCCGTGCTTTCCAAACTTGAGTTATTGTGACATTATGTAATACAACTATTGAGCCAATTTGGAAACCATATTTGGGAGGTAAATTTGAGAAGAATAGCATTACTCATGTTGAAAAACAATTAATCTAAAGGAGAAGGCACAAATCCGTGGCTCCATTAACATAATTGTGGTTGAAGCATAGATCGATTACAATGTACAAATGGACCTTGAAGTGACCCGACCTTCAAGCTGCATGACATTCTGGTGACCAGGTCTCCATAGCCATAAAACCAACACTCTCTGGATCCATCTTAACAAATCGCACCTTCTCGAGGGAAAAATTTTGTCAATTTTCCAAATTCAAATCTCAAATCCCCGTCTCAAATGAGTCCACTGAATTTTGATTGAAGGATGTTGAAGTGACCCCACAGTAGTCAGTTGGTCCACTAAATTTTAATTGATGCCACATCATTTAAGATGAAAATTTAATATTTGAATTTGGAAAGCATAGCTTTACTCAAACTTATAAGTCCCTGGCCTTGTCCAATTTAAATCATTCAGCAACATGAACATTATCTCAACCAAAAAAATAAATAAATAAAACTTGATTATCTACACATGCCAAAACTATACATAATAGAAGTTGACTTGCAGGGGTATGCAGTGCTACAAAAAGTTCTAAAATCCATTGGTGAAGGGACCACTTCATTGTCATTGCAAATTATTTTTTGAGCGACGTAAACAGAAATAAAAACTCTTTGCACAAAAAACCAAAGAGTTGCATTGGACAGAAGAAATTGATTAGAAGGTGTGTGAGTTCTTTAGTGATGTGAATGAGATATATGGATGGGTATAACACGTAAGCAGGTTAGTATAGGTGGAACAATAAATAAAATATGATAAAATAATGCAGAAAGTGTAGTAGAATAATAATGTATAAAAATGCAGTAGTGGGTTGGTGATCGTTGAGGACTAGTGTATGGAAGGGAGTTATTCTATGAGGCTAAAGGAGAGGTAGGAGAGGGTTGAGTAATGGCTGAGGGTTGTGCCTTCGGGTGGTGTTTGAGAAGGTGGTGTATGTCTTAAGTGCTCAGAACTGCAGCTTAAGACTGGGTTAAGGCTTAAACTCTAGGTTCAGCTCGGGTTTTACTGCCTTGTTGGATGTATTGAATGGGGGTTGGTATTTATACAGGGTTTGTGAGGATTAGGGTACAGCTGGAAGGAGCTGAGTTGGCATCTTCGAAGTGGTTCGCCTGTTTAACATAGGTGAGGGACTTAAATGTGTATGTTTAAGGTAGTTGGGGTCATTGAATGAGATGTGGACAAGCCAAGGGGGTGAGTCATACGAGATGAAGGTGTTGTCACTTTCGTGATTCGGTCGGTCAAAGGGGATGATGTTTTTATTGGTGCAGAATGCTAAGCAAGTGGTATTGTCGCTTGAAGTGACAACTCAACAGTGCGTAGTGATCAAAGGAGAATGGTTTTTATTGGTGCAGAGGTTTAAACGAGGGTGAATACCGAAGTTAAGGCCATTGGTGCAAACCCTTAAGCGAAGGGGGAATGCTGAGACAATGCTATTGGCTCGCAGAATATTCAGCGAGGTCGAAGTGACTAAGCAAGGTGAGAGTCAAGGGTTTCAGTTGGTCTTGTGGTCGTAGGCCTCTAATTGGTTGTGAGGCTGGAGGCAGGGCACGTGATGCTGGTTACGTGTCTCTCTTTCTCTTTGGGACCAACCCTACCTTTACCCGTGAGGCGTTCAGGTAGGGAGGTGCCCCTGGTTCTAGCCACCGAGCCATGAGTTCTCGAGTTCCCAATGGATCTGGCCACCCTTGGTACTGCTTCATGACCAAGGGTGGGGAATTCACGTGTGAGTGTGTGTTTGTGTGTAGTGAAGTGTTCATGGGGAGTGTGGAGGGGAGATCCGTTGTAAGTTACGCCTAAGAGCGAGTGGTGACTGCAAGCGATGGTCGATTTCATGGTGAGTGGTCATTCGATGTCATGGCTAATCGATGACACGAATGGTCATTCCAAGTGATAGCAAGCTTTGACCAGTGCTCGATGGATTAAACAATGTCCATGTGTCCAATGGGCGGTGGTATAGCGAGTGGAGAGGGTAGTAGGTGGAATGGGCCCACTTTACTTTCCTTTGCTTTATTTTGGGTGGGCTCAATCGTAGTGGGCCTCAGGTGACTACTCTGGATGGGCTTCGGAGTGAGTTGCTTGAGGCTGGCCTTTTTCAGTCGTGGAGTTTCATAGTGGGCTCTGTGGGGGTGGGCCCTGTTTTGTGGGCATTCTGAAGTGGGTCTTCCGACTGGTTACTGTGAAGTGGGTTTCGGGATGGTTACTCTGAGTAAGTTCATCGATGGGTAGACATGCAGATTGGGTATTTTTGGTTATAGCGGGGCCCATCACTTGGAGACAGCATTGAGTACATGTGGAGTCATTGGTAACATGTGTTGGTCAAACTATGTGAGTTGTGAACCATTACCTACATTAGCCCCCCTGTCCGCATGCTAGGCGTAAAGCGGCTAGGATGCGGGCATGATCTTACGGCCTGGCTTTTCTGATGGCGAATGGACACCTCATCTTTACTGGTGACTTTGTTGACGATTGATGGACCTCTCAACTTTTGCAGTCTCAACTTTTGCAGGTGGTACTGGTAACTTTGCTGGTCACGAATCTGGTTGATAACTTGATGGACCTTTTTTTTTTGCAGGTAGTACTGGTAACTTTGTTGGTGGTGAATCTGGTTGATAACTTGGTCTAGTAGAAATTAGTGTTGCTCTGTATGTATTATTCTGGGATAGCTGCTATAAGAAGGGGACTTTGGAGAAGTCATACATCCAATTCTTCTATACACATTCTCTCTTACTCATTTGGTGAAAGTGTGAGACATGCTTCAGATTGCAGAAAGCTCCCTCTCGGGGCTATTACCATGTGAGTTTGCGAGAGTGTGTTGGCGATGGCATGGGGACCGGTGGCGTCAAAACTTCTTAGGAGTGGGTCTTCATGTTTTGCCTAGCATATTTTTAGGGATCAGTGTAAAAATGAGGAGGTTTCATTTTTAGCAGTGTACATGCTTTATCCAAGTGTCATGTCTCTTTACGGTGTTTGGGGCAAGTAAATGATTTATACTGCCCTCCCCATACTGAAGTTTTTGATTGGAATGAGTTGGTGACATCATTGTATTTTCGTTCTCCTTCTTTGTGTGTCCTCTTTTCACGAAAGCACTTGGCTACTGCAGTCTTGGACTTTTATCCTTAGGAGACTCTATAGTGGGACACGAAGTGATAGACCGAGTTCTCGTTATGTAGATTAGGGGGAGAGCACGGTGCTCGTGCCACCTTATGGAGATAAGGGTCGTGCCTTACATTGGAGATATAGAGATTAGGGAGGAAGCGCATATCGCTCGTGCTGCCCGATTCTTCGAAAATATGGAGATTAGGGTGGAGAGCGGTTGCTAGTGCCATCGCTATTCTTCGGAGATATGGAGATTAGGGGGAAAGCGGTTGCTCGTGCCTCCCTTTAGTGGAGAGTGCGATACTCGTGCCACCTTTCTCGAAGGGGGAAGCGAGTTGCTTGTGTCATCCTAGTGAGGCTCTCAAATCGAAGTAGAGGGTATTACCCGTGCCACTCAATTGAGATAGGGGGAGAGCGAGATGCTCGTGCTACCTTATGGAGAGTGGAGCTCAATCGTTACGGAGAGACGGAGAGTAAATCATAACAATACTGATATTGATAGTGGAGTTGACAGTGATAGTGGTGATTACTCATGATGTGATGTATTGTTTCGATGTATTAACGTACTTGTAGTATTTGGAGAGGGTACATGGTAAGAGTGGGGATGTGTTTGGTTGCCACAATTTTTGAACGATCCTCATGCTTTGCCCTTCTTAGAGATATATACCCAGTGAGCTTTGTGCCTTATAGCACCAACAGTGAAATAATGTAAATATTTTTCTGAGGGATGCAAAGTCCAGTTCTTCAAGTAAGCTTCGATGGGGTACTTGAGGGTGTGAGAAAGACCCTATCTGAGTGAATGTCGTTTACATATGAACAGCATAGCGTTGGTTGGTGAGGGAGCAAGTGGTGGTGGCGGCGGCATCATGTCGGTGGCTAGAGAGTGAATTTGTTGGAGCAAATAGAGCATCTCGTTGTCTAGTAAGTGGTGGTGGTATCATGTCACTGCCTATAGAATGAATTTACTGGCGAGAGAGCAAATGGGGTATGTCGCTGGCCATAAGTGGAAGTGGCATGATGCTGGCAAGAGAGCAAGTGGTGACTGTGGCAACATGTCTATTGATTGTTGCTGTCGAGAGATCAAGTGGAGGCCGCGTGTCTTGTGACAAGCATGTTTGTGCGGACATTGTTTTCACCGTGGTCTTTGGGATAGTAAAGTTGGAAAATTTGTCTCTTCAGAGGCCCATTTTTTCTTGGCTTCTATGTTGATGTGGTGATGCTGAGGACGAGCTAGGATTTGTCAGTCCTTTACATTAATTCCACCAACAACAAGTGTGTTGCGACTAATTATACATGATGGAGCCAGCTTTTGTAAGGGGTCTGCTCCTAGTCAGTGGAGCAAGTGAGAGAGAGTGAGGCTGACCAACCGTTTGGCCTTGAATTTTGGAGAGTGAGCTGTCTAAAATTGAGCAAAAAATTGGATGTGGCTTGTAACTCGGAGGTCCCTTTAATCTGCCTCTCAGTGAATGTGGACTCCTTGGGATACAACTTAGGTATGAGACTGTATAGATCAACGGATCCCTTCTCCTCCCCCCATTTGAAAAGAAATAAAGAGGTCGCGGCTTAGGTGGAACTTTTCCTTCTCCACCCTTGGAAAGAAATAAAACCTTCTCGATAAAAAAAATTGGTGCAACGTTTTCCTTCTTGAAAAGAAACTGGTGGTGGCCTGGCTTTGGCTGTGATGTACTGCAGTATGTACTGGATGTACTATATGTGGGAAATATAGAATTCCTTTTTGGCCAGTAATAGGTAGCTTTGGTAAGAGAATGAGAGTGGTTGGTTGTTTAGTAAAGCGGAGGTGTGGTAACTATGTCCGTATCTTGGGTGGTGTCAGGTGATGGTGGGAGGTATCGGAGAGCGACAATTGGGATGTTGTAGCAGCGATGGGTTGGTCAAAGCAGCAGATTGAGGCTATTGATGATCCAATGGGTGGTATACCCTTGATGTGGGTGGTTGGCTCGGGAGTAGCGATGGAAGTGTCGTCGCTTGGTCTATATGGTTTGGTCCTGCGGATTGATGATGTTATTTTTATCGGTGGAGTGTGCGTATGTCGGTGCTGGCGATGGCATTGTCGAGGGCAATGGTGGGCTTGGGGCACGTCGAATAGGGTTTATGTGTCGATGGTGGGCATCGTTGAGTGGGACTGGGGTATCGACGATTTCGTCAATTAGGTGTTAGGGAGTGGTGATGACAAGGTAGTGGGGCAGGAAGTAGCGCTGTATGGCGTTGTCGGCAGTTGGTGGTTCGAGTATCCATGGTTCGATGATGGAGTGGTGTGGCCCCAAGAGTTGGCGACGACAAGGGGTCGGTGATGACAAGTGGCTGTCGATGGGGGTTATCTAGCGGCTATAAGTGTTATCGACGGTCTTGGTGGTGGTGGGATGGGTCCACTTTGTGTCGAAGAGGGGTTGTGTGTCGCAAGGCTGGTTGGGTCCGCTGTTGTGAAGCGACGGTGAGAGTTTGGGTAAGTGTTGGTGGTGGCTTGGTCTTGGCGACGACGAGAGTGGGCTCAGCTTGGTATCGGGGATGAGAAGACACGAAGAGGGGGAGGGGGTGGGGGGGTAGGCCCAAGGGCCGGTGACAGGGTGGCGATGGGTTACGAGGTGGTGGTGATGTGTTGGAGGTCTATTGGTGATCTTGGCGACGACAAAGGGGTTTTTAATTTTTATTTAATATTTTGCTTTTCAATAGCGACGGTTTTTTTTTTTTTTTGGGTTAGGAGATAGCGTTGGTAATACATGTGTTTTGTCGCTGGTCGCAGGGCTAGTGGGACCTGCCAGTGATAGGCTGAGGCGACGACGGCCTCCCCTTGTATCGTCGAGTTGGGATTTCGCTAGTGATGTTTTCTTCCAGATAGCGACAGTTGTGTAGCGTAATGGGCTACATCAATGGAAGTACGTTGGTGGAGATGGTGATGGGGGAATCAGAGGTGGGTTTGGCGACGAAGGGGTTTGGGTGGGTCTGCCATTGTTAGGCGATGGTGAGGGTTTGGGCCCTCGACGACCCTGATGGTGAATGTCGAAGGTAGGGTGTTTGGCGATGGGGGTGCTGGCGATGAACCGTGTGGGCTTAGAGTGCTGTCGCTGCTGGGTTAATCTAGCGACGGTACCAAGAAAGGTGTTTCCCTTTTCTTTTCTTTTTTTGTGTTGTGTGCAGTCGTCGGATGTGATTGTCGGTGGTTGGAAGTTGTATGGTTGAGGTTGGGATGGTTATGAGTCGTGTCGATGGCAAGGAGGTGGCGATAGTCATGGCGATTAGGGTAGGCTGGGGTCTGAGTCGATGGACCCCTCTTTTGTAGCGATGGGTCGGTGCTTTGAGTATCGATGGCGCTATCGCTGGTGTGTTGTTGATGGCGCTATCGCTGGTGTTGATGGCACTATCGCTGGTGTTGATGGCGCTGTTGCTGGTGTGTTGTTAATGGCGCTGTCACTGGTGTGTTGTTGATGGCATTGTCGATGGCGCTGTCACAGGTGTGTCGTCGATGGCGCTGTCGCTAGTGCTGTTACTGGTGTTGTCACTGTGGCGCTGTTGATGGTGTGTTGTTGATGGAGCTGTCGATGTTTTATCTTGTCGATAAAGATGGTTAGCAGCGATGGAGGTTGGTGTCTATGGGGCTTGGCGATGGGTGTGGACCAGTGGATGGTGTCGATGGGAGGGGTTTTGTCCGATGGTGGGTGAAAAAGGTTGTCAGCGTGGGCGATGGTTGGGATGGTTTTAATCTTTTGTCGATGGTTTTTGGGGTATTGTTGGTAGGCATGTCGATAGGGATAGTGGGCTAGCGACAGAAGTGCCGTCGGTAGGGGTTAGTATGTGGCGATGATAGCCGCTGATGGATCTCGCAGGTTGGGATGGGGTTGGCGATAGGTTCCAGCGATGGATCTGCGTGATGATGGGTTGAGGGGTTTGGTTTGTCGGTGACGAGAGTTAGTGTGGGTTTGGGTATCGATGGGGTGGTGTCGATGAACCATGGGTGGGTCCCAACGATGAGCGGCGGTACTGAAAGGATGGTGTGTCGATGGCTAGAGGGTGTGGGTACTATCTGTAGATGAAGTGTGGTAGTTGTCGGCGATGGGGTTGGGTGATCTCAAAGGGGGTTAGCGACAGAGAGGAGAGAGGGCTGGTGGCGACGGCTGCTTCAGCGGCGGTTGGGCAGTGCCGAGTGGGTTGGGGCTAGTGACGGCGCTTCGTGGGTATTTGGGCGGTGAGAGGGGGTGAGTGGGTGAGGGTGGAGAGAGAGAGTGGGGCGATGGACCATGGTGGGCCCTATGAGTTGGCGATAGCAGAGGCGGCGAGGTCTCGACGAATTTTGTCGATGGAGTGGTGATGGTTGGGTTCGACCGTCGATTGGGATTGTCGGTGGGGTGTGTGGGTGATGACATAGTGGGACATAGTAGGACCGGGCATAGCGACAACCTCTCCTTTTTTTGGGCTCGTCGAATGGGGTTAGGGTATAGGTGGTGGGGTCCATGGTTCTGTCGGATAGGAGGTTTTTTGTCGTATAGGTTGGGGGCTATGGAGAGGGGGGGGGGGGGGGGTCTCGGGTATGAAAGAGCCGAAGAGGATTTTCGGAAGTTTATTTTTTTTTGGCTTGTCGTATATATATATACATACTCTTGCTATGGATGTTGGGTGACAAAGCATTGAATGTGCCACGTGCCAACCCATTCGGCTGTGGTCAAAAGTTGGCAGGGGAGTTGGTTTTTTTAGTGGGTGGGAGCTCTTGAGGTGAGAGGTGCTTTGACTTATTCAATGTAGTGTAGGATAGTAAATTGCAGAGGTGTGTAAGGTGGTCTACGGGCTAGCTTTGGGCTAGCTTTGCAGGGAACATGCAATTATCAAGTGTGGCAAGGCACACCTTAGTATATTGGCTTATTGACTCAACAAAGCAATATCTTTTTCATCCGAGATCTAATTGGAATTATGCAAAAAGCTGCGTACTCATTTTGATGAGCACTCTATTTTGAAATAGTTTGGAATATGTCTTTTTCTAACCAAAAAGGACAATTTAAATGACCCATTAATCTCAACTTTGAGTTGAATTTTTAGAAAACTGATGTCAATAAGTCCAATTTTGATAAAAATTATGACTTTTAAAATTCAATTGCATTTTTTTTTATCACATATAACATGCGTGTATGTACGAGAGAAAAATGTGAGGTTGTAGTGCGATCACGTGTCACTTTGATGGAGAATTTTTTTTGAAATTTGATATAAAAATATATATATATATATTCTTCTCAAAATATATATATATATATATATATTTGTAACTTGATGACAGAAAACTTACAGTGTCAGTCTTAACATTTTGGGGGTCCAAAAACAAAATTCAAAAAATTGAGGCGCTCTACAAGCAATCATAATATATATATATTTGAGATATGGCGACTAAGGCTATATAGTGTGCTATCATTTTGAGTGGGGGGGCCAGAACTGTTGTTTGGGTGGTTTGTGCTCAAAATTGACATTAAAAGATTGTAACCACTAGGACCAAAAAATTGGATGTGGCTTAATCTTTGGTTCATATTTGTTAGAGATGAAACAAAAATTAAAAGTACCACGTGTACTAATTTTTTTTAAAAAAAAATTTGTACTACTTCATGGTACAAAGCCTTTAGTTATAGACTATGTACGTTTAAAAGTATGGTGATACATGACCAAGAAATTATGGGGTGTGGCCTGGAGCAAAATCACATGCTTGACTTTTTGATCCAATGAAAGTTTGACTTGTTTGATTTCGTTTTGCAAGAAGGGTAGTTTTGAAAAGTAAGTAAAAATTTTATCCAAATTTTGTAAAGTGTGGACAATAATTTTGGGATATCCCCAAAATAGAATAGTAAACTCTAAAAAATAGACGGTGATACCATGTAAGAGAGAGTGTGGGTCCCACTTATTTAGCTATGTGGACCCGGGAGGTGATGACTGATGAGGGGTAGCGGCGATGAATTGCGATTGCATTTGTGGGTTCTGGGTTTGTCGGTAGGGGTTGGGCTTGGTGAGATGAAGTGGCGATGGGTCATGTGGGTCCCATAAGTTGGCGACAGTAGGGCTAGTGGCGACGACACCCATTTTATTTTTTTTAGCTGCAGTGTTGATGAGGGTGGAGTGGATGAGAAATCGAGTGGGTTGGAAAGAGAAAGTAAGGTAAGAGAGTGGTGAGAGAGACCCGAGGGGAGGGGGTGTAGTATATACATATATGTTTATATATACGTAGTAATATACATGTAAGGAGGGTCGGGAGGAGAGAGAGAAAGAGGGGAAGATAGAGAGAGAGACCCGAGAGGGAGAGGGGGAGGGGGGGTTGGTAGGTTTTTTTTTTGGGAAAATTGGTGAAAGGGTCATTAAGAGGAATTTTATTGGGGTTAAAGACAATTTAAAATACACATTGAAAGCAAGTCCTGCCAGAAAAAGACAAAAGAAATAAATTTGGAAAAACCACATTTACCCTCGCCACACGCGCCACATGGCATGATCCCGGCCTGCCACACGCGCCACATGCGCATGACTCTTGCATTCCCACGCGCCTCACGCAAATGTTTGCTTTCCAAACAGCTTGCACCATGTGAGTATTGCACCATATAATTTTTAATTTTCAAAAAATATTTTTAAACTTTAAACCTCCATAACTTTTGTTCTACAACTCCATTTTTTGTAAATTTTAGACCGTTGGAATCGTGTCGACGAGATCTACAAAACTAGTACCATTGTTGATATGTTTTGACAAAAAATTTTTTTCAAGTTTTTACATATATGAATAATAAGTGAAATTTAACTGAATATCTAAAATGTTAAGTGAAATTTCATTTGACTGCATATATGAATAATAAGTGAAATTTCACTTATTATGAGTAACAAGTGAAATTTTACTTAATATTTCATGTACTCAGTGAAATTTCACTTATTAAGTGAAATTTTACTTATTATTCATATATGTAAAAATTTGATTTTTTTTTTCCTCGAAACATATCAACATGGGTACTAGTTTTGTAGATCTCGTCGACACGATTACAACGGTATAAAATTTGCGAAAAATGGAGTTGTAGAACAAAAGTTATGGAGGTTTAAAGTTTAAAAACATTTTTTCGAAATTAAAAATTATACGGTACAATACTCACACCATGTGAGCAGTGATTCGCGCGTGATAGCACGGTGGCAGACAAATTGCCCACGTGGGCGCGTCAGGGAGATGCTAAAGTGAGGTTAACTTGTGCGTTTGACTTGATATTTGACTTGGCTATTTCCTTTAAGGGTAATTTGGTCTTATGAAAAGAGTAAAATGGATTTGAAAAGTGATATTTTAATATTGTGGATGTAGGTTAAAAATGGGCCTGGACTTTTGTCCTTAGTGAGTTTGTTGTTAATAGGCTGTCTTTTAATCCAATTATGCCTAACTTTAAGGACCTTAAGCCAAGCCTCCCTTTTTTTTTTTTTTTTTTATTTGGTGTGGTAGTGGGCCCATAGAGAGAAAGAAATGAGAGGGACTGAAGGGGACTTCGAGTGGTTTGTCGTAGTGTGTGTGACCCGAGGGTGGCTGAGTAAGGGATTTCATATGGTGTATATATAGTGTGACTGACTTCTAAGTGTGAACAAAGCACTTTGAAACAATAAATTAAGCTGGTGAATACTTTTGGCTGGATCACTTATCATTGTGGGTAAAAAAAAAAGAAACAATTCACGTTGGCATCATTTTCTTTACTCGGTTAAGCTATACATAATTGGACCATAGGAATTTATTTGGTGTGTCAAATATATGGTACAAATGTTGACTTGTAGACACAAAAAAGAACCTTGAATTGCGATATATTTCCGCCCGATGTCCATTTGTCGTGATTTAAAAAGTTACGAGTTCGTGGTGATGAGCACTTTATTTTGCAATGGTTTGGAGCATGTCTCTTTTTTTTTTTATAGAAATAATAAAAAAAAAAATTCAAATGACTCACTTCAAATTTTGGAGATAAAAGAATATTGAAAAGGGATTTTCAATAAATTCAAATATGTCAAAATTTGTGACTTTTGACTTTTGCTAATAAATTGTAGCAAAGAAAGGAAATATAACAAATGTGATTTTATAAAACATGTGTTAACCAAAAATATCTACAGCTGTTCAAAATCAAGCCAACCCATTATTTTATTTATATGTATATATATGTATATATTTTTTGTATATATTTTTCCAGAGAATAATGCTATGGTTCCCTAGGGCCATGAGTTTTTGGTGCCCTAGGCGAGCTTCTAATATAGGGCCCTCTATATATTAGCACGAACCAACCATTATAAGGTATCAAATTATTATAAACAACAAAAATAATCACGAACCAGCTCTAATGAAACATTTAACTACCATATGATACCAAAAAAAAAAAAAAAATTCGCATAAAAAATTATTAACAAAGAAGTTGTTCAGTGGTTTTTTTGTTTTTTGCAAACTAAATCTCAAGGCATGTATTGATCGTTAATTTTGGGCGGTTCAGATTGGTGGTTGGTGTAGGATTACTACGTTGGGTTTTGGGCTTAAAAGGATTTTGAGGCCTTTTCATATTTAGGAGAGTACTTGTGTTTGGGGCCTTTTAAGCGAAAAAGCTAATACTACAAGTATCGAAGTGTTCGAAACTTTAAATTTTACCACATTTGTGGGGCCTAGGCCATTGCCTACCCTGTCCATAGATAGGGCTGGGTCCGTGCTTTCCAAACTTGAGTTATTGTGACATTATGTAATACAACTATTGAGCCAATTTGGAAACCATATTTGGGAGGTAAATTTGAGAAGAATAGCATTACTCATGTTGAAAAACAATTAATTTAAAGGAGAAGGCACAAATCCGTGGCTCCATTAACATAATTGTGGTTGAAGCATAGATCGATTACAATGTACAAATGGACCTTGAAGTGACCCGACCTTCAAGCTGCATGACATTCTGGTGATCAGGTCTCCATAGCCATAAAACCAACACTCTCTGGATCCATCTTAACAAATCGCACCTTCTCGAGGGAAAAATTTTATCAATTTTCCAAATTCAAATCTCAAATCCCCGTCTCAAATGAGTCCACTGAATTTTGATTGAAGGATGTTGAAGTGACCCCACAGTAGTCAGTTGGTCCACTAAATTTTAATTGATGCCACATCATTTAAGATGAAAATTTAATATTTGAATTTGGAAAGCATAGCTTTACTCAAACTTATAAGTCCCTGGCCTTGTCCAATTTATATCATTCAGCAACATGAACATTATCTCAACCAAAAACATAAATAAATAAAACTTGATTATCTACACATGCCAAAACTATACATAACAGAAGTTGACTTGCAGGGGTATGCAGTGCTACAAAAAGTTCTAAAATCCATTGGTGAAGGGACCACTTCATTGTCATTGCAAATTATTTTTTGAGCGAAGTAAACAGAAATAAAAACTCTTTGCACAAAAAACCAAAGAGTTGCATTGGACAGAAGAAATTGATTAGAAGGTGTGTGAGTTCTTTAGTGATGTGAATAAGATATATGGATGGGTATAACACGTAAGCAGGTTAGTACAGGTGGAACAATAAATAAAATATGATAAAATAATACAGAAAGTGTAGTAGAATAATAATGTATAAAAATGCAGTAGTGGGTTGGTGATCGTTGAGGACTAGTGTATGGAAGGGAGTTATTCTATGAGGCTAAAGGAGAGGTAGGAGAGGGTTGAGTAATGGCTGAGGGTTGTGCCTTCGGGTGGTGTTTGAAAAGGTGGTGTATGTCTTAAGTGCTCAGAACTGCAGCTTAAGACTGGGTTAAGGCTTAAACTCTAGGTTCAGCTCAGGTTTACTGCCTTGTTGGATGTATTGAATGGGGGTTGGTATTTATACAGGGTTTGTGAGGATTAGGGTACAGCTGGAAGGAGCTGAATTGGCATCTTCGAAGTGGTTCGCCTGTTTAACATAGGTGAGGGACTTAAATGTGTATGTTTAAGGTAGTTGGGGTCATTGAATGAGATGTGGACAAGCCAAGGGGGTGAGTCATACGAGATGAAGGTGTTGTCACTTTCGTGATTCGGTCGGTCAAAGGGGATGATGTTTTTATTGGTGCAGAATGCTAAGCAAGTGGTATTGTCGCTTGAAGTGACAACTCAACAGTGCGTAGTGATCAAAGGAGAATGGTTTTTATTGGTGCAGAGGTTTAAACGAGGGTGAATACCGAAGTTAAGGCCATTGGTGCAAACCCTTAAGCGAAGGGGGAATGCTGAGACAATGCTATTGGCTCGCAGAATATTCAGCGAGGTCGAAGTGACTAAGCAAGGTGAGAGTCAAGGGTTTCAGTTGGTCTTGTGGTCGTAGGCCTCTAATTGGTTGTGAGGCTGGAGGCAGGGCACGTGACGCTGGTTACGTGTCTCTCTTTCTCTTTGGGACCAACCCTACCTTTACCCGTGAGGCGTTCAGGTAGGGAGGTGCCCCTGGTTCTAGCCACCGAGCCATGAGTTCTCGAGTTCCCAATGGATCTGGCCACCCTTGGTACTGCTTCATGACCAAGGGTGGGGAATCCACGTGTGAGTGTGTGTTTGTGTGTAGTGAAGTGTTCATGGGGAGTGTGGAGGGGAGATCCGTTGTAAGTTACGCCTAAGAGCGAGTGGTGACTGCAAGCGATGGTCGATTTCATGGTGAGTGGTCATTCGATGTCATGGCTAATCGATGACACGAATGGTCATTCCAAGTGATAGCAAGCTTTGACCAGTGCTCGATGGATTAAACAATGTCCATGTGTCCAATGGGCGGTGGTATAGCGAGTGGAGAGGGTAGTAGGTGGAATGGGCCCACTTTACTTTCCTTTGCTTTATTTTGGGTGGGCTCAATCGTAGTGGGCCTCAGGTGACTACTCTGGATGGGCTTCGGAGTGAGTTGCTTGAGGCTGGCCTTTTTCAGTCGTGGAGTTTCATAGTGGGCTCTGTGGGGGTGGGCCCTGTTTTGTGGGCATTCTGAAGTGGGTCTTCCGACTGGTTACTGTGAAGTGGGTTTCGGGATGGTTACTCTGAGTAAGTTCATCGATGGGTAGACATGCAGATTGGGTATTTTTGGTTATAGCGGGGCCCATCACTTGGAGACAGCATTGAGTACATGTGGAGTCATTGGTAACATGTGTTGGTCAAACTATGTGAGTTGTGAACCATTACCTACATTAGCCCCCCTGTCCGCATGCTAGGCGTAAAGCGGCTAGGATGCGGGCATGATCTTACGGCCTGGCTTTTCTGATGGCGAATGGACACCTCATCTTTACTGGTGACTTTGTTGACGATTGATGGACCTCTCAACTTTTGCAGTCTCAACTTTTGCAGGTGGTACTGGTAACTTTGCTGGTCACGAATCTGGTTGATAACTTGATGGACCTTTTTTTTTTGCAGGTAGTACTGGTAACTTTGCTGGTGGTGAATCTGGTTGATAACTTGGTCTAGTAGAAATTAGTGTTGCTCTGTATGTATTATTCTGGGATAGCTGCTATAAGAAGGGGACTTTGGAGAAGTCATACATCCAATTCTTCTATACACATTCTCTCTTACTCATTTGGTGAAAGTGTGAGACATGCTTCAGATTGCAGAAAGCTCCCTCTCGGGGCTATTACCATGTGAGTTTGCGAGAGTGTGTTGGCGATGGCATGGGGACCGGTGGCGTCAAAACTTCTTAGGACCTTTGCTATGCTTTGTATCAAGCTTCTATGTGGAGTGGGTCTTCATGTTTTGCCTAGCATATTTTTAGGGATCAGTGTAAAAATGAGGAGGTTTCATTTTTAGCAGTGTACATGCTTTATCCAAGTGTCATGTCTTTTCCGACTGGTTACTGTGAAGTGGGTTTCGGGATGGTTACTCTGAGTAAGTTCATCGATGGGTAGACATGCAGATTGGGTATTTTTGGTTCTAACGGAGCCCATCACTTGGAGACAGCATTGAGTACATGTGGAGTAATTGGTAACATGTGTTGGTCAAACTACATGAGTTGTTAACCATTACCTACAGAAGGAAAACTCAATGTCCATAACAAATAACTTCAACTTATGAACATTCCATAGCTAAAATGGTATTAATGCAAAGATGCATGAAAATCTTAAGCAGTGCATTTCTGAAATTGAGAGAACATAATATGGTGTACATTCATTGCAGCCCTTTACACAAAAACTCAGTAATATATCCATGTACAAAAATAAAAGTAAATGAATTGATTAATCACACTCCAAGTAAGAAAATTTCGACTAAGAAACTAGAAAATTGTGGAGCAATCAGAAAGATTAAGATAAGAAACATGAAAATTGAAAATTATATGCAATTAAGTTCCCTTGATGCATTAGGCTAAATCCCCCTCTTCTCTCTCTCTCTCTCTCTCTCTCTCTCTCTCTCTCTCTCTCAGAGGTGTTTCCACAATAATTGTGGGAAAAAAAAATTAATTATTAAAGTAAGGTGGTTTTTAACTTGAAGACAAAATCTAAGTAAGTCGTCCTCAGTAAGGACGGCTTTAATGATGTCGATTTTAGTAACACCGACTTTATATCTAGGAAAATAAAAAGACTAATTAAAGTCAGTTTTCCTAAATATAACTTTAAAGTCAGTGTTAGAAAAAACGACTTTAATAAAAGTATACCCTACTAATTTTCTTCTGCTAATCAGAGCACGCATCAGACTAATTGAATCAGATAAATCATAAAGTCGTCTTACTAAGACGGACTTTAAAGTCATTCTTACTAAAGACGACTTACTCGAGTTCAGTCTTTATCGTGCATCACAATTCTACCACATCGAGGAACATTCCAGTTTAAGAATGGCATGATTCAACTCTTGCTAACCTTTCATGGAATGGATAAAGAATGAGCATATCTTCACATCCATGAGCTTTCTTGAAAAAATTCTTCCTCGTTCACTTGACAAATGATCTTTTGAGGCAAATAAAAATATTTTCCCAGAATGAGTGTGAAACATTTGCGCAAGTCCAGGAACGTTTTAAAGATCTTCAGTTGTCATGCCCACACCACGGATTCGAAAAGTGGCGCTTAATCAGTTACTTCCTCGATGTACTTCTTCCAAGATCAAAGAAACTGGTTGAAACAATAAGCAATGGTGACTTTCTTAGCAAGAATGAAGATGAAGCTGAGAGTTACTTCAAGTGGCTTGCTGAGACTTCTCCACAATGAGAAAGTAGTGTGGAAGATAGGGAATCATTAATGAAAAGCATATTCAAGTTAAAAAGCATAGGATGAACTAGCTTTGAAATATTAACGGTTAGCTCAAAGGATAGAAGCTATGGAGATACTGCGTCAGGGCTCGAAGAGCCCTATTTGGGCAAGTTGGCTCCCTGGTGTGTCTAGGGTACCTCGAAAATGTCAAGTGCTTGGATAATGGACCTCTGTCGGGTCGAGTCATTAGCCATTTATCATTTTGGATGTATCAGTACATAATTTAGAATCATTATTTGGAGGCCACATACTATTTTCTAACTTAATTTGAAACACAAAAATTATGATAATTAATACAAAGAGTGATAAAATTTGTTTCACTTTTTTTTAGCACATTTTAAAATAGTGGTGAAATATCACTACTTTTAGAGCCCATTTATCTGTGTTTATGCTTATGCAATTTGGATCGTGATTGGTAGATCTGCTTAAAAGTATAACTGCTTATTAAGGCATGTGTGTTTGGTTGATATATTGTGTAACTGATTATGTTGTTAGACCAACTTATAATTATATTTGGTTCCACAAAGTAGAACGTGGTTATGAATATACAAAAGTCAATTATACCCTTAGATTGTAACACTTGCATGTTAGTGATATGCCAATATGTGTTAGCCTTACTAACTATTATTAACTAGCAATTGTTTTCTTTTCTTTTCTTTCCTTTACTTTTATTTTTTATTTATTTATTTATTTTTTATGATAAACTAACAATTGTTAAATGTTTTAATTCTTGATTAAATATACTACTCTTTTTGGGGGATCAAAAGTCCACATGTTATAAAAGTTATGTGAAATTTCACATGACTTTTAGAATATAGGATCTTGATCCGATTAAGTTTCACTAGTCATAGATTTTTGACCAAAATAAAAATTAAAAAAAATGGGTTATCCTTTAAACTTAATAATTTTAATTAAATGAGGGACTTTTTTTTTTTTTACCAAAATTTCTATTTCTTTTTACCATGTGAGACATAGCTCAAGTGGCAATGGCTAATGCCAGAGCAACACTTTTTGCTCTAGCTTTAACTATTGATGCTCTGCTAAAACTTTTAGCTACACTTTTTACTTTGATATTAATCACGCTCTAGCAATAGAGCTACCATTGATAATATAGGTTTATAATACATAAAATATTAGGGAATGGAAGTTTTGGAATATTGGACATGAAAGGAAATAAAGAGGAAAGAAGATGGGCAGCCATGTACTTTTGCTGCCATGTGGAATGTTCAGCCTCTCTCAAATCGTGAAAAGCATGTTGTGGTTGTTTATCTACATCTGAGTTTTTGCCCTCCTAGAACCACGTTTGGGCATCACCTTTTTGGAAACCAAACACTCATGGATTGATTTTAGCTTCCAAAACTGAGTTTTACAACCCCCAAACGGAATAACAAAGAAAGTAAATTCTAGGTGTCAAAATTTGTGAAATGTATAAAATTTCTCGACATTCAAAGTGGTGAAATTTCACTAGTGTTTTGAGGAACAAGACTATCTAGGCATGTGAAAATTTTGATTTACTTTTGCTCAAAACATATCAACAATGGTACTAGTTTTGTAGCTCTCGTAGACACGATTCCAACGGTATAAATTAGTAAAAATTAGAATTATAAATCAAAAGTTACGAAGGTTTAAAATTTGAAAAACAATTTTAAAATGGGCCCTGCTAGGTGTATACACTCCCACGGTGTGAGTAGACTGGAGAGCTACGCTCGTGTAAAGAAGCTTCAACTGATTAATTTTGGGAAATTCTGGGGCGCGTGCATGTGACACATGGTGTGATTCCTTTTAAGAATTTCTGGAGTATGTGGCATATGTGACAAGTGTAATATTAAGTTTTAGATTTTGTTTTATCCTTTGTCTATTATATTTATTTGGTGGAGACCTAAACCAAAGTGAAATAATTAATTATCACAAGTGGGGACCTATATTTCCCTAACTAAGGATGTCCATCTAATTTTCCTTTTAGGTATACTTTATTTTCTAAGAACAATTTATAATTGATTTCCTACTATAGATAATAGGGACACTCACCCATAGCACCCTAAAATTAATACAAGGCTACATAAAACCTAAGACACAAATATTTTACTCAATAACCCCTTCTCCAACCAAAATGACCAAAATGACCTAATTTGCTAAGAAACTGAAAATGTCATCTCCTCCTACACAGCAAAAGTGACGACTACGATGATGATAGTGGTGGTGAGGATGGTGGTGGTGGTGGTGGTGGTGGTGCGATGGTGGTGTTGTGATTTTGGTGGTGCTTCGATGGTGGTGGTTCGATGGTGGTGCTGTGATGGTGGTACTGATGCTCCGATTGTAGATAGAGGTGACGATGGTGGTGGTGGTGGTGGTGGTGGTGCGATGGTTGTGGTGGTGCTTCAATTGTGGTAGTGGTGGCGCTATGATGGTGGTGGTGGTGATGACGATGGTAATGGAGGTGAGGATGGGGTGATGTCGACGGCGACGACGATGACAATGGTGATGGTGGCGTGGTGCGGTAGTGGTGGTGGTGGTAGTAGTAGTGGTGGTGGTGGTGGTGTGGTGCTGGTGGTGTTGGTGCTCTGATGGTGGTGGTGGTGGTGCAAAATTCTATTGTAGAAAATAGATAATATTATCTGTTTACAGAAATAGATAATATTGTGGTGCTGCTGGTAGTGGTTGTGGTGGTGCTGTGATCACAATGATTATGAACTGTGCTGTTATAGGGGTATGGTGGTGGTGGTGCGGTGGTAGTGGTGGTGGTGGTTGTGCAAAATTATCTATTTTCAGAAACAGATAATATTGTTAAAACATATAATATTATCTGTTTTATGGTGCTGCTGGTAGTGGTTATGGTGGTGCTGTGATGGCTGTGGTTATGAACTGTGTTGTTAAGGGGGAGGAGGTGGTGGTGGTGGTGGTTGTGCAGTGGTGGTGGTGGTGGTGCAATGGTGTAGGTTGTGAAAAGTTCTCAATTTTTGAAAACAGATAATATTATTTGTTTGCAAACAGATAATATTATCTGTTTGCAAAAACTAATAATATTGTGGTGCTCTAGTGGTGGTCATGGTGGTGCTGTGATGGCTGTGGTTATCAACTGTGTTGTTAAGGGGGAGGAGGTGGTGGTGGTGGTGGTAGTGCAGTGGTGGTGGTGGTGGTGATGCAGTGGTGTAGGTTGTGAAAAATTCTCAGTTTTTGAAAACAGATAATATTATCTGTTTGCAAAAATTGATAATATTGTGGTGCTCTAGTGGTGGTCATGGTGGTGCTGTGATGGCTGTGGTTATGAACTGTGTTGTTAAGGGAGAGGAGGTGCTGGTGGTGGTGGTGGTGCTCCAATGGTGGAAGTTGTGGTGAAAAATTCTCAGTTTTTGTAAACAGATAATATTATCTATTTGCAAAAACAGATAATATTGTAGTGGTCTGGTGGTGGTCATGGTAGTACTGTGATAATGGTGGTTATGAACTGTGCTGTTAAGGGGGAGGTGGTGGTGGTGCAGTGACAATGGTGGTGGTGGTTATGGCAGTGACAATGGTGGTGGTGGTGAGGTGATGGTGATGGTGACGACAATGGTAGTGGTGCTGTTATGATGGTGCTGGTGCTGGTGCTGGTGCTAGTGCTGCGATGGTAGACGTGGTGGCGATGGTGGTGGTGCTGCACTGGTGGACACGGTGGGGTGGTGGTGCTATGATGGTGGCGATGGTGTTGGTGCTGCAATGGTGGACACTGTGGCGAGGGTGGTAGTACTTCGATGGTGGCAATGGTGGTGCTGCAATGGTGGTGATAATGGTGTTGTGATGGCAGTGGTGGTGGCGCGGTGGCGATGGAGTGGTGTGGTGGCGGCGACGGTGGCGATCGTGCTGGTGATGAAGATGACGATTGTGGTAGTGGTGGGGGTAGATTTGTCATAATAACAAAAAAAATTAAAAAGAAGGGGTTTAGCTTTATCACAAATAAGCACTTTGGGTTTATATTAAAAAATAACTTTTGCTGGGTTTTACAAACTATACACTAATTTTAAGGGGTTTATCACAAAATTTCCCTAGATAATATGCCACAATGCTCTGAATTTAGCAGCTTGTGCTTCGTGCTGCCATTAAACTCAAAAGGACATCATTTTCCCAGGTATGTCCATGTGTGAGAACCCTCTCTCCTCTATGCTTCAACCCTTCAGCCCTCTCTCTTCCACATTGCAAACCATGTGAAGCTTCACGCCCATCTCTGATGGGCCCCACCGATGATGTTCTAGACGACCACCGGTGTCCTTGACCTGAATGCGATCCCAATGCCTGAATCCAAAGACCACCGATGACACAGTCAATTGTTGGGGTCAGGTCGCCGTGGAAGAAGAATCAACGAATAAATATTAAATATGTAAGGCTTTGAGGCACGTTTGGAACGTTTTCTTTAAGGAGTTAATTGCCCCCACTCCCAAAGAGTTTGCTACAGGGTTTCTAGAAAATCCCCTTCAGGATACAACAAAGCCCTAAAATCTACCAGATAGCAATTCTGCATATTTTCAGGAAAAGCTTCTAAGAAATTGGTTTGAACTGACACATGAAAAGAACAATAGAGAATGTATGCTTGGTAATTTTCACACACTAAAATGGATAGCTCACTTATCTTGTGTAGACAACTTAGTACCTCTTCTATTGGTTATGTCATTTCATTATGCATCTTTTCATAATAGGTATCATAGACACCTCTTAAAGGGTAGTGACCTTTGACCTAAAAGGCACTCATTGAATGGTGTCTTTCACATTTATCTATTATTCTCTTCATGCACATTTTAATACGTATATTAAAATATACAACAATTGCCCACATGGTTATAATATTAAAACCACTAGTCAGTTAAAGTATAAAAACACGCATACAAGAAGGTATCTTTCGATTTAAACCTTCAATTAGTGTAAACATTTCAAAGTTCTAACAAAGTGTATGGTGTCTAGTCGATTAAACCACATCTTCTTTATATTAAAATTGGAAATATCACACACATGTATTTATCCATCTTCTTTTGAGACTTTTCTATCTTTTAGCACTATTATGGCCATGTGCTAAATCTTGGTTTCATGAACATGCATTTACAAGAATAAACTCAAATTTTTGCTATAAGCGGCACCACTTTTATGTTCACATAGGTGAAGTTCTATCAATGTGTCCCTGCTACTATAGACACTTTAGATAATTTGTACTTCATTAAGAGCATATAACTCATCCTCCTAAACCGTAGCAGTCAGCACTAATCATCCTGGAATGGACTATACATCGTTTCTCAGTGCCCAAACTGTCACATAACAGTAACTTGTTATTACCCATTAAACCATAAAATTAGTGATGTTTTAAAATAAGGTCGGGTTACCATTACCGATGACTAATAGAAAATCGAGTTTCAGTCCTATTTCACTAGAGTTTTCTGTACAAAGTCAAAGGACTACAACCTCCTTTTGACTTCTATCAACCTAGGTTTCACAACCCAATTAATTAGCTAGCTATAAAATTCCTTATTTGATTCATTATCATGATCAAATAACTATTGATGATGCAATTTTTGGTACTGGTCGGATTTGGTGTTTAAGAGCATATCAAAAGCATTGAAGAAAGAGACAAAGAAATATAAACAGAATGTTTGTATGTGGTTCGACCCTGTTAACGATGGAACTTACGTCCACGTGTGCTTGTGTGTCAATGCTTCCACTAGATAGAAAACTGTTTACAGTGACTGGTGTAGGTGGCCTTGATGATCAAACAATGAGACCGGAACTATCAAGGGGCTGCCTTACATGACTGCTCTAGGGTTTCTAGGGAGAAAGACAACACAGTATGCTAGGGCTAGTATAAAATTCACCTCCCCCTCTGAGGGGGATGGGAGGACCCTTTTATAGAAGTAAGAGTCCTCCCTTACAAGGCATTTTAGTTCGATTAAGTAACTGTTGACTGCCTGTGATGATAGTTGCATATCTGGAATGTTTCCTAATATGATTAGGAAATATTTGATGCGAATCTGGATGGTTTCCTAACTGGTCTAGGAAACTGCTGGAGTCCAAGCAGTTTGGGATGTGCCTCTAAGTTGTCTAAGCTGGACCTGAACTGTATTATAATTGGACTATGCATTTCGGCCCATAGGTTGGGGTCGAACCCGGTCAGTCGGTCGGACCGAGAGGTCGGGAGCTCGGACCTGGAGCACTAAAGGTCGGCCTGAAGGTCGGGAGGTCGGGCCTGGAGGTCGGACCTGGAGGTCGGGAGGTCTGGAGCTCAGACCTGGAGCACCGGAGGTTGGGAGCTCGAACCTGGAGGTCAGGAAGTCAGACCTGGATGTTAGGAGATCGGACCGGGAGGTCGAAAGCTCGGACCTGGAGCAATGGAGATCGTGCCAGAGGTCACTGGAGTTCGTCCCGGAGGTTGAGAGCTCGGACCGGAGGTCAGACTTGGAGATCGGGAGGTCCGACCTAGAGGTTGGGAACTTAGACCTAGAGGTCGGGAGGTCAGACCTGGAGGTCGGGAGATCGGACCGAGAGGTCAGGAGCTCAGACCTGGAGCACTAGAGGTCAGCCCGAAGGTTTGAACTCGGACCTGGAGGTCGGGAGCTCGGACTTGGAAGTCAGGAGGTCAAACCTGGAGGTTGGGAGCTCGGACTTGGAGGTCAGGAGGTCAGACCTAGAGGTCGGGAGCTCGGACCCGGAGCACTGGATTACTGGACAATTTTGGGCACATCAGTTGCCCCCCATTTTCAAGGTTGTCCCGATGCTATATCGGGTTAAGTTTGGAAATCTGTTGATTCCACTTACCACTGTCTAATGTTTGCAAAGTTGGATTTTCTCGGGGAGTAATGCACGTTCTGATTTAAAGTCTGTAGATCCTGGTGAGTCACCCTTGTATCAGTAACGCGTCAAGACTAATAATACTGTGTTTGCTCGGGGAAGTTGTCTTGAAACTTCTGAGTCTTTTGAATTGTTTGGGAATTGGTTAAGAGTTAAGACTTAGCCTAATTCAGAGTATTTTGAGTACTCGGGAATTGGCTAACAGTTGAGACTTAGCCTAATTCGGAATCTTTTGTTTAAGTTAGCTCCCAAGATGGTTATTTTCTACCCATTAAGCCTTCGTCAAGGTTGTTAGTAAAAGAATTTGACCATGTTGGGTAGAGCTGACCTAAAGCATGTCGCTTTGGGGTCCTTTTTACGTTAGCTCTCCAGGATGGTTATCCTATGTCCAGCAAGCCTTCATCAAGGCTGTTGGGAAAAAAGTTTGACCATGTTGGTAGAGATGACCTAAAGCATGTTGCTTTAGGGTCCTTTCTACTCCTCTAACGTGGGCTAACCTAAGAGGTTTTGATTACCTCTATCGTCAGTTTGGGCCTAAGTGGAGCTAGTGACTCTGAGTATTGTAGGCACCCGGATTGTCTTAGGGTTTTACTTAGTTAACCCGAAGGCCTGTGAATACTCAGTGTGACTTCCTGTAGTCATTATTCCCTCTTGCCCCCCAAGCTTTTTTTTAGGCAGGTGTTGTGGGAGAAATAACTGTAGGCAGCTGACCTAGAACGTTTGTAGTTCCAAGGTCTTTTGGTGGCTCGAGTGTGATCCTGAGCTCTTTTGGTGCCCCGGGTGCGATCCCAAAGTCTTTTGGTGCCTCAGGTGTGATCCCGAGGTCTTTTGGTTCCTCGGGTGTGATCCTGAGGTCTTTGTTGGATTCGTCTGGACTGCTGGGGACAGGTGGTCGGGTCGGCATCACTGGGCTCCTGGCCGCTATGAGCAGAAAGCAAGGTCAGGATTGCTAGACCTCGACTGCTGTAAGTTGGACCCTGACCGCTCGAGACTGGAGATCGGGTTAGGATTGCCAGACCTTGACCGCTATGAATTAGAGGTCTGGTCAGGTTTGCTGGACCCTGACCGTTGGAAGCTGGAGGTCAGGTCAGGATTGCCAGACCCTGACCGTTGGAAGCTGGAGGTCGGGTCGGGATCGTCGGACCTGACCGTTGAGAACTGGAGGTCGGGTCGGGATTACCGGACCCTGACCAATCGAGACTAGAGATCGGACCGGGATCACGGAGCCCCTTTTCCAGATCTTTGATCATTGTCTGTGCTCCGCTCAGTTCACTATTTGCATTGTTAGTTGGGCCAGTGAGTGGAACTTCTTCCTGACTAGGCGGGACTGTCCGTTGTATGGCCATCAAGTCATCGATTTGTTGTTGTGTATGACTTTGTCCTTCGTTGAGTTGAGTGCATGCAGCAATAATCTATTCTGGCGTCAGGACTACTGGAACTATTGGGCTGCTTGTTTCCAGGAACTGCTCCAACTGCTAGGCTGCTGGTTTCCCAGAACTGCTCGAACTGCTAGGTTGTTGGTTTCCCAGGACTGCTTTAACTACTAGGCTGCTGCTTTCCCAGAACCGCTCGAACTACTGGGTTATTGGTTTCCCAGGACCGCTCGAACTGCAGGCCTGCTAGTTTCCCAGGACTGCTCAAACTACTAGGCTACTGGTTTTTCAGAACCGCTTGAACTGCTGGGTTGTTGGTTTCCCGGGACCGCTAGAACTACTGGGTTGCTGGTTTTCTAGAATCGCTCGAACAGTAGGGCTTCTGGTTTCCCAGGACCACTCGAACTGTTGGGCCGCTAGTTTCCCAAAACCACTCAAACCGTAGGGCTGCTGGTTTCCCAAGACCGCTTGAACTACTAGGCTGCTGGTTTCCCAAAACCGCTCGAACTGCAGGGCTGCTGGTTTCCCAGGACAGCTCAAACTGCTGGGCTGCCGGTTTCCCAGGACCGCTCGAACTGCTTTCCAACCATTGAATATCAGCCACTGGATTTGTTTTGGAGGAAAAATTATCATTTCCCACAGACGGTGCCAAGCTGCTGATGCAATTTTTGATACTGGTCGGATTTAGTGTTTAGAGCATATTAAAAGCATTGAAGAAAGGGACAAAGAAATATAGACAGCATGTTTGTATGTGGTTCAGCCCTATTAACAAAGGAACCTACGTCCTGTAAATATCGTAATTTTTCCTAGCCACAGCTGTTCTGTTAAAATTCTTTTTAAATTTCAAATTCAAAATAAATGAGTCGCTACTTAATTTTTAAAAGAAAAATTAATAAACCATTTCAAAAGGAAACTGATCTTGTGCGAAACCAAAGATAAACTAGGTCCAGGGATTATGGAATGGGAGAGGAAGGAGTCCGACGGACTAAAACACCTCTCTCATCCTGTCTCGCGATAGGCCTCTACTCAACATCCTTTTAATCGAATTACTAATCTAAGCATGCCCTCAACAAATACATAGATATAAATATACATTGCACAAGTATGTTGAAACGGTGGAAAATTGCTAATTACAAAATATCATTCAAAACCAAGTAGTTCAATTAGAAAGCAATATGACATGCGAAGTAGAGAACTAGAGAACTTACCCGGGGTCCAGCAACGAATATTTAAATGTGCAATGCATACAAAAGTTAAAATCCTAATAAGAGGGTCTTTAATACACATATATACACATAAGGCAAATTGTAACTCTAAGGTGTCATACATGAGGTCGAAAAATCAATAAAATAAAAGAATAATTAAGCTAAGGAGGAGTCAAAAGGTCATACCTCATCGGCGCTATAAAACAAGGGTTAGTCCACATGATACATAAGATATAAAGTTAGATGATAATCCTAGGGTTCTAGCAAATGTAATTAAATCTAAAGCAAACGAATCCTAATCATAAGCACCGAGCCACATAGATGAATGTATACATGAACAAGAATAAATTGTGAAGTGCCCATCGATTTGGATTGTTTAAACTTTTAATTCAACCTTAACTAATCATTATTGAAACATGATTTGAGCCTTAACTCATGAAAATACCATTTGCGTCATTATTTGCAAAGTTTATCAAATCTATCACAACATCCTAGAAATTCTAGAGAGCAGACCCGGACTTTAAGAATTTGCAAATCATACTTCCAATGGTTTGTTCTTAATGCCCTTATGAGTCTAGTTTCTAACCCAAAAAACAAATCAAAGTTCTAACAGTTAGATCTCCGGGAATTAGGCAAACACTAAACATCACTCAGGAATTTCCAACTCTCTGTCCAGAAAATTTTTATGATTCTCTAAAACTAGTAAAATAATCTAAAAGGCTCTAATATTTTTAGGAGATCTTATTAACACATTAAACTTCATAGAAAAAATTATTTGGGGTCATCAATGCTTGATTAGGGTTCTGATTTACTCATTTCAAAAGGGTCTTGCTATACTGAAACTTTGGACAGATTGTTGTCGGTTCCCAAAACTCATGACCAAACCACCCTAAACATAAAAACTCACTAAAACAAAAGTTATAGAGGTAGAACTTTGAGTTATAGACACTTTCCCGTTGGTTTCATTCAGTTCCAACGGTCGGATATTTAACTAAAAATCTTTGACCAAAACTGGTTCTTGAATTCACTGCACCATTTTTGGACTTATCATCCTTCTTGTTCTATCAACCAAGCCATGGATATTGGCTTATCTCAAACCAAACTCTCCTTTCCTTTGAGGGTCATTGGAGATCAAGACATGACTAAAACTCATGAGTTCCAAAGGGATATAGAAAAGATTCCATGAAACTCTAAGCTTACAGAACCCAAGTCATGAGTATAGACTTGGATTCACCTACTTTCTTATAAATGGGATGGTGATCAAACTTTGACTCCCATGTGAAGCATAGGCTTACATGAGATCAAAGGATCAAACTCAAGAGTTTTCAAGAGAGATATTGAAGATCTCCAAAAATCTTAAGAGAAAGGTATAAATAACAAGAAGAAATGAAATAAAGAAAACTAAGAGAGCAAGTGCTCTAAATCCATCAAAGAACCTCTTGGAAGAAAACTTGTTTACTTCAAGATCATAGATGCTATTGACCCAAACTAAGAAGAAATAAAAGAAAACTAACAAGATTAGAGTATCACCTCCAACTATCCTCAAACTTCTATAGTTTTAAGATCTTCCAAGCTCTTCTTCAAACTCTCAAAAACTCTCTTTTCCCAAAATTCTTTTTGTTTTCTCCTTGAAATTCCCCTCTCCCAAAAATGTGTAGTAGTAGTCTCCGAAGATTCTTCCTCTTCTACCTCTCCCAAAAATGTGTAGTAGTAGTCTCCCAAGATTCTTCCTCTTCTACTTCTCCCAAAAATGTGTAGTAGTAGGCTCTCAAGATTCTTCCTCTTCTACCTCTCCCAAAAATGTGTAGTAGTAATCTCCCAAGATTCTTCCTCTTCTACCTCTCCCAAAAGTGTGTAGTAGTAGTCTCCCTTGTAATGGGATATTCATCCTCTATATAAAGGCAAATTTTGGGGGGCTATTTTAGTACAAAAACCCTAATTCTAGACGTCCTTTTGAAAGTACAAGGCGTACAGCTGGCTGCCAAAATGCGGCACTCGGTGGAGATGGAAGAGGCACTCAACAAGTGCCGATGCGGCACTCACTGATGGCCGCTGTGGCATTCAGTGAATGCCGATGCGGCATTCATTGAGTGCAACGGACAACTCCGCGGACTACCATATTTTAATTTTTGCGGTGATCACTGAGTGCCGCAGCGGCACTTACCAACTGCCGCGCCGGCAACCTGTGAATGCCACAAACTTTGCCAAGTGCCGTTTCCTTCTATTTTCCTTTCTTTTCCTTCTTTCTTCCTTTTTATTTGACATGAAGAGCCTTTGAAGAGCTTGAGTCACCTTTGGAAGCCCTAGATTAGTCGGACATTGTCATCATTGGATCTTAGAGGTAATACTCCCCTTAATTCGACATTTGGTCAAAATTGGGGTGTCTACATGTCCACGTGGGCATGTGTGTCTGTGCTTACACTAGATAGAAAACTGTTTGCAGTGACTGGTGTGGGTGGTCTTGATGATCCAACAATGAGACTGGAACTATCAAGGGGCTGCCTTACACGACTGCTCTAGGGTTTCTAGGAAGAAAGACAACACAGTATGCTAGGGTTACTATAAAATTCACCTCCCCCTCTGACGGGGATGGGAGGACCCTTTTATAGAAGGATGTGTCCTCCCTTACAAGGCATTTTAGTTCGATTAGGTAACTATTGACAGCCTGTGATGACAGTTGCATATCCAGAATATTTCCTAATATGATTAGGAAATAGTTGATGCGAATCTGGATGGTTTCCTAGCTGGTTTAGGAATTTGCTGGAGTCCGAGTAGTTTGAGATGCGCCTTTGAGTTGGCTGAGCTGGACCTAAACTATATTGTAATTGGACTACGTATTCCGACCCATAGGTCAGGGTCGAACCCGGTCGGTCGACCGGTCAGCCGGACTGGGACGTCAAGAGCTCGAACCTGGAGCATTGTAGGTCGTCCTGTTGGTTGGGAGGTCGGGAGAGCAAACCTAGAGCACCGGAGGTCGAGAGCTCGGACTTGGATGTCGGGAAGTCAGACCTGGAGGTCGGGAGGTCGAGAGCTCGGACCTGGAGCACTGGGGGTCGGCCTGGATGTCACTGGAGGTCTGGAGCTCGGACCTGGACGTCGGGAGCTCGGACCAGGAGGTCAGACCTAGAGGTCAAGAGTTCGGACCTGGAGGTCGGGAGTTCAGACCTGGAGGTCGGGAGGTCAGGAGCTCAGACCTGGAGCACTGGAGGTTGCCCGAAGGTCATTGAAGGTTGGCCCGGAGGTCGGGAGGTCAGACCTGGAGGTCGGGAGCTCAGACCTCCAGGTCAGGAGGTCAGGCCTAGAGGGTCTAGTCGAATACTCCCCTGCTGGGAAGCCCTATTGCTTGCTATTACAACTCATGCTTCTCCGTATCAATAACAACCACAACTACCACTGAATTATAATGTTTTAAAACACAACTACAGGAGTTCAATTACAAGATTTCCATACTACGGAACTAATCCATGATCCTATTACAACGTTTTACAATTTACCAATCCTTACACAAGTTCAGGATTTACAACAAAAATATATACAATTGTGGTTCCCCGGCGTTCCTCGGCCTCACTCATCACGCTTCTTCTTGTCTTTCTTCTTACCTGCAATGGAGAAAATCTCCACTGCTCAGCTATATGCTGAGTACACAAGTCTAACATATGCAATATATAACAAAACATGCTTTAATCTCATAAATCATATCAATAGTCTCTAGGGAGAAAGATACGCATTCATCCGGTAGCGACAAGTCCAAGCCTTAAACCCCGATGTCAATGGCTAGTCCAAGCCTACAACCATTACATCCCCACAAGTGCCCTGGCAAGTCCAAGCCTTAAACCATGCACAGTAGCCATCGTTACTAAAATTCTCAAACAACGAGAAGCTTACTCCGGTATGAATTTGTATAAGACCCCCCTTTGACCCACATAGACAACTCAACGTGCTTGCGTAAATCTAGACATGCTTTTCACAATTTAGCGCGTGCATAATTAACGGGCCTATAATTAACACATGGATTTTACCCGGATCTTAATTTCATCGTCGAAATATAAAACATGTATTTTTCTATATTTCACAAGTTAGAACTTCATACCTCGTGCGATTTCCCCCAAACTTTGAAGGATCGACTAGGAGGCTAATTAATCGTCGGATTTCAAATTTGAGACGATTCCTACAAGTTTATACCTCTTTTTCCCAAATTCCTAGAAATTAGCTTTTTATAAAAATTAGCCAAACATGGCCTAAGTAGTATCAAAACGTAGGTCTTACCTCCACGAGTTCAAATATTGAATTTGGTGAAAAACTGACAGACGAAAGGTCGCCGATCGTCGTCGCAAAGCCCGTGGCAACAATCTCCCTTCTCTCTCCTCTCTCTAGATATTTGATGTTGTCAATATCAAGATATAAAAAGTATGCTTTTATTTATGCTTTACTTTTCTAAGGATTTGTAGTGTGAAAGTAAAGGTCGAACCCACAGAGATTGATTAACTACAACTCTTTAATTCTAAAACCTAAATTTAGCTAATTAAGAAAACGGATTTTGATTTTGAATTTTAATTAAATTAATGAAACTAACGAAATTAAATCTAAATTCTGAAAGCGGTTTAAAAGTGTTTTTATAAATATGTTTAAAGGAACCTAGGATTGCAAATCCACCACTAGCTTCATAATAGGAATATTTATGCATTCAATTAGATTATTAAGTTGGATGATAATGGGGAATTATAGCTACAAGCCCAATTCCTCCGTCAAGAAAATAACTATGGTTCAAGCACCAACATAATCCATCTTCGGTTAGCACGAATTATCCCACACTAAACTAGGGTTGTGGTATAATCCGTCTAATCTAGGCATGGACTATTCGGATACTTGATAGCATAATTCAATAAAGCACTATTACATGTAAATAATCTAAACAAGCACAGCAAGTATAGATCATTGAGCACATCACAGTCAAAATAGATCTAAGACAAGAATAAACTTTGAAAGTAATGATTTAATCAATAGAAGTACGATTTATTATAAAAATCCTCTAAACATGTGACTGTCATCCATACATAATAAATTAAAATAAAAACATAAAATACTCCCTATTACTCGACTAGGGCTTCATTGAAACCCTAGATCTATGATCTAGCCGTCCATGGAAGTGATGGATGGCAAGTAGTTGATGGAGGAGGCCATGGAAATCCTTGGTCTTCTTCTTCTTCTCCTTGTTTCCCTCCCTTCAATGGCTGGAAGTATGGTTGTAGAATGTGTGTATAATAATTGCCAACCCTTTAATTGAAGTAAAATAGGGTATATATAGATTTTAAGCAAGTTTTGGAAGCTTTCCCAACTCGAAACGCACTAAAACTGCTGTATTTTGCAATCTGGACGTAATTAGGCAGTTTCGTTCACGTACGAATCATCAGTATACTGAAATACGCATCTTTGATTTTTACACATATCGCGCGAGCGGGTCGCGCGAGCGCGACATTTGGCTCCTCGCGCGCGCGGATCGCGCGAGCGAATTCTGGGTTCTCGCGCGAGCGGATCGCACGAGCGATATTCTGGTTTTCGCGCCCGCGGCTCGCTCGCGCGACTTGGCTTTTTCAGCTTCTTTTCTTCTGCTTTTTCACCCTGTTTAGCCTGATATACTTGATTTCTTCCAAAACCTGTCAGAAAATAGAAAACGAAGTAAAAATACACAAAAACAGGATAAAAAGATACTAACAAATGCTCGTTAAGGCGTATAAATAGGATCTGTTCTCTCCCGATCACACCCCCAAACCTACATTTTGCTAGTCTTCGAGCAAAACTAAAATAAAAACTAACTACTAATAAATTACTACTCCATTTTCGTATGGATCACGATTGCATTTAGCATATGCAACAAGCCTTTTAAACCTCTAGGTGTCCCTAGTCGGACGAGTGAAGTCTCGTGAGGGTTCTCATCAACAAGTCACCCACAACCATCTTTATTAACTTGTAAATTTAAAAAGTTTTATTCAAACGAAAAATAAAACAATCAATACTCCTTATTATAAAACAATGATTCGCAATAGAATAATGAACAAGAAGAAATGGAATCAAACATGTACCTACATCATGAAAAACAATCTCAAGCACATGCATCGTATAAATCAATAGAGTTCCTCATACAATTGCACGTGTGTGATATGGTAGTCAAATAAACACGCGCATGTCATGAACTTGGAATATAACTTGGATAACCATCCAACTATGCTTCGACTACGAATCTCACAATGTTAATTACACTCTCAAATGAAACACTCAGAAACAGGTGTAATTTTTCTAAAATATGTGAGTAAAGGAAATATATTCTCAAAATAAGAAACCACTCACATATGACTCGAAAAAGACGCATGACACGAAAGAACAGTAGTCTCATGGATAGGATGCCAACAATCAAGAAAAATTACTCATTACCATGTTTTAATCCCCCTCCCATCGTTTTCATATCCGAACCATATTTCCCAGGATCAAATAGGACTTTTCAAAGGTTGTAATGTGGCTCAGGTAATGAAAAAGGATAGAAAGGATTCATTAGGTAGTTTTAGAATGGCATTGTAAGGCATGTTCGATTTCTTTCATTCTTCTCTTCTACCAACTTTCATCCTTTCTTTCTCTTCATTCCTTTTCATTCATTTTTCTTCTTTTCTTTCATTTTTCATCATTTTTTTTTTCCAACCTTCCTCTTCTTTATTTTGTTTCTTTTCCTTTTTCTTTTCTCGCTTCTCAAATGACTATGCATTGAATACCAAGCAATTACCCCAAATAACATCTTATTTTCTTCTTCCTCATCAACACATCGCCTTAATACTACTAAAAGTTGATCACTCTTCTAGTGGTATACTCCAAGTTGATCAAGTTGGAGCTTTTTAAAGAGGATAATGGTGAACAAAGAAAAAGAGGCATTGTAACGGCTCAAAGGGGCGACTAAGGAAATTTTTCATTTATCGATCGGTAATAAACAAAGAAGGCCTAAAATCATATCTTAGGGTGATACGGTTCTTCAATGTTTACAATGGAAGATTATTTAGCATGGTAACAAATATTTGAACTTGACTATTAACCAAAACAAGAATAATGAGACTAAACAACAAATAGATGCGCTATTTCAAGTGAAATTCGACAAACACAAGATATATTTATAACCCTCAATAAAGAAAAGATAGGCTCAAAACCTTACCGGGTTTAGTCTCCACCTTGTGTTATCTAGAAATCCGAATCATATTATAGTTCACAACCAACATGTATTCCAATGACTACGTGCAGTGCATAAGTTTATGTGCAAATCTATGATATAAAACTACGATTTGAACGATACATAACTTAAAACGTTACAACATGACTTCAGTAAATGTTTAATCACATATTCTTTCCTTGTTTACCATTCTATAACAATCATAGTTACATAACAAGAAGTATCAAGTTGATATTGCAAAAACGTCGGTAATCATCGTTTATTTAAACACACTTATTGAAAAATTTTAAAATTTTGCATAAACTAATGTGCATGTGTGCATACCCCCAAACCTAAACCTTTCATTGTCCCCAATGAAACAATAAAACGAAAGAAAGGAAAGTACGTAGAGAAGGAACGATAGTACCTTAGTTTCGACAATGACAAACAGGTAAATGTATAAGAATATGACGATAAAGTTCAATTGCTCTAAATGGAACCACCTGTTAATTCTTGATAAAAGAAAACAAACAAATAAAATAATAAAAGCAGCTAAAAGATTTATAACTAAGCTAAACGAAACGAAACGAAATAAACTAGAAGACCGAACAAAGTTATGAAAACAGAAAAATAATAAACTAGAAAAGAAAATAAAACAGAACTAGAACTATGAAAACAACAATTGACTCGATCTAAAAGGACCTAAGAAACAAAAACAGAAAAGTAAAAACTACTAGAACAGGTGTGGAGGAAAGAAATAGAAGACAAAAGAAAATATCAGAAAAATGTGGGATCGCGCGCGCGAATCCAAAATATTTATTTATTTATTTATTTTTTTTAAATTATCGCGCCAGCGGGACCCCTCGCCCGCGAAACCAGGCGCGAATAGAACCCGAGGCTCCTATAAAGAAAAACAAAGAAAAACATCTAAGGGCCAAACTCGCGCCAGCGGGCCGCGCGAGCGACGTCTCGCCCGAGCGGGCCGCGCGCGCGAGTTGGGTTTTTTCCACTTTCTGGTTAAAATTATGTATATCATATTAAAATAAATTAATTCCATCCCCCAAACCTATCCAGAATGTCCAAAACAGACTCAAACAAACTCAAAAACGACCAAAAATTAGAGAAACGAACGAAATAAAGCTTGGGTTGCCTCCCAAGAAGCGCTAACTTTTACGTCTCCAGCTAGACCGTTCCAGCTCAAGATTCAAGGAGGTCGTAAATCAGAGTTTGTACCTCTTAAGGCCATAGGGAGATTCTGGTGAAACGTCGAAACCAGGACGTTATGTGTTAATTTATTTGACGGCTCACCATTATCGTTATTACATCGATTCTTTACCTTTCGAGTAAATTCTTCATTAGTGGCCGCGGGATTAGGATTCATCCACTCATCATCCTCTATATTATTCCCCTCTCTCATATTTATTACGTTAGTAAGTTCAATATTCCGTTTAACCTCACTACCCTCCACACCTAGATAATCATCGTCTTTGGAAGGTTGATCAATAGCATTAAAAACATTTAATTTTAATTTTATATTCCCGAACGACACTTTCATCACCCCTGTTCTACAATTGACACGTGCGTTGGCCGTGGCTAAGAATGGACGACCAAGAATAACAGGAGTGTATTTTCTAGCATCTAGCACTGGTTCGGTGTCAAGGACCATAAAATCTACAGGATAGAAACATTGATCAACTTTTACTAGGACGTCTTCGACGATTCCTCTAGGTATTTTGACAGAACGATCCGCTAATTGAATTGTAGCGGCCGTAGGTTTAAGTTCACCTAGACCTAGTTGTTTATAGACATGATAGGGTAAGAGATTAACACTAGCACCTAAGTCAAGGAGAGCCCTATGAATGATAGTGTCACCTATGACACATGAAATCGTAGGCGTACCAGGATCCTTATACTTCGGAGGAGCGTGTTGAAAAGTTGAACTTACCTTTTCCGTGAGGAAGACCTTTTTAGGAGTATGACTCCGTATTTTGCGCTTTTGAGTACATAGGTCTTTCAAACATTTAGCATACGCGGGAATTTGTTTAATAGCATCGAGGAAAGGAATATTAATTTTAACTTGTTTAAACACCTCGAGTATATCTTCCATTTTTTACCCTTTCTTGGTAAAATGTGACGGTCCCTCAACGTTAGGTGGATATGGCATTCTCGGAATATAGTTAGTTGGGACCGGTTCTTTATCTTTTTTATTTTTATCCATTTCCTCACCCATCTTATTCGAGTTAGTATTCATATCTTTCACATTCTCATTCGGAAGTTCAACCGCTTCCTCTTCTCGAATAGTCATCCTAGTCGATACGGCGTTTACTTGTTCACTCGACCCCTTAACCTCATATTGTCCCTTAGGATTTTGAATCGTTTGACTAGGCAACGTCCCCTCGTTTCTACGACTCACTACAGTAGCTAGTTGTCCCACTTGGGATTCAAGCTTCGCAATGGGTTGTGTGTGAGAGTGCACTATTTGTGCTTGTGCCTGTACTTGTGTTTCAATTTTATTAAGGGACGCCAACACCTTTTCCTCAAAAACATTACCCCTTGAAGGATTCGAATTAGGAGGCGGTTGTTGGTATTGATTAGGTTGAAACTGAGGTCGATACGCATTAGGAAAATTAGTCGCCTCATTAGGATTATTATTGTTATTTTTCCACGAGAAGTTAGGATGGTTTCTCCATGGCGCATCCGGGTTATTATTAGTCGAATTATAGTTATTTCGTGGGTATTGTTGAATAGAATTAATGTGTTGCTCCATGAATTCCGGAAATTGACTCGCCGATGGACATGAAAGTATCGAATGTGAAGGATCAGATTATAACGCACAAATTTCATGAGCGGGTGGGGCTGTCATTTGGTTTATTGTTAAAAGTCGGTCAAGTTTGTTAGATAGTTCTTTTATTTCAATTGACTGACTTGACTCGAATTTTACCTCCCTCTTAGGTTGTGAATGATATCCCTCGGAACGTACTGATACAGCCTGATGCATCGAATTCTCGCTTAATGTTTCAAAAATTTTCCAGGCCTCATCGGCGCTTTTGTGTAGGAAGGTACCCGCACAAACAGCGCCGACAGTATTACGGACCGAAGGAATAAGTCCCTCGTAAAAGACCTGGACCAACTGCCACTTAGGAACCTGATGATGTGGACACGAACGTAATAATTCTTTAAATTTTTCCCACGTGTCGTAAAGTGATTCCCCATCTTGCATAACAAAGTTTGTTATGGATTTCCTTATCTGATTCGTACGCATAATAGGAAAAAACTTTTGTAAAAATGCGGTATGTAAGTCTTCCCATGTTCTAATTGTGTTTGGTTCTAGTGATTGAAGCCAATATTTAGCTTTATCTTTTAATGAGAATGGAAAGAGCCGCAATTTTAATTCATCATCATTTAAGTTTTGAATTTTCAAAGTAGAGCATATATCCTGAAAATCTCCTAAGTGTTGATATGGATCTTCATTTAGACGGCCATGGAAAGATGGAAGTAGCGAGATAGTAGACGACTTTATCTCAAAGTGAGATGCCGTCGCCTCCGGTAAATCAATACATGTTTGTGGCGTGTAAGTCGTAGGAATAAAGTAGTCTTTAAGTGGAGGAGGTGGCGGTATATTAAGATTATTCAAATTAGGGTTAGGGTTATTATTGTTATTTCCGTTGTTTCCGTCAGCCATCTTAATCGGTTCGATTTTAAAAGTTCGAGTTCTCCTTAACCGTTCACGGGTACTTTGAATTTCGGCCTCAAACAATGACGACGGAATCGGAGTTGATTCGTCGTCTTGCAACCCAGCTCTCGAAGCTTGGGTTGTGGACTTACTAGTTCTTAAGGTACGTTCAAGTTCAAGATCGAAAGATTTTAATTCTGGTTTATTTGAACGTGTACCTAACATAAACTACAATAACGAAAAAGAAACTAAAAACAAAGACTGACTAAACAAAAGAAACAAAAAGCAATCACGCAAATAAGACGACAAGCAAGCACACAGTACTACTATGATGCATGAATATTATCCTGTAATGCAATGACCGCGTCAAGCCCAGCGCCCCGGGTTTCCTAGCTAATGCAGTGTTCACTCCACAACTAACCTAATGCAAGTAATTGCGTCACAGCGCCCTGACTTACAGTGATTTGCAGTGACGTTAAAGCGAGCAATTTACTTAATTTTTATTTATTTTATTTGCGTAAGCTCCTTTGATGTAATTAGCTACTTCACTCGGAGACGTTGGAATTTGATGACTCGAAAACCTATAAGATAAAAGAACAAGTTAGTAATTTAAAACAAAAACGGAAAATAAGAAGAATAAAAACTAATCTGATATTTACGAATTAACTAAACTAAGATTTTGAAACTAAAGGTAGTAATTTGCAATCCCCGGCAACGGCGCCAAAAATTGATGTTGTCAATATCAAGATATAAAAAGTATGCTTTTATTTATGCTTTACTTTTCTAAGGATTTGTAGTGTGAAAGTAAAGGTCGAACCCACAGAGATTGATTAACTACAACTCTTTAATTCTAAAACCTAAATTTAGCTAATTAAGAAAACGGATTTTGATTTTGAATTTTAATTAAATTAATGAAACTAACGAAATTAAATCTAAATTATGAAAGTGGTTTAAAAGTGTTTTTATAAATATGTTTAAAGGAACCTAGGATTGCAAATCCACCACTAGCTTCATAATAGGAATATTTATGCATTCAATTAGATTATTAAGTTGGATGATAATGGGGAATTGTAGCTACAAGCCCAATTCTGCCGTCAAGAAAATAACTATGGTTCAAGCACCAACATAATCCATCTTCGGTTAGCACGAATTATCCCACACTAAACTAGGGTTGTGGTATAATCCGTCTAATCTAGGCATGGACTATTCGGATACTTGATAGCACAATTCAATAAAGCACCATTACATGTAAATAATCTAAACAAGCACAGCAAGTATAGATCATTGAGCACATCACAGTCAAAATAGATCTAAGACAAGAATAAACTTTGAAAGTAATGATTTAATCAATAGAAGTACAATTTATTATAAAAATCCTCTAAACATGTGACTGTCATCCATACATAATAAATTAAAATAAAAACATAAAATACTCCCTATTACTCGACTAGGGCGTCATTGAAACCCTAGATCTATGATCTAGCCGTCCATGGAAGTGATGGATGGCAAGTAGTTGATGGAGGAGGCCATGGAAATCCTTGGTCTTCTTCTTCTTCTCCTTGTTTCCCTCCCTTCAATGGCTGGAAGTATGGTTGTAGAATGTGTGTATAATAATTGCCAACCCTTTAATTGAAGTAAAATAGGGTATATATAGATTTTAGGCAAGTTTTGGAAGCTTTCCCAACTCGAAACGCACTAAAACTGCTGTATTTTGCAATCTGGACGTAATTAGGCAGTTTCGTTCACGTACGAATCATCAGTATACTGAAATACGCATCTTTGATTTTTACACATATCGCGCGAGCGGGTCGCGCGAGCGCGACATTTGGCTCCTCGCGCGCGCGGATCGCGCGAGCGAATTCTGGGTTCTCGCGCGAGCGGATCGCGCGAGCGATATTCTGGTTTTCGCGCCCGCGGCTCGCTCGCGCGACGTGGCTTTTTCAGCTTCTTTTCTTCTGCTTTTTCACCCTGTTTAGCCTGATATACTTGATTTCTTCCAAAACCTGTCAGAAAATAGAAAACGAAGTAAAAATACACAAAAACAGGATAAAAAGATACTAACAAATGCTCGTTAAGGCGTATAAATAGGATCTGTTCTCTCCCGATCAATATTTTTCCAACTTTTTGGAGAATAAAATCTTATCCTCCACTATTTATAGAAAATCTTCTCAGAAATCGTGTTTACCTCCCCGCAAGTTTCTCAAAACTTCTAATTAACCCATGAAACGTCGCACACGTTCATTTCATGCCTTTACGAGTGAAAATTATAAATTTCAGAAGTTTCCGACTAAGTCTCGTTTGGGTCCAAAAATAACATCCGAAAGCTAAATTCTGTGGAATCTCTACACAACCTACCTTATTATTTAACGTGTCACTCACGTTCTTACCACAGTTCTCGGAATGATATCTAACAGTATCGAGATTACCAGAAATTATACTACACAGGTATAATTTACTATTCTCGAAATACCAGATATTTCAAATACCATTTAAATCATGTAAATGTCATTTAATCGTGCCAATGCAACATGAAAGGTCATGTTCCCGTGTCCTCACTGACACCTTACTGTTGACTCATAGTCAACCTCAACTCAATATTAATAAACATTAATATTTCCACGTGTTACCACAAGGTCATATTTTAAAAGCAGCAACTTCTGGAACGGGTGTAACACTATAACATGACGTATCCAGTAGAAAGTTTGAGTCGAATGTATCTAAACACGATGTACAGTTACACGGTGTACCTGTTTCTATCGTGTCAGATCGAGATTCGCGCTTTATTGTAGAATTCTGGAAGAGTCTCCAAACAGTGATAGGAACAACACTGAACTTAAGTTCAGCCTTTCATCCGCAAATCGAACTAGTTAATCAAGTGATGGAAGACATGCTACGCGCTTGCGTTATCAATTTTGAGAGTTCTTGGGAGACGCACTTACCTTTGATCGAGTTTGCCTACAACAATAGCTACCATATGAGCATAAGAATGACGCTATTTGAAGCTTTGTATGGAAGACCTTGTCGATCACTGCTATGTTAGGCCGAAGTCAGAGACAATTAACTTCTTAGGCCAGAGATGGTACGAGAAACGAGCAAGATGATCCAGATTGTATGTGAGAAAATGAAGATAGCTTAGACCCGACACAAGAGTTATGCTGATAAGCGACGCAAAGATTTGGAGTTTGTAGTTGGAGACCACGTGCTACTCAAGGTTTCACCTATTCTAGGCATCGTCAGATTTGGTCAGAAGAGAGGCAAGTTATCGCCGCGATTTATCGGACCGTTCGAGATTTTAGAACGTGTTGGAAAAGTTGCATATCGACTTGCAATGCCGCCGAAGATGTTGGGAGTGCACAACGTTTTCCACATCAGCATGCTACGGAAATGTGCTCACAACCCAGCACACAAGATCAACTTCAAGGATATTGAAGTCAACGATAACGTTACATTCAACGAAGGACCGATTCACCTTTTAGATCATGGAATCAGAAAGCTCAGGAACAAGGAGATTATGTTGGTGAAGATTAGTGATAAAATTAAAAATACCAAAATCTGATGAAATTCTGATGAAATTAGGGTTTCTATAAGTTTTTGGTATTTTTAATTTTATCACTGATGTGTTCTTATCCAAATTTCATCAGATTTTGGTTTTTTGTTTCTTCCCTCAATTTCAAATTTGAACTCAGCTACATTTGATTTGGGGTAGGGGTTGACTCTCGGAGAGTTTTGGGATCAGACTTTCTGTGACATGTAAGATTTTTTTTTTTGTTGATAGACTTCTTTATTGTAGCAAGTCATGATAATGTTTTACGGATGGCAGAATCAAAGAAGAAGTCATAGAGGTATGGGAATTTTTCTTTTGTTCTTGGTTTAATTGAAGGCCTATTCTGACAAGCATGTTGGTGGATTTGAAAAAAATATGTTTGTTTATTTGTTTTGTAATTGTGATTTGCAGGTTGAGGAAAGATTGAGCCTATGGATTTAACAGACTCATTGGCTGCAAGTTGAAGTTTGTAAGCACTTCATTTTTCTATGTTCTTTGTTTACATTGGTTATCTTAAATCACCTATATTCGCGCACACACACACCCACCTTTTGAGTTGACTGTAGTTTGTTTGTGTTTTCTACAATGTTCTAAAACTCGCTAGGTGCTAGTCGGTCTGTGGAGGGGGGCCTAGCTCCTAGGGCCTAGGTGAAAAAATTATTTTAAAAAAAAATTAATAATATAGAGACAATTCTAATATTAAAAAAAGTCGCATTAACACACATTATGCACACTCAGCCACTGAATAAATAAAATACCATAAATAAAAAAAATTAACACACATTATACACACACAGCCACTAATACACACATATGTACTTATATAAACATGTTTTGAAATAATTAAAAAAAAATTAACACACATTATACACACAGTCACAGATACACACACATACACTGATATAAACAAGTTTTGAACTAATAAAAAAATTAACACATATTTAATTTATAAACAAGTTTTGCACAGACGCCTAGCCCCGCCTAGGACCCTGCCTGGCAAATTAGGCAATTTTACAAATGCCTAGGGGAAACTCCAGGTGGTGGGGGACCGCCTAGGCCGAGTTTTAGAACACTATTTTTCTGAAAGGAGAAAAAACATAAACATATAGTTGATGTTAGAGTGATCAGGATTCAAAACCCCAAGTACATAATGAAGGTAACTAACTTCTGTCAATCACAATTCCATAATCCTTGCCAAACAAGGGCCTAATTTGCTTCATATTCACCTTTGAACTTTCCCTTTCTCTCTGTAAATTTAGATCCCTGTTTTAAAATAACAGATGAAACATTGCAAATATTTGGTTAACTATAAATCAAGAAGACTAGATACGTCACAGCCTGGGATACTGTGTAGTCAGTCCAAATTCAAGAGGACCTAGCTTCTCTTTGCTGAGGTGGTGAGGCCTGACCTTGACTTGATGTTTTTGTGCATATCAGCTGCCCCCCATTTTCAAAACTAACCGGATGCTCTATCAGATGAGGTTTGAAAATTAAGACTGCTTCTAATAGAAAACCGTTTGGGATATGGCCCCCGGGTTGTTACCCGGATTGCGACTGATCGGGCTGATCTTCCAGGGTCAGGACCGAGCGGTAGCTATGTGGGCCGGGGACCAACTTCTCCCATGTGTCAATGGCTGGTTGGCCTGGTTTGGATCCAGCGAGGTGGGTAACCGAACAGTCATATTATAACCGGACCGTCACGTATGGCCTTAATTGGGTGAGTCTTTTGAGGCAACGTTCCGCGTGTTCGAGATGATAGTTATCGGTAGGTTTAGGAGGGAAAATTTCATAGTCGTTAGATCTAACTTGATCTGGACCGTCCGCGCTCCCTATATAAAGAACACTTGTTCCTTTCTTGGATTCCTACTGCCAATTGATAGAGCTACCGAGCGGTTTGAGAGCAAAGAAAGTGTCCGGTAAAGCTTCCCGAGCTCTTCTTCTGCGATAACCCTTGTAAGTGTTCCCCTTTCAGTTTCAGTTCATCATCCTCTTCCTCTTCCTTTTTCTTTTCTTGTTTGAGCGAGGTCGAAGAGAGCGAACCCTCTTAGGTTGGAACGGGAGTGGGACTTTTTCTTTCTCAGGTTCTGCTCTTTCTTCGAGTCGGGAGGTACGTTAGATAGGTTGAACCGAGCGGGCTGTCCCCGGGTAGTTCTGACCGAGTGCCACCTTATCTTTAAAATCGTATACTTTCTGCCCTTTAGGTTGATAACCCTGCCTACTTTGTACCTCAAACTCGGAGTTCCTGATCCATACCTTGGTCGTCTTCTTCTTCCCTGCCCAATCACCGAAACCCCAAGGATGTGTCACTCTGGTTTTGACTCGTCCTTCTGGTCGGAGGATGAGCGGTCCGGGTCGGAGGCGCCGGACACAAGTCTGAGTTTGTCGTCCATGTCCCCCTCTGATCACCATAGCGAAGGCAGAATACCAATCCGTCTCTCCGATGATGATTCGGACCAGGAAGCCCCTGTTGCTTCTGTTTCCCGGGGTTCAGGTGACGAAACGTCAAAGGAACCCGACCCCGAGGTAGCCTTTGCCAGTGAGTTCATCCCGTCCACCCTACGTACTGAAGATCTCGGCCGCATTAGGGATAGGTACAGCCTTCCCAACTATTGCTCCCTGGCCGTGAATGTCGGCAGAGCCCAAATCTACCAGCGGGGTTTCACTACCTTATACGAGGACATCCTCACGGCTAGGTTCCGCGTCCTTTCTTCATCCGATCGCTCAGGACGTCCTTATATACCTGGGGATTGCCCCGGGGCAGCTGGCCCTGAACGGTTGGAGATTCCTGTTGGGGTCCATCTCCCTTTGGCCCCAATTTTTTGGGTATGAGCTTACCGTCCAGGAGTTTCTTTGGACACACCGATCGTTTCCCGTACATGGGAAGACCAGGTTCTTTTCTTTCGGGGCTCGTTAGGGGAGAAAGATCATAATGAATTGTCTGAGTAACAACAAGGGCTGGAAGAATATATTTTTCCAAGTGTCCACCCTTGGACTCTGTGAGCGGGCCCCGGGGATACAGATGAGGACTTCCTTGGCGGGAGAACTAAGGGGTAAGCTAGTGTAGTAACTTCCTGTTCTCTTTTTTTTCTTTGCTTTGAGACTAACTACGCTATGTCTTGCATTGTGGCGGGATCAGCTAGCCCACCAAGTCTTCCCGGGGAGTGCCAAATAGAGAATCAGAAACTTGGCAGACCATCCCATTAATATTTGGGATGTTCTGACCTGCTCGAGAGATTAGAGAGGCGATCACAGTCCAGAACACCCCGCCGAGGCCCCCGTCCTTCCCTCAATCATCCCGGGTAAGAGTTTATCGGCAACTTAATTTTGGTTTTCCTTCGTCATCTCGTTGCTCTGACTTCTGACTTCGTAGCCACTTTCTTTTTGTAGAAATGGCCCCAAATAGAAATTTTAGAGTAGCTGAGGGAGTGGCAGGCCGTTGTTGCTATCACCCAGTTGGTGATTGCTCAAGGAAAAAGGCCCACCGAGGAAGCCTTGGGCATTGAACTCCCGCTGAGCTGAATCCGGTACGGGATTGCGAATCATCCAGAATTCGTCGGGACTTCAGCTCCCTGCGTAGTGGTGGCCGAAACTTACCCCCAAGTGGGAATACAATGCCGGTTGAAGATTTGGCAGTGATCAGGGAGAGGGTCAAGTCCTCCCTCTTCCTAGCCAGGTGGAGGCGTGTGCGAACATGTCTCTTGAGGCGTTTCAGGGATGGTTATACAACCTTTCCCATATGGTAAGCACTCGGCGCTCGTGCTCTTCTTTACCATAGCTTCTTCTGTGTTTATTTTGCTGACTGACCGTCTTGGATTCTTCGTAGGTCGGCTGCATGGCCGCTGGGGCTGAGTCCTTCCTGCCTTCTTTGGCCGGGAGGGCCGCTGCAGCTAAAGCCGCTTTCTCTAAGGAGGAGCGGGTGACCTCAGAGGCCATGCAAAATGCTCTTGCTTTGGAGAAGGATAAGGTGAAGGGCTTGGCCCTGAGCCTTGGTGCAATCCAGGCAGAATTGGCGACCGCCCATGCTGATTTGGAAGTTTCCCGAGGTCTCGCGGCGGTAGTAGAGGCCCGAGCCAAGGCCGTAACTGAAGTGACGGCCGCCGGAGCCACGGAGGAGGCGTTTGATGATGGCGTCTTCCAGGGCTATGAGGATCTGAAACGGCGGATTGTCCGGGATCACCCCGAGTGGGACATCTCGTCCTACGAGGGGATTGGGACGTCGGTCCCGCGGCTGGTGAGGATCCTCCTACTGGTGCTGGAGCTATTGAGCCTGCCCCGGGCAGGGGCTCGGGAACTGAAGAAGGAGCTGTCCCATGAGAAGGGTCTGGGGAGACTGAAGATGTGGCCGAAGTGGACGACTAAGGTCCCCGACCTGTTTTCTTCTTCTTCTTTTTTTGTTGCAGTTTTTTTTTTTTTTTTGGAAGGCTACTACAACTGCCCCCCAGGCACTGTATAGATGTTTTTTTTATATTAATGAAAAGGTTCTTGAGACTAACTTTTCCATCAATTGTTCACTGTTTCCGTACTTTTGTGTCTGTGCTTGCCAATTCCCGATCGATTTTTATTTTTAATTGACTGATCTAATTCCTTGCCTTAGCAAATGATTTTGGATCATAATCGGTAGAACAAATGGGGGAGAGAATTGATGAGATGGTACTAAAAGTTTGGGGACAAACTTTTTTTAAGGGGGAGAGAATTATAACACCCGTATTCGTGTTATTGCATTTTATTGCATTGTCTTGCATGATAATGTGATGTGTTGTGCATTTTGGCACATGTGTGAGTGAGTTTTGACTCACGAGTCGATTTGGGTGTCTGTGTTAGAGAACCCTTTGAGACGGTCACTGTGGAATCACTTAAATGTTAATCTGGAAATAAATGTTTACCTGTGTATTTCAATATCTGTATTATTTCTGGTTTAGAATTTATATCTGTTGTTAATTTTAGCATCCTGGCGAGGACGAATTAACATGCTATTAATTTGGTAGGCTAATTAGCAATCTCATAAAAATCATGTAAAAATTCGCATTTTAGCAAACAAACAGAACTTAGTCAGAAACTTTTATAATTTTGAAGTTGCACTCGTGAAGCAATGAATTAGCTGTGTAGAAAGCTTCGGAGAGTGTTTATGAGTTTTGAAAACTCGTGGGGAGGTAAACATAATTTTAGAAAATGTTGCCTATATATAGAAAGCTATGACTTTCATAATTTTCATAACTTCTAACATAAATTCCAAAAGGGGGCTATAGGGAGATATAGTTGCTTCGAGCCTTTCGACGCCAAACGACGATCTTCTGTCAGTCTGTTTTCTCCCAGATTTCATATTCGAGCTCCTTGAGGTAAGAGCTTCGTTTTGGTACCTATTAGGCCTTGTTTGGCCAAGTTTTTCGAAAAACATTTTTCTAGAATTTTTCATAAAAGCTGATATTTGGACTTTTGATCCATAGGAACTGTACTAGAAGCTTTTCTGCACGTTCTTTGTGCACGGGTTTTCCTTGGATCGTAGTTTAAGAACGTTATTCGGAGGTGAGTGATTCAACTATGTTATTAGAATGATTTCTTGACATGTATTCATGTTTTGTATGAATAGCATGTGTTAGTTTATAGATATACTGTGTAGTTCATATTGGGCATTTGTATTGATAAGTAGGCCCAATAGCACGATGAAATGTTTAATTTTCGCGAGTGGTGATATGTATTTGAGCATGTTAAGTTGCTTATGTGGGTCAGAAGGAGCACGTGGTCACCGTGCCATTTTGTGGAGCCGATATAGGCATTAAGGTCGCACGATTGAAGAGAAGAATCGTGGGTCTTACCCTTTCGCGTGGACTTATTGGCGAGGAGTCGCGGATTGGGAGTATGGACGGGCACGTGAGTCTCCGGCGACTAGTATGAAATGTAGAGATGTGAATACGAGCATTTTTGTCATTCATATGCATATGTTGTTTTATTCACTAAGCGTTAGCTTAAACAAATCAAAGTATGTGTGGTTATTTAAATAACCATTGCATGTATTAATGTCGGTGAGGAATCGGAGGCGTGATTGCGGGGTGTTGGGAGTTCACTTTGACGGTGGCTCATCGTAATTATCCCGTAGTTTTGAAGTCGAGAATGTTTGTTACCTTGCTTTCATAAGGAACTTGTAATAGAATTGAATAGTAGATTGTATTGGAATTGTAGATTAGAAGCTCTGGGTATGTTTTGAAACGTTATTATATATCGCGTATGTCTTTTCATATGTTACAGTTGTGAAAGAATTCATGAGCTTGGATAAGGAGTCGATAGTTCATGTTTATGCAAGTCTTGGTACATGTTTGAGATTTGTGCCAAACACGTCCTTAACGTGTTCAGTAAATGTTTTCCTTCAAGTGGCATGTTGATATATATGTTTAAATAACTTTCATAAAGTTTTGGAAGAATTGGAATTGGATATGGCACTTTTTGTCAAGTCGAAAGTTGGGCAGAAACAAGTGGCTTTGCTGTCAAAGGACTTTCGACCGGTCGAAGGGACCCATTCGACCGGTCGAATGCCCCTCTGCTTGAAACTTCAATTAAGGCACTTGGTCGAAGGGACTTTCGACCGGTCGAGAGGGACGTTCGACCGGTCGAGATGCCCCTTGTCAGCTTGTTTGTTCTCCTACTTCCAAATATTTTCAAAAATTTTAATTACAAACTTAAGCTTCTTTTGGGACCCTTTTAAGGGAAAATTTGTCAGATCAAATTTTGAAACCTCCAGGCCACAAGTGTATTTTTGGTTGACTCCGGTACGTACTAGAACGATAGTTATGTTTCTTTTCCGCTGTGTGTGTTCTTAAAACTAAATTTTTGGAAACGTTAACGAATTGGTTTAGCCTCGGTGGCGTGCCGCGGGCTTCGGTTCTGCTATTGTGGACCGGGCTGTGACAACCCGAGTGAGCCACTGGAGCGAAAACAATGATTATGTGCGAGAATCTACTTTCCAAATCTGAGAAGGGAGAGGTACTTGGGATAGTTTCCATAGGACATAAGCTTCCTATTTGTATGAGATTACTTGCAATGGAAGTTTCTTTGTGGAGAATGCTTACCATGTGGGTAATCTACTTCTACTTGATTAGGCAAGGTATTGTATATAAATCGGAACCTATATATGGTGGAGATAATTTGTGTAGTCATTGGCTCACCAAGAAAGATGTGTGGCTCTAGGCTCACCATATGAGGGGTATGTTTCCTTTTGGTATATCTATAGAGAGAAAGAAAACTCAGAGCAAATATAAAAGTGGTGGCTACGGCCATAGTGTCGATCCCTGGTAGAGGGAGAGTAACTAGTGGATCCTGAGAGCTGACGAAGAGAGTAATTGGTATGTCCTCGTGATGTGTAGGAGCTCTTGACAGCTCAAGTGGTTAGCCCGGATAGAGGCTTAATACTAGGTAAGTTATAATATAAAATTCCATTCATGTGTGAGAGAACTCAGAAAAGTGTTTCGAGTGAGAGTTATAGAGGCTTGAAATCATTGTTGATCAATAAAAAGAGCAGTCGTTCCTTGGAGGTGATGTAGGCATGATTGGCTGAACTACGTTGAAATCTTTTCTTGTGTTAATTATTCTTGTTGTGTATTCTATCTTGCACTTGCTATTGGTTTCATGTGAATTATCTTAATGTGAATTGATCTTGGCATGTCCACCCTCACAACACCAATATTGTGAGGATTCTACTTTTATATTTTCACCGAAAAAAAAGGGTAAAGAATGCGCGCAGCTCTTTTCATAATTGAAAAATTAACCCCTACTAGTGCATTTATACAACCAAATAAAGTACATGACATAACTAATGTCCAAGTGCATAAGAAAAAGTTATGACTATGAAGGACTACATAGAGATACAAAGTAAAGACACTTGCAAATACTTAAAAGACTAGGATATACAAAGTTCTTTTGATCTCTTTCAGAAAAAGTCAACATGGGTGCCAATCCATGAATAAAAATGGGCTACTCTAATTTAATTTCTCTGGCCCCCTTTTTCGCTCTTTTCCATTTTGGTGGCTTTCCAAATTTTTTGAACGAACCAAAAATGATATCTCTTGGTCAGAATGTTCCCAACAATGACCCCGATAACTATCCCAACTAGATAACCCAAGCTTATGATGATCCAGTCTAGTTTATAGGGAAAATCCGAATCCTCATCTTCGAAAGTTGAAGTGGTTGAAGGTAATTCTATTGTATTCCCACATTTCTTCGATAAAGGTTCTCCACATAACCCTGAATTTCCATCAAATGAGTTGTTTTCGAATGTACCAAATTGATTTCCTCGTGGTATCGGCCCGGTGAGATGGTTATGGGAGACATTAAAAACTGCAAGAAATGTGAGCTTGACTAGTTGCTCAGGGATATGTCCTGAGAGCTCATTTTGGGAAAGGTCCAATGATTCAAGTGCAGTAAGGTTCTCCAAGGATGTGGGAATCAGACCTATAAATCGTTGTCAAATTGCGAATAGGTTTGTCAAAAGTGTGAATCTTGATTCATATTGAATTGTGAGTCGTTAGATTAACTCTTTTTAGAAAATAAGAAAATCAAATAAATGCATTGGGTGCTTGTAAAAACACATGCACAATACTTGAAATGAACAAAACGTCATTTTATACTAATTTGATGTAAAATTAAAGCTCAAAATGTCGAAAGCTTTCCACAGAAAAATTAGAATTTGTAAAGTTGTTAACACCCATTTACTCTTAAAGCTTAAATTGTTAGAGAATGTATAACTAAAGTATTCATAGTCTTAACATGCATGCCCCCTCACGTATGACTAGACTTGCTTAGAAGGGCCAAACACGTGCATATTTTATGAAGGGGGACTTCGGCCATAGCTCCCTCAAATAAAACCTATCAAAACAAAAATTCATGCTACTTTTCTTTGACTCATTGGGTCCTTTTTATGCCTAAACAACTTCAAATTGTTGTAACTTTTGTTCTACAAGTCCTTTTTTTTTTGTAGAGTTTGATGTTTTGGAATTAGCAAAATGAGAGCTATCAATCCAGACCATTAATATTGACCATTAAATAATAGGGGAAAAAAACTAAAAACTAAACAAATATGAAAACTATGTTTTTTTTTTTTTTTTTGTATAAATATAAAATAAACACATTCCTCTCATAAAATTAGCTCCATAGGTGCATAGATCTCGAAAAATATACAGGGAATAAAAAAAAAATCACTCAAAAAGGCTAAAAAACGAGTGAGTTGTGGTGGTTTAAAATTGTTGAAACAGATAACATTATCTGTTTTGATAGATTAAATAAAAAAAATGATATTCCAAATTACTTTTTTTTGTATAATTTTTAACTCCATTGCGTAGATCTCGAAAAAAATACATGAAATAAAAAAAAATAACTCAAAAAGGCTAAAAAAAAAAAAAAGCTAGTGAGTTATAGTGGTTTAATGTTGACATGTCAAAACAGATAATATCATCTATTTTGACAGATAAAATCAAAAAATGAAGTTCCAAATTATATTCTTTTGTACAACTTTCAACTCCATTGCATAGATCTCAAAGAAATACATGAAATCAAAAAGTAAATCACTCAAAAAGGCTAAAAAACGAGTGAGCTATGGTGGTTTAAAGTTGACAGATAATATTCATCTCATTTATCAAAACAGATAGTATCATCTGTTTTGACAGATAAAATCGAAAAATAAGATTCCAAATTACTTTCTTTTGTACAATTTTCAACTCCATTATATAGATCTCGAAAAAAATACATGAAATCAAAGAAAGAAAGAAAAGACTGCTCAAAAGGCTAAAAAAAAAGAGTGAGTTATGGTGGTTTAAAGTTGATAGATAATATTAATCACATCTGTCAAAACAGATATTATCAGTTTTGATAGATGAAATCAAAAAATGAGGTTCCAAATTACTTTATTTTGTACAATTTTCAGTTCCATTGTGTAGATCTTGAACCAAAAAAAAAAAAAAAAAATCAATCAAAAAGGCTAAAAAACAGGTGTGTTATGGTGGCTTAAAATTGAAACAGATATTAGCATTTGTTTTGACAGATAAAATAAAAAACTGAGATCCCAAATTATTTTCTTTTGTACAATTTTTAACTTTGTTGCGTAGATCTCGAAGAAATATATGAAATAAACAAAATCACTCAAATAGGCTAAAAAAACGAGTGAGTTATGGTGGTTTAAAGTTGACAGATAATATTGTCTTAGCCATTTCTCTGTTCCAGTGAGGGGCTTTTCACCAAATTCAAAAAGTAGCTAGGGGTTTTAAGAATGGCCAAATTGTAGTTTCTAACTAATACACTTAATTTTAAGGGGTCTATGACCTAATATCGCTCTTATAAATTAGGGTTATGGCAATGATTAACGATAGACAACCATGTATTTTTTCATAATGATTCTGTGTAGACAACCATATACTAACTAAAGTATTTATACTCTCAACAAATTAAAAATTAGCATCGAATTGTAAGATCCTCAAATCGACCCGTATCAATCGAATGTAACTAAAAATAATACCTGTAAGAGCATTATTCGAAAGGTTGAGCAGCTGAAGCCCCTTGAGTACTCCAATCAATTCTGGAATACTCCCTTTAAACTTGTTGCCTGAGAGATCAATGGCTTTGAAGTCACTTTGGATCTTGTAATAAAACTTGTCAGCTCTTTTGTTTGTGATTCTCATAGACATAAAATTTGTGGTAATGGTGGCATTATGTTGTTTTATTGGTGTCTTTAAATAATTTGACTTTCCTACGTCCCCCTGAACTTTCATTTCACTCCAAATTTGGAAGTACGTTAATGGTAACTCACCACTAAAGCCATTCCAAGATATATCAAAGATCCGAAGCTTAGGGAAATCAAACTTTGATAATGGACCTTCTATTTCACCATGGAATTGATTAGATCTGAGATCCAGAATCTTCATCTCTGGGATTGTTCCAAGCCAAAATGGGAAAATGTCATTAAATTGATTGTTTTCAAGATTAAGATACTCTAACATTTTGCAATTGGCCAAAGATCTTGGTACTGGACCCTCCAAATGATTTTGACTTAAGTCAATCACCTTCAAATTTGTTTCCATTGTTGTATGGCTGGGGAATTGTGCCATGGAAACTGTTGTCTCCCAAAATCATTATTGATAGGGAGTCACTGAAGTTGCTCATACATTGTGGGAGTGTTCCATTTAAGGAGTTGTTCGACAGGAAAAGGTTAGTTAGAGAACTCAACTTACATATTAATGGTGGAATCTCTCCTGTTAGGAAGTTTGAACCTAGCCCCATAGTTGTCAAAGTTCTTTTACTGATATTCCATACCCAATTCGGTATAGGTCTGCGAAGATTGTTGCCACCAAGTACTAGACACTCCATTTGGCTTTGATATCGCAGGAACTTCGGGAACGAACTTAAGTTGCACCCGCTGAGTCCTAAACGCTTAAACTACGGTAAAGTGCCATTGATACTCCCCGTGGTGGTCAATGACAAATCGTTACCATTTAGTTGGAGAACAGTGAGATTTTTAAATATCAGAAACATCTCTACTTCCATTGTGCCATTCAAGTTATTAAATTGTAGTTGAAGTGACTTTAGATTGGCTAGCTTGAACATTGATTTTGGGATTGTACCATGCAATCTATTTTCAGAAAGATCAAGATCAATTAATTGGGTGAGGTTTCCGAGCCGAGATGGAATCTCACCAGTAAGTTGATTCTTCCAAAGAAACAAATAGGTTAGTTGAGTCATGTTCTGAAGAGAAGGTGGGATGACACCATATAGATTGTTTGTACCCAGTTCTAAGTGTGTGAGTTTGGTTTGCTTCCCAATCCAAGACAATGTGCCATTGCTGAAATTATTGTAACGAAGTGGTAAGAAATTGAGTTGGGTTAGATTTGCCAATGAAGAAGGAATTCGACCTGTAAACAGATTTGCTGAAAGGTCAAGACTAGTGAGCCTGATGAGGTTACCAACAGATGAAGGGATTTGACCTGTAAACACATTTGCGGAAAGGTCAAGAACAGTGAGCTTAATGAGGTTACCAACAAAAAAATAAATTGGACCTAAAAAGCTGCAGTTGGAGATATCAAACACATTCAAGTGATCAAGATTTCCAATTGCATCGGGTAGTTTTCCAGTGAAGCCCGTGTTTGCTAGTCCTACAAACTCGAGGAGACTACCACGGTGAAATTCGGGTAGATTACCTTTGAGATTTGGATTAAACCGAACGCTCAGAAAATGCAGGTTCGGTAGGGAGAAAAAGCTACTTTGGAAATTACCAAACAGCTCACGTGCACTCTTCTAGAGAAAGAGCAGAAAGAGAAGACAAATTTGCCAGTGCATCAGGTACAATAGAAGATATATTCACATTAGCGAGATAAAGTACTTGGAGGTTTGTTAAGTTTTGAACCAAATTCTCCAGACTTGGGTTTTCAAGGTTCAAGAAATTCTGTGAATACAATGCATCAACATTGGAAGAAAGATCAAGAATAGCCAATCTGGGAAGTTCTAATAACTGTGATGGGATTTGACCGACAAATGAAGATCCAGAAAGATTTAGACTTCTTAGATCTGCGAGATTGCGAATCCCATGAGAGATTTCCCATGTGATGGGATTTGACCGACAAATGAAGTACTCCCTAACCGGTATGACAACCACTTGGTGATTTCCCATGAGAGAAATCAGAGATAAGAGAGAGAGAGAGAGAGAGATGTGTCATGTAGAATTTGAGCATTTGTTTAATGAAATTACTAGTACTCGTATTTAGCATCAAAGGAAATTCTCCTAATGCGCTCAGGAGAGAGACATTCTCCTAATGCGCACTCACGAGAGACATACCGAATAAACTGGCTTTTAAGCCTAAGAGAACCCGTGGGTCATCGGGGCGCGCGGATTAGCGGGCCAACCCGCGGATTATTTTTGGCTTAAAAACTAGTTCACTGGATAAGTTCACTCAACCCAGTTCACTTTAAATCCTGTCCCTATATAAGTACATATTAGAATTATTAGCTTCAACTGTTGTAATATTTGGAAACTAATTTTGGGATTCAAATTTGAGAAGAATAGCATTACTCTTTTGAAAAATGATTCATGCCTATATAATTCAACATTTAGTGTGATAAACCATAATTGAAATGATTGCAATACCTAGTAAATACTGCATATAGCTAACCTCTCAACTCTCAAACAAGGCAAAAAAATATTGCCCAATGACTTGTACTAGATGCTCAAGAAAATTGCCCCTTTTTACCGTACCGTTGAGTTGGACAGTAGGTAAAGATAATCAAGATTAATAATGATAGTGATACACACCAAACAACACACTGTGTTTTAAATACATATATTCTGTGCTGTTTGAATTTTTTACACTTTTCTGTTCGTCACTTATACAGCACAGGGTATATGCATTTAAAATGATGTGTCGTTTAGTGTGTCGTTTAGTGTATATCCCTATCATTTTTGAATCAAAGATTTTGGATTTTTGAGAATGAGCTATGAACTTGGTCTCGCAGTTAACAGACATAATGTCTGTCTAAGTTAATGAGTCATGCTCGTAAGTTGAGATGTGAATGCAATTGGAGTGCACATAAGATGAGTTCGGTTAACTTCCCAAGCCTATGCTGCTGGGCAGGACACAACCAAAAAATTTTAATTTTTTTCCTTCTTCTTTTTAAATTTATATTTTTAATTTAATTTTTTAGTGTTGAGGTAGTGTAGGAAAAATAAACTGACTTTAGGAGATGCATTGGTCGTGGAGAAATGATTAGATATCCATGTATTGCAAACTTTTAACGATGGATAATATTTGGAGCACAAACATTTTACATAAATACTTACAAACATATTATCTCTTTCTAAGTGGTAATGTGGGATCTACTGAAATTATCCGGACTCTACAGTACCATCTGATACACTCAAAATTGACTTTATCTTATGACCGAGCGGTTCAAATCAGCAGCCAGTCCATCATGCACAATTCCTCGGACTAGCATCAGCCCGAGCGGACTAGTCTACTCATCATCCCGAGCGGTTCATCTACGACCCGGCCGACAGGTCGGGAAAACCGCACAGGCACATTCCATCACGGGAACAGCTCATCCGGACCCACAGGCATGATCCCGAGCATTACGGGCAGTTTCCTACTCAATCTAGAAGACTATTGAAAAGTGCACACTATTTCCTAATCCAATTAGGAATTTCCCATAATTAATGCCAATCTATATCAATAAGATTATATTTCCTTATCCATGTATGAGTAGGTCTCTTACATCTATAAAAGAGACCTCTCACCCCCCATTGAAGGGGTCGCCAACTTCTCAGCCTACACAGCACCTCTATAATTCACCATTATACGCAAACACCCGGCCGGTATTACTGGTAGTGCCGCCCTTCTTTGTTGGCTCACCAGGCCCGCCGGTGATCTGCTAGTGAACGTGCTCAGACACACCCGTGGACGTAGGTACCTTCATTAACAGGGCTGAACCACATATAAAAAATAGTCTCTCTCTGTCCTTAAATTGCTTTACTTTACTCTTACCAAATTTTGACATCATCAGTTTGGCGATGTCTGTGGGAAACGACAAGTCTTCTCATTAACAAATTTCTTAACTAATCGTCATGTCACCGAAGAAGAGTAAGAAGACTGACTAGTAGTCCAACCGGGATGTTCCTCCAGCCCCGGCAACGGCTGCGGCAGTCATGACATCTGAGCAAATCACCGCAATCCTCACACAACTCTTGGAGGGCCAGCGTCAAATCCAGCAACAGATCGAAGCCCTGCTAGCACAGCAAAGTAATCCTCCAGTGGCCGGGAAACGACCTGGGAACGTTGGGTATGGGCGAGAACCGATCTTGACCAGACAACGTGCCCGAGCCAACCCGTCCCGTGTTGAGGATGCTAGAGACATTAACAGCGGGCATGCTGCCCGAGAGGAAAGACAGGAGCATATGGCCCGGGAATCAGTCCAGGGTCACTCGGTCAAGAGCCGAGTTGTCCCTAGGCGAACGGTTACCCGGAGTCATAGCCGAGCCCGATCCCAGAGGACAGCACCCCGCCATGAAGAAGCCTTTTCCACCAACCCGACCAGTTCCTCAGATACCGGTCGGGAAGGAGTGGAAGCCCGAATCAAGTACTTACAGAAGCAGATCGACGGAGTGGCCAAAAAGCTTGGTCAAAACCGTGTTCCGAATCAAGCCAATACCGAGACAGAGTCACCACTCTCCAGTCAGATCACGAGATTCTCCATCCCACGCAAATTCAAGCAACCTCGCCTAGATCCCTATAACGGCTCGGGAAGCCCGATCGACCACATCCGGACCTATAAGGCTCAAATGGCCCTAGCCACCAACTCCGATTAGCTATACTGCCTAGCCTTCCCCAACACTTTGAAAGGCCCGGTCATGTAGTGGTTCTATTTCTTGGAGCCCCGATCGGTCTGCAGTTTCAAACAACTCAGTAAGTAGTTCATCAACCAGTTCGCCGGTATGCATGAGCGGTCAAAGCTAGACATGCAGCTACTGACAGTCAGACAACGGAACAATGAGTCCCTCAAGGAGTTCACCGACCGGTTCAACCAACAGAAACTTCAAATCCGCAATCTGAACGAGACAATTACCATCATAGCCTTCTGCTCGGGAGTTCAACACACCAAGTGCGCCGCGTCGTTCCACAGAAACCGACCGGTAACCTTGGTCGAACTCGCAGAGAGGGTTGGAAAATACATCGACACTGAAGAATTTCTAAATATCAAAGACCACGGGCAAGAAAGTAACAAGTCTTCCACAAGTAAGCGAAAGCGAGATCAGCCCGGGAGTTCTGACAGTTCTTCCGGTTCACAGCAGTCCGGGTCAAGCATCCCCGACCCGACCTCCAGCTCATAGTAAGCAGAGTCCGGCAACCCCGACCCGACCTCCATTTCACATCGGTCAGGATCAAGCAGTTCTGACTTTGCCTCCGGCACAGAGAAATCTGGAGCCTGACGATCCTGATCCGACCTCCTGTCTCCATCGATCTCGATAAGCCCGACTATAGTTGTATTTGCCTGATCACCACATAAGGCTCCGCCAATTGTCAGAGGGCCCTTACAATGTCCTCGGGCCTAACCCCGAGGCATCTCAAAAAATCTCGGGCTCCGAACTCAGGCACTCAAAAGACCTCGGGCTCCGAATCCAGGCACTAAAGACCTTGGGGTCACGCCCAATGCACCGGCTTCGCTTAGGTCCAACCGACGTGGGGGCAAACCCCTAGGTGGCTGATGATGGCAAGCTTCAAAAGACCCTGCAACCACCATGTTACAGGTCGGTTACCTACAGTCATAGCCTCTGTAAGACCCTCGTCTTAGCGAAAGCTTGGGGGGCAAGATGGCACAGTGAACTAAACAGGTAATCACACCGGGTATCTACAGGCCTCGCGGATAACCAAGTCAAAATCTTGGACAACCCGAGCACCTACAGTACTCGGGGGCATTAACTCTACTTAGGTCCAGACCGACGATAGAGGTGACTAAAATCTCTTAGGTTAGCCAACGATAGAGGAGCAAAAGAATCCTAAAGCAACGTGATTTAGGTCTTCTCCACCAACATGGTCAAACTCTTCTCCCAACAGTCTTGACGAAGGCTAACTGGGCGGAAGACAACCATCCTGGGGAGTTAACATAAAAGGACCCTAAAGCAATACGCTTTAGGTCGGCTTTTCCAACATGGTAAAATTCTTCTACCCACAACTTTGACTAAGGTTCACGGGTAGAAAATAACCATCCTGCTGGCTAACTCAAGCAAAAAGACTCCGAAGTAGGCCGAGTCTCAACTCTCGGTCACTTCCTGAGCATTCAAAGACTCCGAATTAGGCTAGGTCTCAACTCCCGGTAAGTTCCCGAGCACTTAAAAGTCCCGAGCTAGGCTGGGTCTCAACTCTCAGCCAGTATCCGAGAACTCACCAGGCTCAGAAGCCCCGAGGCAGCTTCCACAAGCACTCAGACAGCGTCAAGTAGCATCAAGCAGATTTTCAAACTTGCCCCGATATACCATCTGGCCAACCTTGGAAATGAGGGGCAACTGATACACCCAAAATTGACTCTATCTTATGACCGAGCAGTTCAAATCAGCAGCCAGTCCATCATGCACAACTCCACAAGCATCAGCCCGAGCGGACTAGTCTACTCATCATCTCGGGCGATTCATCTACGACCCAACCAACAGGTCGGGAAAACCGCACAGGCACATCCCACCACAGGAACAGCTCATCTGGGCCCACAGGCATTATCCCGAGCATTACGGGCAGTTTCCTACTCAATCTAGAAGACTAATGAAAAGTGCACACTATTTCCTAATCCAATTAGGAAATCCCCATACTTAATGCCAATCTATATCAATAAGATTATATTTCCTTATCCATGTATGAGTAGGTCTCTTACATCTATAAAATAGACCTCTCACCCCCATGAAGGGGCCGCCAACTTCTCAGTCTACACAGCACCTCTATAATTCACCATTATACGCATACACCCGGCCGGTATTACTGGTAGTGCTGCCCTTCTTTGTTGGCTCACCAGGTTCGCCGGTGATCTGCTAGTGAACGTGCTCAGACACACCCGTGAATGTAGGTACCTTCATTAACAAGCCCGAACCACATACAAAAAATAGTCTCTCTCTTTCCTTAAATTGCTTTACTTTAATCTTACCAAATTTTGACACCATCACTATCCATGAGATAAATAGAGTGTGTTTATAAGCGTTTATGTAAAGTGATTATGCCCTTAGTATTGTTTAATTATATAGGGGAGACTGAAAACTACCAACAGACATGTACAACAAAGGCACAAAAAAAAAAAAAAATAAAGCAAATTATTAATTGTGTTTTAAACCCAAAGTTTGCAGGTTTGTCCTTGAAAGAGGTGATATTCCCTGGTCTAAGTTGCTCGTTGAAGCACGTAGCAAAATACAAAAAGTAATTAAGGTTTATTAGAAATAAGTCACTTGTATAAAATTATCAAACAATTTAGTAGTAAATTTTATAAGCTCCTTTTAAAAAGTCATGTGGGGGCCAAACTAAGCTTAAGGCTTAGGCTTAGTTTGGCCTCCCTTTTGGTGCTTCTCCTTTTTAAAAGTACAATTTCATGTTAATTAATTTGGTAACTAGTTTATGAGCTTTGCAAAAATTGAACTTAGGGCTTTTTTGGGGGAGCTTTTAAAAGCTCTAGAATGGAGCTTTTAAGAGCTCAAGGTTGCTTTTTTGTTTCGTGATGCCTTTTTGAAGAGTAGTGTGCCACTTGTATAAAATTATCAAACAACTTAGTAATAAATTTCATAAGATCGTTTTAAAAAGCCACGTGGGGGCCAAACTTAGGGCTTTTTTGGGGAGACCTTTGGAGCTTTTAAAAGCTCAAGATTGTTTTTTGATTTCATGATGTCTTTTTGAAAAGTAGTACGTCACTTGTATAAAATTATCATATAACTTAATAATAAATTTCATAAGCTCCTTTTAAAAAGCCACGTGAAGACCAAACCAAGCCTAAATCTCATCACGCAAAGTGATTTGGTGGTCGGTAAAGTCCTAATAATTACTCACAATCATTTCAACGTTCTCAGAAAAAATAAATAAAATAAATAAAATAAGAAAAAAGACAATCATTTCAACGCATTTCACTATTTAATTCTTATAATTGATACTCCTTCGGTTCCTTTTTTTGAGTCAATTTTTGGGAACTCAACTTATTAAGTGGATAAAAAAATCTACACCTACTTTTCACAATTACACCTAATTATTACAATAACTTTTTTAGTTTTATCTTGATGTAGATTTCAAGGAAGGGTATTTTTGAAAAGTAAGTAAAAATTGTATACCAATTTAGGAAAGTGGACACTAATTTTGGGACATACCAAAATGGAATGTAAGACTCAAAAAATGGACGGAGAGAGTACTACTTTTTAATTTTTTTATTTTATCATTTTCCACAGACTTGATGCCTAAAAGTCTGCGGTTTTTTTTTTTACTCTTTTACATCGCATGTGTTTGTGATTATGATTCTGTAATTTTGTTTTCTAATGTTTGCTAATTCTGTATTGTGTTGTTCTAATAAGACGGTCATTAACCATTCCCTCGGCTTGTTTGTTGTAATTTCCTATTTATTTTTTAAGTTTGTATAATCACTTTTCGGAGGAAATGTTAGGCTGTATAATGAAAAAGAGATATATATGTATACATTATTTTATTTTATTTATTGTCAAAATTAAATCACTGTAGATATGTGAACAAGTATGAGCCAATTTGAACAAGTATGTGCTGTTTCCCATATCTTGATTTAAAGCAACATAATTATTTTGGGTCTGTCTGTATTGAACACTTTTTCATAATTTTGTGTACTAGAAGGTAAGGAGAATAAAGTCCTTGATATACTCTTGGGTAGTATTTAATTATAAGTCCATTATGTCATTTTGTATTAGAGTTAAAGATAATTTAGGTCTTTTGTACATAAATATTAATTAAGTAAACATTTATTGGACTAGACCGGCCATATATACATGAATATTAAGTAAAATTTTATCTGTCAATAACTTTTTCACTAATTAAGCATGAAAATATTGGACTTTAAACTCTTGGCGGTTCCTTCTGCGCATTTTCGCCTAAATTAATTTTTATGTTTTTTCCCATTTTCATTTTTCCCAGTTGAAAATGCAACCCTGATGAAGGTAGCTAGTGGGAAGTGAAGGGAGACTACCGTATATTCTAACTGCGCGACTTTCAGGCAAGAAGCACAACAGTATCGAAGACTTTATACTCATGGATAAATTAAATAATATCCAAGCCACAATGGATAAATTAAATAATATCCAAGCCACAATGGATAAATTTCCTTTCACCACAACCAAGCACAAATAATATAATAGTAAGGCACTCAAGCAAAAATAAATAGACACCAAGATTTATGTGGAAAAACCCTCCAATAGAGAGGGAAAAAACCACAGGGCAGCTCCGAAAGATTCCACTATATCAAATAAGGAATACAAACGTTCTCTCAAGTTTTTGCCCTAAACTTGAGGTATTCAATCAACTAGAGAGTGAGTACTAGGATTACCTCTAAGGGATCACAATACCCAAAGGAAATCAAAGCATAGAAATACAAGCAAAGCTTCTTCAAAATTCTAAGAATTCTGGTAGCCAAACAACCCTTAATCGCTACTCATTCTTCTTCCTCTTGAAGCCGCCGCTGCTACCAAGAAAAAAAACACTCTCTGCTTTCTTTTTTTTAAATGCTGCGCATATATCTTGTATACACACAGTACCGAGAATGAATAAAAATCAATTGCTTTTGATTCATTAGCTAAAGCTGCTAAACCCATTAAATGGGCTTGACCCCCACATGGCCCACTCGGGCCCACATTAAGCTTAGGTAACTAACCAATCTCTGAAGCCCAAAGCCCATTAAAGAATGGCTTTATCTCATGTGTATGGAAACACATGGAACCCAACAAATCTCCCCCTCTATACACATGAGAGGAGGGAACACCCAACTTTGACCCCTCACTTGGAGTCCATTCCAGCTAGAGCTTTACAAAGCTCAAGCTTCTCTCTTGTCACTGCAAAGCGGGGGTATTTGTAAAATACAATCGCGCTAAAAGGAAGAATTGCATTGGTTTTAATCACAACTTCCCGTTTTATCTGCAATTTGCATTACAAGGCTTGTTTTCATACAATGTGATTAATCTATGATAAGTTGTATTGTTTTAGCTATTGTTTGTTCAGATCACTGCTGTATGGACTAGAGAGATGAACATCAGGACAATTGGAACGCTGTAGTGCAGACAAAAGAATTCAAAGCTAAAGTTTGAAGTTCGAGCGATCGACGATAGTTCGATCGATCGACGGTTCGATCGCTTAAAGAAGATTGAAGCGCTTGAGTTCCAGGTGTTCGATCGATCGCGAAATGTTCGATCGATAGAACATGGTATTTTCAGAAACCTTCGCGTACGCAGCAGATGCGGGTTTTTAACCCCTAGCCTTTAGGTTTTCTATATATATATATTGAGCTCTGTATACGTCCAAGGGACGCCCACTTTTGTTTTTTTATTAGTTTTAGAGAGAGAGGAGAGTTTTTCTTGGTGTTTTGTAGGTTTTCCATTGATTCTCGGTTTATATAGCTTGATTACTCTAAGGTTTGATAAAGTTCTTCGTTCCAGGTTACTTCTCTACTGTGTATTTATATTCTGTACTTAGTTTAGAATAGTGTAACTCGTTAACTTAGTAGTATTGTATGTTAGACAAGTTTATATCATTAGTTCTCATAGTTTGCATGCAAAACTCACATCCAAACAAAGCCTTAATGTTTTCATATGATAAAAACCAGTCTGTGATACTCCAGATGATGTCTGAGTAGTCCTAGGGTTGGGAGAACACGATGAAACAGTGATCTCCAGCCTCTGCCATGCAGCAGAATAAATCCTGTGTTCGATCGATCGGAGGTAGTTCGATCGATCGAACCAGAGATAGTCAAGCGATCGAAGACATATCGATCGATTGAGGGATGAAGGTTTTCGATCGATCGAACGCGCATCGATCGATCGAACTCTCTGATTCTTGAGGATGTTCCTTGCAGTATTCCAGGACCTTCTGTTTTAGAGATTTGTTATCATACTGTCCCCAAATGCTCAGTTTGTCAAAACAGTTTTTAAAATCAAGGCCCTAAGGCATTTTCTTTCAATATATTTTGCAAACCACCTTCAATGCTAACACCATTGTAGGTGCGAGTCTTAACTATTGAATTAAACCGCTTTCACGTGTTTCAAGTTAACTGTGATGATATAGTCCCGGTCATGAAAGGGCTATGAATTCTTTATTTTCAGAGAAATACGGAAAACTGTGGGTAATATACTCCTTAGTGCTTCAAAGTAACTGCATGGTAGATGGTTAGATTATTGTGGATTCGTGTAATCCCAACACTTTCTTCTTAAAGTTAAATCCTATTTTAGAGTATTGTTTTAACTAGCTAATTAGTTCTTTAGTTTAGTCTGAATTGCTTTCGTTAGTAGTCTTAGTTTGTGGAACTTTGTGCTCTGCACCATTATTAAATCTTATTGATTTTTTTTTTCTCTTTCTTTTGAGTTTAGTCTAAGTTAATAGGTCAATACCTTCCCTGTGGGATCGACCTGGACTTATCCAGTATTACTTGCACGATCACCTACACTTGGGTGTTGCACAAGAGCGCACAAGAATATTCGCGTGTCAAGTTTTTGGCGCCGTTGCCGGGGAAGGCGACGATCAATTCCTTAGATTACCTCAATCTTTCCTGATCTATTTCTGTTTTCCTTTTTCTTTGAGTTCTCTAGGTTTTCAATCTTCTTAGGTTCTCTCATTTATGTCCGATAGTTCCGTCCACGGAATTTACGGAATTTTCAAAAATCCTCTGTGGTCATCTAATTCTTCCAGTTCTAGTAACCCTGTAGCCACACCTACTGATTCAATGGGAGACGTTCAGAGCGAAAATGGTGAAAATGGTGAAGATGTGATTGTTATTGTTGATGATTCACTACGTCCGTTGTGCGATCTCATGCAACCAGAACACGCTCCTACTCCTTCTTGCATTCTCATTCCCCCACATGCTGGCGAATTTCAATTTCGCAATGGGATGATTCAACTCCTCCCAACATTTCATGGGATGGAAAGCGAGAAGGCATATCTACACGTTAAGGATTTCGAGGATGTTTGTAAAACATTCTCCCAAACTTGTCCTGTAGATGTGACATGCTTAATGTTATTTCCCTTCACCTTGAAGGATAAAGCGAAGGCGTGGTTACTCACCCTAAAACTGAATTCAATCTTCACATGGCATGCGATGAACACTGTGTTTTTGAAGAAATTCTTTCCACTTCACATGACCACAGAGCTAAAATGCCAAATAAGTTCATACAAGCAGAGGAGCAATGAAACCTTCACCCAAACTTGGGAGCGTTTTAAAGATTTGATTCTCTCATGTCCCCACCACGGATATGAGAAATGGCGTACCATCAGTCATTTCTATGAAGGACTAAATGGTGAAACGAATAAGTTGGTCGAAACTATGAGCTCTGGACCATTCCTTCGAAAGAACACCGAAGAGGCTGAAGCTCATTTCGAGTAGTTAGCTGAACATGCTCATGAATGGTCTAACTCTGAAGATACACCTCGAACTCAAATATCGAGTGTGGAAGATAAGAGTTTGTACCAATTGAAAAGTGAAGATCATCTGATGAACAAATACGAAGAACTGGCAAAGAAGGTAGAAGAACTGGGGATGCGAGGAGAGAGCTTTAGGCAGGTTATGCCTGAGGAACCATGCGACACATGCAACATGTTGGGACATACAACTCAATACTGTCCCAATGTGTCGTATTTTCAAGAGCAGGCCCCTATGGAGATGAATGACATGCACGGTTTCCGAGGGGCGGGGAATTCCAACAATAACTTTCAATGTAACAATAGATGGAATCACCTCGGTTTTGATTGGATAAATAATGCTGGGACCCAAAATCAATATCAACAGCAGCCCTACAACAACAATCAATATCAAGGGAAAAACAATAGGCCGTCCCATCAATACAATCAAAACAAAACCAATAACTACAACCAAGCTCAACCCTCCAATGCACCATAAACCAATACCTATGTGCCACCACACAAGAAGGTACAAGAAGAAGAGCCACTTGCTAATGCCAATCTAACGCACAACTCATACAGATGATGAGTAGAATGTCTGCCACGTTAGAAAGGATTGATGCACGGTAAGAGGGTTCAAGAGGAACATTCCCTGCCCAACCACTTCCGAACCCCAAGGGACATAACAATGGTCCTAACAATCAAGAACATGCTAAAGCCGTGACTACATTGAGAAGCGGAAAAATCATAGAGAAAAGCATGCCTCTGTCTACACCCGAAGTGTACAAAGAGGAGGAAGTGGTGGATAATGAGCTTGAGCAACCATCTACTCAAGAGGAGGAGCCGTCTACTAATGACGAGGCAATAAAGGCAAACATTGAAGCTCCTAGAGTAGAGGAAGAAGTTGAGCAAAGGCCTGGAAATGAGTCTATTGAGGATGAACCACCAAAATACCCTTTTCCTGCACCTTATCCTCAACGGTTGAAGAAACCCAAGAATGAGACGAAGAATCAGGAGTTTCTGGAATTGTTTAAACAAGTCAAAATTAACCTTCCACTCCTAGATGCTATCAAGCAAGTACCGGCCTATGCTAAGTATCTTAAAGATCTATGCACGGTAAAGAGGAGGCAAAGTGTGAAGAAACATGCTTATGTCGCGTGCCAAGCAAGTGCAATCATTCAAAATGAGTTGCCTCCAAAACTCAAAGACCCCGGTACACCTACGGTCTCATGTAGAATTGGGAATCAAAGGATAGATAACGCACTCCTCAATCTAGGAGCAAGCATGAACCTGCTGCCATATTCAGTCTATAAACAGCTAGGGTTGGGTGAACTCAAACCCACCCGAGTCGCTTTGTAATTGGCAGATAGATCTGTGAAGTACCCTAGAGGGGTGTTAGAGGACGTCCTTGTCCAAATAGACTCTTTTGTCTTTCCGGTTGATTTCGTGATATTGGACACAGAACCTGTGTCTAATCCTGGTGCACACATCCCGGTTATCTTTGGACGTCCATTCCTCAACACTATTGATGCCACGATCAAGATTAGAAGTGGTATCATGACTATCGTATTCGGGAACATGACATTGAATGTCAAAATTTTTTCTAATCCCCGACCTGAAGAATACGATGATGAGGAAGAAATTCAGTACATTGACACAGTCATTGAAGATGAAGTTGACTTGGTCGACTACAAAGATCCTTTGGAAGTTGTGATGACTCAATTTGGCGAACATTCACATAGGTCCTCAGGCAGACATCGAAAGAGTCAACTCCATTGGATACTGACCTGAACCAGATATGTCTTATGATGGATACGATAGAGGAGGATAGAGCAGAATGCATGTGGGTAATGCCATATGAACAATTGCGCGCCTCCTAAAACTAAGTTGGCAATGCCTTCTAGTTTTCAGTTTTCGGAGTTAGAGTTAAAGGAGCTACCCAAAGAGCTAAAATATGCATTCCTAGGGACTGGCAAAACTTATCATGTGATCATTTCATCTGCTTTAACTCATGAACAGGAAGGTAAGCTAGTGCAAATGCTGACCAAGCATAAGGATGCTATGGGATGGACGATTACTGACCTCAAAGGCATAAGCCCATCCATATGCACTCATAAGATATATCTGGAGGAAGACGCTAGACCTTCAAGACAAATGCAAAGGCGTCTGAATCCCAACATGCAAGAAGTAGTTAAAAAGGAAGTGCTCAAACTACTTGATGTTGGGATGATTTATCCGATATCTGATAGTCCTTGGGTCAGTCCAACCCAAATGGTTCCAAAGAAAGCAGGCATAACGGTCATCCCAAACAAAGATGGTGAATTGGTACCAACACGTGTCCCCACTGGATGGAGGATGTGTATTGACTACAGAAAGTTGAATACTGTGACCCAAAAAGACCATTTTCCCTTGCCATTCATGGATCAAATGCTAGAACGTGTGGCAGGTCACAGGTATTACTGCTTTTTGGATGGATATAGTGGATATAACCAAATTGAAATTGCTCCTGAAGATCAGGAGAAAACCACATTCACTTGTCCATTTGGTACATTTGCCTACCGTCGAATGCCGTTTAGCTTATGTAATGCATCGGCTACCTTTCAGCGGTGCATGCTAAGCATATTCAGTGACATGGTCGAACACATCCTTGAAGTCTTCATGGATGATTTTTTCAGTGTTTGGCCATAGCTTTGAAGATTGCCTCAGCAATCTCGAGCATGTATTAATGCGATGTGAGGATAAACACCTAGTTTTGAATTGGGAAAAGTGTCACTTTATGGTGACCAAGGGAATAGTCCTCGGCAATATAATCTCCGATGAAGGAATCCAAGTGGATAAGGCCAAAATCGACATAATCTCAAATCTACCTGTCCCCCGTACAGTGAGAGACATCCGTTCGTTCTTGGGGCATGCGGGATTTTATCGTCGGTTTATCCAGAACTTCAGTGCAATCTCTCGACCTCTTTGTCAACTTCTTGTCAAAGATGCACTATTCGAGTGGTCAGAGAGTTGCCAAAAGTCCTTCGAGGATCTAAAAGAGCTCCTCACCTCCGCACCTATAATACAGGCACCCGACTGGAGTTTGCCTTTCGAATTAATGTGCGATGCTAGTGATTATGCCATTGGCGCGGTCCTAGGCCAGAGAAAGGACAATAAGCCATATGTGATATACTATGCCAGCCGAACTTTGAATGAAGCTCAAATGAATTATACAACTACTGAAAAGGAGCTGCTGGCTGTAGTATTCACTTTGGATAAGTTTAGGTGTTATCTGATAGGGTCACCAATCGTCTGTTTTACAGATCACTCGGCCCCCAAGTATCTGCTGTCTAAGAAAGACGCTAAACAACGGCTCATTCGCTGGATACTCTTACTCCAAGAGTTTGATCTAACAATCAAAGATAAGAAAGGAGTAGAGAATGTGGTTGTGGACCATTTGTCACGGTTGAATTTTGTCGACAATACTGAACCCCAATCCATTAAGGATGAGTTCCCAGACGAACAACTACTGGCAGTAAGTGGTCTGCCTTGGTATGCTAATATCGTGAACTACCTTGTCACGGGAGAAACCCCGAATCATTGGTCAAACCAAGATAGAAAACGGTCCCTCTTGTTCGCGCGTCATTTCTTTTTTGATGACCCATATCTTTTCAAGTACTGTACTGATCAGGTTATCAGGCGCTGCATCCCCAATGAGGATATAACCGTAATTTTAGCATCATGCCATTCTGAGGCATGCGGTGGCCACTTCGCTTCACAGAAGACTGCACAAAAAGTTCTACAAAGCGGTTTTTACTGGCCCACAATTTTCAAAGATGCGTATTCCTTTTGCAAGACATGCCAACGCTGTCAAAAGCTTAGAACAATTTCTAAAAGGAATTCTATGCCTTTAACCCCTATCATCAAAATTGAGATATTCGATTATTGGGGCATAGATTTTATGGGCCCATTTCCCAAGTCTAATAACTGTGAATACATATTCCTTGTTGTAGAGTATGTGTCAAAATGGGTTGAAGCGATACCAACGAGACGCAATGACCACAGAACGGTCATGCCCTTTCCAAGAGAGCATATCTTGTCTCGTTTTGGAACTCCGAAAGCTTTACTAAGTGACCAAGGCAAGCATTTCTGCAATAGGCCTTTGGAGTCACTTCTCAAGAAATACGGAGTCCACCATAAAATCGCTGTTGCCTATCATCCACAGTCGAATGGGCAAGATGAATTGGCTAACCGAGAAATCAAGCATATTCTCGAAAAGACGATTAGCTCCAACCGAAAGGACTGGGCATACAAGTTGACCGACGCTTTATGGGCATACCGTACTGCCTACAAGACGAATCTAGGTATGTCCTCGTATAGATTGGTTTATGGGAAAGCTTGCCATCTCCCTGTTGAAATTGAGCATAAAGCTTACTGGGCGACACGCTCATTGAACTTTGATATCCAAGAGGGAGGTCAGTTACGTAAGCTCCAACTTGCAGAGCTAGAGGAAATACGACGAGATGCGTATGACTCTGCAAGGTTGCATAAGGAAAGGTTGAAGGCTCGCCACGATCGTACGATCTTTCGTAAATCATTTGAGCCAGGGTAGAAAGTTTTGCTGTATGACTCTCGCCTCCACCTTTTCCCAGGAAAGCTCCGTTCCCGTTAGACAGGCCCGTTCATTGTAAAAACTGTCTTTCCACACGGGGCGGTTGAGCTCGTCAATCCAAAGAACGATGATAGTTTCAAGGTCAATGGCCAAAGGTTGAAACCGTTCTTGGAGAACTTTCAAACTGAAGTTGAGCACATCCAGCTGGATGAGCCCAACTATTCTCCCACTTAAAATCCAAAGTGGAGTTCCATATTGTTGTTGTATTCCTTATCTTTCCCTGCATTTTAGTTTCTCTCTGTTATTTTTTTTAGTGTTTGTGATCTCATTCTAATCCGCTATACCTCAAACCACTCAATTGCAGGTGCATAAATGCGAGGTGACGATGTTCATTCTATCGGTTCATGGGCTGATTCAGAATGTCGTTGTGGCACCTGGACTGAGGGTGAACTCACACCCTGCCCCTTGCTTCATCAAGACCCTGAAACTCACACTCTCATTGATGCTGCCCAAGGGTACCTTCCATACCCACCGGCCCTCCTTGACATCAATCCAAATGAAAATATGGAATTTTATGATGACGATGATGTGGATGAGGAAGAAGACCTGTACATGGGGAGAATGGTGGATGATGCACTCATGGCACAATGGGAAAATGATGATATGTGGGAGCCATGGAAAGATCATAACCTCCAGGATGTCGTCCCGGAACGTCACAATGCAGTTTTTGTTTTTGTTGACGACTTCCTTGTTCCCGAGTTGGTCCCATACCGCTATATGTACCTGAGCTTTCTGCTATTCAGGCTTCAATGCCCCTTACCAGCTAGTGCATCTTGGGAATCTATGCCACTAGTGAGGTTGGAACTTAGTCACATTTCTTTTTATTTTGTTTATGTTCCTTGTTTTTTCTTTTCGTGTTTAATCCTTGTTTCTTATGTTCCGTTATCTTAATCTCGGTTTGTTTGTCATTTGTCTTTTCCTTGTCCAGGATTGTCACTATGTTTCTCAATGGTATTCCGGTGTTCCTTCCACATCAGCTGTTCCATGGGGCTCGCATACAGTCCCCTGGCACCCCACCGCAAGAGGAAGAACAATTGCGAATTTTCACACCATTATCTATGTCTCCACCTCAGTCTCCTCTCATGTGCACACCTCATTCCCTAGCGAGTCCAGACATGCTGAATGACACTCTTGCCGCTTTTAGATTATTTTGGGAACGGGAATTGTCAAGTTTGGAGTCCAATCTCAAAGATCTGGTGGTGTTCGAAGTAATAGAGAATGAAGAAGTTTTCGTGTTGGAAGTTTAGTGATTCACTTCAGTTTTGTTTTATCATTTTCATCCTTTCTCAATTGAAGTGTAATTCTGGGCAAATGATTTTTAGTTTGGTTTTTATTTTAGTTATTCTTTGTAATAAGGTCTACGGATCACGTGGGGAGTTATACTTTTGCAAATTGACTGCATTTTGAATTTTTTATTACTAAATCTTTGCAATTTTATCTTTTGGTGATGTCCATTCTGGCCTACATGTCTGTGGTTGAACTACTTTTAAGTATCTCTGCATGTCCAGATCTGTGTCTGATAGTTGGGGGTATTTTGGTTCAATTTTCCAATAAGTTCTATAAGTTTTTGAGTTCGATCGATTTAACCCATCTCGATCGATCGAAACCCCTGCAAGCTCGAGCGCTTGAACTCGTTCTTAAATCGATTGAGAGTTTTGCTGTCGATCGATCTAACTGAGTTAGATCGATCGAACCTCATTTCTAAACGAAGCGTCTTCAGTGCATCTCTTCAGTTCCCTCACTCTCACACTTGAGCGATCGCACACAGAGAGAGGGCGACTCGGCGATTTCTCCATCTCTAGCATCCACACACCTCATTTTGGGGGCTTGGATTATCACCCTCATCATCATCTCACCTCCACTGCGTGTTTTTACACCGAGGTAGGCTCCACAAGCCCTTTGTCTTTCATTTTGTTAGAAAAATCCCAAGGGGGTGTCCCCTTGGTCTTAGGATTTCCCTTTTGAAGTTCATTTTTGTTTCACTTTTTGTTTTCCTATTCTTTTCTGCGATCGCTGCACATCGCTGTGTCCGATCGATTGAACTGGGTTCGAGCGATCGAATCTGAAATGTTTGATCGATCGAACTATGTTAAAGCGATCGAAGCCTACTCCAATTCAATCGATCGAACATTTCTCAATCGATTGAAGGCTACTTATGTTCGATCGATCGAACAAAGTTAGATCGATCGAGCTAGAGCAGTAGCAGTTTCTTTCTTTTTTTTCTTCCCTGTTCTAATCTGTGTCGTGTTGTGTTCTATTTTCAGGGCTGCCACGATGAATCCAGTAACTGGCTACCACAAGTCCAAGCCCCTCAGCCTCACTATACCTGATCCGGTACCCGCACATGGGTTCCGGAATGATGAGGATCGGGGATGGTACGAGTGCTATTTCCAGATGCGGAAGGTGATGATTGAGCGTCCTATCGAGTCTGTTTGGTCGGAGTACCCGTGGTTCCTGACACGAATTCGCTCCATGCCCCACTGGTTCCATTTACTCTTGCTTGCCAAGAGAGCAAATCTGTCATGGATACGAGGTGCGTGCGCGACGATGATACGCGACTTGCACACACCATTCACATATCATGCTTTTTTTCGGGGTAGGGCGTTCGTCATCAGTCCCGCTACAGTTTCGGTCGCTTTGGGGGTACCCGAGGTACCAGATTATATTTTTCCCCATTGGCCTGACGCACCTGAGACCCCACCATCTGCCATTATCCGCGAGCTCACCGGAGGCGTCGTTCCTTCTTGGAATGACGAGACTTTGATTGAGGACCACTTCCTTACCGACGACTACCACATGCTCCACCTGGTCCTCAGCAATTGCCTCCTGGTGACCTCTTATCGAGAGAAGATCGCAGCTTGGTATGAGCAAGTATTATTCGCTGTGGGGACAGGACAGCCGGTCTGCTTACCACGACTTTATATCGACTTCATGGTCCATCCCACCCGCTACATCGCATCCAAGAAGCACCTGAAAGGTGCTTGGGCGATTCACAGAGTTATGGCTCAGGCCGGCTTTCCTGAGCTTGCTAGAGACGACCTTCGTACTTCCCCCAGCCGATTCGGCGAGGCAGCGGCTCGCCGCTCAGACGCCCAGAAGCGGAAACGAAAGGGGAAAGGGAAAGGGAAAGCGAAGGTGGGGGCAAAGAAGAAGAGGCGTGGTGGGACAGACACAGAGGCTGGAGCTTCAGGGACGCCCATAGAGGCCGAGGAGCTTGATACAGACGATGAGGAGGAGGATTCGTTTGCTACTGCTCAGCAGTTCGAGTTGCGACACCGGTCGCAGACTTAGGCCCAGGGAGAGTCTTCTTCCTCTGTACCTCTCCCGACAGTTTGTGAGCTGCTATTGGAGGAGAGAGAGGCCAGGATTAGACTTGAGGGCCGGATGGATCAGCTACAGACCTTACTTGAGTCTATATTGATTCAGATTGGGGTCGATCAGGCCGTTCACTCTGCTCACCATCCTACGACTACCCCGTCTGCACCGCCTGCTCACCATCATTTTCTGCTGCTCCTGCTCCTACTCCTACTCCTACAGGTCCATCCACTTCTTCTGCTGCCGCCGATCCATCATTTTCTACTCCACTTACTGCTAATCTTCCACCCACTTCTGCTGCTGCTGCACCTGCTACTGCACCGCTGCCACCTGCTCCCATTGACATTCCTTCTGACGTGGCTGATGATGATCCGTCGGGAGCCGGGTAGCATTTTTTTTTTTGGGGAGGGGGTGGTGTTATAGTACTTTCGATTATCTGTTTATTTTTGTTGTACTATTTTGGTGGGTGTGTTATGGTTGGACATGTGGGACAGTTCTTTATTTTGGTTAGTTCGGTTATGTATGAACATTATTTATCACTGCTGTTATTTTATTCCTTTACCATTCCAGTGGTTTGTATTGTTTGGATCATGGTTTTATTGCTTTATCTTTATCTATTGATCCTTGTTGTTTTGGAGATTGTGTTCTATATTTCTATGCCAGGTTGCTATGCTTGTTATCATCGCTTTGCTCTATACAGGTGATACCCATCTATTTTAATTATTGAAAATCAACTTCTGGGGACTTTGTTGTTTTCAGTTGGGGGTAGGGGATACTAATAGATAGGTATACACCCGGATTGATCATATTTTGCACTTGGATATGTCTTAAATTTAATTAGAATGCGGTCTTGTAAAATTTTGTCTGATAAAATTTTGAAAATTTTGAATATTGAATCTTTTTGATAGAATTACTCTGAATAATCTCTCCTGCTTGTTAATTAGGCGATGACACATTTGTAGTATTCTCATCTTTTTATGGATTAAGTTCACGCGTTTTCTGTTATCACTAAGATGGATTGCATTTGTGAAGCTATTATGTACCTAATACTTTTATGCACTAATTGGCAGCTATGTAGAAAACCTGAAAACTGAGTTAATATGACTATTGTGCCAAAAGAACAAGTAGTGGAAGCTAATAACCCTTAGTGAGCTATTGAGCCAATCGTCATTTTTGAGGGAATTCTCATACAATATCGGATGGTCTTTCTTGTGTATACTTAGTACATTCGTTGTAAATGTCTCAGTTTTCTTTAAAAGTTTTGACTGCTTGTTAGAGGAGAACGTTCAGGATTTACCAATTAAACTCAATGAACACTTAAGTGCTAAAAATTGAAAGTTGAGAAAATGATTTAAGCCATCGTTTACCCATTCTTCAACCTGATATAGCTTTCACCTACATTCATTGAACTGCTTCACCCCTGATCCCACACCAACTAAATATTTCCAATGAGATTACAAAGAATCCAAGTCCTTGATCTATACCTTGACCTCAATGAGCCGTATTATACATTTATTAAGAATGAGTCATAAAAGTATGTGAGGAAGGAAGTAGTTGTGGCCAGGTTGAAAAAAAAAAGAAGAAGAAGATGAATGATGAATGAAGGAAAAGAAAAAGAGCATATGAAATGAATGGGAGATTGGGTTGAGAGATGAAAAGAATAAAAAGAGAAGTTGAAATTCCATCACATACTAAGAAGCACACTCTTCTTTACAACACTCCTACCTACTAAATAAAAATAGAAATTAAAAGTATTAAAGATTCTCAACAATTGTTTTGAACATGGAAGTGTCAGTCGAGTTATCCACGGTATTTTGCTCCTCTAGTAAGTAGTGTTCTATTCATGAGACCATATACTCTTAAATGTCCTTTTTTCATAGGGTCAAGTATGGAAGCATTAGCACCCAGAATATCATCCTTATCAAAGCTTTCATACGGTGTGCGGTCATTGTAAAGCAAGTTTCTGAGAGACGTTCTTTGTGAGTGTGACCAATGTGAGAGTTGAGCTGAAACTGCGAGTTTTTTTTTCAAGGTACAATAGTCTAAATAACTCTTAATAGGGTTGGACATATGGTTGTTAAACTCACACACACACGGGTGCATGATGGTGATACATATGTTATATTTTACTTAGTGATATAGGGGAACATGTGAATTTCTTTCATGGGTTGATTGAGGATAGTATATCTCTGTAGAGTTAAAGTAACAGTTTAATGGAGGAGGAATTCTACAAGTTATTCTAAATCTTTTTTAGCTTAAAATTGGAGAATTTTGTGGGTATATTCACTGCAAACCCTCACGAGACAACACTCGTCCACTAGGGAAGCCTAGGGGTTTAACGGCTTGTTGCATTTGCTAAATGTAACCGCGATTCCTGCGAAAGTGAGTTAGGAAGTTTCTCTCGTTTTGCTAGATTAGTTTGCTTTAGTTTTATTTTGTTATTTTAGTCATTGTAGTAGTAGCAAGCTTGTTTGTTTTTATTTTCGCTTTATTGCTAGGGACTAGCAAATCGCTAGTTGGGGGTTGTGCAAAGCGGAGGTATTTGTAAAATACAACCACGCTAAAAGGAAGAATTGCATTGGTTTTAATCACAACTTCCCGTTTTATCTGCAATTTGCATTACAAGGCTAGTTTTCATACAATGTGATTAATCTATGATAAGTTGTATTATTTTAGCTATTGTTTGTGCAGATCACTGCTGTGTGGACTAGAGAGATGAATATCAGGACAACTGGAATGCTGTAGTGTAGACAAAAGAATTCAAAGCTAAAGTTTGAAGTTCGAGCGATCGACGATAGTTCGATCGATCGACGGTTCGATCGCTTAAAGAAGATTGAAGCGCTTGAGTTCCAGGAGTTCGATCGATCGCGAAATGTTCGATCGATCGATAATGGTATTTTCAGAAACCTTCGCATACGCAGCAGATGCGGGTTTTTAACCCTAGCCTTTAGGTTTTCTATATATATATATTAAGCTCTGTATACGTCCAAGGGATGCCCAATTTTGTTTTTTTATCAGTTTTAGAGAGAGAGGAGAGTTTTTCTTGGTGTTTTGTAGGTTTTCCATTGATTCTCGGTTTATATAGCTTGATTACTCTAAGGTTTGATAAAGTTCTTCGTTCCAGGTTACTTCTCTACTGTGTATTTATATTTTGCACTTAGTTTAGAATAGTGTAACTCGTTAACTTAGTAGTATTGTATGTTAGACAAGTTTATATCATTAGTTCTCATAGTTTGCATGCAAAACTCACATCCAAACAAAGCCTTAATGTTTTCATACGATAAAAACCAGTCTGTGATGCTCCAGATGATGTCTGAGTAGTCCTAGGGTTGGGAGAACACGATGAAACAGTGATCTCCAGCCTCTGCCATGCAGCAGAATAAATCCTGTGTTTGATCGATCGGAGGTAGTTCGATCGATCGAACCAGAGATAGTCAAGCGATCGAAGACATATCGATCGATTAAGGGATAAAGGTTTTCGATCGATCGAACGCGCATCGATCGATCGAACTCTCTGATTCTTGAGGATGTTCCTTGCAGTATTCCAGGACCTTCTGTTTTAGAGATTTGTTATCATACTGTCCCCAAATGCTCAGTTTGTCAAAACAGTTTTTAAAATCAAGGCCCTAAGGCATTTTCTTTCAATATATTTTGCAAACCATCTTCAATGCTAACACCATTGTAGGTGCGAGTCTTAACTATTGAATTAAACCGCTTTCACGTGTTTCAAGTTAACTGTGATAATATAGTCCCGGTCATGAAAGGGCTATGGATTCTTTATTTTCAGAAAAATACGGAAAACTGTGGGTAATATACTCCTTAGTGCTTCAAAGTTACTGCGTGGTAGATGGTTAGATTATTGTGGATTCATGTAATCCCAACACTTTCTTCATAAAGTTAAATCCTATTTTAGAGTATTGTTTTAACTAGCTAATTAGTTCTTTAGTTTAATCTGAATTGCTTTCGTTAGTAGTCTTAGTTTGTGGAACTTTGTGTTCTGCACCATTATTAAATCTTATTGATTTTTTTTTTCTCTTTCTTTTGAGTTTAGTCTAAGTTAATAGGTCAACACCTTCCCTGTGGGATCGACCTGGACTTATCCAGTATTACTTGCACGATCACCTACACTTGGGTATTGCACAAGAGCACACAAGAATATTCACGTGTCAGTCACGACCTTAGTCATCATGTCAGTCGGATTCTTGTCTGTATGAATTTTCTTCAATTTCATTTCTTACTTTTCCATTACCTCACATATCCAATGGTAGCGAACATCAATATGTTTTGTGCGAGAATGATATGTAGCATTCTTGCTCAAGTCCATAGCACTCTGACTATCACAATGAACCACATACTCATCTTGCTTCATATCCAACTCTTGGAGAAACCGTAACATCTCTTTACCTGCTTCAGTAGCAGCAATATACTCAGCTTCAGTGGTAGACAAGGCAACACATTTTTGCAACTTGGACTGCCACGAGACAACTCCCCCTGCAAAAGTAAACAAGAAACCTGAAATAGACTTTCGGTCATCAATGTCCCCTGCCATATCTGAATCTGTAAACCCTACCAAGACTGGTTTTGAACCCCCAAAACATAAACACAAACTCGAAGTACCCTTCAAGTATCGAAGAATCCACTTAACTCCTTCCCAATGCTCTCTTCCAGGATTGGAAAGAAATCTGCTCACAACACCAACTGCATGAGCAATGTCTGGCCGTGTACAGACCATCGCATACATAAGACTCCCTACTGCCGAAGAGTAAGGAACAACTGTCATTTCTTCTCTTCCTTCTCGGGTAGAGGGACACAAGCTTTTACTTAACTTAAAGTGACTCGCAAGAGGAGTGCTAACTGGCTTAGCATCTCTCATGTTGAACTTTTCAAACCCGTTCAACGTATTTTTCTTGTGACAACCATATCTTCTTGGCTTTCCTGTCACGAACAATCTTCATACCCAAAATCTGTCGGGCCGAGCCTAATTCCTTCATATCAAGGACTTGAACAACTCTCCTTTTAGCCTGCGAATCATACAAACATCTTGTCCAATAACAAGCATATCATCAACATAAAGCAAAAGCATAACAAAATTACCATCGGGAAACTTCTGGACATACACTGATACGACTTGAATGTGTTCTCCGAAGAGTACGTCCAAGTGTAGACGGTCGCGTCGCGTTAAAACCGGTAAGACCGGGTCGAATCCCAAAGGACGGATTGTAAAGGCGGAAGAATCTAGATTGAATCCTAAATGAAATAAAAGATGATTTCTTGTAGAAGGGGGTTCTAACAGTCCTAAAAAAATAAAAGAAACAATTTATAGTGAAACAAAGACTTAACTAGATAGGATTAAAAATTGTAAAATCAAATATGAAAAAGAGTTGGGAACATGTGAGTCCACAAAGTACCAGCCACTACCATGATTTAACAAGAATGAACAGCTAGGGTTTTATCCTTAGAGTATTCCTTATTTCGAAATGATTAAGTTAAGCATTCTAGACACTAAGTATGTGAATCTTGCATATTTAGTGGTTCGTTTACCTCACTTATTTATGAAGAACTGAAATAAGTAGTTAATTAAAACTATGAACAATAACTGACAAATTGAGTATGGAGTATTCGAAGTGTTTGTTATAAGTGTTCATTGAGTTAATTATTCAAAAGAGCTCTTGTTTCAAAATCAGATTGCAATTTGACTAGGAAGATCAATTTGGACTTTGTTTCTGAAACAAAAGTTACTGGAATACAGAAAGGAGTAAACCCAAGTCATAAACATACCAATCGATTGCCATGATGTCAATCGATTGATAAGAAATGACTTTCAATCGATTGACTAGTATATCAATCGATTGACTTGGAATCGATGTCAATCGATTGAATTATGTATTCAATCGATTGACACTGACTCTTACACAGAATCATGGCAGAGGGCTGGGAACAATATTTCTTCACATTATTCCCAACCAGGAATCTACTCAACCATGTTTAGAACTGAATAAATATAAATACACTGAAAAATAAGATTAAACATTGCCATGGATTAAAATTTTTAATTAAAAACGTTGAAATCAACTAAAACTATAATATAATTCACAAATAGACAATTCCTAAGCAACTAGAATCAAGAAAAAGAAAACCTGAACTCTAGATCGAATGTAGAATGTTAACTTTTCACTGAAGTTCAATCCAAAAACCAAAATAATTGGAGAAATTCCTACAAAAACAATACAAAGTGAGCCAACCCCAAGCCCTCTACACTCTCCTGTATATATAACGTCAGAAATGCAAGCTAGAGGCGTCCAGGTTCATTCCATAACGGCTGGTCGTCGCCTGATTGCTGAGATCTTGCGCCATTAAAATAGACTGTTTCCAGTTTAAGTCAATCGATTGACAAAGATGTCAATCGATTGATAAAGATGTCAATCGATTGACAAATAGTTCAATCGATTGGTAAGGAAAACATGTCAATCGATTGATACTATGTCAATCGATTGGTATCAAGACTTCATCAATTTGTTTCTTGAGTTATTCCTTTCAACTTGTTATTCCTTTCAACTTCAGAACCTGCACTCAAAGAGCCAAACACAACAACATACCACGAAAAATACATCATTGTGTAAAGAAACAAATTAAACACAAGTGCAGGTAATACTAGATAAATGAGGTTAAATCTAGCCAGTTTTTACTCCTTATCGAGCTAATATTAAGCTAATATCAGCTCTCATCACGACCCCCAACTAGCGCTTTGCTAGTCTCTAGCAACGAAGCGGAATTAACACAAATTAAGACGACCAACTATTAACGTTACGGTTTTATTGAGCTAAAACAAAAGGGAAATCCTAACTCACTGTCGCAGGAATCGCGGTTGCATTTAGCGTATGCAACAAGCCTTTGAACCATTAGGTTTACCCTAATGGACGAGTTGTGTCTCGTGAGGGTTTTCAGAGAATTTACCCACAAAATTCAGATGTCAAATTTCCAAACTTGTCAAAGCTTCAATTTCTCTTTTATGCTAAAAATTCTGCTTAACAAGGATATGAATTCCTTTACCATGCTATGGAAGTAAACAACATGTTACGAAGTAACTTATTCAAGTTAAGCTACATTCACAGCCTTTATATATCCTTGTGTGTGTGTGGGGAGTTAACAACTACGATATAAATCTTTATCTTAGAATTATTTAGATTGACATGTTTAAGACTTCATAGTTTCAACTCAATTCTCACACAGTTTACGCTCAAAATAAAAATCACTCTGAAACTGGCGTAAAACTTATGCACTCATAGTATGAAGCTCAAATGAGTAAATGTAGAGGCAATCAAACATGCTTACATACTAGACACTGAAGAACGCTTATTTGAGGTGCATGAGTCTCATGGATGGAATACCAATTACAACAGGAGCGATTTACTGTGGAAAACTCATTTCATACTCGAGATTTGTTAAAATTAATCCAGAATCCTTAGGACTTGTGACAGAAATATGAGGAGAGGTAAGAGATAATGGACTGTGAAAAATGAGTTCAAGCATGTGACATAGTAAAACCAACTCCACTTCACACCTTTTTTTTTTTTTATCAATTCTCCAATGTCTTTTATTTATTGCTTTCCACTATTCTTCTTCCTCTTCTTCTTCTTTTTTTTTTTTTTTTTTTTTTAGATATAAAAATCTGCAATCACTTCTCCTTTTCCTCCTTTAACTATTTTCACAAAACCGTCACATGCTCGATTATAAATATGTAATTTTAGGTAGAGGCCTTGATTTGTGATAGGTAAGTGAGGTTTTAGACTTCCTCGAGAGATGAGGTGAGGAAACGAGGGCCTAAATCATCTTCTAGACATTATAACTTATCTCAAGTATTTCCTGAGTTTTAAAATTAGTAAATCCTGAACGTTCTCCTGATGCATCAGCCAAATGAAATAAGAATGAGACTCTCAACGAGATAAAAGTGTATTTCAAGAATTAACACGAGTTTTGTGATTAACCCTCAGAATAAAAGAATGGCTCGAAACTCACCAGGGTTTAAAGTTTTACTATTAATCCAATCACATGACAATCGTATTTCATTTTAATTTAAAGATTCTTTCGTGATTGTCAACTCGTGCAAAATGTTTTCAGGATATATTCGTGCTATGGACGTAAAACCAGATTAGTGACTAAGTAACATGTAATCGAAATCCATAATATAACAAGGAAAACATGAATGCATCATTGCACAATAATTTGACTAAGAGAAACGAGGTTTTTATAGTTAGAAATTTTGACAACAGTTTTTTTTTTTTTTTTTTTTTTTTTTTTTTTTTAAATCAAAACAAACTAAGAAAGCTAGAAACTTGGAAATTCAAATATTAAACAGGTGTGCATTTTAAACTCAAGAGAGAAAACAGGCGGATATCTATTCCCTACCCCCAACTGAAATCGACATTGTCCACAATGGAAGTATTTCAAGAAAAAGAAGATATCACCTGATTAAAGCATTTCCATACACATCAGAGAATACACCTGGTTTAATATAACAATCTCCGCACACAACCAAGATCAAGAGTAAAAGAATAATAAAAAAAAATATCAACAATAGAAACACAATCCATGAACACACAGAACTATCTGTATAGTAAGATCAGCATCCAACTATAAACATCCAACCAAACCATAAAGTATCCACAATCACAGATCCAAAAATAGTCATCCAACCCAAAATATCCACAGAGACAAAATAAAGTGACAAAAGAGAGAGAAAGATATATGAACTAACAAAACACTCTCTCGCTCGCCACGTCTCCCTCCTAAGGATCGGCAGTCTAGTCAACGGATGGCGTGATAACTACCTCACTGCCACCCTCAGCAGTTGTCCCAGTCTGGGCGACAACCGCCGGGTCACTCACAGCTGGCGGTGAAACAGCAGCTGGAGGTGGTGGCTGTGAAGGTGTCTCTGAGATACTGCCCTCTGGTGGAGCTGACGTAGACGCCGGAGCTGTCGTCGATGCTGGAGCTGTCGGAGGAGGTGGCATAGATGAGCGTAAGGATTGCTCGATCCTAAGCAGCATCGAAATCTGCTCAATCTGACCACCTAGCTGCCCGAGTCTCCCCTGAACTACATCACGATCCAACGACATCTGGGCAGCTATCAACATCAACTCCGCAGAGAGTTCGCGAACCATTCCATGAAGCTGCACCCGTGCCTCCCTCTCCTCAACTAGTAAATCATAGATGGCCTGGAGAGATACTGGGGCAGATGTGGATGCTGCAGGGGGGTCACGTTTCTTCAACTCATACTGATCCTCCGCCGCTGGCGTCCCTGGATCCTCCTCATCCTCCTCAATCACCACTTTATCCTGACCCTCCGCCTCAGGCGTCCCTGGGTCATCGTCTTCCTCCTCTGATGTCTCCTCTCCTCTCTTTATCTTTTTCTTCTTACTACTCTCTCCAATTTTCCCTTTTCCTTTCGCCTTATTTTTGAACTGTGACAGCGATCGCCGAGCCACAGACTCTCCAAAAACTCCCAATTTTGACTTCTGCAGAACCTCACCAGCTGGTGCCTCTAAACCAGCCACCTCACAAACCCGATGAATCGCCCATGCACCCTTCAAGTGCTGAGATCTACTGGGTTGACGTGTAGGCTCAATGAAAAACTCGATGAAGAGTCGGGCGAGGCAGATAGGCAATCCTGTCCCGATAGCATACAAAACTCTAGTGTACCACCCGGCGAAGTCCAACTTATAAGTAGTGGGAAGAATGCAACTGCAGAGTGTCAGGTGCAACAGGTGGTAATCCATCGTCAGGTCATGGTCGTCGAACACTGTGATCCCAGAATACTTCTTAACCTTCCCTCCTGAAATCTCCGTGGCCACAACATCGTAAGATGGAAATGGGCGGTCAGGATGAATAGGGTACATATGATCGGGAACCTCTGGGATACCAAGCGCCTGAGCGACTATGGCTGGGCTGAACTCGATCGCCCGTCCCGATATACACGAGAAATATGTGTAAGGGACGTTTGGCACCTTAACCATACTAGCACATGCCGCTCGAATCCACGAAGGCCGAACTTGCTTATCCGCTGTCAGAACCGGGAGCCAATCGGGAAAAGCTCGAAGACGGGCCAAATGGAATGGAATCTTGTCGTCGCTCCATATATTCTCGAATTGCCTTTCCACCATAATTGCGCGAGTTCGGAAATATTTGGTGTACCACGTGTTTTCTTTAGCGTTTCTGAACCCGTGGGCAAGCGGTGGGTCCAGAATCTCGAGGGACGTGGATTTTTCTGGGTGGGGCCCACTGTCCTTGGGCTTTGGAGCCATGGGAGCTGCAATGGAAGCGTAACAGAGAGTTAAAATGAGAAAAGAGAGATTCTGCTTCTCTGTTTATGTCAATCGATTGACATAAATTGTCAATCGATTGAAGTGAGGTATCAATCGATTGAGCCCTGATGTCAATCGATTGACATCAGTGATTCAAGAGGGCTGCCCACAACAAGGTCTCACGTCCCCCTTTTCATCATTTTAGTGGTCTTAAAACCATGAGGGGCTCCCTCTTTCATTTTAAAACAGAAATGATGAAAATGGAAAGTGGGTTTTGGGAGTTACCTTGATTAAAAACGCGGCAAAAATTGCGCGCCTAAATTGTTGAGGACGAGATTTATGGTGAAAAAGTGATGGTGATGCTGTGATTTATAGCCCAAGTCACCCTCTTTCTTCTCCCCTCTATGATTATGCGAGAACAGTGGCCGCGGCGGTGGTGATGAAGATGAAGATGATGAAGATGGAGATGATGAGGGATGATGATGAATGAAGATGATGATGTAAAAGGGATGGGGACCCCTGCCTTTCCAAAGAATCGCCTTCTCCCTCTCTCTCTCGCAGAATTTGAATTGAAAAGAGGGAGAGGGAGAAGAACAGACATTACGTCTGGTGGGGTTGTCAATCGATTGACAATAGATGTCAATCGATTGAACAAAATTCAAGTCAATCGATTGAACAAATTGTCAATCGATTGGAAACCATTTATATCAATCGATTGAATAAGAAATTCATGGGAACCCAAATTATCCTCATGTGATCACCCCCAACAGTTTAAGAATGCATTTGTAAGACAGAAACAAAACTTTTGATCATTCAAACAAGGATTAGACTCATCAATCACACAAATAGGAATAATTTATTCCAAACATCATCAATTCAAAGTTCGAAATGGATTGTCATCATCCAAAGAGTACAAGATCTTGGTTAAGAAACAAACAAACAAAAAGAAAACAAGAAACAAAATGCTGTCTTTATTCATCTGCCATAGGAATTATCAATTCTGCTCAGGTTCAGGGGAAGAAAAGTCTTCTCCCACAGCATAATCCACAGAGTACTCCACAACTTCCCCGTCCGAATTGATTTGAAGGTCTTCCAGAATTTCACGAACTGCGCAAAGCAAATCCCAGGTATTCATATTGGTGATTACCGCAATAGGGGAATCTGGGCATGAACTGGAAAGTGGAGTAAAAATTGGCCTTTCTTGCTCCCTCGGTTCTGGGGTTCCTGGAGAACGGACCCCATGGTAGAGCAAATGTGGCAGGAAGTACAATGGATTCATCCTATAGCCAATCAAAAAGACAGAATAAGAATAAAACGAAACAGAAAATAAAGAAGCACACAAGAAAAGAAAACTACTATACAACAACACAAGGTTCTCAAGATTTTTCAAGAAGAATAATCAGGATCATCCAATTGGATGGTCTCTGATTCTGGTTCGAACTTCTCCAAGAATGGTTTTAAACGTTGTCCATTGACTTTAAAAACATTACCATTTTTAGAGTTAACAATCTCTACTGCTCCGTGTGGAAACTCTTCTTTGACAACAAAGGGTCCTATCCACCTTGACCTCAGCTTCTCGGGAAAGAGATGAAGCTTTGAATCGTAAAGTAATACTTTCTGTCCCCGTTCAAACTTCTTTCTCAGTATCGATTGATCATGCTTAGCTTTTAACTTTGACTTATAAGTTCGAGCACGATCATATGCATCATTCCTGATCTCTTCCAATTCATTGAGTTGTAGTTTCCTCAATGTACCACTTTCATGGATATCAAAGTTTAGCAGTCTAGTGGCCCAATATGCCTTATGCTCCAATTCCACAGGCAAATGGCAAGCTTTTCCATATATCAATCTGTAGGGAGACATCCCAAGGTTCGTCTTGTACGCCGTTCTGTATGCCCATAGAGCATCAGTTAAACGTGACGACCAATCCTTTCTATTAATGTTAACGGTTTTCTCCAGAATGTGCTTGATCTCCCTATTGGCTAGCTCTGCCTGACCATTTGACTGTGGGTGATATGAAAGAGCAATCTTATGGTTAACCCCATATTTTTTCATCAATGCTGCAAAAGGCTTATTGCAGAAATGGGTTCCACGATCGCTAATCATGGCTTTCGGTGTTCCGAATCTTGACAGAATATTCTCTTTTAAGAATGAGATCACTGTTTTGTGATCATTTCTCCTTGTCGGGATGGCCTCAACCCATTTGGACACATATTCGACCGCCAAAAGGATATATTCGTAATGAGAGGATGGCGGGAATGGTCCCATGAAATCGATGCCCCAGCAGTCGAAGATTTCAATAGTAATGATCGGGGTCATTGGCATTTCATTTCTCTTAGACAAACTCCCTAACATTTGGCATCTAGCACATGCTCTACAAAATGCATAGCAGTCTTTGAAAACTGTCGGCCAGTAGAAGCCACTGCTAAACACTTTTTGAGCAGTTTTCTGAGCCGAGAAATGGCCACCACAAGCCTCTGAGTGGCAGGATGCTAAAATGTGAGAGATGTCTTCCTCAGGGACACATCGCCGAATTACTTGATCCGCACAGTACTTAAACAAGTACGGATCATCAAAGTAAAACCATCGGGCAATGGATAAAAACCTCTTTCTGTCAGGGGAGGACCAATGAGATGGGGTCTCTCCTGTTGCCAAATAATTGACAATATCGGCATACCAAGGCAAACTAGTTGCAGCAAAGAGTTGCTCATCCGGGAAAGATTCACTGATCGGAATAGATTGTGAAGAATTGTCTTCAAACGTCAATCGTGAGAGGTGATCAGCAACAACATTCTCCACCCCTTTTTTATCTTTGATAATCAAATCAAATTCTTGGAGTAGGAGAATCCAGCGTATTAATCGCTGTTTGGTATCCTTTTTGGATAGTAGATACTTCAACGCAGCATGGTCAGTGAAGCAAATGATCTGCGAGCCAATCAGATATTGCCTGAATTTCTCCAGTGCAAATACAATTGCCAGCAACTCCTTTTCGGTAGTAGAGTAATTACGTTGAGCTCCATCAAGGGTTCTGCTGGCATAGTAGATCACAGTAGGCTTCTTGTCCTTCCTTTGCCCTAAGACAGCTCCGATCGCTGTGTCACTCGCATCACACATCAGCTCGAAAGGTAGACTCCAATCCGGAGATTGCATTATCGGAGCTGTTGTTAGGTGATGTTTGAGTTTATCAAACGATTCCTGGCACTTGCTGTTCCATTCAAATGGTTGATCCTTAACAAGAAGTTGGCACAGTGGCCGAGATACAGCACTGAAATCTTTAATAAACCTCCTGTAAAAACCGGCGTGACCTAGGAATGATCGTATTTCTTTCACTGTAGTGGGGACAGGAAGATTTGAAATTATATCGATCTTTGCCTTGTCTACTTGTATTCCCTCAGCGGACACGATATGTCCCAAGACAATCCCCTTTGTCACCATAAAGTGACACTTCTCCCAGTTGAGGACCAAATTCTTGTCCTCGCATCTTTTCAGGACTTTCTGGAGGTTCTCCAGGCAATGATCAAAACTGCTTCCAAATATGGAGAAATCGTCCATAAAAACCTCCATGATCTTCTCCACCATATCGCTGAAGATGCTTAGCATGCACCGCTGAAAAGTAGCAGGTGCGTTGCACAATCCGAATGGCATCCGGCGATATGCAAATGTTCCAAACGGACAGGTAAAAGTGGTTTTTTCTTGATCGGCAGGATCAATTTTGATTTGGTTATAACCACTATAACCGTCCAAGAAGCAGTAGAATTGGTGTCCTGCTACTCTTTCGAGCATTTGATCCATGAAGGGTAATGGAAAATGATCCTTCCGAGTTACCGCATTCAACCTTCGATAGTCAATACACATGCGCCAGCTGGTGGTTACACGTGTGGGTACCAATTCTCCTTCTTTGTTTTCTACCACTATAATGCCAGCTTTCTTTGGCACTACTTGCGTCGGACTTACCCAGGGACTATCCGAGATTGGATAAATGACCCCAACATCCAGTAATTTCAGAACTTCCTTCTTCACCACCTCTTGTATGTTTGGGTTAAGACGCCTTTGCATTTGTCGACAAGGTTTGGCATCTTCCTCAAGGTAAATCCTGTGGGTGCATATAGATGGACTAATTCCTCTTAAATCAGCAACGGTCCATCCTAATGCACTCCTGTGTTGCTTAAGCAACTGTATCAGTTTGCCTTCCTGTTCGTGATTTAAAAAAGATGAAATTATTACAGGAAAGGTCCTCTCTTCTCCCAGGAATACATATTTCAATTCTTTTGGGAGCTCTTTCAGTTCCAATTCTGGAAATTGCAAGTTTGACGGCACAGCCAACTTGGTCTTTGGCGGTAGCTGCTCATATTGAGCCGTCCACATTGTTCTTGCAACTTCCTCTTCAACAACCTCCAATATAGAACATATCTGACTCATATTTTCATCTTGTGGAGTGTATCTTTCAAATTCATAGCATGAGTTAGTCATAACAGACTCCACAGGATCCGAGTGAGCAGTTGAATCAAAGCAATCTTGAATTACTGCTTCTACCCAATTCACCTCCTCTTCCTCCTCATCAAAATCTTCAATTTTGGGATTTGAAAAGATCTTGATATTTAATGTCATATTCCCAAAAACAACGGTCATAACTCCACTCCTTACTTTGATCGTCGCATCAATTGTCGCGAGGAAAGGACGTCCAAAGATCACCGGAATCTGAGATTTAGCATTGTGTACTGGTTCGGTGTCTAGGACAACGAAGTCAACAGGAAAGAAAAAGGTGTCAATCTGGACCAGAACGTCTTCTAAAACTCCTCGCGGATATTTAATTGATCGATCTGCCAGTTGGAGAGTAATGCGAGTGGGCTTAAGTTCTCCTAACCCTAACTGTTGGTAGACAGTGTAAGGTAAGAGATTGACACTCGATCCCAAATCGAGTAATGCATTGTTCACCTTCTTCTGACCGATTATACAAGAAACTGTTGGTGTGCCTGGATCCTTGTATTTAGGAGGCAAATCGTGTTTTAAAATTGCACTTGCCTGGCATGCCAAGTATGCACTTTTCTTAACACTTTGCTTTCTTTTTACAGTGCACAAGTCTTTTAGGAACTTGGCGTAGGACGGCACTTGTTTAATTGCGTCCAGGAGCGGGAGATTGATTTTTACCTGTTTGAATAACTCCAGAAACTCCTGACTTTTCGTTTCTTGTTGAGGTTTCTTCAACCTCTGAGGATATGGTGCCGGAAAAGGACATTTGGTTGCTTCCTCAAGGAGGGGTTCTTTTCCAGGTCTTCTCTTTATTTCATTATCCTCAGGAATTGTTATTTTGGGCTCAACTGTTTCGCCCTTTTTTCCTTCTTCCACCAATTCTTCTTCATTCTCTACCTTTTCTTCATCACTAACTACAGGTTGTGAGGTCAAAGAGACTTTCTCAATTTCTTTTCCACTCCTCAACACAGTTACCGCCTTGGCCTCCTCATGTGGTCCAGATCCCGAGGGTCCTGTACCCGAGTGTTGACCTTTAGGATTTGGCTCTGGCTGTGCGGGGAACATAGTTCGTTCTCGATCCCCTTGTTGAGAAGCTAACCTCTCTACACTTGTGTTGAGTTTACTCATTAACTGCATCATCTGCTGCATCATGAGTGTATTAGGATCCTCTTGTGCCTTCTTATGGGGTAGCACATAAGCGTTTGATGAGGTTTGGTTGTTGCCCCCCTGATTGTAGTTAGATTGAGGTGAATGATTTTGATATTGGTTCTGGTGATACCCTTGATTCTGTTGATAAGTAGAAGGAGGTTGGTAACTCTGGTGGTACCCTTGGTTCTGAGGTCGGTACTGGTTTCCTTTATTCGGCTGCCACTGTTGAGATGGGTTTGCTGCAGCAGCACTGTTTCTTTGATCGAAACCAGGATGACTCCACCTATCATTGGGGTTGAAATGATTAGGGGCATTTACAGCATGTACCTCCACTGGACTCTGTTCTTGGTAAACAGGGTATATTTGGCAATGTTGAGAGGTATGCCCCATTTGTGGACAGCTTGAACATGATTCTTCAGATGCAAATTGTATTACCGGGTCCTTCTTTGCTTCCAAAATTTCCAATTTACGAGCCAGTTGCTCATATTTCTCCAGTAAGCCATCTTCCGCCTTCAGCTGATAAATGCTCTTTTTACTTGAACTCGAACTGGGCTGAGTTCTCGTCACTTGAGTTTCCCATTCCGGTGCGTGTTCGGCTAACCATTCGAAATGAGCTTCTGCTTGGTCAGCATTTTTGCTCATGAATTCACCGTCACTCGTAGTTTCTACGAGCTTCTTTGACTTTGGACTTAGGCCATCAAAGAAGAAGCTTATCGTTCGCCACTTCTCAAAACCATGATGCGGGCAGAGCAGTAACAAATCCTTGAAACGCTCCCATGCCTCCGCAAAAGTTTCTTCCTCTTTTTGATTATACATCTTGATTTGTCTCAAGATGTCAGTTGTTAACCGGTTAGGGAAAAACTTTTTGAGAAAGGCTTCATGAATTGCTGGCCAAGTCGAAATCGAATTTGGTTTGAGCGACAATAACCATGACTTCGCTTTGTCCTTCAAGGTGAAGGGAAAAAGCTTTAGTCGGATTATATCACTTGGGCAAGTTTGATCTGTGAAAGTACCACAAACATCTTCGAAATCTCGAATGTGTAAGTACGCCTTCTCTTTATCCATCCCATGAAATGTGGGTAACAGTTGAATCATCCCATTACGAAAATGGAATGTACCTGTGTGTGGGGGGATGCGGATACAAGAAGGTGTGGCTGTTCGATCAGGGGCCAAGAGTTCTCGTAAAGGTCGCTGACCGTCATCGATGAGGTCATGCCTATTCTCTCCTTGTTGGCTCTCCGTATCAGACATTGAGTTAGAAGTAGATGGGGTGAAAATGGGATTATCAGCACTATGGATTGGATCTTCAAATAGATTTGTGATGAAGGCTTCAGTGGAATCAAAGGACATAGAAGGACACAACAATACGGCTTGTGTTCTGAAGAAATGAAAAGAAAACGAAAAATAGAAATGGGATAAGAAAAGATTGGATCAAATCAAAATTCCTGGCCTTCGTTACCGTCCCCGGCAACGGCGCCAAAAACTTGACACGACTTGAAATGTGTTCTCCGAAGAGTACGTCCAAGTGTAGACGGTCGCGTCGCGTTAAAACCGGTAAGACCGGGTCGAATCCCAAAGGACGGATTGTAAAGGCGGAAGAATCTAGATTGAATCCTAAATGAAATAAAAGATGATTTCTTGTAGAAGGGGGTTCTAACAGTCCTAAAAAAATAAAAGAAACAATTTATAGTGAAACAAAGACTTAACTAGATAGGATTAAAAATTGTAAAATCAAATATGAAAAAGAGTTGGGAACATGTGAGTCCACAAAGTACCAGCCACTACCATGATTTAACAAGAATGAACAGCTGGGGTTTTATCCTTAGAGTATTCCTTATTTCGAAATGATTAAGTTAAGCATTCTAGACACTAAGTATGTGAATCTTGCATATTTAGTGGTTCGTTTACCTCACTTATTTATGAAGAACTGAAATAAGTAGTTAATTAAAACTATGAACAATAATTGACAAATTGAGTATGGAGTATTCGAAGTGTTTGTTATAAGTGTTCATTGAGTTAATTATTCAAAAGAGCTCTTGTTTCAAAATCAGATTGCAATTTGACTAGGAAGATCAATTTGGACTTTGTTTCTGAAACAAAAGTTACTGGAATACAGAAAGGAGTAAACCCAAGTCATAAACATACCAATCGATTGCTATGATGTCAATCGATTGATAAGAAATGACTTTCAATCGATTGACTAGTATATCAATCGATTGACTTGGAATCGATGTCAATCGATTGAATTATGTATTCAATCGATTGACACTGACTCTTACACAGAATCATGGCAGAGGGCTGGGAACAATGTTTCTTCACATTATTCCCAACCAGGAATCTACTCAACCATGTTTAGAACTGAATAAATATAAATACACTGAAAAATAAGATTAAACATTGCCATGGATTAAAATTTTTAATTAAAAACGTTGAAATCAACTAAAACTATAATATAATTCACAAATAGACAATTCCTAAGCAACTAGAATCAAGAAAAAGAAAACCTGAACTCGAGATCGAATGTAGAATGTTAACTTTTCACTGAAGTTCAATCCAAAAACCAAAATAATTGGAGAAATTCCTACAAAAACAATACAAAGTGAGCCAACCCCAAGCCCTCTACACTGTCCTGTATATATAACGTCAGAAATGCAAGCTAGAGGCGTCCAGGTTCATTCCATAACGGCTGGTCGTCGCCTGATTGCTGAGATCTTGCGCCATTAAAACAGACTGTTTCCAGTTTAAGTCAATCGATTGACAAAGATGTCAATCGATTGATAAAGATGTCAATCGATTGACAAATAGTTCAATCGATTGGTAAGGAAAACATGTCAATCGATTGATACTATGTCAATCGATTGGTATCAAGACTTCATCAATTTGTTTCTTGAGTTATTCCTTTCAACTTGTTATTCCTTTCAACTTCAGAACCTGCACTCAAAGAGCCAAACACAACAACATACCACGAAAAATACATCATTGTGTAAAGAAACAAATTAAACACAAGTGCAGGTAATACTAGAGAAATGAGGTTAAATCCAGCCAGTTTTTACTCCTTATCGAGCTAATATTAAGCTAATATCAGCTCTCATCATACACACACTGATCTGCAGCGGTTCTCTTGAATTCATGACCCACCATAAATGAATCGAATTTCCTGTACCACTGTCTCGAAGATTGCTTAAGACCGTAGAGACTCTTTTTCAACTTGCAAACCAAGTGCTCTTTCTCCTTAACTTCAAAACCCTCTGGCTGTACCATATAAATCTCTTCCTCCAAATCACCATGAAGGAAGGCAGTCTTCACATATAGCTGTTCAAGCTCGAGATCCATGTTAGCTACAAAACCCAAAGTGACTCGAATAGAACTCATCTTTATCACCGGTGAGAAAATCTCATCGAAATCAACGCCATGCTTCTGCCCGAAGCCCTTGACAACTAAACGAGCCTTGTACTTTAGTAGCTTGTCACCATCCTTCTTCAACTTGAACACCCATTTGTTTCTCAACGCTTTTCTGCCCTTAGAAAGATCAACCAACTCATAAGTGTTCTTCTTATGCAAGGAATTCATCTCATCTTGCATAGCTTGTACCCAACTGCTTCTGTCTCTGTGAGTCTGAACTTCCTGAAAACTCTCTGGCTCCCCCTCATCTATAAGCAAAATATACTCAGAACTGGAATACCTGACTGATTGCTTGTGCTCTCTAGTCGATCTCCTGGCTTGAGGTACTACAATCTCTGGTGAATGGGGCTGCTCCCCCTGCTTAACACCTTCTGTATCTGACACATCATCATCATCCCCAAATTCTGGAACATCTATAATTGGCTCATACTGTACTTCTCCCCCATCTATGGCACCCTGTGGTGTGGAAGGAACTGATGTGAGGTCTGGAGCACTGCTCGCTCTAGGCTGTGTAGGTTTCTCAAAATCTGCCAAATTCTGATGGTCATGAAAAATCACATCTCTGTTTCTGATCACCTTTTTATTTTCTGGATCCCACAACCTGTACCCGAACTCTACATCTCCATAACCAACAAAGATACATGGAGTAGCTTTGTCATCAAGCTTAGATCTCTGCTCCTTAGCAACGTGTGCAAATGCCTTGCACCCAAACACCCTCAGATAAGAGTGGGAAATATCACCACCAGTCCATACCTTCTCTGGAGTCTCAAAATCTAATGGAGCTGAAGGAGACCTGTTAATCAAGTAACAAGCTGTGCAAACTGCTTCACCCCAGAATGACTTAGGCAGTTTAGCCATTCGTAACATGCATCTGACTCTCTCTACAATAGTGTTGTTCATCCTCTCGACCACACCATTGTGCTGTGGGGTATGTGGAACTGTCCTCTCGTGCCGTATACCATAATCTGCATAATATGCTTCAAACTCTTTTGAAGTGTACTCTCCCCCGTTATCAGTACGAAGGCACTTCAAAGGTTTTCCTATCTCTCTTTCCACCATGCATGGAACCTCTGAAAATGCTAAAAGATCTGGTCTTTTGTTTTCAGAAAATACACCCACACTTTACATGAAGCATCATCAGTAAAAGCAAGAAAATACTTATTTCTGCCCAAAGACTCCACCTCAATGGGACCACAAACATCAGAATAAACCATATCAAGCAACTTGGTTTTTCTTTTACTAGAAGCATGAAAGGAAACTCTATGGTGCTTACCAAATAAGCAATAATCACAAGAGTTAAGAATTGTACCTTTGGCAAAGGGAATGAGGGACTTCTTTGCCAGAATCTGCAACCCTTTCTCACTCATGTGCGCCAAACGCCTGTGCCACAAATTTGGTGAAGATTCATCCTCAATTGCATTGAGCCCGCTTGAACACACCTTTAGATGAGTCTTGTACAAAGTACAACAAAGTTCCCCTTTTGCCACAACTAGAGACCCTTTGGTGAGTTTCCACTTTCTGCTTCCAAAAAAGTTATCATAACCCATCTTATCTAGTGCAGCACCAGAAATCAAATTTAAACGTAAATCAGGAACATACCGGACATCCTTCAATGTCAAAGTGCAACCCAGGCTAGTCCGAATACACACGTCACCTATCCCCTCAATCATGGAATAGCTGGTATTACCCATCTTCACAGTACTAAAGTCACCAGCTTTGTACGAAGTAAAAACTCTCTCCTAGGAGTAGCATGGTAGGAGGCGGTTGTATCAATAACCCACTCAACATCACTATCTGTAACATGTAGGCACTCATCTCCAAATGAGAGTACCACCACATCCTCAGAAACTGTAGCTGAAGTATTTTTGTCTTCTGACTTCTTCTCAGTATTTTCCTGTTTCTAGTCTCTCTTACGAATTCTACAATTTTTGCTCGTGTGGCCTTCCTTGTTACAATAATAGCATACAATACCTCCTCGCGTCTGTGACTTGCCTCGACTATTCTTGGACTTACTACGATCTTTAGATCCTTTCCAAGACCCTCTGTTCGGACTCCTACCCCTGTTCTCCGTGATAAGAGCATGTGTCTGATCTGTACCCATACCCTTTCGCCTAGCTTCCTCGTTAAACATGCTATCTTTAAGAATCTCCATAGTCAGCTTACCATTGGTAGCTGAATTACTAAGAGACACAACCAACGTCTCCCAACTATCAAGCAAAGAACTCAATAAAAGTAAAGCTTGAAATTCATCATCTAAATTCATCTTCATCGTAGCCAACTGATTAACTATACTCTGAAAGTCACTCAAGTGCTCGGCAACGGAATTCCCATCTTGGAATTTCAAATTCACAAGCCTTTGAATCAAGAAAGCTTTGTTCTGCGCGGTCTTCCTCTCATACATAGACTCTAATTTTTTTTATAAACTCTGTGCATTAACTTCTTGGGCAACGTGGTGAAATACGGTGTGATCAACCCACTGTCTAATTTGATCCATCATTTTCCTGTTTAATTTTACCCAATCTGTATCGGACATAGTTGTAGGCTTGGCCGTATCACCCTCAATCGGATCATACAAATCCTTACAATAAAGGATGTCCTCCATTCGCGGTTTCCAAATTGCATAATTTGAAGCCGTGAGCTTAACCAATGAATTTGATGATTCCTCCATTTCATTACACAAGATAATAAATAATAATGAACCTGGCTTTGATACCACTTTGTTGGGGGAAAAATGCGGAAATCCCCAATATTAGGAGCAACACTTCCTAACCTTGTCTAGTGTAAATTAAATAGGCACAAATAATATCCAAGCCACAATGGATAAATTTCCTTTCACCACAACCAAGCACAAATAATATAATAATAAGGCACTCAAGCAAGAAATAAATAGATACCAAGATTTATGTGAAAAAACCCTCCAATGGAGAGGGAAAAAACCACAGGGCAACTCCGAAAGATTCCACTATATCAAATAAGGAATACAAACGTTCTCTCAAGTTTTTGCCCTAAACTTGAGGTATTCAATCAACTAGAGAGTGAGTACTAGGGTTACCTCTTAGGGATCACAATACCCAAAGGAAATCAAAGCATAGAAATACAAGCAAAGCTTCTTCAAAATTTCTAAGAATTCTGGTAGCCAAACAACCCTTAATCGCTGCTCACTCTTCTTCCTCCTGAAGCCGCCGCTGCTACCAAGAAAAAAACCACTCTCTGCTTTTTTTTAAAAATGCTGTGCATATATCTTGTATACACACAGTACCAATTAAATGGGCTTTACCCCCACATGGCCCACTCGGGCCCACATTAAGCTTAGGTAACAAACCAATCTCTAAAGCCCAAAGCCCATTATAGAATGGCTTTATCTCATGTGCATGGAAACACATGGAACCCAACAAAAATATGTATAAGTAGGTCCAAAAAATATTGGCCTTGGCCCCCGAACCCCCGTGTGTTCCTATTAGGTAGCTTATCTACTAACTCAGCACTCCCAAGTACAAATTCTTGGCTCTGCCACTGCTTTCCTCCCTCATTTGTTAATTAATTAAGTTTACAAAAAAAAGTTGAAATATTTTAACCTCTAATGTTATTTAAGCATGGAGAACATGAAGGAAAGCACAAGGGAAAGTGTTTTTTGTTCCCTTTTCTTAATTTGCAAATCAAACAATGTTTTAGTTTTTTTTTATTTTTTCTTCTTCTTTTGAGTATCAAAGATTATAGAAACGACATCCCTTGTGACCTAGTGGTAAGCTTCTTGGGTGTACTACCCAAGAGGTTAGTGTTCGAGTCATGGGGAGTGTGGTCACTGGAGAATTCACCCGGTGACTCCAGGGCCTTGGGGGATTAGTCGAGGTGCGCGCAAGCTGGCCCGGACGCCATTCTAACTTTCCACAGAGACTGCAGATAATTAGCTGACCCACATATGAGCTTGGATTTCCATAAAAGTAGCTAGACCTCCATTTTTTACTCTTCCATGTAATTCTTACTACCAGTTTCATCAGGAATGTTGTGATCATGAGAATCCTGACCATTGGACAAATTATTACCAGTTTGGTGCACTTGATCTCATAATATTGACTTATGCATGTGGCGTGGATCACGATCATCTTAATGATACAAATGTAATTGAAGACTTTTGAAAAAGAAACATGAGGAAATTGTGTCCCAAATTGTTAAAAATGGACCCAAATACTAAATTGTATCTCAGAATATTGACTTACGTTGTTGTAAAACATGTGTTATGTATATAAGTCAACAATTCTTTTATATCTTTACACAAGGATTTGGATTCCAACGTGACACCCATGTAGACAACAAATCAATGCTTAGCTTGATAATAGAAAGATCACAGTATGAAATGACAATCACAAGGAATAATCTCTCCATTTAATTTACTGGAAAGAACTTATGGAAGTGAGAACTTAGGCTACATAATTCTTAACATAGACATTTAGCATATTAATCAATATTAATTGGCTAACATGGGTAAGCTAGGGTTACAACTCATGCAAGTCGAACGTTATATTTGGCTAAGCATGACCGAATTTGTAGTAACCTAAATTTGATGAATCTAGCCCAAATTAGGTACCCTATGGAAGCCAATTTTATTATGCACGTGTGTGCAGTTCATCTAGACTTGGACTGGGCTCGGGATATGTTTGTTATTTGATGCCTCTGTCTAAGTCTAGCTAAAATTAGGTTGGCATGTTGTTTCATGGCCATGCTTGTCCACAATTTTTTTTTATAAATTGCTTGATTTATAAGCCCGTTCAAGTTGCATTCCCATTTTTGTTTGTTGGGTATGGCTCATATTGTAATCGATCCGTTACAGTAAGTCCAAGAGTCAAGGGGAGGGCCCTGTGGTACCGTATGCCAATGCTGTAGGTTGTTTGATGTATGCGATGGTTTGCACTAGACCTGATGTGGCACATGCAGTCAGCACAATTAGCAAATATATGGCAAATCCAGGGAGAGAGCATTGGAAGGCAGTGAAGTAGTTTCTCAGATATTTGTAAGGTACGACAGATTATGGCATTATGTTTCAGAGACAACAGGGTTCTATTTTAATTGTGGGGTATGTAGATGCAGATTATGCTGGTGATCTGGATGACAGAAGGTCTATGACAGGTTATGTGTTTACACTACCGGGAGAGCCTATATGTTGGAAGTCTACTTTACAATCTACTGTGACACTATCTACAACTGAATCAGAATATATGGCAGCAGCTGAGGCTGCAAAAGAAGTTTTGTGGTTAAAGGGTTTAGTCAAGGAACTTGGTATTGATTAGGGTAGAGTTCAGTTGCATTGTGATAGTCCGAGTGCCATTTATTTGGCAAAGAACCAGGTATATCATGCAAGAACTAAGCATATAGATGTAAGGTTCCACAAGATAAGAGAATTGGTTTCTACTGGTGATATTCTATTGGAGAAGATTCATACGACGGAAAATGCTGCTGATATGTTGACAAAGCCCGTTACTACAAAAAAGTTCAAGCATTGCTTGGACTTGATCAATGTCTCTTCTTGTTGAAGAGGAGGAGTACCCCCTACCCTTTATTAGTTCAAGGTGGAGCATGTAATTGTGATCTTCAAGGTGGCTTGATATTCGCCAAGGTGGCTTGATATTCTCTCTGTCTCTTTAATCTTTCTGTTTTTCATGTATTGTTTGCATGTGATTGTTTTGATCCAACTTGTTACTTTCGAAGATTCGTATTGTTAGAATCACTTGTGATTTCAATTCCCCCACATCGTTAAAAGCATGACAAAGAATGAGTCACATGTGCCAATTTTATTATGCACGCCCGGTTGGTTCTCCACTTTGCCCCACCCCTAGTAGGACGAGGATAATGTTTAGGTCCACACCATGATAACAAGCTTTATTTGGTTGTGGCATGCATGGCATGGAGAGTTTGAAATCAAATGGGTTTTTTCTTCTTGTTTTCCTTTTCCTTTCCCTTTTCTTTTCATTCTCTATATAACCAAACCAAATAGAGGACTTGATGTTGGAGAATAATAAATGAAAACAATAAAGGGATATTAGGTCATAGACCCCTTAAAATTAAGTATATTAGTAAAAAACCCACAAAATTATTTGTCCATTTTTTAAAAAAACTCGTCGCTACTTTTTGAATTTGGTGAAAAGCCCCTTGCTGAAGCAGAAAAATGGCTAAGACAATATTCTTTGTGAACTTTAAACCACCATAACTCTCTCGTTTTTTTAGCCTTTTTAAGTGATTTTTTTTGTTTCATGTATTTCTTCGAGATCTACGCAATGGAGTCAAAAATTGTACAAAAAAATAAAAGTAATTTGGAACCTCATTCTTTGATTTTATATGTATCTGTTTTGATAGATAGTATTATATGTCAACTTTAAACCACCAAACTCACTCGTCTTTTTTAGTCTTTTTGCCTGATTTTGTTTTCGATTTTTATGTATTTTTTCGAGATCTATGCAATGGAGTTGAAAATTATACAAAAGAAAGTAATTTGGAATCTCATTTTTTGATTTTATCTGTTTTTACATCTGTAATGACACATAATATTATCTATTTTGACATATAATATTAATATAATCTGTCAACTTTAAACCACCATAAATCACTCGTTTTTTTAGCCTTTTTGAGTGATTTAATTATTTTTTATTTAATGTATATCTTCGAGATCTATGCAATGAAGTTGCAAATTGTACAAAATAAAGTAATTTGGAACCTCATTTTTTTTTGTTTTATCTGTATCTGTAATGACAGATAATATTATCTGTTTTGATAGATAATATTAATTAAACCACCATAACTCACTCGTTTTTAGCTTTTTTGACTAATTTTTTTTAATTCATGTATTTCTTCGAGATCTTCGCAATGGAGTTGAAAATTGAACAAAAGAAAGTAATTTGGAACCTCATTTTTAGATTTTATTTGTCAAAACAGACGATACTATCTATTTTGACATATAATATTCATAGTATCTGTTAAGTTTAAACCACCATAACTAACTCGTTTTTTTAACCTTTTTGAGCAAATTTTTTTATTCCCTGTATTTTTTCAAGATCTATGCACCTATGGTGCCAATTTTATGAAATGAATATTTTTTTTTGTTATATTTATGCAAAAAAAAACCCACAGTTTTTCATATTTGTTTAGTTTTAGTTTTTTTTTTTTTTTTTTTTTTTGCAATATTTCAAGGTCAATGTTGCTCACGAGTGATAGATCTCATTTTACTGATTCCAAAAATCAAATTTTACAAAAAATGAACTTGTAGAACAAAAGTTATTGCAATTTGAAGTTATTTACGCATAAAAAGGACCTAATGAGTTAAAGAAAAGTAGCATGAGTTTTTAACTTGGAAGAGCTTTATTTGAGGTGGCTATGACCGAAGCCCCCAACAACAAAATTGCCTTCCAAAAGTCCACCAATGGTAGAACGAATCAACATAGAGATAGAGAGTACATTGGTGTCAGTATGCATAGTATGTTTTGAGTTAAGAGATATCGGTATGCATAGTATGTTATGAGTAAAGGGATAAAGATTGATGGTAATGGTTTTAGAGAATAAATTGATTGATGATCGGTCCTTGAGAGGCATACTACTATCTTGGTCAACAGCATTGACCATTCGGCCATTCAGAAGGCACACTAGTATATCATAATCATTGGCTATTAGGAAGCATGCTATTCTGAATTAACGAGTACATAGAGGTGACGAAAACCTTGAATATCTTGATGTGGTATTGCGCGTGGATACAATAATACCAATTATTCACACTATTCTAAAACCATACATTGGTTGTGAGATTGTTGTTGAGGTGAAAGAGTCGATGAGATGAGAGGTTGCATTTTTTATACACTGTCGCATATTTTATCGTATAACAGTTGAAAGGAATGAAGAAGAATGTGTTTTCCTATGAATGTTCACATATTTGATAAAGTATAGAAAGATAAAATTATATATTCAGCATATCCATTACAATGGAGAACGGTCCTCTCTATAGGACAAGAGAAGATAAAATAAGAAAATGAAAAGTACAAGAGTAGTATATTGTAGTACATACATTGAACCTAGACAGTGTAGTACAAATCTAATATATCTAGACTTATATATATATATTAACACCCCCCTTCAAACTCAAGGTGGTAAAATGGAGAGCAACTTGAGTTCGGAAACCAAATCTTGAAGATGTCCTAGAGGATGAGCTTTGGTGAATATATCAGCAGTTTGATCATCCGAAGAAACAGAGACAAGTTGGACGTTGCCATGAGTGAGATGGTGACGCACAAAATGACAATGAATCTCAACATGTTTCATGCATTCGTGAAAAGCATCATTGTGTGAAATCTGAATAGCACTCTGATTGTCACAATAGCTAGTAGTGGCAGTAGAGTGAACAACTCCTAAGTCCTCAAGTAACCAGCAGAGCCAGATGAGGGCATGATACTCTACTTCTGTACTAGAGTGAGCAATGACATTTTTCTTCTTGTTTTTCCAAGAATTAAGAGAGTCACCAAGAAAGAAGCAATAACCTGTAGTGGAATGAATATTAGTGGGATCTCGTACCTAATTAGCACCAGAATAGGCACGAAGTTCAAGTGAAGAATGGGTAGAAAAGTGTAGACCATGAAACATAGTTCATTTGACTTATTTGAGAATACATAGCACAGTTGCAAAAGTGAGACGAGCGGGGAACAGAAAGGAACTAGCTAACAATATGGATAGCACAGGTAATGTCTGGTCGAGTAACAGTAAGATAGACAATACTCCCTACCATCTAGCAATATAGAGTGGGATCATCAAGAAGAGTATCATCCAGAGGAGTGAGCTTAGAATTGAGCTCAAGAGGAGTATGACTGGTTTTATTATCAATGATGCCTGCACGGGTAAGAAGATTAGAAGAATATATTACTTGTGAGAGGTAATAATAGTTAGCATTGGAAGTGATTTCGAGCCCCAAGAAATAGTTAAGTTTTCCAAAGTCCTTCATCTCAATATGCTGACCGAGATATGCCTTGAGGCCTGAGATGCCGGTTGAGCCATCCCCTGTAATAATCATATTATTGACATAGAATAAGAGCAGAATAGTTCCCTGATATGTCTTGCGAATAAAGAGGGTAGAATCATAGGATCTGGAAGTGAACTCGTGGATTCCGGCATTTAGGCCCACTTTAAAATAATTTTCCAAAAAAGCAAATACAAAGAGTCACAACTTAATTATTTTTTTTAAAAAAGGAAAATTAAGAACTCATTTTAAAAGCAAACTGATCTTTTGGAAACCAGAGATTTCTAGGTCCGGAGATTATGGAATGAGAGGCAAAGGAGCCCAGCGGACTAAAACACCCCCCTCATCCTATCTCGTGGTATGCCTCTACTCAACCCTTTTTAATCAAATTATTAATCGAAGCATGCCCTGAACTAATACATATGTATATATATATATACATTCCAAAAGCATATCGAAAGGGGTGCAAGATTGCTAATGATAAAAAGTCATACAAAACCAAATAATTCAAATAGCAAGCAAAATGATATACAATGAGGAACAAAGGAATCTACTCAGGATCCAGCTACAAAAGGAAACGTGCAGTGCATACAAATAAATAGAAAGCCTAAAAATGAGTCTCTAATTCACATATACACATAAGGCAAATCCTAATTCTAAGGTGTCACGCGTGAAGTCGAAAGAAATCAATAAAATCAAGATATAGAATAAACCAGAGAAAAGTCGAGAAATTGTACTTCCATAGCGCTACAAAACAAAGGGTTAGTCCATGTACTTAGAACACAATAAAATATCAAATCCCAAATATCAAACTTCTAGCTTAAACCTAACAAACATAGAGAAAGTTGACAATAATCATGAATTCCTTCTAATTTATTGAAATCACAACACCTCTATAGATATACAAGTCTCAACTAGGAGCCAATGCAATGTCCATATAGAGGTGATACAATCCCAACATGATTACAAGGAACCCATGACTAGATTTAACTAATTATGACCTAACACAATGCAAATAATGTCCTAATTGCTAGAATCAGTACATGTATGATAAGTGCATGAACATGAATAAGAACAAGCTATGAATCATTCATTGATTTAGATCATTTAGCCTCTGGATTTGAGTTCAACGAATCATAATCAAAACATATTTCAAGGCTTAGGTCATAGAAAAGTCATTCAGACCATTATTGGTATGTCTTAACAAATCTGTCTCTGAATTCCAGGAATTACAGAGAGCAGACCAGACATTCAAAAAATGTAGAAGCATACCTCCCATGGTTTGATCTTAATGATTTTTGGATACAAGGTGCCTCTGTGAGGCTAGCTTCTAACCCAAAAAGGAAATACAAAATCAAACGGTCCAATCTCTGAGGATTGGACCAAAACAAGACATCGCTTAGAATTTAACAATTCTCTATCCAGAGATTTTGTGTGATTTTTAAAATTAGTAAACGAATCTGAATGACTTCAATCTTTTTAGGGAATCTTATTAACACATTAAACTTCATATAAAAATTTATTTGAATTCAAAAATGTTTGATTAAGGCTCTGGTATATTCAAATCAAAACTGACTTACTGTTCTAAAATTTTGGACAGAGAGTAACTAGTTCTCAAATCTTAAGATCAAACCATCCTAACCACAAAATTAAGTCAAAATAAAAAATGCAGTGGTAGGTCATTGTGTTAGGAACACATTCCAATTGGTCTCATTCAATTCCAATGGATCATGATTTAATTAAAAATCTTTGATGACAGATTATCATTGAAATCACGGCACCTCTTTTAGATGACCTTTTATTTGTTGAATCCAACTTGGTCCAAAATTCTAGAGAGAATTTGGACCAAACAAGGATCCTGACTACTTAGGACAATCAATCAAGTTCCTCAAGGAGTCCTTAAACTTGATCATAAGGGAACTTCGATGGGGACTTCATGGATTCACCCAACCTCATGGACATACTTACACATTACAACTAAGCCATGGAGATTGGCTTGTCTTAAGTTTAATCCCTCTCTCAAGTTGTTGGTCCTTGAGGAATTAAGACTTATATTACCTACTTCTCCTTCTCAACTTAATGGTCCTTGGAGATATAAGAATGACTACCACTCATGAATTTCAAGGGAATACAAAGAATTTTCATGAAACTTCAAATTAGAGGACCCAAGTCATAAGTATAGGCTTGGATCCATCCACTTGTTTATAAATAGGATGATGATCAACCTTGATTCCCATGTAAAGCATAAGCTTACATGAGATAAAAAGATCAAACTCAAGAGAGTCAAGTGAGATATTAAAGATCTCCACGAATCTCAAGAGATGAGTATGAACAAGAAAAGAAGAAATAAAATAAAATAAACTAAAAGAGCTAATGCTCCAAGTTCAACAAAAAAAAAAACCTTTTATAAAACTTGTTTTTACTCCAAATTCATAGATACTTTGATCCAAACCAATAAAAAAAAAAGAAAAAAGAAAAAAGAAATGAAACTCAATCAAGATTAGAGGATCACCTCCAATTATCCTCATATTTCTATGGTTTGATGAAAATCTTCCAAACTTTTCCTCAAGTTCTTCCCAAATTCTCCCAAAAATTCCATCTCTAATTGTTTCAAAGATTGTTCGAAAAATCATTCCCCAAAAACTTTTCTCTCCTTTGTAATGGAGATATACACCTCCTTATATAGACAAATTCTAAGGGTTATTTCAGTAAATTCGGGGTGAAAACCCTAGCTATAAAGGCACATTTGATGGTACAATGTGTCACGCCCCGACGTATCATAAATAAGGAAAGCGTTTAATTTCCTTTATGGACCCGTAGGTCGCGACAGTTTGAAGGATCGATTCCGTCCCAAACGTCGAACAACAATAAACAATAATAATCAGAGCAGAGCAATCAAGGCTTACAAAATTTTTCTAACTTATTACATCTTACGATACGGGGTCAACTAAGGCACAGACCGCCTTGAAAACAAAACAATAACTTAGTGTCTGATACAGTCATCCTTATTACAAAACGGTTCATAACTTAAAACAGGTAAACTTAAAGCATATAATAAGTAAACAGTTTTCTCATCCGAGGGCAGCCGTTCTCAGTTAGCGTAGTCATAAGATTCCTCCTGGTTATAACCTGAAAAGCCTGAACACGAATGTCCAAGACGCATCAACGTCGTCAGCTTCGAGAAGCTGGTGAGTATTAAAAACATAACTTTGAATGTAACACAAGCCCGATTACCTTTTTCCATTTTCAGTTTTGTAAAATCAATAGTGTGACCATAAAGAGAATTTAATTAATAAACAACAAGGAATATATTAAAAGTCGTTCATTCATAAAACCAATACTCATGTATGAGACAATGCACCACACTCATCTTGCTGACTCTTTTCTCTCGACAGCCACAACAACCCACTATCTTACTCCTGGTATCTTTGAAACACTAAGATAGCCACACTTTAGCAACGGGGCGCCAGGGAGTGTCCAGTTTGCCTCACACTTTGGTCCGGGGTACCAGGGAGTGTCCATTGCCTCACACTTTGAATACCCTAACCGCCATGCAAATACCGGGGCAACCCCTCACGCAGTATCCAGACTCGAGTATCAGGGAGTGTCCGTAGGCCACACTTTAGCACTACCATGGGTGCCAGGGAATGTCCGAGTTCGGAGTCACACACTTTAACGCTTCCATGGGCGTCAGGGAGTGTCCATATTTGCCACCGTCGCATTTCAAAGATACCCTCACCACAATCTCAACCACAACCACAATCTCAACCACAACCACAACCACAAACACAACCACAAAACTCATACTCATCCTAGACTCTTTCCACACTAACCATTACTCTTTTCCACACTGACTGTCACCCATATGCATGTACCATTGACCCCACATGAATGATATGCACTTGAACTTAAGCAAAATACAGAATTAAAGGAACAACACACGTACGGGGATTAATAAGTCATACTGAAATGTTTTAATCATTCAAACATAACCAAACAGAGTTCTGATTAACTAAATTTCCCAAACAGAGCCTTAACAGTACTTAAAAGTTGAACCAAACAGACCCTAAACACAAAACAGACAAAAACCACAAGCTGCCAGAAGTCGCGCGCGCGGGCCGCTCGCGCGAAAAGTCGCTCGCGCGGGCCGCTCGCCCGATATGCCCGATTTTTCTTTTATATATAAACTTTTCTATCTGCCTGAAAAAGCCAAGGTCGCGCGCGCGGGTCGCTCGCGCGATAGGGTCGCTCGCGCGGGCCGCTCGCGCGACCCTCGCTCGGGCGATCGCGCGCGCGAGGTGATGCAGATGCTTCATCTTCTTCGTGGAACTGCTCTGTTCCAGCAAAACAGGGTCTAAATTGACCCATTTCAATTCTGAAATTATATAGGACATGTAATATATGATTTTCTTCGGTTTTTCACAAGGATTAAGAATCCACAACTGATTTTACATGAATCCAAACGTAGTTCACGAATTTTACAGAAATCTAAAAGATGACAAAACTTCAATCTTAATATACTTTTTCATATGAATAAATTAAACTCTAACGCTTTGGGTATAGCATATATGATAAGTAATCTATCATATTTATCTAACGAAACAGGTTTTGATTGAATTTGGAAATTCATGATTTTCAAGCTATGAAATTCATACGTATAATTAACAATGGAGATTTCTCAAGCAAGCTATATAATCAGCAATTGCCCTATGTATTACAGTCAAGTGAGTTAGAAATACTCACTGTGATAAGTGTAGAAGAGATTGTTTTGAGAAAGAAGAGCAATATAGGAAAATCCAAACTCAAGCTTGACTATGGTGATCAAGAGCTTCTCTCTCTACAAACTAACTCTCTGTGTTTCTCTCTATTGCTCTGAAATTCAGTTGTAATGGCAATTGTGCAGCTTGTGAATGAGAGTGTGAGTTATAAATAGTAAAACTACAACTTGGTGCCCAAGTTGTTTCAAGTTTACTCTACAATTACTCTTAATTCAATTTAGTTAAGATAACTAAAGAATGCACAGACCAAACATGAGTTCCTATAACTATATACATACGTATCATAGAGTTTAACAACTCTACAACTAATCTAAAGGCCATGGATAGGTGTATAGGGGTCAAATGGGGTTGTTTGGGAAACTCTAGTATATGTACCAATAGATACACACAAAATAAGCACACCCAAACAAGGCTTCACCCAATGATTACTTGCCATAAATGGCAATAAGGCATAAGTCATATCAACCTTTTACGTCCATGTCACAAACTGTGCAAGTTTAACGCGGCACGGACAGTTTTGAACATAAACTGGTATTTTCGTGGTGCGGTGTCCACCACAAAAATACAGAAAATTTATTTTAGTGTAAGAAGTGATTTCCTGGTTTTATAAAAACACTGATTGAGTCAAAAGGAAATATTTCCACCATTTTGAAATACAGACTTTGAAATCCACACTTTGAAATCCACACAGGTATTACTAACTTTTGTAAAAATTACAATTTGACCCCCAAAAGCATTTTAATTATAAAATAAAACAAGAAACCAGATTTAACATATAAGAATTGTGAATAACAATGAGATTAACAATACAGATTAATCATGGAAATTCAAATTGAATTTAAATATGTCAAATGCAATTACAAGAAATTAAATGAAAATGCAGGTTATTACACCCTTCCTCCCTTAAACAGGATTTCGCCCCCGAAATCAAGACTAACTAGTCCTGAAACAACTCCGGGTACTTCTTCCTCATATCAGCTTCAACTTCCCACGAGGCTTCGTTCTCGTTATGGTGATTCCACTGAACCTTCACCAACGGAATGTCCTTATTCCTCAGCTTCTTGATACTCTGATCCAGAATCTTCACAGGTCTCTCCTTGTAAGAAATGTTATGACTCGTCTCAATATCGTCATAACTAACCACATGTGAGGGATCTCGTATGTACTTCCTCAACATACTCACGTGAAACACGTTGTGAACCCTAGACATCTTCGGTGGTAGCGCTAGTCGATAAGCTACTTTCCCGAAACGTTCCAAGATCTCGAACGGTCCGATGAAACGTGGAGCTAATTTCCCTCTCTTGAGACCAAAGCGTACCACCCCTCGGGTTGGTGAAACCTTTAGGAGCACGTGATCTCCAACACTAAACTCCAAATCCTTCCGGCGTCGATCAGCATAACTCTTATACCGGCTCTGAGCGGTTCTCATCCTCTCCTTGATTAAAGAAATTTTCTCGTTGGTTTCTCTAACCAAATCTGGTCCCAACAATTCTGTGTCCCCAACTTCTGCCCAACACAACGGAGAGCGACATGGTCGTCCGTATAATGCTTCGAATGGAGCCATCCCGATACTCGCGTGATAGCTGTTGTTATAAGCAAATTCAACCAACGGCAAGTGTGTCTCCCAAGATTCTGCAAAATCAATAACACAAGCCCTGAGCATATCCTCCATGATCTGATTAACACGCTCAGTTTGTCCATCTGTCTGAGGGTAAAAAGCAGTGCTCATCTTGAGCGAGGTTCCCATAGCTTCTTGTAGACTTTCCCAAAATCCAGAGGTAAAACGTGCGTCACGGTCTGACACAATCGACACTGGTGCACCGTGAAGCCGCACAACTTGTTGTATGTACATTCGGCTCATCTTCTCTACCGGGTATGTCATACTGTAAGCAATAAAATGAGCAGACTTCGTCAATCGATCCACGATTACCCAAATAGCGTCATGATTTTGCTGCGACCGAGGCAATCCTACTACAAAGTCCATCGTAATGTATTCCCACTTCCAACCAGGGATAGGTAGTGGTTGCAATAATCCTGACGGTCTCTGATGTTCAGCTTTGACTTGTTGACATGTCAAACACTTGGATACAAATTCGGCCACATCCTTCTTCATACCTTCCCACCAAAAACTTCTCTTCAAATCTTTGTACATCTTCGTTCCTCCCGGGTGAACTGTATATCTTGACTTATGTGCTTCTTCCAGGATATTCTTCCTTAGCTCTTCATCACCTGGCACACATAATCTATTCCTGCACCGATATCCTCCATCGGCTCCCACCTTCCATTCTGCCGGGTTTTTCTCTGACATCTTCACGAACCATGTCTGAAACTTCTCATCTTCTTTCTGAGCTCCAATGATGCGGTCAATAAGAACAGGCTGTAGGATAAGACATCCGAAAAGTTATCCTTCTCCTTCTTCAGCACTCTGTACATCGAACTCCGCCAACGTCTCCAATGCTCGCCATTCTCTAACCATCAAGGAGGCGATCGTCTCACGAGTTTGTCGACTCAGGGCATCAGCAACCACATTGGCTTTACCCGGATGGTATTCCAACGTGAAGTCGTAATCTTTGATCAGCTCCATCCATTTGCGTTGCCTCATGTTCAACTCTTTCTGCATGAACAAATATTTCAAACTCTTGTGATCGGAGAATAAATCAAACTTCTCACCGTAGAGATAGTGTCTCCAAATCTTGAGTGCAAATACTACTGCTGCCAACTCTAAATCATGAATAGGGTAGTTCAGTTCATTCTGCTTCAGCTGTCTGGATCCATAGGCTATAACTCTGCCATCTTGCATAAGTACACACCCCAGTCCTTGATATGATGCGTCACTAAAGATAGTGAACTTCTCATCAGGCTTGGGTATTGCTAGTACCGGCGCGGTAGTGAGTCTCTCTTTCAACTCTAGAAAGGCCCGCTAATGCTTCTCTGCCCACTCGAACTTCAAATTCTTCATCGTTAACCCGGTCAATGGTGCGGCTATCTTCGAGAATCTCTCAACAAATCTCCTATAATAGCCTGCGAGTCCAAGAAAACTCCGAACTTCTGTAGGGTTGCTCGGCCTAACCCAGTTTGACACAGCATCGGTCTTGGACGAATCCACTGAAATTCCTTGAGATGACACCTTGTGTCCCAAAAATTTCACTTCTTGCAACCAGAACTCACACTTACTGAACTTGGCATACAAGTGGTGGTCCTTAAGCGTCTGCATCGCAATCCGTAGATATTGTTCGTGTTCTTCTCCTGACTTAGAATAGATTAAAATATCATCTATAAAGACGATGACAAACTGATCCAAATAAGGCTTGAACACTCTGTTCATCAGATCCATGAACACTGCTGGGGCGTTCGTCATTCCAAACGGCATCACCAGAAACTCATAATGACCATATCGGGTTCTGAAGGCAGTCTTAGGTATGTCTTCCTTCCGTACCCTCAACTGATGATATCCCGACCTTAGGTCTATCTTGGAAAATGTCGTAGCTCCTTGTAGTTGATCAAACAAATCATCGATCCTAGGCAAGGGATACTTGTTCTTGATAGTCACGCGGTTCAATTCTCTGTAGTCGATACACAATCTGAGTGTCCCCAAGGCGATGTACTTGGACGTACAAAACCTAGGTTCTGGAGCTCTTGAACTTGTTCCTTCAATTCCAATAGTTCTATGGGGGCCATTCTGTAGGGAACCTTGGTGATTGGTACGGTACCCGGTATAAGCTCAATACAAAACTCTATACTTCTCTCGGGCGGTAGACCAGAAACATCTTGAAATACTTCTTCGAAGTCCTTGACTACAGGTATAGATGACGCTGTCACCTCTGTACTGACGACTTCGATGTTCGCCAAACATCTCGTGAGGAACATATCTCCCGAGGGGTCTCATTGAAAATCGAAGGGTTGATTCTCATTGTCGGGGAATGTAATTCTCTTCCTCGCACAATCCAACTTCACTTGATTCTGAGACAGCCAATCCATCCCTAGGATTATGTCGAACTCCTTCATCGATAGGACAATCAACCTCGCAGGGATTTCTCGGTTTCCTAACCGTAAGGGACAATCCTTGCACACGTGTCCTAATCTGACTGCAGCTCCTAATGGCGAAGTAGCCTTCAAAGCTTTCTCTAAGCGATGAGGTAAGATACCCAATCTCCGAATTGTATTAACAGATATGAACGAAAGAGCAGCACCCGTATCAAATAACACTTTAACATGGGAGTTAAATAGAGTTAATGTACCTTCCACTGCTTGCTGATCAGGTTGAGCTTCTCCATAATCTCCTTCTTCATACGCAGTTCCATCGTATCCAGCGGCATCAGGGATAACAGCATTCAAGCGAGTCTGACCCTGTTGGCCATAAGTCACCTGCTTAGGAGCAGTGCAGAACCTGCTGATGTGACCTGGTTCACCACAGTTGAAGCAAACTATCCCTTGCTGAGCAGCACGCCTTGGTGCCTTGCAATCACGAGCCAGAAGTCCAGGGTTGCCACAGTTGAAGCACTTTCCACTACTACTTCCTTCTCCCACTCGGGGTTGGGTCGGATAGGTAATAGCCTGGGTCTTCTTGCTTCCATCGAAATTCCTCTTCTGCCCTTGGGTATGGTTCATTGGTGGTCTATTCCCAAAATTACCCCTTTGAGGCTGTCGGAATTCAAATTATTTTCGGCTCACTCGAGCATCTTCTTCCAAGTCCTTCAAACGATTTATCTAGGTGGCTGAGAGTCAGGCGACGAATCTGCGGTGTTAGTCCTTGGTTATACTTACGGATCTTCTTCTCCTCAGTGTCAACCAGGTGAGGGGCAAACCGAGACAGTCTTTCAAACTGTGTGGTGTACTCTTGCACCGACTTGGTTCCTTGCGTCAGGTCCATGAATTCCTTCTCTCTTCTGTGCCTCTCCGTAGCCGGGAAATACTTCTCCAAAAATCTCCCTTTGAACGCAGTCCACGTCATTCCCATCGCAGCTCCATTCCCGATAGTAGCTATTACCGAATCCCACCAATCTGCGGCAGCATCGGTTAATTGAAACGTAGCCAATATCCTCTTGTCCATCTCGTTGCACTGGACAGTCTCGAACATACGGTCCATCTGTCTTAACCATTGTTCGGCCTTCCAGGGTTCTGCTGTACCCGCAAACTGCTCGGGCCTTAGAGCACGGAATCTCTCCAGCAATTTGTCTCCAGTCCGGCGGTCTCGTCGGTTTTCATTCTGATTACTAACCCTTTCGAGACGTCTAATGAAAGCTTCAAATATTCCCGTGGGATCGGCAGCCTCAGGTGCTCCTTCGATCAAATTCCTGTTCCTCCTTACTCCTCCAGCCATTCTATGCATGATAGTGATAGTAGAATGAGAAACATGCATGCAACAGTGCTATGAAGCAATTTAAATGACGACGATATTCAAAAGAGTATATTTGATATAAATAACTTCTTGTCAAGTAGATACAAAAAGCATGTATGGTCAGATCAATGCCTACCCTTATCTATAAAGGTTAGGGCGCATGCAAGAGTTACTGTTACAAAAATGGGGTCATTGCCCTACACTCTAATGCATGTAATTACAGCTGCAAAAAGAGATAGAGCGAATAGTCAAAAGTAGTTAATATGTACAAGGTCATATCTAAAATGTCAATCATCTCCATAAGCAGCTATCAGGAGATCCAGCGAGTCGACTGGGCGAAATCGCTGAGCCTGAAAGGGGCCTACCCCATCATAGCCGGGAGAGGTCGAAGATGAAGCAGGCGCAGGGGCATCTGCCTCAACTATCATCTCCATAGGTAAAGCGAGCTCAAGTGCTAGCTCAGCCTCGAGCTTAGCAGCGAGATCATCTAGACCTATGCCGTCCTCTATAATCTCCCCACCTACTGGGACCACATGAACAACCTCAGCATCGTCCTCAGCAATGGGAACCACCGGCGGAGGCATCTCTAACTGAGCCAGATGGGCATGCACAATCTGGATCTCGAGGGGGAGGTAGAAAGCATCGCTATCGACCAACCTCAAAACCTCGATCCAAACCAAGCGCTGAGCCTCTGCAAAGTAACGAAGCTCTAGGCGGATACGAGTCAAGTCAACTAAACCTACCACGTGAACCTGGTGCCATACATCCGATACTACGGTCGCTGTGGCCAACTGCTCAATGGCCGCATGATATAAGTCGAGGAAGGCTGGGATCACTGCCCCAGGTATCACAAAGTGTCCTCCAAATCTGTCTGGTACATATAGCGGATGAGCTGGGTCCATACCTGATAAAAAGGCACTACTTAAGTCAGGAAAGAGATAATCTTAGGCGTTTGGGTTCTGAGTCTATCCTCCCTGTCGTATCATCGGGTGTGTAACACTTAATGAAATGTGGAATCGGGTCTATACTGGTAAACCCTAACCTGGCTAAACTATCTTGAGATAAATAATAACCTGGCTCTGATACCACTAAATCCTGTCACGCCCCGACGTAGCATAAATAAGGAAAGCGTTTAATTTCCTTTATGGACCCGTAGGTCGCGACAGTTTGAAGGATCGATTCCGTCCCAAACGTCGAACAACAATAAACAATAATAATCAGAGCAGAGCAATCAAGGCTTACAAAATTTTTCTAACTTATTACATCTTACGATACGGGGTCAACTAAGGCACAGACCGCCTTGAAAACAAAACAATAACTTAGTGTCTGATACAGTCATCCTTATTACAAAACGGTTCATAACTTAAAACAGGTAAACTTAAAGCATATAATAAGTAAACAGTTTTCTCATCCGAGGGCAGCCGTTCTCAGTTAGCGTAGTCATAAGATTCCTCCTGGTTATAACCTGAAAAGCCTGAACACGAATGTCCATGACGCATCAACGTCGTCAGCTTCGAGAAGCTGGTGAGTATTAAAAACATAACTTTGAATGTAACACAAGCCCAATTACCTTTTTCCATTTTCAGTTTTGTAAAATCAATAGTGTGACCATAAAGAGAATTTAATTAATAAACAACAAGGAATATATTAAAAGTCGTTCATTCATAAAACCAATACTCATGTATGAGACAATGCACCACACTCATCTTGCCGACTCTTTTCTCTCGACAGCCACAACAACCCACTATCTTACTCCTGGTATCTTTGAAACACTAAGATAGCCACACTTTAGCAACGGGGCGCCAGGGAGTGTCCAGTTTGCCTCACACTTTGGTCCGGGGTACCAGGGAGTGTCCATTGCCTCACACTTTGAATACCCTAACCGCCATGCAAATACCGGGGCAACCCCTCACGCAGTATCCAGACTCGAGTATCAGGGAGTGTCCGTAGGCCACAATTTAGCACTACCATGGGTGCCAGGGAATGTCCGAGTTCGGTGTCACACACTTTAACGCTTCCATGGGCGTCAGGGAGTGTCCATATTTGCCACCGTCGCATTTCAAAGATACCCTCACCACAATCTCAACCACAACCACAATCTCAACCACAACCACAACCACAAACACAACCACAAAACTCATACTCATCCTAGACTCTTTCCACACTAACCATTACTCTTTTCCACACTGACTGTCACCCATATGCATGTACCATTGACCCCACATGAATGATATGATGCACTTGAACTTAAGCAAAATACAGAATTAAAGGAACAACACGCGTACGGGGATTGATAAGTCATACTGAAATGTTTTAATCATTCAAACATAACCAAACAGAGTTCTGATTAACTAAATTTCCCAAACAGAGCCTTAACAGTACTTAAAAGTTGAACCAAACAGACCCTAAACACAAAACAGACAAAAACCACAAGCTACCAGAAGTCGCGCGCGCGGGCCGCTCGCGCGAAAAGTCGCTCGCGCGGGCCGCTCGCCCGATATGCCCGATTTTTCTTTTATATGTAAACTTTTCTATCTGCCTGAAAAAGCCAAGGTCGCGCGCGCGGGTCGCTCGCGCGATAGGGTCGCTCGCGCGGGCCGCTCGCGCGACCCTCGCTCGGGCGATCGCGCGCGCGAGGTGATGCAGATGCTTCATCTTCTTCGTGGAACTGCTCTGTTCCAGCAAAACAGGGTCTAAATTGACCCATTTCAATTCTGAAATTATATAGGACATGTAATATATGATTTTCTTCAGTTTTTCACAAGGATTAAGAATCCACAACTGATTTTACATGAATCCAAACGTAGTTCACGAATTTTACAAAAATCTAAAAGATGACAAAACTTCAATCTTAATATACTTTTTCATATGAATAAATTAAACTCTAAAGCTTTGGGTATAGCATATATGATAAGTAATCTATCATATTTATCTAACGAAACAGGTTTTGATTGAATTTGGAAATTCATGATTTTCAAGCTATGAAATTCATACGTATAATTAACAATGGAGATTTCTCAAGCAAGCTATATAATCAGCAATTGCCCTATGTATTACAGTCAAGTGAGTTAGAAATACTCACTGTGATAAGTGTAGAAGAGATTGTTTTGAGAAAGAAGAGCAATATAGGAAAATCCAAACTCAAGCTTGACTATGGTGATCAAGAGCTTCTCTCTCTACAAACTAACTCTCTGTGTTTCTCTCTATTGCTCTGAAATTCAGTTGTAATGGCAATTGTGCAGCTTGTGAATGAGAGTGTGAGTTATAAATAGTAAAACTACAACTTGGTGCCCAAGTTGTTTCAAGTTTACTCTACAATTACTCTTAATTCAATTTAGTTAAGATAACTAAAGAATGCACAGACCAAACATGAGTTCCTATAACTATATACATACGTATCACAGAGTTTAACAACTCTACAACTGATCTAAAGGCCATGGATAGGTGTATAGGGGTCAAATGGGGTTGTTTGGGAAACTCTAGTATATGTACCAATAGATACACACAATATAAGCACACCCAAACAAGGCTTCACCCAATGATTACTTGCCATAAATGGCAATAAGGCATAAGTCATATCAACCTTTTACGTCCATGTCACAAACTGTGCAAATTTAACGCGGCACGGACAGTTTTGAACATAAACTGGTATTTTCGGGGTGCGGTGTCCACCACAAAAATACAGAAAATTTATTTTAGTGTAAGAAGTGATTTCCTGGTTTTATAAATACACTGATTGAGTCAAAAGGAAATATTTCCACCATTTTGAAATACAGACTTTGAAATCCACACATGTATTACTAACTTTTGTAAAAATTACAATTTGACCCCCAAAAGTATTTTAATTATAAAATAAAACAAGAAACCAGATTTAACATATAAGAATTGTGAATAACAATGAGATTAACAATACAGATTAATCATGAAAATTCAAATTGAATTTAAATATGTCAAATGCAATTACAAGAAATTAAATGAAAATGCAGGTTATTACGCAATGAGTACTCTCTAAAAAAGCAGACTGTTGAAAAATGCGGCACTCAGCGAGTTGTCTGTGGCACTCAGTGAGTACCGGTCCGGCACTTGCTGACTGTCGCTGCGACACTCAGAGTGTGTCAGAGCGGCACTCAGTGAGCGCTGTAGACAATTCACTGACTGCCATTTTCTTCTCTGTCTCACTTTTGTTTTATTCTCATTTTCTTTTCTTTTTCTTTTTCTTTTTATTTTTATTTTTCTTTCTTTTTCTGTTCCAAAATCCCTTTTGCTTTTCGCGGCGTTCAGCGAGTTGTCTGCGACACTCAATGGATGCCGACTGTTAGTCTACGAGTGCCGCCGGCTTCTTCGCGTGCCATTTTCTTCCTCCTTTTTTTCATTTTCTTTTATCAAAACCATTTTCTTGAACTATATCTATTTATTATTATTATTTTCAAACTGTGCCTTCTCCTTATGCGTATTCTACGCCCGATATTTTTCTGAGTACATGGTCTTTTCCTTCTTTCTTCTAGATTTTATAATTCTCAATTGAAATCAAAGAGCTTTTGAAGAGTTGGAAATACTTCAAATCCATCGGACATTGTCATCATTGGTTTCAGAGGTAATCCTCCCTGGCTTCGGGAGCGCGGTCAAAATTGGGGTGTCGACAGTTTGCCCCTCTTCAACAAAGCTTTCGTGATGTAACGTGTATCACAAGCGATATGTCGAAGCCTGTGTAAGGACAAGCCTTTGACCGGGCTAGAGAACCTAGGTAAAAATAAAATGCGTTGCAAAAACATTTGAAGAGACGGTCGGTGGTGGTTGTGCTCGATGATGAGCTGCCTACGTATTCCATCGAGAATCAAATTAGGGTGTAGTTCGAGAAAGGGACAATACTTAGGCACAAACGATCATACGGATGAATGCACCTATCCTATCGTGATGCACATGCTCATACAATGCTCTCTTGAGTAATGAAATAAATCTAGTCATGCTTACACTATGCTTGCTTTTTCTCACGCGTTTACTAAATGATGTATGATGCATGATGCAATAACCAGAGATGACTATCGATGGTTGTATGCTGCAAATCCGTTACAAGGATCAAGAATCACTAAAGATTTTTGCCAGTTCAAATCCGTTGCAAGGACCTATCTCTCCCTATTTATACCCCTATATATATGTATATATACTTGCTAAAACCCCCGGAGAGAGTTTAGAGAGAGAGTTATATCATATATATATACACGCACCCGTATATATATATCCATAAACTTACACACATACACATACTCTCATACACTCTCTAAGAAGAAGAGAAGAAGAAAAGAAGAAGAATAAGAAGAAAAAGAAGGACAGAAGAAGAGGAGAAGATAAAGAGAAGAGTGAGAGAACTCACCGAGGACCCTACAGCCACCCCGAGCCACTGGCATCACCAAACTTTAACGGTGAGTGTTCAAACTCACTGGGTAGCCTAGTGTAACAACCTGCATTTCCATAATTACATTGCATATTTAAATTCAATTTGTATTATCTGCTTTATTTAATTTCATTTCCCCTGTGTTAAATCTTATTATTGGCACCATTTCATAATTAAAATTCTTATCGGGGTCAAACTGTAATTTTCCAAAATTAGTCATACCTGTGTTGGATTTTAAAACTGTATTTCAAAACGGTGAAAATATTTTCTTTGAACTCAAACTGTATTTTTATAAAACCAGAAAACCATTTCTTGCGATAAAATGAATTTTCTATATTTTGTGGTGAACACCGCGTCGCAAAAATACCAGTTTGCATTTAAAACAGTCCACGCCGCAATGAACTCCCACAATATGGGATTCTCCACCAATCAAGAAGTGACATATGCTTTTTCATTTAATACTACTCATCATTGTCTATGTCTTGTTTGGGTAGTGCTTTTGTGTGTGTATAATCTTATGCCTATAAGCTATTTTTGCCAATCATCTAAGTGATTTTCCTGGCAACTTGTTAGTACCCAGTTTGGCTACACTTTGTTAGAATGTGTTGATATTAACCTTAAGCTCATTTTCCCAAATATCTTGTTTGCCCCCTATGGACCTACTTGACCCTTGACTCAACTATAGAGTTACTATATCTGTATATACGTATGTGACTGTGCAGTGTATATTGAATATGTTTAAAGATTTATTTAGAAAATCCTTTTGTTGAGTGTAGTAGGATGAACTTGGTGACCAAGTTTGGTGAAATCTCTATTTAAACACCACTTATGCACACACACTCTGGGTCTTACAATCTGAGGATATTCAGAGAGAAAAGAGAGAGTTTGAGAGTTCTTTGTTACTGAAAATTCTCCTAGTAAGAGAAAGCTTATACTCTCCATAGCCAACCTTCTTATTGGATTTCCCTATTTGCTTCCCTCTCAACAAACACTACCTCTCTCAATCACTGTGAGTATTTATACCTTACTCAGAATGTAATTCATGCTTTAATTCCTTTTGTGCTTGTCTAATTTTGAAATCTCCATTGATGATCATACGTTTGAAGTTTCATAGCTTGAAATCAAGTTTTGTCAAACTGAACCAAAATTCGTTTTCTTATATAATTATGAAAGATTATGCATCATATATGCCATGTTTAAAGTTTTAGAGTCTAAATTGTTCATATGAAAAAGCATATTAGAAATTAAGTTTTGAGGTCTTTTGAGTTTTCTTAAAATTCAAAAGTTGTAGATTGATTCATGTAAAATTGATTATGGATTCATAATCCTTGTGAAAAACCAAAGAGATGAATATACATTATATGTCCTATATGCTTCGGATTTGAAAAATGGGTTAAAAGACCCCTTAATTTCTGAAACAGGAGAAAACCAGCGAGGAAGATGAAGCTACTGCGTGAACTCACGCGCGCGATCGCGCGAGCGACCCTTCGCGCATGCGGCCCGCGCGCGCGAGGTGGGTTATTCCAGGCAGAAAGAAAAGTTTTATAAGAGAAAATTTGAAAAAGGACATATTGCGCGAGCGGCCCGCGCAAGCGATTCGCGCGCGCAATCTCCCTGTATTCTGGCAGTTGGATAAGTTTTAATAAAGAAAAGGAAAATTGGGCATATCGCGCGAGCAGACCGCGCAAGCGACCCCTCGCACGACCTTGGACAGTTTCTAGTTTTTGCTTATTTTATGATAAGGAACTGTTTGGGTGATGTTTTATGGATTTTTAAAGCTCTGTTTAGGAAATTTACTAAAACAGAGTCCTATTTGGTTATGTTTGGACAATTAAAACGTTGTATTACGACTTATCAATCCCCGTACGTACGCCGTTTATATAATTCAGTGATTTACCTCATGTTTAAAGTTTTATGACATACATGTGGAGTCAGGTGTACATGCATGGTGAGTGTGAATGTTGGTCAGTGTGAAAAAGTGTAATGGTCAGTGTGGTAAAGAGAGTATGGTTGAGATTGTGTGTGGACACTCCCTGGTAAGTGAGTACCAAACTGTGTTGTGGTTGAGATTGCGGCGAGAGTGTCTTTAAAATGCGACGGTGGCAAAACTGGACACTCCCTGACGCCCCATGGAAGCGTTAAAGTGTGTGACGCCGAACTTGGACATTCCCTGGCACCCATGGTAGTGCTAAAGTATGGCCTACGGGCATTCCCTGGTACCCGAGTCTGGATACTGCGTGAGGTTTCCTCCTGTGTTTGCGAGGCGGATTAGGTACTAAAGTGTAAGGCATTGGACATTCCCTGGCACCCCGTGCTAAAGTGTGAGGCAAACTGGACATTCCCTGGCACCCCTATGCTAAAGTGTGACTATCGGAGTATTTCAAAGATACTGGTGTGAAATAGTGGGTTGTTGTGTTTGTCGAGAGAAAAGAGTCGGTAAGATGAGATGGTGCATTATTTTCATACATGGTCACATATATGAATTATATCTTTCAAATGACATTGTGGTTGTTTTCTAAAACGAACTCTTTACTTTCATATAAACTTGTTGAATTAAAAGAAAATTGGAAAATGGCAAATGAGTATATGTTACATTCAAAGTTATGTTTTTAATACTCACCAGCTTCTTGAAGCTGACGGCGTTGATGCACCCTGGACATTCGTGTTCAGGCTTTTTAGGTTATGATATTACTGGACCGTACGACTATGCAAACTGAGAATCTCTGCTGGAATGAGAGTTTACTTTTATATGTTTTAAGATTAACTAATTCTGTAATAAGGATGACTGTAATAGATATTAAGTTATTGTTTTGTTTTAAGGCGGCTTGTGCCTTAGTTGACCCCGTATTGTAATATATAATAAGTTAGAAAATATTTGTAAGCCTTGATTGCTCTGCTCTGATTATTATGCTTATGTTGTTCGACGTTTGGGACGGAATCGATCCTTCAAACTGTTGCGACCTATGGGTCCATAAAGGAAATTAAACGCTTTTCATATTTATGCTACGTCGGGGCGTGACACCTAGTTATGATGTATATAGTGTTTTCGCAAAAAAGAATGGACCTAGAACGTGTAAGAGTAATTCAGTTCGTGTTTAACAGTTTCTAGGAAGAAGACGACTTCCCAATCGATTGGACTTTTATCCAATCGATTGCCATTTGATCCCAATCGATTGCCAGTTTTCCCAATCGATTGCCAAGTCTAGTATCCCAATTGATTGAACTTCTACCTAATCAATTGAATGTCAAATTATCCCAATCAATTGCGCTTTTACCCAATCGATTGCCTGTCTAACTTTTTCCAATCGATTGCACTTTTAACCTAATCGATTGGAAATTTCAGTTGTTGAATATTTCAGTTGTTTATAGGCATTGAACTATTTCATCGACATATGTTATGCATTGACTGTTAATGCGGTATTGAATAATACACACATTGAATAATGGGCTTAATACATTAAACAGTAGAACCATTGGTATAATGATGATATAAGGTTGTTAATCGAATTATGAAGCTGACATGTATAGTAGTGGGTCTATCGACCGCAGAGGTTGATACTGTTCGTGTCTGAGTATTTATCGTGATCGCAAAGATCGTATGAGGTCAGGTGTGGAATCCTAATGAGTTGAGCTAGTCAGGTGTGTGCGATTTGATGTTTATGTCGAGAAAGTTGGGACTGCGTGTCAGACTTCGTTGAGTACGGACGTGGGTTGTCAAAACCTATATCACCTTAGTCCAATAGAGATTAAAGGAATATCACCTTAGTCCATGACCATGATGGGAGATCAGATAGAGGCTAAGGGATATATCACTTTAGTCCATGACCGAGGCTAAGGGATATACTGATGGTATCACCTTAGTCCATGACCGAGACAGGGAAGTCCGATAGAAGATAAGGGATACATATTGTGGGAACTGTAATGTGGTTAGCACCCTGGTCCGATAGAGGCTAACGGATTGTCACCTTAGTCCAAGACCGAGATGGAAGATCCGATAGAGACTAAGGGATATGGTCACGTTAGCCCATGACCGAGACTAAGGGTTATGCCGATACTATCATCTTAGTTCGATAGAGACTAAAAGAATATCACCTTAGCCTAAGATCGAGACGGGAGATCCGATAGAGGCTAAGGGGTATATCACTTTAGTCCATGACAGAGGCTAAGAGGGATACATCATGGAACGAGGATTGTGTTAAAGGAAGATGGTTGATAGAATGTATCGGGGCGTGTTGGTCAGAATGTATCGAGACGTGATCTTTAGTAAAGTGTGGTTCAAGACGTGAGTTGAGTAATTATAAGATAGGAGATATGTGCGAAATGTGGATCCAAGAGTCCATGTTATGTTTGGGATTAGCTGGGACGATGTTAGTTGTTATATAGTAAGTGGTGCATATATGAATGTGAACGGTGAGAAGATCTTTAATTATGTTGTTTTATATATACTGCATATCTACCGATACTCTTTAAGTAATTTACATTCACTCAACTTTAGTAGTTGACGGTGTTTTATGTCGCTGGATATCCTACATCCAATTGGCCAAGGTTATGAGAATACAAGGAAAGAGCACCTGACAAAAGGCTATGAGGAGGAGGCCTACTATGATAGAAGCTATGCTGGAGATGACTACTATGCAAGTTGAAAACTTGAAGATGTGCTATAGTTAGTTTATGTTTATGTTTTAAAGACTTTCTAATAGGACAAGTTTGTAATCGGCATGTGTTGCCGTAATGCTTTATTTATGTTTCCGCAGATACATAAGGTTTGTAATAGATTAGTATTAAACTCTGACTTATATATGTTTAACTTAGATATTCCAAACGCGTGGTTTGATCCATTACTCGGATGATTAGACTTGGTTTATAGATAATGTGGTGACTTTCAACTGGCATGGCCTACGGTTCCAAAAAAGAATTTATTTTCTCTGTTTTCGCTACTGCGGGGTGTGACATATATATATATATATATATATAGGACATGAGAAGACAAAATAAGGAAATGAAAAGTACAAGAGTAGTACAATGTAGTACATACATTGAACATAGACAGTGTAGTACAAATCTAATGTATCTAGACTTATATACATATATTAACAGATCTATATACAATTTGTTATCTGACGGTGCCTTGGAATAAGCGATAAACCGCATTTTAAGATGATGAACCACTCGTGGTGGATTTAAGTATGCTTTTGTATATATTGTGTGTGCATGTTTATTATATTCACTTGACTTTCATTAGCTGATGGTGTTTTATGCCCTGGATATCCAAATTGTCCAGACTTCCCAGGAAATGAGGATAGAGAGGACTACAGCTATGCTAGTTAGAGACAGGAGCTCAGTGGAGAAGATTATACTATGGTACTTGTATGCTTTACTTTAAGAGCTGTAATAGAACAATAGTAATTGGAATCAGTTTGTAATAAGGATAGTGTGCCTAAGATATTATGATATAATAAGTTTAGTTAAGTTTGGAATGGACTATTAAGTTCTATTTTTCCCTACTTGCCATTTACTCTACTTTAGCATTACGGTTTAGTTGTATTATGGACGATTGGTTACTCTCACCTGTCGCGACCTACGGGTCCAAAAAGGAAATGAAAAATTTTCTACATTTTTGCTACGTCGGAGTGTGACATACCCTGTGTAACACCAACATTGTGAGGATTCTACTTCTATATTTTCACCGAAAAAAAAGGAGAAAAAGATTGCAGCCCTTTTCATAATTGAAAAATTAACCCCTATCAGTGCATTAATAGACCCAAATAAAGTAAAAGACATCGCAAATGTCCAAGTGTATAAGCAAAGTAGGAAAAAGCACTACATAAAGATACAAAATAAAGACACTTGCATATACTTAAAAGACTAGGATATACAAAGTTCTTTTGATCTCCTCCAGCAAAAGTCAGCATAGGTGCCAATCCATGAATAAAAATGGGCTACTCTAATTCAGTTTCTTTGGCCCCCTTTTTTCGCCCTCTTTCATAATGGTGGCTTTCCAAATTTTCGAACAAACCAAAAATGATATCTCTTGGTCAGAATGTTCCCAAGAATGACCCCAACAACTGTCCCACCAAGATAACCCAAGCTTATGATGATCCAGTCTAGTTTACTAGGAAAATCCGAATCCTCATCTTGGAAGGTTGAAGTGGGTGATGGTAATTCTACTGTATTCCCACATTTCTTCGACAAAGGTTCTCCACATAACCCTGAATTTTCATGAAATGAGTTGTTTTCGAATGTACCAAATTGATTTCCTTGTGGTATCGGCCCGGTGAGATGGTTATGGGAGACATTAAAAACTGCAAGAAATGTGAGCTTGACAAGTTGCTCAGGGATTTGTCCTGAGAGCTCATTTTGGGAAAGGTCCAACGATTCAAGTGCGGTAAGGTTCCCCAAGGATGTGGGAATTGGACCTATAAATCGTTGTCAAATTGTGAATAGGTTTGTCAAAAGAGTGAATCTTGATTCATATTGAATTGTGAGTCGTTAGATGAACTCCTTTTATAAAATAAGAAAATCAAATAAATGCATTTGGTACTTGTAAAAACACATGCACAATATTTGAAATGAACAAAACAATAATTTTATACTACTTTCATGTAAAATTATAGCACAAAATGTCGAAAGCTTTCCACCGAAAAATTCGAATTTTTAAAGTTGTTAACATGCACCCATCTACTCATAAACATAAAGCTTAAGTTGTTAGAGAAGGTATAACTAAAGTATTCATACTCTTAACATGCATGCCCCCTCATGTATGACCAGACTTTCTTTGAAGGGCCATACATGTGCATATTTTATAAAGGGGGCTTCGGCCATAGCCCCCTCAAATAAAATCCTTCAAAGCTAAAATTCATGCTACTTTTCTTTAACTCATTAGGTCATTTTTATGTCTAAACAACTTCAAACTGCTGTAACTTTTGTTCTACAAGTTTGTTTTTCGTAAAATTTGATGTTTTGGAATCAGCAAAATGAGATCTATAAACCGAGATCAACATTGACCATGAAATACTGAGACAAAACAAAAAAACTAAAAACTATGTGAAAAACTGTATTTTTTTCACAAATATAACAAAAACATATTCCTTTCAAAAAATTGGCACCATAGGTGCATAGATCTCGTAAAAATATAGGAAAAAAAACTCAAAAAGGCTAAAAAAAATGAGTGAGTTATGGTGGTTTAAAATTGACAGATAAATCAAAATATGAGGTTCCAAATTACTTTCTTTTGTACAATTTTCAACTCCATTGTGTAGATCTCAAAGAAATACATAAAGAAAAAAAAATCTCATATGTTTTGACTGATAAAATAAAAAATCGAGGTTCCAAATTACTTTCTTTTGTCTACTTTCAACTCCATAGTGTAGATCTCAAAGAAATACATGAAATAAAAAATCACTCAAAAAGGCTAAAAAATGAGTCAGTTATGGTGGTTTAAAGTTGACGGTTAATATTAATCTCATCTGTCAAAATAAATGATATCATCTGTTTTAACAAATAATAATAAAAAAATGACATTCCAAATTACTTTCTTTTGTACAATTTTCAACTCCATTACATAGATCTTGAAAAAAATAATATGAGATAAAAAAAAAATCACTCAAAACGGCTAAAAAACAAGTGAGTTATGGTGGTTTAAAGTTGACAGATAACATTAATCTCATCTGTCAAAACAGATAATATATGTTTTGACAGATAAAATCAAAAAATGAGATTCCAAATTACTCTCTTTTGTATAATTTCAACTCCATTGCGTAGATCTCGATAAAAAAAACCACCCAAAAGGCTAAAAAATGAGTGAGTTATGGTGGTTTAAAGTTGACAGATAATATCATCTGTTTTGATAGATATAGATAAAATCAACAACTGTGGTTCCAAATTACTTTCTTTTGTGCAATTTTCAACTCCATTGCGTAGATCGCGAAAAAATATATGAAATAAAAAAAAAACACTAAAAAAGGCTAAAAAAAATGAGCGAGTTATGGTGGTTTAAAGTTGACAGATAATATTGCATTAGCCATTTTTCTATTCTAGCGAGGGGCTTTTAACAAAAATAGCCAAATCATGTGACACTTAATTTTAAGGGGTACATGACCTAATATCCCTTTTATAAATTAGGGTGATGGCAAGGATTAATGTTAGATAACCATATATTTTAACCATAGGAATGTCGTCTGCTCTGATTCCTTGTAGACAACCACATATATACTTTAAAAGTTTAAGATGTTAGAGAGGGTGTAACTAAAGTATTTATACTCTCAACAAAGTTAAAATTATGGATACTGAATTGTATGAATCTCAAATCAACCCGTATGAATCGAATGTAACTAACAATAATATTACCAGTAAGAGCATTATTCGAAAGGTTGAGCAACCGAAGCCCCTTGAGTACTCCAATCAATTCTGGAATACTCCCTTTAAACTTGTTGCCTGAGAGATCAACGGCTTTGAAGTCACTTTGGATCTTGCCATATAACATGTCAGCTCCTTTGTTGGTGATTCTCAAAGAGTTAGTAAAATTTCCCGGTTTAAAGGTCTTATATTTTTCTATTGGAGTCTCTAAATAAATTGACTTTCCTATGTCCCCCTGAACTTTCATTTCACTCCAAAATTGGAAGTACTTTTATGGTAACTCACCACTAAAGCCATTCCAAGATATGTCCAAGATCCGAAGCTTAGGGAAATCAAAATTTGATAATGGACCTTCTATTTCACCATGGAATTGATTAGACTTGAGATCCAGAATCTTCATCTCTGGGATTGTTCCAAGCCAAAATGGAAAAGTGTCATTAAATTGATTGTTTCCAAGATTAAGACACTCTAACATTTTGCAATTGGCCAAAGATCTTGGTACTGGACCCTCCAAATGATTTTGACCTAAGTCAATCACCATCAAATTGCATCCATTGTTGTATGGCTGGGGAATTGTTCCATGGAAACTGTTGCCTCTCAAAAGCATTATTGCTAGGGAGTCACTGAAGTTGCTCACACACTGTGGGAGTGTTCCATTCAAGGAGTTGTCTGACAGGATAAGGATAGATAGAGAACTCAACTTGCATATTAATGGTGGAATCTCACCTGTTAGGAAGTTTGAATACAGCATAATAGTTGTCAAAGTTTGAATGTTCCATACCCAATTCGGTATATGTCCGCGAAGATTGTTGCGACCAAGTTGTAGCCACTCCATTTGCCTTTGATATCGCAGGAACTTCGGGAACTCACTTAAGTTGCACCCCGTGAGTCCTAAAAACTTAAACTGCGGTAGAGTACCATTGATACTCCCCGTGGTGATCAATGACAACTTGTTAACGGATAGATCGAGAAAAGTGAGATTCTTGAACATCATAAACATCTCTAGTTCCATTGTTCCATTCAAGTTATTAGAACGTAGATTAAGCATAGTAAGATTAGTGAGCTTGAATATTGATTTTGGGATTGGACCGTGCAAACCATTTTGGTAAAGATCAAGCTTAGTTAATTGGGTGAGGTTTCCGAGCCAAGATGGAATCTCACCAATAAGATGATTATCTGAAAGGCCCAAATAGGTTAGTTGAGTCATGTTTTGAAGACAATCTGGGATGACACCATACAAATTGTTCGTACACAGTCGTAAGTATGCGAGTTTGTTTTGCTTCCCAATCCAAGACCATGTGCCGCTGCTGAAATTGTTGTGAGCAAGTGATAAGAAATGGAGTTGGGTTAGATTAGCCAATGAAGAAGGGATTTCACCTGTGAAATGATTTGCTGAAAGGTCAAGAGTAATGAGTTTAATGAGGCTTCCAACAGGAGAAGGGAGTTGGCCAATAAAATGATTTTTTGAAATGTTAAAATAAGTGAGGTTGATGAGGTTACCAACAGAAAAAGGGATTTGGCCTGAAAATTGACAATTACTCATATCCAGCCTTTTCAAGAACTCCAGATTCCCAATAGATTTGGGTAGTTTCCCAGTGAAACTTGTGGTAGTGAGTTCTAAATACTCCATGAGACTACCACGCTGGAATTCTGGTAGAACTCCGGTGAGATTTGGATTGAATTGCACGCTCAGAAAATGCAATTTTGGTAGTGAAAAAATGCCACTTGGGAAATTACCAAACAGATCACAATCTCTTAGATAAAGAGCAGAAAGGGAAGACAAATTTGCCATGGTTTCAGGTACAGTTGAAGATATGTTCACATAATTGAGACCAAGTACTTGAAGGTTTGTTAAGTTTTCAACTAAATTACTCAGACTTGGTTTTTCAAGTTTCAAGAGATTTCGAGAAAATGGGTCATCAGCATTGGAATAAAGATTAAGAAAAGCCAACTTGGGAAGCTCCAATAATTCTGATGGAATTTGCCCGAAAAATGACGATGCTGATAGATTTAGACTTTTTAACTTTGCAAGATTGCGAATCTCAGAAGGGATTTGAGAGTAATTAAAGTGGTTAAAGGATAGATCAAGACTCTGAAGGTGGACAAGCTTGAAAAGGGTACTACTGGAATTGATTGAACCATAGAGTAAACTGCAACTGAGGTCCAGGCCAATCACATGACCGGTGTGGTTGTCACACTCGACTCCATCCCATGAGCAGCAATTACCATTTTCTCCTTCGAGGCTCCATGATAAAACCTTTGGATAAGCAGAAGAACAATGTTGGGAAGCAATAGTCTTATTGATGAAAAAGCTTTGCTTGAATTGCAACAAGGCAGAGCTTTCATCATCATGGCACAGTTGCTGCAACGAAGAGGAAGAGTGAGCCAGTTTAGTCAAATTAGAACAGGAGAGGAAGAAGAAGAAGCGCATTAAAATAAAGAAATACAAAGATGATCCCATAGTGTCCATTTGGGTAACTTTAGCACTTTATGATGTACAACCAACTGGGGAATTTACAAGGCCTTTTATAGACAGGACTCTAGGCTAGGCACAAGTATGTCCACAAATGTGTTCTAGCTTCAAGCCGGATAGTACAGTATACTAGGGGGTATTTTTGTAATTTTGATACAAGTGGAAGAAAGGTTACGGAAAGGGTCCACTCCTGATGATTCTTTTGTGGAAGTGGTCCGGTCCTTGTGTAGCTAGCTGGTATGATATTAATGACAGCCAATTGATGATATCCCAAGAGTTAAAACTAATGTGAGACACAAATGGATAAGAAAGACACTAATGCAGGGAAAACCAATTTTGATTAGAGAGAGAGAGAGAGGTGTTATGTAGAATTTGAGCATTTGTTTGTTGTAATTTTTTTTTTTAATATTTTTTTTCGATGAACCTCGACGGAAGAGGGGAATTATATTAAGGTAAAATTGTACAAATGCACCTAGGCAGGGTGACTTAATTGCTAATAAAAAATGATAGGGATACACACCAAACGACACACCAAACAACACACTAGCTTTAAATGCATGTACCTTGTGCTGTGTAAGTGATGTACAGAAAAGTGTGAAAAATTCAAACACCACAGTGTACATGCATTTAAAGCACAATATGTCGTTTGGTATGTCATTTGATGTGTATCCCTATCATTGTTGATTACTAATATTCATTTTTAATAGCAGAGGTGGGTGTTTTGAAATGCATGGTTGAGTAGCAAAAAACTTTTTTTTCCCTTCATTTTTCAGATCCAAATAACTGATGGGTTTTTGAAACTTACTTTTTCAATGAAGTGGGGCCGTGATGTTCCTAGTTCCACCAGCTGCAATTGCTTCTTAAGGTGGGAAAAAGATAGCCCTATGTTTTTATTTCTTGCAATCTGCAAGTGTGACTCTATGCTATTTAAAACTTGGACATAAATTAAACTAAGCTATTCAAACCCCAGAAACGGACAGTTCGGCTAGAGACTAGGTTGAGACTGATTTTTGGGGCAATTATTTGTGAAGGAAATTAGTACAAGAATTTTTTTACTTAAGGACTATTAAGATTCTTGATTACTTCATACAAAAATATTAAGTAAAATTTCCCTTTGCCTACGTGAATATTAAGTGAAATTTCAGTTAACTCGAGATTTGAGGGACTTTTTAACAAACTAATATTCAAATCAGACTTTAAACTTTAGTGAAAACGAGTGAAGTTTGAGGTTGTTGGAATAATCAATTTTTTATAGTAAAACTTAGCAACCCAATACGGTGGTTGGAATAATCGATCATGTTAATGATGACAATGTTGAGGTACAAATAAGTAAATCTAATTAGCTTCAAAGCCTGTCATAACTCATTAGTTTTCTCCATAACTCAGAATTCGTTTAAAACTAAGTGGATATTGAAGAAACAGTCAGCTGGGTGAAATGTGACTAGCTTAATATTGTACAAATGGCCAAGTAATACAATCAAATTTTATATATAGTACGTACAAATTGAAAGAATGTTTGATTTACCATTAATCAAATCTTTATTGTACCGAGATATTTATCGAGACATAACTCAGTTAATAGATAGAAGAAAAAACCTCCATGTGGGTCTAAAATTCCTCCAGATAAAGTATACATAGGCTTAAATCCATGAACAAAATGGGCTACTCGAATTCAGTTTCTTCCCCCTTTTTTCTCACCCTTTTCAATTTTGGCTACTCTCCAAATTTTCTTACAAACCAAACATGATATCTCGTGGTAACAATGTGGCCAACAACTACCCCCACAATTGTACCACTTAGGTAACCCAAGCTTATGATAATCCAATTGAGTTTACTAGGAAAACCCCGAATCTTCATCATCGAAGGTCAAACTAGGTGATGGTAATTCCACCAAATTTTCACATTTTTTTTACAAAGGTTCTCCATTAGTCCTAAATTTTTGTCAAATGAGCTGTTTCCAAATGTACCAAATTGATTTCAATGTGGTATAGGCCCCATGTGGGAGACATTGAAAACTGCAAAAAATGTGAGCTGTACTAGTTGCTGAGGGATCTCTCTTGAGAGTTTGTTTTGAGAAAGGTCCAATGATTCAAGATTTGTTAGGTTCCCTAAGGATGTGGGTATGGAACCTGTAAATTGTTGTGAAATCGTGAATCGAATCATGAATTGATTGTCAGGCATTTAGTACTGTACACTTGGGTTCTCTGAGGGGTATATTGGTAGTTTTAACATGTAGTGCCAAATAACAATGACTTGACTTAAGTTAAAGTCTTCTTACGCAATTAAGGGATTGAAAGGGTGGTTTAAATTGATTGCCAGTGCTGTGCTAAAAACTATATGCGGAAAGAAGGCAATTATGTCCCCAAATTGCGGACTCTTGTTTGACAGCCACTTAGAGTTTGCTTTGGTTCATATGTTTGGTAAGGGAAAAGAAAACAAAACATAAAGAGAACCATTTCATTTGGCTGGTTAATAAGGAAAACGATGAGAAAATTAGATAGGACAACAAAATATACATTTTGAATTTTGTGAGTCATTTCCTTTTTTTTTATTTTATCTTATTGTGTAATTTTATCTAGCTAGGAAATATTTTATACTTAATGTTGTCTGAGTAAATACAAGAGAACTAGTTTTCCTTTCTTCTCTAAATCTGCAAGCCAAACGGAACTTTCATGATTTCCCTAAGAGTTAATATGAGATACAAATGGATGAGATAAACTTAGATGGACATATTATGTAATTATTGTGGATAGTCGTCTAAGTGCAAAATTGGCTTACTTTCAAGTGATTTGTTGGCTATTAGGTCTTTGGGTCGAAGCCCAAAATGGACGGTGCATGTAATTATTATCTTGCTAGCCCGGTGTCCAATAGTAACTTCATTTTGGTAACCTGCAGCAAACATAAGTGAGTTATTTGGATAGGTCTCGCACCTCGAGACCACAATAATTAAGTTTATGTATGTAGGAACCTAGTCCCACCCCAATAACCCACTCCATTAATTACATTAATTACAGGAACCACGTTAGCGTACCACTTGTATCTTCAAGTTATCTAGAAATTTCAATGTGGTACTCGGCAAGTTGCAACGAATTAACTAGAATGGATTATTTTGATAGGACCCGAGAAAATGCCTCGTATATTACCTTTTTCTCTGATGAAAACAGACCTCCACTTTTGAGTCTTCCATGTGATTCCAAATCCCATTTGAAAGTTCAGTCCTTTCAAAAAGTCAGAAGGGATGAAAAGGATGGGTTTTAAATAATTGCTAGTTTCATCAAGGAATATTGTGATCAAGAGAATCCTGACCGTTGAAAACAATCCTGTGGGGCACACATTATCTCATAAGTCGACTTTTTTTTTTTTTTTTTTATAATTTAATTATTTTTATTTTTTTATTGAAGTTGTGCAAAAGGGATGATCACAAGCATCATAGTCATAGAAATTTGAAGAAGAGGGTGTTTCCCAAAAGACAAATGGAAAAAGAACAAGAATCAATTGTGTCCCACAATTGACATGATAGATTTGAATATTCCCAAGAAATGGATGCTTCATTTATTCGAAGGGATTTTCAATTCTTGTGTACCCTGCTGGTTCAACAGTTTCTTTTTTATTTTTCTAAGAGTTAACAGCAATATGGATATTTACTTAGTTAGAATTCAAGCATTTGTTTAGTGTGACATAAAGAAGTTAAGGTTGAACGTATGGGTACTGACATACCCTTGAAATAAATGTAATTGTGTAATTAAGACAGAGTGGAGAAAGAAAAAAAAACTAGGAAAAAAAAAAAAAAAAAATCAATCTCATGATAAGGGTAAAATGGTCATGTTAGAAATTTAAGGGCAAGGGTGTAATAGTATTCTTAAAAAGTTCTAATTAACAATTATACTACATGATGTGGAACTGGTAGATGATACTACCTATTATTATATGATACAACAGACAAAAGTATTTGGAGCCAACTTTGAAATCAAATTGTAATTATGTCAAGATCGAGATATATATATATATTTAACGTCCTCACGCTCATGGACGAGCGTACTTGTTGTTTGATGATATGTTAGATATAATTGTTCTATTTTCTTTATTTCTAATTTTTTTGGTCCAGAAATTGGGCAAGGTGGATCTTTCTTGTTCTTTTGGGAGCAAGTGAAACATAATATGGCAGAAACACAGGAAACAACCAACAAAAAGTAAATATGTCTGCGATAACTTTTAGTCTCTCTTTGGTTTGCGTATTGGGAGTGGAAAAAAAAAAAGGAAGGAAAGCTTTTCTTGTATTTTAGCTTTTGTGTTTCCTCAGTGCCTCAATACTATTAACAATTTTCAAAGATAAAAATGTATCTTAGCAAAGTAACCATGGTCTCCATTTGCATAGGTTAAGTCTTATTAAAATGAAGAAGTATAAAGATGACCCCCCCCCCCCCCCCAAGTGTTAGTTTAGGTTACTTTAGCATTTTCTGATGATGAGCGAGAAACTGCAGAATTTATAAGCCTTTGATAGACAGGTTCTGGGCTAGACAAGTATATGCACATATTTGTTGTTAGCTTCAAGCCTTATAGTACTGTGCACTTGGGTTTTTTGAGAAGTAAATTTAAGACTTTTATCGTGTAGTTCCAAACAACATTGACTTAAGTCTTCCATGTAACTCCAAATTCTACTTCAAAGTTAAGTCTTCTTACCGGGTTAAATGGTTTAAGTTAATTGCAGCTCTTAACCTTGCAATATGTTATCTGGACAAGTGTATGATGGACCACAAACATCGTATAGAGTCACATCTTCAAGAAACTAACAAAACGAAATTATGTCCTAAAATTAAAGATTCTTTACGAAATTTGTCTAGCTTGCTAGTATGACAGCCACCTAAGCTTTGTTCATCGATTTAATACAAGAAAAGATACTTGTGATGTTGGATTTCATTCAATGGATCGAGTTGAGTATTCATATTAGGTGCAGGGACTCGAGAAACCTCTCTAGGATGACACAACATCGTAGGCTATTGTTAATATGCTAAGGTTCTGTTAGGATGATAGACATATATAGTTAGAGAACGGAAAAGAAAAATTAAGAAAAATACTTGCCATTGTTTCGTTAATACGAAATATAGTCAATCAAATAGGAAGGGAAATTTTTTTGCAAATAACCTTTTCTGTTTTTTTGGATCATTTCCCTTCACTGTTTCTTGAATTCATAAAAAAATTGATTTCTAATGTTATTGAAGCATGAAGGAAAACATCAGGGAAGATAATATGGAAAGAGACTCCTTTCCTTAATTATCCTTTTTCTATTCCTTTTCCTTCTCTATATGTGCAAGCCAAAGGAGAGTCAACCAAGCCTTCTAGAAAGCAAGTAAATGATATAACCGAATGCCCCAATTTTACAAAATTTTAGTTCCTTATAGGACCTTATTGCTTGGATGAGTCTCTGAAGAAATGATGAACCAAACATTTGGTGTACATTCCTACAATAGGTGGTGAACCAAACATTTGGTGTAAATTCTTATAAGAGAGTTTCCATGGCCCCGGTGGCAATTTTGGGATTCTCCTATCAGAGTAAGACTTTTTTACAACCATGAAGAGGAAGAGTAGGAATGTGAAGATGAAAAGAAAGGAGGGAAATGGAAGCATCATTGAAATTGGAGTTTACTTTATATGGAGTCTTAAGTTTAATTGCAAAAACAAGTTGCAATTATTTCAAATGTACATTTATAAATGTAAAGGGAATGTTTTAGACATAGATTTGGTATATATGGCAAGATTTTTCCAAAATAGTGAGGTATGGATAGCCAAAGGGTTAAGGTGGGGTTAGATGTAAACAAGAAAGAAGACAATGCTATGCTTTCCAAACTTGTATCCCATAGGTGACTCGCAAACCATGTGGCCTAGCATTAGTCTTTTACTATTTTACCCTAACATTAGCAAGATGTTATTTTTACGGCACAACAAAAATGTCAAAAGATTAGACAAACATTTTCTCTCTTATAATCCGCCCACTTTTGCATGAATTCAAATTTTTGGGCTTGGAGGGAAGAGGCATCCCTCCCCTCTTCCTCTCCATCCTCTCTTCCATCCACCTCTTCTTCCATCCCCTCATGTCTCATACCAAATGTAGTATTACTGTTTGACTTTCCTTTAATTACTTCACTAAATCCATGAACCTAATAGAGCTTTAGCTGCCACTCAATTGTTATTGCAATAGTAATCTCTGAGTTTTAGTTTTAAGTTTTCTAGGACAAAATGCTTAATTTGCCACTGTGTAGATGAAAATTGTCATTTCTATACAACCAACGTTTCGAGGACTCTACTTAAATAATTTCACTGGGAAAAACAAACAGCCCATTTCAAATTTGGAAAACAAACGTTGCGAGTAGATTCATAAACGAAAATTACGTACATGACATAGCGAATGTCCAAGTGCACAAGAAAACGATAAGATGAAGCAGTCTATAGAAATACAAAATAACGACTTATGTGTATTCTCAAAACACTAACAAATACATATTTCTTTTGATCTCCTCTAGAAAAAGTCTTCATCGGCCCAATAAATCCACCTCGAATTCAGTTTCTTCCGCCCCCCTTTTTAGCCCTTCTCCATTTCGGCTGATTTCCAAATTTTCTTACAAACCAAAGATGATACCTCGTGGTCAGAATGTGCCCAATAACTACCCCAACAACTGTCCCACTTAGATAACCCAAGCTTATGATGATCCAATCTAGTTTACTAGGAAAATCTGAATCTTCATCTTAAAAGGTTGAAGTGGGTGATGGTATTTCCACAGAATTACCACATTTCTTCAATAAAGGTTCTCCACATAATCATAATTGCCATCAAATGAGCTGTTTTCAAATGTACCAAACTGATTTCCTCGTGGTATAGGCCCTGTGAGATGGTTATGGGAGACATTAAAAACTTCAAGAAAAGTGAGCTGTACTAGTTGCTGAGGGATATCTCCAGAGAGGTCATTTTGAGAAAGGTCCAATGATTCAAGTGCTGTTAGATTCCCTAAGGATGTGGGCAGGAGGCCTGTAAATTGTTGTCAAACCGTGAATTGGTTTACCGAAATTATGAATCTTGAGTAGCATTAAATTGTAAGTCAAGAGATGCACTTCTTTTAGACAATAAAAAATCCCAAAATATACTTGTACTATTTATCAATACATATGCATAATACTTTAAATGAACAAAATAACAATTTAACACTAGTTTAATGTTATATTAAAGCTTATAATGTTTAAAGTTTTCCACTTAAAACTTAAAACTTCTAAGTTCAAATTAAGAATTGTAATGAATGGTGAAGCATATCAAATTGTATGAAACTCAAATTGACTTGTATGGATTGACCGACTCGAACAAAAATACCTGCAAAAGCATTGTTCGAAAAGTTGAGCAACTGATCAAGCCCCTTGAGTACTCCAATCGATTCTGGAATCTTCCCTTTGAATTTGTTGCCTGAGAGATCAATGGCCTTGAAGACACTTTGGATCCCCTTGTAAGACCTTTCAGCTCCTTTGTTAGTTATAGTCATTGTGTACCTATATTCTAAGGTACAGTGGTAATTCCCAATTCTCACCTCTACTATTGTCTCAGCATATTTTGACTTTGCTACGTCCTCCTGAACTTTCATGTCACTCCAAATGTAGAAGCACTTTACAGGTAACTCACCACTAAAACTATTCCAAGAGATGTCAATGATTTGAAGCTTGGGGAAATCAAAATTTGTTAATGGGCCTTCTATGTTACCGTGAAACTTATTATATCTCAGAACTAGAATCTTTATCTGTGGGATTGTTCCAAGCCAAAATGGAAACGCATCATCAATTTGATTGTTTCCAAGATTAAGCTGCTCCAATATTTTGCAATTGGCCAAAGATTTTGGTACTGGTCCATCCAAGTGAATTTGACTTAAGTCAATCACCTTCAAATTGCAACTTTCACTGTAAGCTTGAGGAATGGTGCCATGGAAATTGTTGTTTTGCAAACGAATTACTGTTAGGGAGTCACTAAAGTTGCTCAAACACTGGGGAATCGTTCCATTCAAGTTGTTGTCCGACAGGTCAAGGACAAACAGTGAATTGAACTTGCAGAATATTGGTGGAATCTCCCCGGTCAATGAATTGTTGGAGATCAAATAAACAACGATGGCGAATGGTGGGATGGGAAGTGATCCGTGAAGCAAGTTCCCACTAAGGACAAAATCCCTCAGACTAAGACATGGAAGAACAAGTCGAGGTTGCTCAAATCCTGTTAGGAAATTTTCTTGTAGCTTTATAATTTTCAATGTTGTTTTTCCTATATTCCAAAACCATTTTGGAATAAGGCCGTGAATATTGTTGTTACTAAGGTCTAGCAACTCCATTTGGTCTTGATATTGTAGGAATTTTGGGAAATCACTTAAGTTGCACCTGGAGAGTACTAAGGTCTTAAACTTTGGAAATGTACCATTTGTACTCCCCATGGTCAGCAATGACAACTTGTTTCCATTTAGGTCGAGACTAGCAGGACTTTTGGGCATGAAAAACTTATTTATTTCTATTGTGCCAGACTGCCAGTCAGTCCATTATATTGAAGATAAAGATAAGTTAATTGGGTGAGGTTTTGAAGCCAAGATGGAATCTCACCAGTAAGATGTTTATCTGAAAGGTCTTAACAAAGTTAGTTGGGTCATATTCTGTTGTTGCACAAACTGTAAAATAGAACAATGTTACCAATAACAGTAGCCTTTGACGTTTTTCTTGGGATGAGTCGCGGACTTAGTCGCTCTCTTTAAGACGCTTCGCGGCTCTGCCTAAGTTGTGTAAGCAGTTCGGATGATGGCCACGACGTCCCCAGGATAAAGCAGCCCAGAAATCGCCTCTGTCTCGAAAATCCTTGCACGGAGGAAGATCGGAAAACCCACACCCTTTCAGTAATTGTTGCTCAGAAACTATATATGAAAACTGTGTATAATGTATTTCTGTAACTCTTTTTCTCTCTGTAAAACTGTGTATAATGTATTTCTGTAACTCTTTTTCTCTCTGAAAAACTGTGTATAATGTATTTCTGTTACTCTTTTTCTCTCTGAAAAACTGTGTATTTTTCTCTGTAAGCAGTTTGTGTATATATAAAGAATATATTCTGAACGTTGGGAAAGTTAACGTTGCAGAACGTGGAGAGAACTGTGGGAACGTTGGAGAAAAAATCTGGAGACAAAAACGTGGAGGGGTTGGTGGGGAGACTTGTATAAAAAGATATATAGGAGTAGGACCACATCCACATCCAAACCCAAACCCAAACCCAAACCCAAGCCCAAGCCCGGCCCGGAGCGGAGCGGGACGGCGGCGCGCGCGTGTGTGTGTTTTTGTGGTAAACCCAATTGGGCCTAGGTCCTCCCCCTTCACAAAACTTGGTACCCCCAAGGGGCCCAACCCTTACTCCAACCTCCACTTATATATGTCCTTTCCACTTCCTCTAATATTCCTATGTGGGACAAGCAAAAAATCATTTGGGTTAGTTTGTGAATAAGACAAAACTCAAAACCAAATTTCAAAGTTTTTCCCTCAACCTTTCCCTCCATTTTTAAATATACACTTTTTTAACAATCCCCCACTTGTATTTTAAAAATTGATTTAAGATCATTGAGCAACGTAAGACTGTGCATAAGTAAAGGTGTTTTTCAACTTGAACCTTTACGTAGTGATAGTGCTTCCGATTATACTAGAGTAACCGTAGTTTTGAACTCTATCTCAGACAACACCACACACACAGCCCTACTAGGGTGAAGTTCAAAAACCAGCACTTTACGGCCATGTGCTTATATCCCAGTATAGCGAATGATCTAGATAATTTGCCCAAAATTTCATAGGTAGCGGCCTCACTTCCACATTCGCCTAGGTGAGTCCAACAAGGATACTCCTGTAGCTAGGTATCCCACTCCAAATGGAGTTTAGATCTCATTAAGAGTTATAAATAACTCAACCTTCTGTCCTTCAGGATGTCATGCTTCGTAGGGATGGACTTGGAGTATTACCCCCATATATAGATATTAGCATGATTCCACTCATATCACTTCATGACTTGTTATTACCCTTTGAACCTATTTCTTGGGATCTCCAGTCTACAGGTTGGGTTACTATCACAAGTGACTCAACTATCTAAGGGCTTTAGTCCCATCCCTTTCGAGGTTTTACAAACCTTCTCTCGTGCTAGTCCTTTCGTCAAAGGATCAGCCAAGTTCTCCTCAGACCGTACATAATCCACTCTTACAGCTCCAGAAGAGAGAAACTCTCTAATAGTGATGTGCTTACGACGTATTTGTCGCTTCTTGCCGTTATAGTAACAGTTCTCAACTTTTGCAATAGCCGCGGTACTATCACAGTGGATTAGGACAGCTGGTATCGGTCTCTCCCATAAAGGGGTATCTGATAGCAGATTTCTCAGCCAACCTACCTCCTCACTAGCTGTAGCTAGTGCTATCATCTCTGACTCCATAGTGGACTGAGCCAATATAGTCTGTTTCTTAGACTTCCATGAAACTGCGCCTCCAGCAATACAAAAAATGTATCCACTAGTGGCCTTGGAGTCATCTGATAGGGTATTCCAATCAGCATCGCTATATCCTTCAAGGACAGCGGGAAACTTCTGATAGTGTAATTTTAGGTTCATCGTCCTTTTTAGGTAACGCATGACCCTTTCAATAGTATGCCAATGCTCCATACTAGGTCTACTAGTAAACCTACATAGTACTCCAACAGCATAAGCTATATCTGGCCTAGTGCAATCAGTAGCATAACGGAGGCTACCAATGATGCTCGCATACTCAGTTTGTCTAACACTGTCACCAGTGTTGTTGAACAATTTTACACTAGGGTCATATGGAGTACATGCTGGTTTACAGTTAAAGTAATTGTATTTCTTTAGAATTTTCTCAATATAATGAGATTGATCTAAAGAAAGTCCCTTTTCGGACCTAGTAATATTAATTCCAAGAACTACACTAGCTTCTCCTAAATCTTTCATATTAAAGTTGGCACATAAGAAAGATTTAACTTCATTAATGACATGAATATTTGATTCAAAAATAAGTAAGTCATCCACATATAAGCAAATAAGAGTGCAAGTATTGTTTTCAAATTTGTAATAAATACACTTGTCACTTTCATTTATTTTAAAATCATTTGAGATGACTAAACTATCAAATTTATCATGCCATTGTTTAGGAGCTTGTTTCAACCCATAAAGAGATTTATCCAATTTGCAAACTTTATTTTCTTGACCAAAAATAATAAAACCTTCAGGTTGGTCCATATAAATCTCTTCTAATTCACCATTTAAAAAAGCTGTTTTAACATCCATTTGGTGTACTACTAAGTCATGAATAGCAGCTAAAGCAAATAGTACACGAATAGAAGTAGTTCTAGTGACAGGTGAATAAGTATCAAAGAAATCAATATTTTCTCTTTGTCTATAACCCTTAGCTACAAGACGTGCGTTATATTTATCTATCGTGCCATCGGGTTTCAATTTCTTTTTAAGAATCCATTTGCAACCTATTGTCTTACAACCAGGTGGAAGATCTACTAAGTGCCAAGTTTTATTTGATTCCAATGATTCCATTTCATCATTTATAGCTTCTTGCCATAAATCAGCATCTATAGAAGTCAAAGCTTCTTGGAGGGTGTTAGGATCCTCCTCTAAGTTGTAAGTATAAGAGTCGGTCCCAAAATCTTTCGCGATTCGGGCTCTTTTACTTTTTCTAGGCTCTAGTTCATATTCGTTTGGTTCTACTAATCTAGGCATATCATATGATGTTGAACCCCCCACTATTTTTAAATTTAAAAGGAAATTTATTTTCGAAAAAATCAACATCACTAGATTCAATTATAACATGATTCTTTAAGTCATAAAATCTGTAAGCCTTACTATTAATAGCATAACCAATAAAAACACACTCATAAGCTCTACTAGCTAATTTGGACCTTTTAGGGTCTGGAATTCTAACATATGCCAAACAACCGCATGTTCTAAAATAATCCACATTTGGTTTTCTTCTTTTCCAAAATTCATAAGGGAAAATATTAGTTTTAGAGTTAGGAACTCTATTTAAAACATGACAAACAGTTAATAATATTTCCCCCCCACCAATGCGAAGCTGCCCCTGAATTTAATAAAATAGCAACTACTAATTCAGTAAAAGTTCTATTTTTTCTTTCAGCTTTTCCATTCATTTCAGGGGAATAAGGGGCAGTTTTTTCATGAATGATTCCATTAATTTTATATAAAGCAATAAATTCATCAGAATCATATTCATGTCCTCTATCACTACGAAATCTTTTAATTTTTCTATTAAATTGATTTTCAATCTCCTTTAGGAAAATTTTGAACATGTCAATGGCTTCACTTTTATTTTTCATAAGATAAACAAATGAATAATTTGAGCTATCATCAATAAAAGTAATAAAAAACCTTTTTCCATTTCTCGTTAAAATTCCTTCATATTCACAAATATCTGAATGAATTAAATCAAGAGGTTCAGATTCCCTAGTGACAGATTTATGTGGTGTTTTAGTGATTTTAGCTTGACTACAAAATTCACATTTGTCAAATTCATTTAAAGACAATTGTGGAATATATCCTAGACTACTCATATTTTTCACAAGCCTTTTATTTACATGACATAATCTAGCATGCCAAACATTAAAAGAACACAACATGTAAGCAAAAGAAGAAATTTTATTAAAATCAACATTTAACTTAAACATGCCCTCAGTTGCATAACCCTTTCCAACAAACACTCCACTCTTAGTCAAAGTAAAAAGATCAGCCCCAATAGTTTGAGTAAATCCTGCCTTGTTGAGAAGATAGCCTGAAACAAGATTTTTCCTCATTTCTGGAGTGTGCAAGACATCCTTCAAAATGACAGTCTTTCCAAAAGTAAACTTCAATTCAACCTCCCCAATACCAGCAACAGTAGTGGTGTGGGAATCACCCAACAGCACTTTCTTGTCCTTAGCTTCAGAATAGGATTTGAACATGTCACGGTCATTGCAAACATGGCGAGAGGCGCCAGTGTCTACCCACCACCCCTCGGATCCACCAACAATATTGACCTCGGAAATCATAGCAACGAGCTGCTCTTCAGCAAGATTTGCTTGGGGAGCAACTCGTCGTTGATTCCTACAGTTTCGAGCCATATGACCTGGTTTACCACAATTGTAGCAAACAAACAGTCCAGCTTCATTTATTCCTGAGGGGGGTATGTTCCTATTCTGATTTGGCTTCGGATTCTGATTCTTGTTGTTGTTACGGTTCTTGTTCTGATTTCAATTTTGAAACTTCATGGTTTTTGCAGGTGGTTTCAGAACAACAGAGGTTTTATTTTTAGAAAAATTTCGAGGTTTCTTGTTGTTTCCAACAACAAAAACCTGTTCTTTTAAATCTTGTTTTCTTGCCTCCTCCTCAATACGAAGGCGAGTAATCAAACTTTCCAATGAAAATTCTTTGGTTTTGTGTCTCAAAATATTTTTGAAATCTTTCCAACTTGGGGGAAGCTTGTCAAAAAGGACAGCAACTTGAAACTGATCATTTAAATCCATGTCCTCAGAAATTATCTCATGAGCAATTTGTTGCAGCTCATGGGATTGAGCTTCTACAGATTTGTCATCCGTCATTTGGTATTTCAAATAACGGCTGACTGCAAATTTCTTTGCTCGAGCTTCTTCAGTGTCATATTTTTTCTGAAGGGCATCCCAAACTTTTTTTGCAGAATCACAGTTTGCATAATAGTCATAAAGACTGTCAGAGAGTCCATTCAAAATATAGTTTTTGCAAAGAAAATCATTTTCATTCCATATGTCAGACTCTCTGATTTGAGCAACAGTGGGATTTTCAGAAAGAGTGGGTTTTTCAGAAAGACAAACAGATTGCAATTTTTTCGTAGTTAAAAAAAACATCATTTTCATCCTCCACCGTTTAAAGTGAAGGCCCTCAAATTTGAAGGGTTTGTTGAGGTCATGGGTAATAGAGAGCATTGAAGATTCCATGGCAGATGTAAAAACGTCTTAAAATTGTTGTTGCACAAACTGTAAAATAGAGCAATGTTACCAATAACAGTAGCCTTTGACGTTTTTCTTGGGATGAGTCGTGGACTTAGTCGCTCTCTTTAAGACGCTTCGCGGCTCTGCCCAAGTTGTGCAAGCAGTTCGGAGGACGTCCCCAGGATGAAGCAGCCCAGAAATCGCCTCTGTCTCAAAAATCCTTGCACGGAGGAAGATCGGAAAACTCACACCCTTTCAGTAATTGTTGCTCAGAAACTGTATATGAAAACTGTGTATAATGTATTTCTGTAACTCTTTTTCTCTCTGTAAAACTGTGTATAATGTATTTCTGTAACTCTTTTTCTCTCTGAAAAACTGTATATAATGTATTTCTGTAACTCTTTTTCTCTCTGAAAAACTGTGTATTTTTCTCTGTAAGCAGTTTGTGTATATATAAAGAATACATTCTGAACGTTGGGAAAGTTAACGTTGCAGAACATGGAGAGAACTGTGGGAACGTTGGAGAAAAAATCTGGAGACAAAAACGTGGAGGGGTTGGTGGGGATACTTGGTCTCCAACTGAAATTAAACTCTTTATAATTAAAAAAAAATTATTTTCCAAATAAACTTTATATAAAAAGATTTATAGGAGTAGGACCACATCCACATCCAAACCCAAACCCAAGCCCGGAGCGGAGCGGGGCGGCGGCGGCGCGCGCGTGTGTGTGTTTTTGTGGTAAACCCAATTGGGCCTAGGTCCTCCACCTTCACAAAACTTGGTACCCCCAAGGGGCCCAACCCTTACTCCAACCTCCACTTATATATGTCCTTTCCACTTCCTCTAATTTTTCTATGTGGGACAAGCAAAAAATCATTTGGGTTAGTTTGTGAATAAGACAAAACTCAAAACCAAATTTCAAAGTTTTTCCCTCAACCTTTCCCTCCATTTTTAAATATACACTTTTTTAACAATCCCCCACTTGTATTTTAAAAATTGATTTAAGATCATTGAGCAACGTAAGACTGTGCATAAGTAAAGGTGTTTTTCAACTTGAACCTTTACGTAGTGATAGTGCTTCCGATTATACTAGAGTAACCGTAGTTTTGAACTCTGTCTCAGACAACACCACACACACAGCCCTACTAGGGTGAAGTTCAAAAACCAGCATTTTACGGCCGTGTGCTTATATCCCAGTATAGCGAATGATCTAGATAATTTGCCCAAAATTTCATAAGTAGCGGCCTCACTTCCACATTCGCCTAGGTGAGTCCAACAAGGATACTCCTGTAGCTAGGTATCCCACTCCAAATGGAGTTTAGATCTCATTAAGAGTTATAAATAACTCAACCTTCTGTCCTTCAGGATGTCATGCTTCGTAGGGATGGACTTGGAGTATTACCCCCATATATAGATATTAGCATGATTCCACTCATATCACTTCATGACTTGTTATTACCCTTTGAACCTATTTCTTGGGATCTCCAGTCTACAGGTTGGGTTACTATCACAAGTGACTCAACTATCTAAGGGCTTTAGTCCCATCCCTTTCGAGGTTTTACAAACCTTCTCTCGTGCTAGTCCTTTCGTCAAAGGATCAGCCAAGTTCTCCTCAGACCGTACATAATCCACTCTTACAGCTCCAGAAGAGAGAAACTCTCTAATAGTGATGTGCTTACGACGTATTTGTCGCTTCTTGCCGTTATAGTAACGGTTCTCAACTTTTGCAATAGCCGCGGTACTATCACAGTGGATTAGGACAGCTGGTATCGGTCTCTCCCATAAAGGGGTATCTGATAGCAGATTTCTCAGCCAACCTACCTCCTCACTAGCTGTAGCTAGTGCTATCATCTCTGACTCCATAGTGGACTGAGCCAATATAGTCTGTTTCTTAGACTTCCATGAAACTGCGCCTCCAGCAATACAAAAAATGTATCCACTAGTGGCCTTGGAGTCATCTGATAGGGTATTCCAATCAGCATCGCTATATCCTTCAAGGACAGCGGGAAACTTCTGATAGTGTAATTTTAGGTTCATCGTCCTTTTTAGGTAACGCATGACCCTTTCAATAGTATGCCAATGCTCCATACTAGGTCTACTAGTAAACCTACATAGTACTCCAACAGCATAAGCTATATCTGGCCTAGTGCAATCAGTAGCATAACGGAGGCTACCAATGATGCTCGCATACTCAGTTTGTCTAACACTGTCACCAGTGTTGTTGAACAATTTTACACTAGGGTCATATGGAGTACATACTGGTTTACAGTTAAAGTAATTGTATTTCTTTAGAATTTTCTCAATATAATGAGATTGATCTAAAGAAAGTCCCTTTTCGGACCTAGTAATATTAATTCCAAGAACTACACTAGCTTCTCCTAAATCTTTCATATTAAAGTTGGCACATAAGAAAGATTTAACTTCATTAATGACATGAATATTTGATTCAAAAATAAGTAAGTCATCCACATATAAGCAAATAATAGTGCAAGTATTGTTTTCAAATTTGTAATAAATACACTTGTCACTTTCATTTATTTTAAAATCATTTGAGATGACTAAACTATCAAATTTATCATGCCATTGTTTAGGAGCTTGTTTCAACCCATAAAGAGATTTATCCAATTTGCAAACTTTATTTTCTTGACCAAAAATAATAAAACCTTCAGGTTGGTCCATATAAATCTCTTCTTCTAATTCACCATTTAAAAATCATTTGGGTTAATTTGTGAATAAGACAAAACTCAAAACCAAATTTCAAAGTTTTTCCCTCAACTTTTCCCTTCATTTTTAAATATACACTTTTTTAACATATTCTGAAGAGAAGATGGGATAACAACATAAAGATTGTTCGTCTGCAGGTATAAGTATTTGAGTTTGGTTTGCTTCCCAATCCAAGACCATGTGCCGCTGCTGAAATTGTTGTTAGCAAGTGATAAGAAATAGAGTTGGGTTAGATTAGCCAATGAAGATGGGATTTCACCTGTGAAATGACAATTACTCATTTCCAGCAATTTCAAGTACTCAAGATTACCAATAGATTCGGGAAGTTTCCCAGTGAAATTCGTGTTAGCGAGTACTAAACCCTCCATGAGACTACCACGCTGAAATTCTGGTAAATATCCGATGAGATTTGGATTAAATCGTACGCTCAGATTACGCAGCTTCGGTAGTGAAAAAATGCCACTTGGGAAATTACCAAACATACCACAATCTCTTAGACAAAGAGCAGAAAGGGAAGACAAATTAGCCATGGTTTCAGGTACAGTTGAAGATATGTTCACACCACTAAGAGCAAGTTCTTGAAGGTCTGTTAAGTTTTCAACTAAATTACTAAGACTTGGTTTTTCAAGTTTCAACAGACTCTGAGAAAATGGGTTAGCAATGGAAGAAAGATAAAGAAAAGCCAACTTGGGAAGCTCTAATACTTCTAATGGGATTTGGCCGAAAAATGACGATCCTGATAGATCAAGACTCTGAAGGTGGACAAGATTGCGAATCTCAGAAGGGATTTGAGAGTAATTAAAGTGGTTAAAGGATAGATCAAGACTCTGAAGGTGGACAAGCTTGAAAAGAGTACTAGTGGAATTGATTGAACCAAAGAGTAAACTGCAACTGAGGTCGAGGCCTATCACGTGACCGGTGTGGTCATCACACTCGACTCCATCCCATGAGCAGCAATTACCGTTTTCTCCTTCAAGGCTCCATGATAAAACCTTTGGATAGGCAGAAGCACAATATTGGGAAGCGTATTTATTGATGAAAAAGCTTTGCTTGAATTGCAACAAGGCAGAGCTTTCATCATCATGGCACAGTTGCTGCAACGAAGAGGAAGAGTGAGCCAGTTTAGTCAAATTAGAACAGGAGAGGAAGAAGAAGAAGCGCATTAAAATAAAGAAATACAAAGATGATCCCATAGTGACAGACTAACAGTGTAGGTTACTTTAGTACTTTCTGGTGAGCAAGAAAATGGGGAATTTATAAGCTTTTTACAGACAGGATTCTATAGGTTGGGCCAAGTATACGCGCTTGGATTTTTTGGGGGGTAATTTTGTAATTTTAACACTTTTAACATGTAGTTCCAAATAACAAGGACTTCAGTTGCATTGATCTGCACGTCCAAATAACATTTAGTGCTCGTTGCAGCAAGCTGCATTGATCTGCACATTCTTCTTCAGCCTGCAAAGTCAATGCACATGTTTCAAGCTACGCTTTGCTTTTGAAAGGATGGTTTTGGAGTGGGCTCATGATGTGGATGACTGATTATTGGGTCTTGGACCTACAATGTTGTTCGGCTAAATTGTAAATTATACCCCTAACATAACAGTTTGGTTCTTGTGATTTTAATTTAGAAAATTGTGCAAAATCCACCTAATTATGAAAAAAATAAATAAATAACAAAAGAAGGGCACAATGGAAATGTCACCTTATTTCTAACCCAAAATAACCTCATGTGTAGGGGCGGACCCAGGAGTGTAGTTCAATGGGAGCAGAAGCTTATACAGGGGTTTTAGGGCAGTGCCCCGACCCGATATATTTATTTATCTATCTATTTTTATGGGTAAAAATAGTATAATTCTGTGGTTTTTTGTGCAAACAATCTATCCCATAAATAACTTATAATTTTTTAATAATTTGGTACACTTAAAGCTTATCATATAATAATATCTTATAGTCTTTTAAACCATCTGATATTATCTTACAATCTTTTAAACAATCTAATACATTTCAAGATGGACAGGCAACACCACACAAATATCAAAGTGAAATTGGTAAATATAAATAACCAATTAATCTTATAATACAAAATTTTTGTGAAAGAATTATGGGATAGATTAGTTTGTAGCCAAAAAAAAAAAAAAAAAAAACCCATAGAATTATATTATTTCTACCAAAAAAAAACCGAGTTGGGGTGCTAGCCCCGAACCCCCGTATAAGCTCATGCTCCCACTGAACTAGACTATTGGGTCTGCCCCTGCACTTGGCATCATTTTTGGCTGGAAATAATGTGGCATTCCCATTGTGCCCTTACTTTTTTTTTTTTGTAATTGGGTGAATTTTGCACAATTTTCAAACTATATGGTATAAATTGCTAAAATTGAAATCACAAGACCAAACTGTCACAACCCTCAAAGTATAGGGCGTAAATTTCAATTTACCCATGGTTTTTTTGTTTGGTATCATGACAATATTCAGTTTTCATAGCTTAGATGCTTCGATGCATGTTTCTTTGAGCTTTATTGTATTATTTTGGGGTATGTCCCTTGTAATTTGTACTCGCTTTTTGTCTTTTTTTTCTTTTATTAAATTTACCCTTTTTCTGAGGGGGAAAAAAAAAAAAAAACAATGACTTCAGGGTAAGGAAAAAGAAAAGAAGGCATTGTTTTGGTTCATTGACTTAGTAAGGAAAAAGAAAAGAAAAAAAAAACAATTTACCCTTTTTTCTTATATGGAACTTGTCTAGCTTGATGATATGACAGCCACTTAGGCTTTGTTTTGGTTTATTGATTTAGTAAGGAAAAAGAAAAGAAGGCATTGTTTTGGTTCATTGATTTAGTAAGGAAAAATAAAAGAAGGCTTTGTTTTGGTTTATTGATTTAGTAAGGAAAAAGAAAAGAAAATATAGAGAAACATTTTCATTTTGATTGGTTATTAAGGAAAATGACGAGGAAAATAGAAAGGAAAGCAAAATATACATTTTGAATTTTGTGCGTCATTTATCATCTATTTTCTTTTTCTTACGTTATAATTTTATTTTGGAAATTTTTTATTTCTAATGTTGATAAAGCATAACTATTTTTCCTTCTTGTTTTCCTTTCCGTACTTTTTTTTTTTTCTTCCCTAATTTTGCAAACCAATGGATAAGAAAGACGTAATGCGATATGTATTGAATGCATTACCTGTTGCTGTAGGGTACACATTATTTCATAAGATTGACTTGTGCATATGGGATAATGACAAGGATCATAGGTATAGAAACTTGAAAAAGAGGGTGTTTAGTAAAAGAACAGGATGGAAATTGTGTCCCATAATTGTAATCCGGAAAAATGAATGTTTCATTTTTTGGGAAAGGAAGGTTCAACAGCCACTTTTTGATTTTACAATAATTGTTTGTGATTTACGAAGTCATTTATTCTGCATGTATGTATGAGCCTGGATGATCAAAGTGATTACCACTAGTTCACATGAAACTTAGATTATATAGATCAAACCAAATTACTCAAAAATTAAGCAGGAATGTATAGTTTGGTTTAGACAATTGTTCTGAGACCAGATTTGATTGAATTGAGTTGAGTTTGGTTTAGACAATTGTTCGATATTGATTGATGGGATCAAATAAAGTCTTTGAAACAGCTTAACTTGACCTATGTGGTAACTCCTTAGGCTTTGTTTGGTTGTGGATTTAGGAAGAGAAGAGAAAATAGAACAGAGAGGAAAACCCTTTACTTTCTTTAAGGAACAGGAGGAAATAAAGATATAAGATGAATAGAAACACGAAGGAGATTTTATTAATTTCTTGTGAATAGAAACAGAAAATAATTATTTTGTGAATCATTTTCCCTCCTCATTTCTCAAGTTTTACTTTATTTTGAAATTTTATTAATTTCTAATGTCATCAAAACATGAAGGAGAACACGATGAAATTGGCGATTGCATTTAACTGACGAAACGTCTATGAAAGCTAAGGAGTTCGTTCATAAACTGACTTTAGTTAGCTTCCCAAGCCAAGATTGGGCACAACCAGTTTATTATTATTATTATTATTATTATTATTATTATTATTATAATTATTATTATAATAGTTATTATTATTATTACTATGGTTGTTATTTTTGACCACTGATGTACAGAAAGAAAAAAAAAAAATTGTGTTTCGGAGAAGCATAGGTTTTGCAGGGTCGGCCCTTGGCCCAAGCGGCTAATTTAGGCCTCAAAAAAATTTTTTTGTTCAATTTTTATACTTATTTTCTTCTAATTTCTATTAAACTTATCAATTTTAGGCCTATTTTTTTTCTAATTTTCTTCATAATTTCAATGAAACTCAGTATAGACGTCTCATATTTTAGGCCAATTTGAAAGTTCGCTTGAGGCCTCAGATAATTTTATCATCTCAGGACCGACTCTGAATTTTGGAGACTGAAAATTGAAAGAGAATAAAATTCGTACATTTAGCATGTAGTTCCAAACAACATTGACTTGAGTCTTCCACGTTATTCCAAATCCCACTTCAATTTTAGTCTTTTTCCCAAATTTAAGGAATTGAAAGGATATTTTAAATTGATAGCAAGTTCTTAACTTTGGTACACAGTTGGCTGTGCAAGTGTAGGATGGACCACAAGCATCATAGTCACATAAACTTCAAGAGAAGGAAATTATGTCTCGAAGTTTATGATTCTTTTATGGAAGGGGTCAAGCAGTCCTTGTGGAGCTAGCTGGTATGACAAGCCACTTAGGGATATGCCAAGAGTTGAAAACAAAATTAGTATTAAATCCCCTGTTAGAGAAAGTTAATGGTTAAAGTACACAATATAGACTTTTTTTAGTGAAAAGTCCCTCAACCAAAATCTTTAGTTCGAATTAAACAAAAACTCCAACAATTTTGTGAAATCGTCGGAATTTTTTGTTCAGTTTTATATGTGAGGGGCCTTTTACTAAAAATAATTTCACTACTGAACCTAATGCTTAAAAATTACTCTAAAATGGGCTAAAATTGACGAAAACCTTATCATTTGTTAGGTTAATAAGGAAAACGGCGAGGAAAACAGAAAGAGAAACAAATTAAGTTGAAAAACAAAGTGTGCATTTTGAATTTCGTGAGTCATTTCCCTTTTCTTTTTTCTTACTTACAATGATATTTTGGCATTTTCTGATTTTTTTTTTTTTAATGCTATTTGAGCATGAAGGTAAACATAAGGCTTTATTTGATTCTTGGATTTAGTGAGGGAAAAGAAAAGAAAACATAGAGGAAAATATTTTCCCTTTTATTGGTTTCTTGGATTTAGTGAGGGAAAAGAAAAGACAACATAGTGGAAAATTTTCCCTTTGGTTAATAAAGAAAACGATAAATAAAATAGGGAAAAAAAAGAGAGCATAAATAGAGATAATCAATTAAACATTTTGAATGTTGAGAGTCATTTCCCTTCTTTATCAGTATATTACATGTTTTAAAATATTTTTTATTTTAAGCATAAAGAAAAAAAATATAGAAGAGTAAACACATGGGAACAAGTTTTCCTTCTTGTTTTCATTTCCTTTTTCTTTTCACTCACGAAATCCAATTTGAACCAAACAATAGCCTATTGAAAAATGTTAAGGAACTAGTTTTTTTTTCTTATTGTTGCTTTTCCTTTCCATTTTCTTTTCCTTGTCTAAATAAGCATACCAAGCCGAGGACTTGGTAATTTCCCAAGAGTTAAAACTAATACGTCATGAGCGCTAAGATTGTGTAATTATCTGGGATGGTTGTCTAAGTGAGAAATTTGATTACTTTCAAGTGACTTGGTGACTGGTAGGTCCTAGGGTGAAGCCCGAATTGGACAACGCATGATAATTATTTTCAGGGTACTAGCTCAATGTCCGGCCACTAGTAATTCAATGTGGTACCTCCAGTCAATGAGAGTGAGTTATCTAGATATGACTCACAAATATTGCGATCATGTATGTAAGAGCATGAGTCCCATCCCAATGACCTATAATTATTGACAGAAACGTACCAAATTAGAATGCCACGTCTACTCTCAAGGTACATAGAAATTTCTCTAACATTATACCTCCACATTTGAGTCCCCCCATGTGATTTCAAATCAAACTTCAAAGTCCAGTGTTCTCCAACAGTTAAAAAGAGTGAAAAGAGTGGCTTTAAAATAAGAGCAGTTCTAGGGAGACTCCCATTTTGGGACTTATTTAGCCCGAATTTGCCATAAATGGCAAGAAAAATAGTTCCCAATGTACCTACCTTGCATTAGAAACTATTTTTCTTACCATTTATGGAAAATTCGAGCTAAATGAGTCCCAAATGGAAGTCTTCCCAATTTTTTCCTTAAAATAATTCCAAGTTTCATCAAGGGATATTGTGGTCAAGAGAATCCTCACTTTTGAATACATTCATGTGGGGCACACGTTATCTCATAAGACCGACTGGTGCACATTGCATATGGGAAAACCTTTTACTTTCTTCAAGGAAAACCAAGAGGAAATTAAGATATAAGATGAATAGAAAATTGTTAATTCTGAGTTTTGTTTCCCTCCTCTTTTCTCAAGTTTTACTTTATTTTGAAATATATTTTTTTAATTTCTAATGTCATCAAAACATGGAGGAGAACACGATGAAATTGGTCATTGCAATTAACTGACGAAACTAGTTTATTATTGTTGTTATTGTTGTTATTATTATTATTATTATTTTTGCCCACTGATGTACAGAAAAGAAAAGCAAATTGAGTTCGGAGATGCATTGGTTTTGGAGACTGAAAATTGAAAGAGAATAATTATCCGCACATTTAGCATGTAGTTCCAAACAACATTGACTTGAGTCTTCCACGTTATTCTAAATCGTACTTCAATTCTAGTCTTTTTCCCAAATTTTAGGCAATTTTAGTCTTTTTCCTAAAACTTAGTCAATTTTAAACTTTTTCCCAATTTTTCTAGAAAACGGTGAGCAAAATCGAAAGAGAAACAAAATAAGGTAAGAAACAAAATATACAGTTTGAATTTCGTGAGTCATTTCCCTTTTCTTTTTTCTTTTCTTTTTCTTATTTACAATGATATTTTGGCATTTTCTGGTTTTTAATAGGGCTATGTATGTAGGACACGTGAGTCCCACCCCCAACAACTGACTCCCATTAGTTACAGGAACTACATCAGCGTACCACTTGTAGCCTCAAGTTATCTAGAAATTTCAATGTTGTACCCGGCAGGTTGCAGCCAATTAACTAGAATGGATTATTTAGATGGGATCCAGAAAAAAAAAAAATGTCTCGTCTTCCATGTAAAATCCCAGTTGAAAGTTTAGTCTTTTCCAAAGTTAGAAGGGATGAAAAAGGATGGGTTTAAAATAATTGCTAGTTTCATCTAGGAATATTGTGTTCAAGAGAATCCTGACCGTTGAATACAATCCTGTTGGGACACACATTATCTCATAAGACTAAGTCGTGCGAAAGGGATGATCACAAGCATCATAGTCATAGAAACTTGAAGAAGAGGGTGTTTACCTAAAGACAAACCGCAAAAGAACAAGAGGAAATTGTGTCTTGACATGATAGATTTGAATATTCCCAAGAAATGGATATTTCATTTTTTGGAAGGGATTTTCAATTCTTGTGTACCCTGCTAGTCTCTTTTTGATTTTTCTAACAGTTAACAGCAATATCGATATTTATTTAGTTAGAATTCAAGCATTTGTTTAGTGTAATATAAAGAAGGTGAAGTTGAATGCATGGGTACTGATATACCCTTGAAGTCAATGTAATTGTTTAATCTAACACTTGAACTTTTATGACAAAAAAAATGTATATCTATTAAGACAGAGAGGAGAAGGAAATGAAAAAAAAAGGGGAAAAAAAATCCAATCTCATAGCGGTAAAATAGTCAGTTAGAATTTAAGGGCAAGGGTGTAATAGTATTCTTAAAAAGTTGTAATTAACCATTACACTACATGTTGTGGAACTGGTTGATGATATCACCTATTATGGCATATGATACAATAGACAAAAGCATTTAGAGCCAAATTTGAAATCAAATCGTAATTATGCATATCGAGAATCGAGATATATATATATATATATATATTTAACGCTCCTCACGCTCATGAACAAGAGCTTAGCTGTTTTAAGATATGTTAGATATAATATCAATCAAAGAGCAATAAAGAGTAATTACAGAAATACCCATAAACACGTAACACTCCCTCTCAAGCTGGAGCATAGATATCTATCATGCCCAGCTTGTTACAAAGATCATAGAACGGTCCTCTACTTAGTGCCTTGGTAAGAATGTCTCCTAGTTGTTCACTAGACCTAACGAAAGAAGTAACAATCTGCTTCCTCATAACCATATCTCTGATAAAATGACAATCAACTTCAATATGTTTGGTCCTCTCATGAAATACGGGATTCCTTGCAATATACATAGTTTTCTGATTATCACAATACATTTTCATAGGTTTACTACTGGGAAATCCCATATCTTGCATAACTCTATACTCAGCCTCTACACTTGACCTGACAACGACATTTTGCTTTTTGCTATTTCAACTGACAAGATTTCCACCAACAAACGCACAAAATCCTGATACTGAACATCTATCAAGACAATCTCCAGCCCAACTGGCATCTGAGAAGTTTGAACTGACATAGAAATAATAACTACTCCAGCCACTAAAATAAAAATCTAAAAACTCATTAAATAAAATTGCAGTCTCAAAATTACTACACCATATGACCCGATTTGTAATGGGAATATCCGTTACAACAAATATTTGTAACGGATATACCCGTTACAATTTTGGTGTTGCAAATTTATAACGGATTTTTGTAACGAATATATCCGTTGCTAATTAGCAACGGATTTTTGTAACGGATATACCCGTTACTAATTCAATTTTAGTAACGGATATATCCATTAGGAATATGTTTACTAACGGATAGCTATCCAACTTTTTTTATTTTTTGAAAAAAATACTAATGATTTGTAACGGATTAGTAAAGGTTATATCCGTTGCTATTTTCCAAACTACATAAAATGAATAACAGATTTTGTAACGGATATTCCCGTTACAAATTTTAATTACAAAAAAAAATTGTTACTAATTTACATGCTTCCAAATTGATAGTTGCACCAAATTAACAAGCATATTAATTCATACCAAACACAAAAATAACAAGCTCATTCTACACCGAACACAACAAACTTATTCCATAATAATCGTACCAAGAAAATTGTCCATACATGTATTTATAACCAACAAAATCTCATTACACCAACCTAATCATATTTGAAGTTTAATAACACAAATCAATCTCATAACACTCAACACTTAGAAAACAAAAATTCTCATGTAACATTCCTCCCAATCATATATGGTGCTGGAAGGAACTAACCAATCAATCATCATCTTCAACAACCTTGGTGCCTAGGCCCTTGAGCTTTTGTAGAGCTTTTTTCGAATGTTCATCATCATTACTCTGATGAACAATGCAAACTCTTACCCGCCTTGAGACACTATAGATACCCTTGCTCCAAAATGTATTTCTTAAGCTTCATATGCACTCTCACATCCTTTGTCGCGACGAATGTATTTTGTGTGAATTTTTTGATCTCCAGTATGGCATTTGGAGCCTACTTTTCAATGTGCTATTATTCAAAATAAAATTTCAACTATGGATCACACTCTTGACAACACAAATAAACCACAGATGAGTCAAGATATAAATAAATTACGTTAAGCTTCATATTCACTCTCACAAGTTTTTTTAGGAATGTTTGAGGTGCGAGTAAGGTTTTGTGGCATTCGGATAAGCAGTTTATAGTTTCACTACTTCAAACCTCGAAAACTAAGGTTTTTCAAGCCTAAATGATGAAAAATTCATTTTTTCGCATTATTTGTGAACCATGATTCCGTTATGCATTATGTTATCTCCCACAAGGTTCTTAGGCATGTTTGAGGTACGAGTAAGGTTTTGTAGCATTCCGATACACGTTTACCATTTCACTACTCAAAACCTCAAAAACTAAGTTTTTTTCAAGTCAAAGTGATGAAAAAGTCAGTTTTTTTGCATTATTTGTTACCGGTGATTCCGTTATGCATTCCGATAGTTCCCACAAGTTTCTTTAGACATGTTTGAGGTGCGAGTAAAATTTCGTGGCATTCGGATAACCGGTTTACAGTTTCATTACTTAAAATTTCAAAAACTAAGATTTTTCAAGTCTAAGTGAAGAAAAAGTCATTTTTTCGCATTATTTGAGAATCGTGATTTCGTCATGCATTCTGTTAGTTCCCATAAGTTTCTTTAGGCATGTTTGAGGTGTGAGTAAGGTTTCATAGCCTCTCCCTCACTAGTTTGCAGCCTCTCCCTCACTAAAAATGACACAACGACACACCCACAAAATTGTTATATGACACACACAATTGCTAGAAACTAGCCTTTCCCTCATTAGTTTGCAGCCCTCTTTTGTGTATGTAAAAGATTTCTATCCAATTTTATCAATCCCTTGAGTAAGCCCCATTTTTATAGATTGTAGAGTTCCAACCCTAGTTGTAATAGGATTTACGCACCCCTATGGTAAGTCTTGTACATCAAGGAACTCTCATAAATATTTCTATAACATAGGAAACTTCAGCCATAAAAAAAAAAACCTTATTTGATAAGGAAAACACCAGATAAGGAACCAAATCAAAGATTAGGAAACATTTTTACTAATGAAATTTTAGGCACAATCCTAGCAATCTTCACCTTGCCTTAAATTCCTTCCCACCAGTCCTTAGAGTTTTTCTCTTGTAATCTTCAACTTCCATATCGATAGTGGATCGCCCTTGCCATCCCCAAGCTATTGCCGAAAATATTCCAAAAAATATTTTCCAAAAATTTTCTAAAATATTCCAAAATATTTTTGAAAATTTTCATATTTACCATACATTTGTCCCACATCAGTTAGCAATGAAGCAAGATGAGATATGCGAGTCTATAAATTAGTTCCAAGTTAGTAACTTGCATCAAAAATTTCTAAAATTTTTCGAAATTTTTTGAATTTTGAAAATTTTGAAATTTCATAATTGGAAATTAAAATGAGAATTCCAAAATTTTGAAATCGGAAGGGTTGTTTAATTTTCAAAAATTTCAGAATTTTTTTATGAATGGGCTATTTTCGATCCATTCCAGCTGAAACAGACCCCTAAACCTAGCTATTCAAATTCGGGTTATAAGTAAAAATCCAAAAACCGACCATCTAAAATACCGATTGGTCGGTTTTAAATGTATGTTCAAGCCAAAACTGACCGATTGCTTCAAAAACTGACCGACCGCCACTATTAGTTAGTTTTTTTTTTTTCATGAAAAAATCGACCGCTTACACCGCTAATTCAAATTCAGGGGACATGCAAACAGGCCCTTAGAACGGTTACATTCCACTTCAAAATGTAAAAGTTATTCAGTGAGCCCTTCATGCCACGTCAGCATGCTGACGTGGTGTGACCATATAATCTTAACCACCCACTTGTCCCTTACTTTTAAGGAGATCATAACAAGTGGTTAGTGGAATTTAAAATTTGAAATTAATTTGATAAATACTTGTCATGATCCCCCTGGAAGGAGGGGACAAATGGGTGATTAAGAATAAATGATCACACCAGGTCAGCATACTGACGTGACGTGACGTGACGGGCTCACTGAATAATTTCTCCAATAGGAAGGGGGTGCCCATTCATTCAGCGCAGAAAGGCTATGCTGAGTTTGAGTGAAGGGTGAGCAGAGTTTGGGCTTTTATTTGGGCTCAAATGCTACCGGCCACTGAATTAAATTAGTAGCTTTTACCATGCTGGGCGTGGTATGAAGATTCACTCCGTTGGGCTTGATGTGAAACAACATTCTTCGGTATCTCAGCCCAATTCATACCCCTCGCAAAATGATCACTTTATATCAAAAACTTTGAGTTAAATACATTTACCCCGTTAGGCCTATTTTACTTACCTCTTTGTGGTTCAAAAGTGGATACTTAAACTCTTTGTGATTTTGGACTAAAGTGAAACTGTTAAGATTTCTCTCAAAACTGATGAAAACTTAAATTAGCCAAACATTTTAACACTTAGGGTGTGTTTGATAACCCAATTAAGTGGTGAAAATGAAAATTTTCAGCACTTAATTTTTCAGTGCGTTTGATAATGTACCACTTAATTGAAAAAGCAGTAAAATATCTATTGAAAACGTTAAGTGATAATTTTCTACTGAAAATAATCACTGATAATTTTCGACTGAAAATAATCACTGAATGCAGTCTGTTTTGAGTCTTAAAATACTGTTTTCAGGATTGCAAATACAAATCAATTAAAATTTTCAATACTTAAATTCAGCACTTAATTTTCAGTACTTAATTTTCAGTTTTATCAAACGCACCCTTAGTCCCCTTTGTGAGGTTAATTTTGGGGTTAATCCTCTATGTGGAGATAATGCTGTCATTTAGCCCATCTATAGGGGGCCACTTTTGAGGTTAACTAATTCGTATGTACAATTAATTATGACACAAAATTTCTATGTGAGGCTAGTTTTAACACTAAATCCCCATATGGGTCTATTTTGAGAAAAAATTTAGTAGTTTCACTTTAGTCCAAAACCACAAGGGGGTTAAGTGTCCACTTTTGAACCACATGGGCTTAAAGTTAAAATGGACCTAACTACGGGAGGGTAAAATGTAATTAACCCAAAAAACTTTGAGACCTTGTCTATGGATGTAAGGTGGCATGTTGGGGTGGACGAAAAGTTCAAAAAAACTTTTTTTTTTAAATCCTTTTTTTTTTTTTTTTCCTTTTTATCTATACATCACATTTTTTTTTAATTTTTATTTTTTGCTGAAGATTTATCTATACCTTACAAATCGTCGTACTATCCTACTACATTAATTAAAATAAGGTTACTATTGTAATTTCAGTTTAGACTCTTTGTAAAATTACTTTAATGTATATACTCATGCCGCAGACTTTGCCCTTTCTGTGGAGAAGGAGAAGTCCAGAGCTGTTGCCCTGGAGCTGGAAGAGGCTCGTGAGACCGCACATCCGTACATATATAACAAATATATATATATATATGAAACTATTGGAACCCCTAATTGATTCACACAGTATATAAACTCTTTACGTACTGAATTAAAACTTAAAACAACATCACAGTTCTCAGTTTGCTAATTGCTATAGCTAGAACGAGGTGTCACTTCGTTCGATCAAGATTGAGATAGTCTGGTTGTTTTTTTTTTTTTTTTGCATCTATATAGTGCTTGTTTTTATTGTTGTATCATTGTATTTTTTATTCCACAATCCTAGAGCATTATAAAGTCTCTGCAATTTCGTGGTTAAGATTTCAATGATACATTTGTGCTTTGTACCTTACAGATCATATGGAAATTTGGTGTGTTAGGTGCTAGTGCTAAGTCTGGAATTTTGGTGTGCTTGGTGCTAATTCCCAACTATTTGGAACACTATTGGGTTTACATATATTCACTCTGCATAATCTTTGGAGAAGCTTTTCAATATAAACTTGATAAAACATGCTATGCCATAGTCCATAGTCTATAGATATGTAGAAAGATAAAAAAAAAGTACTGCGCATGCCCACTTATTATATTCAAATCAACCACACCTTCACACACACACACACAAAAAAAAAAAAAAAAAAAAAAAAAAAAAACAGGACTCCCAAGATCAAGGGACTTACAAACCTCACTCAACACTCTCATGTAATTAAAACACATGGTAATTTAAAACCAAACATATGTTGTTATCTCAAGGAGAACATGTGTTACCTATACACCTACAACACGAGTGAAGAGAATATACATATGATCTATCAACTCATGCTTTTATTCAACCATTACTAGTGCATAGCACCTAAGTAAAGGTCCTGACTCCTAAGGTACGTACTATGTCTATTTAAGTATAGTAGATAAATTAAAAGCTTCATTTCTACTTATGTATATATTAGTTCTGCATGGGTTTCACCATTAATATTGGCAGCCTCACCATAGCAACACCTTCTGCAGTGACCATCGTTGCTGCACAGGTAGCTGCCTAATCACCACCACCGCGTCCGCCACCATAACCACCACGCCCACCTCCATATCCTCCGCGTCCACCGCCATATCCGCCGCCTGGATATCCTCCGTATCCGCCGCCTGGATATCCTCCGTATCCACCGCCTCGATTTCCTCCGTACCCGCCTCCTGTAACCGGAGCGTATCCACTGCCTCGATTTCCTCCGTATCCACCACCAGGATATCCTCCATATCCACCGCCTCGATATCCTCCGTACCCGCCGCCTGGATATCCTCCGTATCCGCCGCCTGGATATCCTCCTCCATATCCACCACCTGGGTACTTGGCTTCATCCAGGCCTTTTGTCTCACTAGTTTGCTCAGCTGCATGCACAAATTGTATGTGTCAGTATTGGAAAACATGGCTAGTTAACCGTTTAGGCATGTCAAGAATCGGTTTTGTGATTCATAAGTGAAATGGTTATATATTTAAATATCCGATCTGGGAATAATGAAATCTTGCTCAGACCAAGTTTTAGGGTCTGTTTGGGAATATCAAAAATAGGATTAGGTTCAACCTCATTATGATATTTAACTAGCTTTCATGAAACTAATTAGTAGAAGTTGGTACGTACCTTGAGGTTTTTTAAGTTAAGCACTGACTCCATCACATCTAAAAAAAGAGGTAAAACAAAGGCTATACTATCTGGAATTGGTTATGTTTTGAACCATATAATTAGTTCTCAAGCTATCTCGATTCTCAACGGCTTCTTAGTACTTTGTTGGTTTTATGAAATGCCAGGACTGTTATGCTGGATTTTTTATGCAAAAAAAAAAAACAACTCATTAGGTTAATTTTTAAGATAGATATGGATTCCTTTGTACAAATTAATTGAATAATGAAATACATAGACAAGCACAGCTCTATCAATTAGATTGATTCTTCTATGAACTAAAGATTTGGTTCTTGCATTATCCAAATAACATCTAAATATTTGGTTGATGCATGCATTTCTTTTTGTACAGGAACCTGCGCTTCTGAACTAAGGTCACTCTTAAAATACTTACTTTATGAAGTAGAACGTATCAAAGGAACTGAAAGTGATTCTAATTTTATGCATTTCCAATCAGGCCCTAATATTGCAACCAAAAAGGCCATGCATGCAGCTATAATAATTAGAAAAGTTTTGAATATGTGTATAATGCAAAACTCACTGGTTTTCTCAGTGGTAGTCTCAGCAAGGTCTCTAGCTGCAACCTCTGAAGTAATGAGAAGACCAAATGCCAAAGTCAGGCCAAGGAAGAGAAGTGCCTTGTGAGCCATTTTCCCTTATGTGCTATATAAGCTCTATATTTTCAAATATATTTGGGGAGAGGGACGAAGAACTTAATGCATGCTACATCTCTATTTATAGGCCAACATTCGCACACACGCGCACAGAGAGATGCAAAATTTGGTTATTTGGTGGGAATTATTAGCAATGAGTGATTACCATTATGACGACCTTACATGCATGTGACTATGTGAGTTTGTACTCCTCCATCGGTAAATTGCTCCATCTCAAAAGGATAAATTGTAAAAGTATTTAAGACAGTATATTAATAATCTTTATTAACTATGCAAAGAGGACTTAAATGTAAAAAATCCTTTTTCTTGTATGTAATAAGTTAATTTTTATCACGTCCAAGCTTTTTTTTTTTCTTCTTCTTCTTCTTCTTCTTCTTCTTCTTCTTCTTATTTTTGCTTAGCCTTAATGCCCATGTTTTGGCCAATTTTAATCAAACCTACACCTTTCTTGCCTTTTAATCTAGCCCCCAATAAAAACACAAATTTTGTTAAAAAAATCTTTGCTCCAGTTTGGAGGTAAGTACGACAAAAAAAAAAAAAAAAAAGACTTAGAATGTTAGATATATAACTCTAATTAGAAGAAATATAAATCAACAATATTCTTTCCAAATTTTGCATTCGTGTGACAGTGAGATTACTTTCAATTATGGTTCTGACTATTTCAACATTCTCAACTAAAAATCAGGTAGTGTCACAGTTACATATGTTAGAAACCACATTTGGGATATAAATTTTTTTTTGATAAAAAAAAAAAAAAAAAAGCCTCTTCAACAAAGATAGACTCAGAGGATGTCCCAACACTATCGAAGGAATAAATTCTTGATGATTTGCAAAGATTTAAAAATTAGGAAGGGACCTTAAGGTCATAGTATGGCATTTAGTGAAGATTAAGACCTCTTTTCAAGTCAACCATGGTTGCCCAACTGCCCAAGTCCACTTAACCTTCTGCGTGTCAGAAAGAGAAAATGAGAGATCAGAAGATCAGAACCCAAATGTCCGTCCAGCCCAAGGAATAGAAATAGACGTTAAGTGCATCTACTTGTCCCCTAAATTATTAAGCTCGTTTTATTTATTTATTTATTTTTTTTAAATTGATACATATATGTAAATTTTGAAAAAGTTTGGTGTATGCTTATAAATATAAATTCTAAAATTAATTTACAAATTGATCTACTTCAAATTGCTCCATACCTTGTTGCTTTAAAGAATTTGTATTTATCTCTCATTATGTACTTAGCTCATTAACTTTTCTTATCTTATTATAAAAAATATATAAATAAATGCCAAAATATTTTTTTTTTTTCGGGGACAACGAACCCTGAACACCCGTTTGCCTTTGCTCTCTTAAATTAGATTCTTGAATATGTCGCTAGTCCAACATATGGATCAATTGTTTTTGTCCACATCTTAGACATCTACACCCGGCCACATGCATGCCCAAAAACAATCTTTATAAATGAGGACAAGTTCAAACTAATTAAATTCCACTCTTATTAGTTTTTTTATAAATATCAATACTATGTTGATTTAATTAAGAGCTAAATTTTGGAGTTCTTTTTAAGCCAAATATAAAAACTCTTAGATAAACAAGAAACTATTTTGAACTGATTTTTGTGCACCACATAACCAATTCTAATATTCATTGGAAAATTCCATTACTTTTAATTGTGTCAATAATTTAATAAGGCCATTTCCTTCAAATTCTTCCCCTCATTTTTCTATGTAAATCGATAATGTGCAAGTCTTGTAAGCTTTTATCATGGCATTAATTAATTAAAGTGAGCTCAAGAGGTGAGATTTTTTTCCTACACTTATAAATTGACTACTTGTCCCTTCTACAATTGATGTGGGAAATCCCAACAATCTCTCTTTTACACATCGGACCTTGGATTGGCAAACCCTCTACCAATCTCACCCTTGTGACTGTTGGGCAGAGATGTTGTAATTTGGACTATGATACCAATGTGGGGTGATCTTGGGATTACTTTCCCTCATACTTATAAACTGACTACCTGCCACTTCCACAACCGATGTTGGAAAATGACAATCTCCCTCACACATCGGGCCTTAGATCGGCAAACCCTGGACATGCATGTCTCTCCCTAGTGGCTATTGAGCAGAGATGTTGTAACCTGGACTTTGATACCAGTGTTGGTGGTATTGGGTCTCTCTCAACCCCACAAGCTAGCAACCTAGCACATGAGGTGAGCATTCACTCACACTTATAAACTAACCATCAACCCCTTCTACAACCGATGTAGAAAACCCCAACAATCTCCCCCTCAAGCATCATGCCTTGGATCTGTAAGCCCTCGACCAGTCTCTCACTTGTGGTTGTTGGGCAGAGATGTTGTAACCTAAGCTCTGATAATATTAGTGTTGGGTATGTGATCTTCAGCCTCTCTCAACTCTAATAGCTGGCTCATGAGGTGAGACTTTCCCTCACATTTATAAACTGACCACCAACCCCTTCCATAATCGATGTAAAAACCCCAACAAAGTCGTAAACTTTCTCGCCCAATGATAACTCTTGGTCTTAAGGTTCCTTTTGTTTTATTAATTTAGTGACTAAAAGGAAAGCAAAGCATAATAGAGTTTATTTAGTAATAAATCAATAGTGAGAAAAATCATGAAAGAAAAAGAAAATATAATTTCTGTCACCTTATCAAAATATGATAGTAAAGTAATTTCACAATGAGATAATAAGTACTTTTCTTGTTCATTTGGAAATGATCAAAATGCTATCCTTCTTCATGAAAGCAAGACCCAAGTGTTATTATTGCTGGAATTTTATTTCTGTCATTGCTGGACCTACATGGACGTAAATTGTTTTGAAAACTTTTGGTGTATATGTGTAGTTTAAAAATCTGAAAGTTACTTATAAATTGTTTCCTTCAAATTTTTAACATTTATGACCATTCATGAAAAAAGTCAGTTAGATAATCAAAAGCCCTAAGCAATGTTTATTTTGCAAGATTAATCTGGGACACAAGAAATCGGACTAATAGTCTATTTTAAGTTAATAGTCCATTATTTGGATCGGCCAAATATTGCAGAATCAATTGCCAACATCAACTTAATAGTCCCCCATATAGAGGACTATCAAATATAGGAGTGAGGCATTAATCGTCTATCATAAAAGTGTAGGGGAAGGCTAATACTCTCTTATCCAGCTCGTGAGATAAATAAGGCCTAATTGGCTAATCGACATATCATTACTCTTGCAATTCTTTGTCTTGTCCCAAAATTATGTAGAAACAATTTTGCCTAATAAACTTGGCATCTAAATACGAATTCCTGGATATTTGCTGTTATTGCAAGGTATTGCAATAGATGTTAATATCTATCTTTTCTCGGCTAGAGGGATTAAGAGACACCTATCTTTTCTTGGATTTGAGTTTGCGCCAATGAATGGTGAGGGTCGTGGTCTGACCATATGTTACTCATAATCGATTCATAATTTTAACCAAGATTGTGTTTGAGAACTAGGATACTTTAGACCTTTAATGTGTGTCATCATCTAACAGTCTATAATTTTTTCCACTCTTCACCAGTTTCTTATATTTGAAAACTTTAAGACTCCATCCAATTTTTACACCTTTAGCATTTCCTCTCTCTCTCTCTCTCTCTCTCTCTCTCTCTCTCTCTCTCTCTCTCTTTATACATCATTCCCCTTCTCTCTACACTCACTTTCTCTCTATTTGAGTTCTTTATCTGATGTGTGTGAGATGTAGAGAAGTATAGCAAGTAACCAGGTTATTAAAGGTAAAAAATAATAAAATATGGTAAAGGTAGTAGAGTGATAGATCCTAGAGAGAACACATTTCGAATGAGAACCAAAGCAGAGAGAGAGAGAGAGAGAGAGAGAGAGAGAGAGAGAGAGAGAAATAAAGGAGAAGGTCCAAGATATAGTAATGGAATGGATAGTAAATTCTAATATTTTGGAGAGATTAAGTTAGGTGTTGATCAGAGAGTTAAAGGAATTTAGAGGAGTTAAGGATGGTTGGTAAGGAACAGAAGATAATGAGACTTATGGTGATCGCTAAGAATGAAGGAGGAATAAATGCTTAATTTATTGTTGTTGGAAATTGTGGAAAGATTAGAAGGTTTAAAGTTTTGAAAAGTAGCTCAATTTAGGAAAATTGAATATTTGGAAATTTTCTTGAAAAAGAAGAAAGGAATTAGTTGTTTGCATTGTCGCCCAAGCGGTCCGCTCGGGTGAGTCTCATTTAAGCGAGCTTTAGTACGAGCTCCTAGCAAGAATTGGAGTATGACTTTCTGCAACACTCAATTGGGTGTCCACTCGCGCGAGCAGCAACAGGATATCCTAGCACCGAGATAAGGAAAATTATATACAATTTTGGATTCCTAATTCGTTTTTGACAGCAAATTCCAAGCATATTGGAATATGGAATATGTGTAGTCTTGTATAAGGACTCTTTGGGGTCAATTATTGAAGACTTTACATCTTTTGAGAGAGAGAGAGAGAGAGAGAGAGAGAGAGAGAGAGAGATAGTACTGTTCTTTATAGAACCTTAGGGTTCATCAGGATCTCTATATATTTTATCCTCTTGAGTGTTTGTGAGGTTTTGTTTGGGAGAGATCATTTGTTTTGTTTGGTGAGGGTTGTTATCTATCGTTCGGCACACTATAATCATCCATTTGATAGTGGATTTATTCCTTGGCTCTAGTGTGTGGAAGTAGGCATAATTGGTCAAACCACATGTGAAATCTTGTGTTCTTGTGTAAGATTGGTTTCTCCATTTCTTTCTCGTTCATTTATGTATGTTTATTGTCATTGTGGGTGCTTCCGCACAATAAAGTGGTATTAGAGAGCCATGATTGAGACCAGGACAAATGGAGAAAGACAGATCTGGTTCGAAGTCGGGTGAACTCAATTCAACGGCTTCTAGTTTGGGCACACAAGATTTGAAGATGTTGGTTTTGGGTGGTACATTTAAAGTTGAAATTTTTGATGGAACAAACAGTTTTGGGATGTGGTAGTGTGATATGATGGATGTCCTTGTACAACAAGGATTAAATTTTGTTTTGGAAGACCAACCTTCAAATTTGGATGAGACGGAATGGTTGAAGATGAGCAAGTTGGCATGTGGATCCATACGGCTTTGTCTCACTAAGGATGTGAAGTATTTTGTGAAGGAAAAATTAGGTTTAAAAATAATTTTAAATGCGCAGCGGAACAGTTAAGTTACAAAAACTTATTGGTAGCCCGGATCTACTACTCGTTAATTCTATAGATGCGACAAGAGGGGACAAGAGTTATACCTTGGTGTCTTGAACCCAATTCTGAAATCTTCAACCTCCTTGATGGTGCAGCAGCCTCCACTGGGTTGTCTTCACTCTTATGACTCCTACAGATGCTGTCGGAGAGACTAGAGTTGGTGGGAATTCTAACGGGAGGATAAGAAGGCTAAGGAAACCCTAAATAATCTCTGTAGCTTTCATATAGAAAAAATGACGACTACTAAACTCTGTACGTAGTTGCCGTATTTATAGATTTCCAAAACCGACTTTAACCTTCGACCAATCGAAGTGGCTTCGATCGATCGAACTACTTTTAATCGATCGAACTTGCCTAGACTTCAATCGATCGAAACCTATTCGATCGATCGAACCTGTCATGACAAGATCCTCTTGTGCCTTTCCAAATATCCTAGCGGAGCTAAGAGTGGAACCTCCTAGGCTCTTTATTGTTGGCTCAGACCAGTAGTTAATTCCATGACCAAACTCTTTGACCAGCAAAATAACCAACTGATCAGTTAACGTTTACTCCACTATAAAACGATAACTAAACTCCAACACAAAAAAACATATCCGAAGCGGTAACTAGACTTGTATGGTGTACTAATGTCCCTCTATCGTCAGCATTCGTAATCATATTCAGGTAGTCGGATAAACGGTTACTGTCAACCTGAATCATGATTACTTCTTGTATTCCTTGAGTCCCATTTACCTCTCATGATTACCAAACATGTTGATAACTACTTATCAATAAAACTGCAGTTCTTAGTAATCAACTTGGTGACATTCTCGAGGGAATGCTTACTCTGAATCAGAGGGTAGATTCTATCTTGACAATATATGTTCACAGCCCTATGAACATGACATACCCCAGATACCTAGGTGTTGATCTTCTATAGACCTCACTAATTGGTAAGTCAAAGCAGCCATATCTACAGTAAGTGTTCATAATCGTCTCAAGATTGAAAACACGTACCTTATACAAGTTATGAGTTCCTATCGGCTGTTTGACAGTCTTGAGTGTCAATAGGAAAGCTCAGGTCCGTCAATGCACTATAAGCACTAGAATATTAACTAAGCGTTACACTCTAGTGATTGAGATTCATCACTCCATCCAATGGTTGTAGTTCATGCTACAGTGTATACCTGATGAGATATCCAGTTTCATCATCCATTGTGACAAGCTCCAAGTATCAAAGAATAGTAATTCGTATCTCATTGTATGCATCTCATACATACACGAATTACTTACTATGATTCTTAAGGATTAACAATCATCTCACGAAAGAAACATACATAATGAAATATAACGTTGATATCCATATATTAAAATGCTAATGTCTTATACATAAAGTAATGGTTTGAAGGCATAAACCCAACATTTTGTCACGAGAAAGATCGTGGCAAAAAATCATTAGAAGAAATTAGAAGCAAAGTATATGACAAATAGCATGGAAAATTGGCTCTATTTGAAGATGAAGCTCTTCCGATTTCAATATGTTGAAGGCGCGTCTATGTTGGGTCATTTGAATGAATTCAATAAATTACTTACGTTTTATTGAATTTGGAAGAAGATTTTAAGGATGAGGATAAGGCTTTCATTGTATTGAATTCCATACCTGATTCGTATGAACACTTGGCTACTACGTTGATTTATGGAAATGATACATTCAAGTTTGAGGATGTGTTAAATGCTCTATGAATAATGAATTTAGGAAGAAAGATAAGGATGCCCACAATGATACATCCAAAACTTTTGCAACAAGATGAAGACTAAAGGATAGAGAGACACAATTTGGAAACAAATATCATAGGAGGGGAGTTTCATGTGGAAGGTCAAAGTTGGCCAAAGATGCATGAGTGTACTTACTATCGCCAACTTGGTCATTGGAAGAAGAACTATCTTAAGTTGGTGGGCAATATCAAGAAGGATGCCAATGTGGTTCAAGTTGAAGATGGTGATTTGGAATTTATGTTGGCTACCACGATTGAAGAAGGTCACTTGGATAAATGGGTTCTCGATTCGGCTTGTTCCAATCATTTGTGTCCCAATATGGAGAGTTTCACCAAATTGAATATATTGAAAGGTGGAGAAATTCACATGGCCAATGATGTTGTTTATGAGAAGATGGGAGTTGGTGATGTTCATTTGAAGTTGCATAACGGAACCATTAAGAAGTTGACGGATGTGTGGTATGTGCCAGATTTGAAGAAAAAATTGATTTTATTGGATGGTTTGGAATCTAAGGGTTTCAAAATCACTATGGATGATGGAGGCTTGAAGGTCTCAAGATGTGCTCTCATTTTACTTAGAGATAAGGGGAAAGAATTTGTATTTCTTGTTTGGTAATTAGATAAGAGGTAGACCAACCACCATTGGAAGAAATTTGTTGGGTCCAAGCTTCCGCACATGAAGCATGGACAAGTTGATTTGAGGACTCAGCAAGTCCATTGGAAGAAGGTTTATTTGATTGTGTCAAGACCTGCTGTTATTGTAGGCGAACTCGATCAAAGGCAAGTGAGTCTCCCATAAACTCTCGAAGTCAATGACACAGACTCGTAGCATGTCTTCCATTACTTGATTGACTCGTTCTGTCTGACTGTCGGTCTGTTGATTAAAGGCTGAACTCAAGCTTAGTAAAGTTCCCATAGCTGTCTGAAGGCTCTTCCAGAATTCTGTTGTGAAGAGCAAATCTCGATATGATACTATTGAGACGGGTATACCGTGCAGTCGTACAACTTGTTATAGATACATCCGGCTCAAATGTTCTACTGGATACATTATGTTGTAGGCAATGAAATGTGCTATTTTGGTGAGTCGATCCACTATTACCCAAATAGCATTGTGGTTTTTCTGAGACCTTGGTAATCCTACCATGAAGTTCATGGATATATTTTCCCATTTCCATTGGGGAATCGATAGTGGTTGTAGAAATCCAGGTGCTTTTTGATGTTCTATTTTCACTTGTTTACAAACAAGGCATTGAGACACGTACTTAGCTATATATTTCTCGCTTCATGCCTTCCCACCAGAAGTTCCTCTTCAAGTCCTTGTACATCTTGTTACCTCTAGGGTGAATAGTCATCCTCGACTTGTGCCCTTTGTCCAATATATCCTTCTTGAGATTATCCTCGTTAGGCACACAAAGTCTACCCTTGCATCTCAGTGCTCCGTCTGAACTGACACTCTATACTTCTAGTTCTTTTGTGGACATCTTAGTGAACCATATCTTCAAATCTTCATTTAGATGTTGAGCTTCCAGAATACGGCTGATGAGGGTTGGTTGTATGGTGAGACATTCTCCTAATTTCATTAAGTTGCACCACCTGCACTTTACCGCCACTTGTTCGTCGCCTTCTTGAGCGAACTTGGAACTCCCCTGTCCCCCTATTAAGTGTAAAATGTCAAATTAAAATCATTAAGTGGCATAAGTTTATTATATGAATAAGTAGAGTTCGATATAACCTATTGTACGCTTGTATCTCGTGGACATTTGCTTTCTTTTGATATTTATCGATCTGCTGTAGCACATGTATCCATCATATACACTCTTATTTGCTACTACCCTACCTTCATCAAAATAGCCTACAACTCGATAAAATATTAGCTGCACACACGCAGTTATTGGGAGGGCACGCACACCTTTGTGTACCGCATTAAACACTTCGTAGTGGTTAGACCACTGATGTACCACATTATTATTATTATAATAGTTATTATTATTATTACTATGGTTGTTATTTTTGACCACTAATGTACAGAAAGAAAAAAAAAATTGTGTTTCGGAGATGCATTGGTTTTGCAAGGTCGGCCCTTGGCCCAAGCGGCTACTTTAGGCCTCAAAAAAAATTTTTTGTTCAATTTTTATACTTATTTTTTTCTAATTTCGATGAAACTTATCAATTTTAGGCCTATTTTCTTCTAATTTTCTTCATAATTTCTATGAAACTCAGTATAGAGGTCTCATATGTTAGGCCCATTTGAAAGTTCGCTTGAGGCCTCAAATAATTTTATCATCTCAGGGCCAACCCTGGGTTTTGGAGACTGAAAATTGAAAGAGAAAAAAATCCTACATTCAGCATGTAGTTCCAAACAACATTGACTTGAGTCTTCCACGCTATTCCAAATCCCACTTCAATTTTAGTCTTTTTCCCAAATTTCAGGAATTGAAAGGATATTTTAAATTGATAGCAAGCTCTTAACTTTGGTACACAGTTGGCTGTGCAAGTGTAGGATGGACCACAAGCATCATAGTCACATAAGAAGGAAATAATGTCTCGAAGTTTATGATTCTTTTATGGAAGGGGTCAAGCAGTCCTTGTGGAGCTAGCTGGTATGACAAGCCACTTAGGGATATGCCAAGAGTTAAAAATAAAATTAGTATTAAATCCCCTGTTAGAGAAAGTTAATGGTTAAAGTACACAATATAGACTTTTTTTTAGTGAAAAATCCCTCAACCTAAATCTTTAGTTCGAATTAAACAAAAACTCCAACAATTTTGTGAAATCGTCGGAATTTTTTGTCCAATTTTATATGTCAGGGGCCTTTTACTAAAAATAATTTCACTACTAAACCTAATGCTTAAAAATTACTCTAAAATGGGCTAAAATTGACGAAAACCTTATCATTTGTTAGGTTAATAAGGAAAACGACGAGAAATATAGAAAGAGAAACAAATTAAGTTGAAAAACAAAATATGCATTTTGAATTTCGTGAGTCATTTCTCTTTTCTTTTTTCTTACTTACAATGATATTTTGGCATTTTTTTGATTTTTTAGTGCTATTTGAGCATGAAGGTAAACATAAGGCTTTATTTGATTCTTAGATTTAGTGAGGGAAAAGAAAAGAAAACATTGAGGAAAATATTTTCCCTTTTTTTGATTTCTTGGATTTAGTGAGGGAAAAGAAAAGACAACATAGTGGAAAATTTTCCCTTTGGTTAATAAAGAAAATGATAAATAAAATAGGAAAAAAAAAGAGAGCATAAATAGAGATAATTAATTAAACATTTTGAATATTGAGAGTCATTTCCCTTCTTTATCAGTATATTACATATTTTAAAATATTTTTTATTTTTAAGCATGAAGAAAAAAAATATAGAAGAGTAAACAGATGGGAACTAGTATTCCTTCTCGTTTTCATTTCCTTTTTCTTTTCACTCACGAAATCCAATTTGAACCAAACAATAGCCTGTTGAAAAATGTTAAGGAACTAGTTTTCCTTCTTATTTTTGCTTTTCCTTTTCCATTTTCTTTTCCTTGTCTAAATAAGCAAACCAAGCCGAGGACTTGGTAATTTCCCAAGAGTTAAAACTAATACGTCATGGACGCTAAGATTATGTAATTATCTAGGATAGTTGTCTAAGTGCGAAATTTGATTACTTTCAAGTGACTTGGTGACTGGTAGGTCCTAGGGTCAAGCCCGAATTGGACAACGCACCACTAGTAATTCAATGTGGTACCTCCAGTCAATGAGAGTGAATTATTTAGATATAACTCACAAATATTGCGATCATGTATGTAAGAGCGTGAGTCCTATCTCAATGACCCATAATTATTGACAGAAATGTACCAAATTAGAATGTCACGTCTACCCTCAAGTTACATAGAAATTTCTCTAACATTATACCTCCACATTTGAGTCCCCCCATGTGATTTCAAATCAAACTTCAAAGTCCAGTCTTCTCCAACAGTTAAAAAGGGTGAAAAGAGTGGCTTTAAAATAAGAGCAGTTCTAGGGAGACTCCCATTTTGGGACTTATTTAGCCCGAATTTGCCATAAATGGCAAGAAAAATAGTTCCCAATGTACCTACCTTGCATTAGAAACTGTTTTTCTTACCATTTATGACAAATTCGAGCTAAAGGAGTCCCAAATAGAAGTCTCCCCAGTTTTTTTCTTAAAATCATTCCAAGTTTCATCAATGGATATTGTGGTCAAGAGAATCCTCACTTTTGAATACATTCATGTGGGGCACACGTTATCTCATAAGACTGACTGGTTCGCATTGCATATGGGATGATCACAGGCATCATAGTCACGGAAACTTGAAGAAGAGGGTGTTTTCCAAAATACAAACTACAAAAGAACAAGAGGAAATTGTGTCCCAAAATTGACATGGTGAATTTGAATCCCAAGAAATGGATGTTTCATTGAAGGAAGGTTCAATTCTTGTGTACCTTGCTCGTTCAACAGCCACTTTTTGATTTTTGTTTTTATTGTTTTTTTTTTAAGAGTTAACAGTATAATAAATTTTTGTACTCTGTTAGAATTCAAGCATTTGTGTAGTGAGATATAAAGAAGTGGAGGGTACATGCCAAAGGTACTGATATATCATTGAAATAATTGGAATTATATCCAATAGTTAAGATAATGGACGGTGCCTGTAATTATTATCGTGCTATTGGCCCGATGATCAATAGTAATTTCATTGTGGTAACCTGCAGCAAATGTAAGTGAGTTATTTGTAGTAAGTGAGTTATTTGTATAGTTCCCACACCTCAGAGAACACAAATAATAAGACTATCTATGTTGGAGCGTGAGTTCCACCCCCAATAACCCACCCCCGTCAGTTACATGAACCACATCAGTGTACCAAATATATGCGCTTGGATTTTTTGAGGGGTAATTTTGTAATTTTAGCACTTTTAACATGTAGTTCCAAATACTCACAGTCACTGAGTTGCATTGATCTGCACGTCCAAATAACATTTGGACTGCACTTCAGTGCAGTAATAACAGTTCAGTTGGTGCTGTTTTCCTTACAGTTAAACAGTAAAACTGCTTTTGTAAAAGCAGTTTTTAAAAAACTGCCCAATTTTACTGTTCACCTGTGAGGGGAACAGCACAACTGGACAGTTTTAACTGCACTGAAGTGCAGTCCATAACATTTAATGCTCTTTGCAGCAGGCTGCATTGATCTGCACATTCTTCTTCAGCCTGCAAAGTCAATGCACATGTTTCAAGCTACGCTTTGCTTGAAAGGATGGTTTTGGAGTGGGCTCATGATGTGGATGACTGGTTGGGTCTTGGACCTACAATGTTGTTTGGGTAAATTGTAAATTACATCCCTATAGTTTGAGGGTTATGATAGTTTGATTTTGTGGCTTCAATTTTAGCAATTTGCATTCTATAGTTAAAATTTGTGCAAAATTCACCCAATTACAAAAAAAAAAAAAGCCGTAATGGGAATGTCACATTATTTCCAGCCAAAAAAAAAAAACGGGTCAGGGTGCTACCTCGAACCCATGTATAAGCTTATGCTCCCACTGAACTACACTCCTGGATCTGCCCCTGCATTTGCTGTCATTTTTGGCTGAAAATAATGTGATATTCCCATTGTGCCCTTGTTTTTTTTGTAATTGGATGGATTTTGCACAATTTTCAAATTTTAGGGTGCAAATTGCCAAAATTGAAACCACAAAGACCAAATTGTCACAACCATCAAACTATAGGGGTGTGATTATCAATTTACCCTTTTTTTTTGTTTGGTATCATGGTAATATTCACTTTTCATAGCTAAGATGCTTCGATGCATGTTTCTTTGAACTTTATAGTATTATTTTGGAGTATGCCCTTTATAGTTTGTACTCGCTTTTTTGGCTTTTTTCTTTTATTAAATTTTCTCTTTTTCCGAGGGGAAAAAAAAAAAAAACAATGACTAGAGTTTTCCATGAAATTGTAGCATAACTACAATTTCATGGAAACTTGAAAACTTATACTTTTTTGATTCCTAATGTTGATAGAGCATAACTACTTTTCCTTCTTGTTTTCCTTTCTGTAGTTTTTTTTTCTTTCCTAATTTTGCATACCAAACAGCGCCTTTGAGATAACCCAAGAGTTAAAACTAATACTCCGTATGAGATACAAATGGATAAGAAAGACATAGTGCGATTTGTTTTGAATGCATTACCTGTGGCTGTGGGATGATGACAAGGATCATAGTCATAGAAACTTGAAAAAGAGGGTGTTCAGTAAAAGAACAGGGGGGAAATTGTGTCCCATAATTGAAATCCCGAAAAATGAATGTTTCATTTTTTGGGAAGGAAGGTTCAATAGCCACTTTTTGATTTACAATAATTATTTGTGATTTGCAAAGTCATTTATTCTGCATGTATGTATGAGCCTGGATGTATGATTGAATTGAGTTGAGTTCGGTTTAGACAATCGTTCGATATTGATTGATAGGATAAACGAGTCAAGTTTGAACATATTTTGAACACATGGGATCAAATTAAGTCTTTAAGGAAACTACTTAACTTGACGTATATGGTAGCTCCTTAGGCTTTGTTTAGTCATGGATTTAGGAAGAAAAGAGAAAATAAAACAGAGAGGAAAACCTTTTACTTTCATTAAGGAAAACCAAGAGGAAATTAAGATATAAGATGAATAGAAAATTGTAAATTCTGAGTTTTGTTTCCCTCCTCTTTTCTCAAGTTTTACTTTATTTTGAAATATATTTTTTTAATTTCTAATGTCATCAAAACATGGAGGAGAACACGATGAAATTGGTCATTGCAATTAACTAACGAAACTAGTTTATTATTATTGTTATTGTTGTTATTATTATTATTATTATTTTTGCCCACTGATGTACAGAAAAGAAAAATAAATTGAGTTCGGAGATGCATTGGTTTTGGAGACTGAAAATTGAAAGAGAATAATTATCCGCACATTTAGCATGTAGTTCCAAACAACATTGACTTGAGTCTTCCACGTTATTCTAAATCGTACTTCAATTCTAGTCTTTTTCCCAAATTTTAGGCAATTTTAGTCTTTTTCCTAAAATTTAGTCAATTTTAAACTTTTTCCCAATTTTTCTAGAAAACGGTGAGGAAAATCGAAAGAGAAACAAAATAAGTTAAGAAACAAAATATACATTTTGAATTTCGTGAGTCATTTCCCTTTTCTTTTTTCTTTTCTTTTTTCTTATTTACAATGATATTTTGGCATTTTCTAGTTTTTAATAGGGCTATGTATGTAGGACATGTGAGTCCCACCCCCAACAACTGACTCCCATTAGTTACAGGAACCACATCAGCGTACCACTTGTAGCCTCAAGTTATCTAGAAATTTCAATGTTGTACCCGGCAGGTTGCAACCAATTAACTAGAATGGATTATTTAGATGAGATCCAGAAAAAAAAATGTCTCGTCTTCCATGTCAAATCCCAGTTGAAAGTTCAGTCTTTTCCAAAAGTTAGAAGGGATGAAAAAGGATGGGTTTAAAATAATTGCTAGTTTCATCTAGGAATATTGTGTTCAAGAGAATCCTGACCGTTGAATACAATCCTGTTGGGGCACACATTATCTCATAAGACTAAGTCGTGCGAAAGGGATGATCACAAGCATCATAGTCATAGAAACTTGAATAAGAGGGTGTTTACCTAAAGACAAACCGCAAAAGAACAAGAGGAAATTGTGTCCCAATTGGCATGATAGATTTGAATATTCCCAAGAAATGGATGTTTCATTTTTTGGAAGGGATTTTCAATTCTTGTGTACCCTGCTAGTCTCTTTTTGATTTTTCTAATAGTTAACAGCAATATGGATATTTATTTAGTTAGAATTCAAGCATTTGTTTAGTGTAATATAAAGAAGGTGAAGTTGAATGCATGGGTACTGATATGCCCTTGAAGTAAATGTAATTGTTTAATCTAATACTTGAACTTTTATGACAAAAAAAATGTATATCTATTAAGACAGAGAGGAGAAGGAAATGAAAAAAAGGGGAAAAAAAATCCAATCTCATAACGGTAAAATAGTCAGTTAGAATTTAAGGGCAAGGGTGTAATAGTATTCTTAAAAAGTTGTAATTAACCATTACACTACATGTTGTGGAACTGGTTGATGATACCACCTATTATGGCATTTGATACAATAGACAAAAGCATTTAGAGCCAAATTTGAAATCAAATCGTAATTATGCATATCGAGAATGAGATATATATATATATATATATAACGCTCCTCACTCTCATGAACAAGAGCTTAGCTGTTTTAAGATATGTTAGATATAATATCAATCAAAGAGCAAAAAAGAGTAACTACAGAAATACCTATAAACACGTAACACTCTCTCTCAAGCTGGAGCATAGATATCTATCATGCCTAGCTTGTTACAAAGATCATAGAACGGTCCTCTACTTAGTGCCTTGGTAAGAATGTCTCCTAGTTGTTCACTAGACCTAACAAAAGAAGTAACAATCTGCTTCCTCATAACCATATCTCTGATAAAATGACAATCAACTTCAATATGTTTGGTCCTCTCATGAAATAATGGATTACTTGCAATATACATAGTTGCCTGATTATCGCAATACATTTTCATAGGTTTACTACTGGGAAATCCCATATCTTGCATAACTCTATACTCAGCCTTTGCACTTGACCTGGCAACGACATTTTGCTTTTTGCTATTCCAGCTGACAAGATTTCCACCAACAAACACACAAAATCCTGATACTAAACGTCTATCAAGACAATCTCCAACCCAACTGGCATCTGAGAAGTTTGAACTGACATAGAAATAATAACTACTCCAGCCACTAAAATTAAAATCTAAAAACTCATTAAATAAAATTGCAGTCTCAAAATTACTACACCATATGGCCCGATTTGTAATGGGAAAATCCATTACAACAAATATTTATAACGGATATACCCGTTACATATTTGGTGTTGCAAATTTATAACGGATTTTTGTAACAGATATATCCGTTGCTAATTAGTAACGGATATTTGTAATGGATATACCCGTTACTAATTTAATTTTAGTAACAGATATATCCATTAGGAATATGTTTAGTAACGGATAGCTATCCAACTTTTTTTATTTTTTGAAAAAATTACTAATGATTTGTAACGGATTAGTAAAGGTTATATCCGTTACTATTTTCCAAACTGCATAAAATGAATAACAGATTTTGTAACGGATATTCCCATTACAAATTTTAATTACAAAAAAAAAATGTTACTAATTTACATGCTTCCAAATTGATAGTTGCACCAAATTAACAAGCATATTAATTCATACCAAACACAAAAATAACAAGCTCAATCTACACCGAACACAACAAACTTATTCCATAATAATCGTACCAAGAAAATTGTGCATACATGTATATATAACCAACAAAATCTCACTACACCAACCTAATCATATTTGAAGTTTAATAACACTAATCAATCTCATAACACTCAACACTTAGAAAACAAAAATTCTCATGTAAAATTCCTCCCAATCACATATGGTGCTGGAAGGAAATGACCAATCAATCATCATCTTCAACAACCTTGGTGCATAGGGCCTTGAGCTTTTGTAGAGCTTTTTTCGCATGTTCATCATCATTACTCTAATGAGCAATGCAAACTCTTACCCGCCTTGGGACACTACAGATACTCTTGCTGCAAAATGTATTTCTTAAGCTTCATATGCACTCTCACATCTTTTGTCATGACAAATATATTTTGTGTGAATTTTTTGATCTCCAATATGGCATTTGGAGTCTACTTTTTCAATGTGCTATTATTTAAAATAAAATTTCAACTATGGATCACACTCTTGACAACACAAATAAACCACAGATGAGTCAAGATATAAATAAATTACATTAAGCTTCATATTCACTCTCACAAGTTTTTTTAGGAATGTTTGAGGTGCGAGTAAGGTTTCGTGGCATTCGGATAAGCAGTTTGTAGTTTCACTACTTCAAACCTCGAAAACTAAGGTTTTTCAAGCGTAAGTGATGAAAAATTTATTTTTTTCACATTATTTGTGAACCATGATTCCGTTATGCATTATGTTAGCTCCCACAAGGTTCTTAGGCATGTTTGAGGTACGAGTAAGGTTTCGTAGCATTCAGATACACGTTTACCATTTCACTACACAAAACCTCAAAAACTAAGTTTTTTTCAAGTCAAAGTGATGAAAAAGTCAGTTTTTTGCATTATTTGTTACCCGTGATTCCGTGATGCATTCCGATAGTTCCCACAAGTTTCTTTAGACATTTTTGAGGTGGGAGTAAGATTTCGTGGCATTCGGATAAGCGGTTTATAGTTTCATTACTCAAAATTTCAAAAACTAAGATTTTTCAAGCCTAAGTGATGAAAAAGTCATTTTTTCGCATTATTTGTGAACCGTGATTTCATTATGCATTCTGTTAGTTCCCATAAGTTTCTTTAGGCATGTTTGAGGTGTGAGTAAGATTTCATAGCATTTGGATACACGCTTTACTGTTTCACTACTCAAAAACCTCAAAAACTAAGTTTTTCTCAAGTCTAAGTGATGAAAAAGTCATTTTTTTTTGCACTATTTGTTAACCGTGATTCCGTTATGCATTCCGTTAGTTCCCACAAATTTATTTAGGCGTGTTTTTAGGGGAAAGTAAGGTTTTGTGGCATTCGGATAAGCAGTTTATAGTTTCACTACTCAAAACCTCAAAACTAAAGTTTTTCAAGCCTGAGTGATGAAAAAGTCATTTTTTCGCATTATTTGTGAAACGTGTGTGGCGACCAAGAGCCAATACTCCTGATGTAGGAAGGCCAAGATGGATGAGGTGAGGTCAGGTGTGGGGGCTTGTTCCACATCGCCTGGGGTGAAGTTCCTGGACTAGTTTATAAGGATTAATCGCCCCTTTATACGCAACAAGGCCTTTTAAAATCGTGAGGGAGCTAAACACGAAAGAACTTCGCAGTTAAGCGTGCTGCTGCCAGAGCAGTACCAGGGATGGGTGACCCCCTGGGAAGTTCTTTGTGTTTAGGCCCAAAGTGGACAATATTGTTGTTAGACGGGGAGGTGGGTCGTTACAATTGGTATTAGAGCGGAAACCCAGTCGGAAGTGTGGGGCAGTTCCCACACGAGGACGTGTGGCCCTTAAGGGGGGTGGATTGTGGCGACCAAGAGCCAATACTCTTGATGTAGGAAGGCCAAGATGGATGAGGTGAGGTCAAGTGTGGGGGCTTGTTCCACATCGCTTGGGGTGAAGTTCCTGGACTAGTTTATAAGGATTAATCGCCCCTCTATACGCAACAAGGCCTTTTAAAACCGTGAGGGAGCTAAACACGAAAGAACTTCATAGTTAAGCGTGCTGCTGCCAGAGCAGTACTAGGGATGGGTGACCCCCTGGGAAGTTCTTTGTATTTAGGCCCAAGGCGGACAATATTGTTGTTAGACGGGGAGGTGGGTCGTTACAATTTATGTCACGACCCATCCCGCTGATGTGCGGAAACAGGACACGTGGCATGCCACCAAGGCTCAAAAAATAACTATACGCAGCGGGAAAGAACTTTAAACAACCTTGAGTATATAAAACTTTTGGAAACATTACCCTCCGAGTTGTAAAATCCATATAAAATTAAAAACGTAATTATATTTCGAAACGAATGATTTTATGTTGAAAGGGATCCCAAAGGTACCCTAAGAACCAATCAAAACCTTTTAATAATTTCCGAAAGAGGTAGAAAAAGAATTCTGGCAGGAGGTATTTTGACCGGTCCCCCCTTCGAACGGTCGAATGTCCCTTTAGCAGAATTCTCTCAATGCTGCAGAATTTTGCTTATGGCATCCAACCTTCACCATTTACACCACTCCAACACATGCATACTAATTCCAACTACACAAGCTATAATATGCTATCAAAACAAAGTTTAGGCTTACTAACCATGAACAAAAACAATAGCGGAACAAGCCAAGGCTTGTTTGGTGCAATTCACAAAACTCTATCCATATCCCTTTAAACCTCAAATTTGACAAAGCAAGCATTTAAAACACGAATCCACGAGTTTGGATTAATTACCACATAACCCAAAAGAGTTTTAATACTATTACAACATCATGAAATCCACACTAAAACCTCCAAGTTAAAACCATTGTTTTAGCTATTCAAAAGCTCATTATTACAATGATTGGCAAAGAAGACAAACATATATAAGAGGATCCCCGACATTCCCATCGGCCTCACTCTTCTCGCTTCCTCTTGCCTTTCTTCATACCTGTAAAGGAGTAAATCTCCATTGCTCAGCTATATGCTGAGTGCACAATTTCTAACATATGCATATATGACAAATCATGCTTTAATCTCATCATAACACATAACTATTGGTCTCTAGGGAATGAGTGCACATTCACCGATCCAAAGTCTTACGACTCAACCACGACCCATGCCCCTTCGACATGTCACGTAAATGCCTTTCTGGGCAAGTGACCGTCGTCACTACTAATCCTCCCCCTTCGAGAGGACGTCTCATGGTGAATTAGTACAAATCCCCCTTTAACCCATATAGGCACATAAACATACTCATTTAACACATATACGTGCTCGCATAAAATTAGACATGCTTTTCACATTTAAGCGCGTGCATAATTAACGGGCCTAAGATTGACACAAGGATTTTGCCCGGATCACAATTTCGTCATCGAAATACAAAACATGTATTTCACCTATATAACATAGGCTAGAAATTCATACCTCGATCTATCGTCATATAACTTTGAGGGAACGACTAGAAGCCCGATTAAACGCCAAATCTCTGATCCTATGCGAAACCTACAAGTTTACACATGTTTTTCCCAAATTCCTAGATTTAGAAATTTATAAAAACTTAGCCACACGTGGCCTAAAGACTATCAAAACGTAGCCCTTACCTTGGGGAGTTCAAATATGAATTTTGGTTGAAAACAGATGGAAGAAAGGTCGCCGATCGTCATCGCAAAGCCCGTGGCAATAATCTTCCTTTTCTCTCTCCTCTCTAACGATATTTTGTAAAGTTATGACAAATGAAATTCTCACCCTTGCTATTTATAGACAAACTTTCCAAAAATTGCGTTTACTTCCCCGTGAGTTTTACAACTTCTAATTAATCCCTAAAACATCGCACACGTCCATTTTATAACTTTACAGGTGAAAACTATAAATTACAAAAGTTTTCGACTAAGTCTCGTTTGGGTCCAAAATTTCGTCCGAAAACTAAATTCTGTAGAATTTCTACACAACCTACTTTTTAAGAAACGTATCACTCACGTTCTCACCACAGTGTTCAAATGATCTAAAACTAGATCAAACCTATCAGAAATTATACTACACAGGTATAATTACTATGCATGAAAATACCAGATAAGTCAAATAACATTTAAATCACATAAATGTCATTTAGCTATGCTAATGCAACATGAATTTTCATGTTCCCATGTCCTCTCTTGACACCTTCCATTGACCCATGGTCAACCTCATCCACAATTATTAAACCACGTTAATAATTCCATTTAAGACATTTATGCCTTTAAAATAAAAAGATTTTCCGGGACGGGTACGACAACGTGATTCCGTCATGCATTCCGTTAATTCCCATAAGGTTTTTTAGGCTTGTTGGAGGTGCGAGTAAGGTTTCGTAGCATTCAGATACATGCTTAACCGTTTCACTACTCAAAACCACAAAACTAAGTTTTTCTCAAGTCTAAGTGATGAAAAAGTCATTTTTTTGCATTATTTGTTAACCGTGATTCCGTTATGCATTCCGTTAGTTCCCACAAGTTTCTTTAGGCATGTTTGAGGTACGAGTAAGGTTTTGTCGCATTTGGATAAGTGGTTTATAGTTTCACTACTCAAAACCTCATACAAAAGGTTTTCAAGCCTGAGTGATAAAAAAGTCATTTTTCGGATTATTTGTGGACCGTGATTCCGTTATGTATTCCGTTAGTTTCCACAAGTTTCTTTAGGCATATTTGAGGTACAAGTAAGGTTTCATAGCATTCGGATACACCTTTACCATTTCACTACTAAAAATCTCAAAAACTAAGTTTTTTTTTCAAGTCTAAGTGATGAAAAAGTCATTTTTTTGCATTATTTCTTAACTGTGATTCCGTGTTGCATTATGTTAGTTTCCACAAGTTTTTTTAGGCATGTTTTAGGTGCGAGTAAGGTTTCGTGGCATTCGGATGAGCGGTTTCAATTTCACTACTCAAAATTTAAACTAAGATTTTTCAAGCCTAAGTGATGAAAAAGTCATTTTTTTTACATTATTTGTGAACCGTTATTTCGTCATGCATTTCGTTAGTTCCCACAAGTTTTTTAGGAATGTTTGAGGTGCGAGTAAGGTTTCGTAGCATTCCGATACACACTTTACCGTTTCATTGATCAAAACCTCAAAAACTTAGGTTATTTCAAGTCTAAGTGATGAAAAAGTTATTTTTTTTGCATTATTTGTTAACCGTAATTCCGTGACGCATTCTGTTAGTTTCCACAAGTTTCTTTAGGCATGTTTGAGGTACGAGTAAGGTTTTGTGGCATTCTGATCCACGCTTTACCGTTTCACTACTCAAAACCTCAAAAACTAAGTTTTTTTCAAGTCTAGATGATGAAGAAGTCATTTTTTTTGCATTATTTGTTAACCGTGATTGCGTTATACATTCCGTTAGTTCCCACAAGTTTATTTAGGCGTATTTGAGATATGAGCAAGGTTTCGTGGCGTTCGGATAAGCAGTTTACAGTTTCACTACTCAAAACCTCAAAAACTAAGGTTTTTTAAGTCTAAGTGATGAAAAAGTCATTTTTCTGTATTTTTTGTGATCCGTGATTCCGTTATGCATTTCGTTAGTTCCCACAAGTTTCTGTAAACTCATATAGATAGCAATAAGTTGGACCCTAAAATATCCAGAAAGAAAATAGGAGTACTACATTGAAGTCATAGCTACATTATAATGGCCAATCTAGGTGAGTTGAAATAGAGTTTTTAGGACCATGGCAATATTTAGCATAAAACCCATACAACTATCAGATACATTAAAAAGAAAAAAAAATGGCACATTGTGGACAACGCGCATGGGGGCAGGGGGGTTCTGTCGTTCCTTGACAGTGTCCCGGGATGGATCCAAGGAGCACACTTCAAGAAATAGAACTCCTTATGCGATCTTAGAGACAAAGAGTCGCCACCTAATTTTTATCGGGAATTAGGAAACCAAATTTGACTCACCCAAAATTGAATAAGGTTACTCACCCTTCATCACCAGAAACAAGGTTCGGGGGTCTTGGTACGTGAGGGGAAGGAGCCCGAATAGGACTAAAGCACCCCCTCCTCGCCTTGTCGAACAGTAGGCCTTGATTCAAATATCCTTGTTCTTAATTCATAATAGGTGTTGTTTCCTTAATCATACTAGGTAATATATATACATGGCAAAAGGAACATCTAATGAAAATCATTTCAAGAGATTAAATCAAGTAGCAATCAGATGCACATGCAATACAAGAGAGAGGTATACTCACAGTGGCTAGTCCCACCCGGGATTGATTCAAATAAAGGAAACATGTCATGATATGCAAAAGGGTACAAGAAGACTTACATTGGGTTGACTCAAGCGGAGTCACAAAAAGCAAAAGAAATGAAACGTGTAATGAAATCATGCAACAATCCTGGATAAAATGTCTCTAACATATAAGCACATAAATGGAGACTATCCTAAAGGAATCGTGTCGTTGAAAACAAATTTGTAAACCTAGAAAAATTCTAAGAGAAAGGGTAGAGATAGTGCATGATACATGGGCACTAAGCCACATGCAGACGAGGCAAACCCACAAATCAAAGTCCGGATCCAAGGCATTCAATTCTCTGCACTAAGAAACTAAGGAATACCCAAGCATGTAAAAAATACAAGCAAAAAATGATATTGCATGATAAACAAGAAGAAGATGTCATCAATCAAATTTCCAGATTTAGTGACCTCTAATGAATCCTTTCAAAAGTGATCTTAAACATGAGCTGGGTTAAAATCCTTTTATAGAAAGTTAGATACCTGTATTAGGGAACTTTTTCAATAAGTAGAACCTCATTCGCATTTTTGAAGTTTAAGAAATAAGAGTCTTGGGAACAGTGGATCAGGACTGTCCACTGTTTTGTAAAAATCATAATGAATTCTACAAAAATCCTATTGAGCTCTATTTGGTGTCAAACGAAAGCTATTTAATTGTAGTTTATGATTAAAGTAATCCCATGGACATTTTATGATCATAAGGCCTCTAAAGAGTTGTTTTAACCAGACTGTTATTCTAGAAATTTGGTATCATTTTACAATGGAATGCAAGACATAATAGAAGTTCATGAATCATGCTAATCAAGTTGATTTAGGCTTTTTATCTCTCATCCATTCATCCTAGATGATTTCAAAACCAAGTTTTATCCATCAATTGTTGTTGACTGATCAAGGTATGATCATTTTGTATACATAATCATGATTGTAGTTAAAACTTCAAAAATTCCAGAATAGTTGTATCAACTTCAAATGCTTAGAAAATGATCTTAACTCGACCATATGGTCACAATTTTACATCGGCATATAGATACATGAGTTAGGAATCATCCCCAAAAAGCAGATCATCAATAACTATCGTATATTTTTTGAGATTCAAACACAAAGAGATAATGTTCAAATCAATCTCAACAATTTCTAAATATAGCATATGGATCCCAATGATTCTCATAACTGATCGAATGAAAACTATTCATCAAAGTTTACCCAGAAAATTTAAAATCCATCAAACTATAGGTTTTGATGGACCAAATATTACGGACAAAAACAATCTATTTTGCTGAATTTTAACTAGTTCATTACAAAGTGTGAGGAAAACATCTTAGGTGTTGTTTAAGCTTATTTAGAGAGATCAAACTTATAGGTCAACTTAATTATCATGATTCCCAATCAATTTAGCCCTCAAGTTCTATGAAGAACTTTCGATCATGGATCAAAGGGACTTACAAGTATCCTCTTAGAGATGAAATTCAATAGGAATCCTAGGTAATAGGAATAACCAAGAGAAAGGTATGAATATAGGAATCATCCTTCTCATACATCATACTTCCAATCCATCATAGAATTTAAAGTAGGTACATATATATATATATATATATATAATCATGTATGTATGGATCTAAACTAAATAGAAGAATGAAATCAAAATTGAAAATCAAAGTAAAAATCAATCTCTAATCAAGGAAGACTTGGATCTAGCTAATTAAGTTGTTTGAAGAACAAGAGAAGAAGATGAGTGTTCTAACAAAGAAAACAAAATTAGACTAGATCCAAGTCTTATAGATCTATATATAAAAGTAAGAATTAGAGATGAATTATGATGTTTACCTCTTGGAGGATTCTTAATTATGTATTCAAAGTTGATTTGAGGATCTTCTTCTTCAAGTGTTCTTTAAGTTCTTCAAGCATTCATCCATGGTGGAAGTTAAGGGAGGCATTCGATGTCAAGTTTATTCTCTAATTGTCTACTCTAATTATCTTGAGATTAGTTTTAAGGGATTCCATTCATAATTCACTATTTTCCCTCTAGAAATCTCTTGAATTCTAAGTATATTAAAAGTTGTGATCTGACATATATGCTATGGTATCTCTAGGATATTCAAAGTATCTTCCAAGTCTTCTTTTTTTACATATGAGATGCAAGGTATCTATATAGAGAATTTTGAAAACTTAATTCTTAAGTTTCAAGGTTATAATAGAGATTTTAGAGATCAAAAAAGGGTTAAAATGGTCATTTCAGTGCCTAAACGCAGTTTCTGAGCAGTTTCCTCACAGTGGAAAGCCTCTAGAAGGGTTTGGAACTCAAAAAGCTCGATGGAGAATGCCACATGTAGGTGGCGGTTTAGGGGAGAACTGCCACCCCCTTTGTAGGACCTGCCATCTTCTTTTCTTGGTCCCCTAGTTACCTTTATACCTTGTTTCAAAAATTACATGCACTGCTTCTCCAGTTTTTCGTAAAAATGCTTTTTGGTGCCTGCCCGAAATCGTCTGTTTATGTACTATTGGAAAGTTTTGAGTTAAATTTTAGTATAAAAATACTCCCGGAGGATTTAAAATGAGAATTGAAGGTCAATTGAAGTCCGGAAGTCCTCCAGAACTTTCGTCGTCTTTTTGAAATCAAACGACTTCTTTTTCAAAATTGCTTTTCAATGTGCATCGATTTCGAGTTTTTCTTAGAAATTGAATCTCTGGATGCCTAGAATACTAGGTTTAGAACACTTTATGTTTATATGACCCTGAGTGAAAATGAATTCTGAGAGATGATTTTGAAAAATCTGTGATTTTATGCTGGAAAAGGACTTTTCTGAACTTGAAGTCACTTTTCGAAGTTCGATCTTTTGATTGTGTGGAATCCGTTACCTTCCACGAGATACTTTTCATTATTGAATCCTCCAAGACTTTGTTCACCCTAAATCCTATCAGTGTGTTCAAAATTGGGTGTTTACAGTTTGTCCCTCTTTGGCAAAGCTTGTTGTGAACAACGTGAACTACAAGTGAGTGCCAAAGCCAGAAGGCACCCAATAACCATACTGAGAGGTTTTAGGAAAACATAAAAGTCCACAAAAATCAAGAAATACAAAATTTGAGAAAATTAAGAAATTACGAAAGCAAGAATGCATTGCAATGCTGGGTAGATGGTGCTAAATCGAGGCTGCAACTAGTCGTGCTCTGCTGGAGCTGCCTACGTATCCTTTCCAGGAATCAGACCAGGGCGTAGTTCAAACGCGCTAGAAGACAGAGATTACACAAGCAACAATACAAATGAAATGCTCTTATCCTAAGATTCTAATGCAGTATGCAAATGTGAATGTGCAAGTGCTGGAGGAATCGTCCTAGATGTAAATTCTAATGCAAGGGATGCAACGTGTCACTCTCACAGTCGAATATGTTTAAAGAGAAGTATGCTATATGTATCTTGGATGATTCTCGAAGTCTTGTCAGAGTCTTTCTTCTGAGTTTGAGGCTTGTAGGTGTCATCTATCTCTCGGACAACTTTTGAAGTAGCGAAATATCTTGGATGAATTCTGAATCATGTCAAACAACTTCTGATAAAACGATTACTGATGAATAGTCCTAACTCCTAGACGATTAGTGTTGTAAAGTCCTTCTACTGGGGACAAACTTTCTGTAACTGGATGAATCCTCTGAAATAGGTCTTTCTGCTAGGGACAAATCTTCTTTAATAGGTCTAGAGACAAATATTCTGAAGTAGGTCTCTCTGCTGGAGACGAATCTTCTGTTCTTCTAAAATAGGTCCTTCCTCTGGGGATAAATCTTCTGTAAACAAGTCTGGAGACAAATCTTTTGAAATAGATCTCTCTACTGGAGACAAATCTTCTGTTCTTTTGAAACAGGTCCTTCCTCTGGGGACAAATATTCTGAAATAGGTCTGGAGGCATATCTTCAGAAACAGGTCTTTCTGCTGGAGATAAATCTTCTGTTCTTCTGAAACTGGTCCTTCCTTTGGGACAAATCTTCTTAAACAGGTTGCTCTGCTGGAGATAAATCTTCTGTTCTTCTAAAATAGGTCCTTCTTTTGGGGACAAATCTTCTATTTAGGGGCACAAATTCTGAGAGATACACGAATTCTAAGAGAAACCCTACTTCTGGAGACAACCCTGATACACAATTTTTGAGATATACCCTTCCCCTAGAGGTAATTTTGATAGACAATTTTGAGAGAAACCCTTCCTCTGGAGGCAACCCTGATACACGATTCTGCGAGAAACCCTTCTTCTAGAGGTAACCCTGAGACACGATTCGGAGATAAACCTTACTTCTGGAGGCAATCCTGATACACGATTTCTGAGATATACTCTTCCTCTGGGGGCAACCTTGATACACAATTCTGGGATATACCTTTCCTCTGGAGGTAACCCTAATACACGATGTTGAGATAAACCCTTCTTCTAGAGGTAATTCTGATACACGATGCTAAGATATACGTAGCCTTCCTCTGGAGGCAACCCTGATACGCGATTCTTAGGTATACCCTTCCTCTGGTGGCAACTTAGATTCTGAGAGATACCTTTCCTCTGGAGGTAATTCTGCTACACGAATGCTGAGATATACCCATCCTCTAGAGGTAATTCTGATGATATCTGAGAGTTCTTTGCTGGGGAGATTCTAGGATTCTGAGATGTGAGTAAAAGGCTCATATTCTGGAGGCCTTGCTGGTTCAATTTGAGATTTATATTGGTGCTTTAACTGGCTCAAACATTCCTGCAATACGTCGGGTTTATTCTGACCCTTTTCTGAACTTTCTGAGCATGGTTTCAAAGATACCGTATTTTGATTCATCTTATGTAAATCCTTTTGGGATGTAATTCTTGAGTGATAGTAGACCCAAATGTCCATTTTCTAAGACAACACATAATCAACCCAAATCTACGGGAGTTCATTGCAAATTATCATCAATTCTTAGCTATTTTCAAGCTGCGGTGCCTTCGAATCTTTGCATCTGGGGACTTTTCTTCAATTCTGAACATTTTTCAACCAAGATTCATATTCTAAAGGGTCCTTTAGACCAATTCCAACAAGTTTCAAGCACTCTTAAGGCTTGTATATCAAGATTGGACCAATCCGAGGTCAAAACAAAGTTCCTGATATCACAATATTCTGATCTACGATTGATAGGTACTCAAAAGACCTAATGATTTTGGCATGACTTTGACGTGTTTTATAAATCTTCAATCAATTTTAGCAGATATTCATGCAAGGCATACTGATTTGTTTCAACAACGGCTCAACTCAACATCCAAGGCCGGTCTTCTGTTTAACATTTTTCTGAATGAAATTTGTTTTCCATCAACCACTTGACACTTCTTCTTGACTAGGATTAATTGATGCAATAACGGTGTTTGAAACTTTTGCTTGTATCCACCTTTGGATGTTTTAAAAAATTTACAAGTATAAATCACTTTGGACCCACACACTCGAGATCACGATAGACTGGACGATGATAGACTTAACCATGATAGAGGTGACAGACATTGACACAGGAAGACAATACTCTTGATAGGAGTTTGGAGGAAAAACTCAATTTGCTATGACATAATACGCATTTGTTATGTTTTATGTATCTCTTTGCTTTTCTTATGCACTTATCATCTTAGTGTGATAATACTCAGATGATAAAGTAATACTTTGAAAATACTCTGTATGGATCTCAATCAATCCTTTGCTTTTTTCTAAAAATGCTTTGAATTGGTGCCTTAGCTTATAGAATAAGAGACCATTCATTTCAAATGTTTTCAAAGATATACTTGACGACTTAGGATTTGCTTATAATGTGGAAGAGGGTACAGGTAAACGATGTTTGCCCCTAGTTGATGGGGATAAATGAAAGCTTGGGCAAACATAGTTTGCCCCTAGTGTGGCAATGATATCTTTGAGGTTCCGGGTAAACTAAAAGTTTGTCCCTAGTTTGCAAGGGTCAGGGACCGAGAGCTAGGAAAGCTCGCCTACTTATCCCTAAGTGGGAGTTAGATCCAAAGTAGTTTGACCGAGGCTCGAAGGAAGGTATTTGAAGTATGGCTGAGATTTCAAAGGCAGTGACCGAACCGAGTAGGTTGCCTACGTATCCTCAACTGGGAATTAGGTCAAGCATAGTTCCTTGAAGGCTGAAGGTTTTGAAAGATCAAGGATTCAAGAATTGGGGGGTTTTTCAAGCCATGTCATCACACAGATTTTCTGAAGCAGGCCACTTGTGGTAGCGTTGAAAGAAACTAAACTACCTCGCCTGTTTTTCTTTTCTTTTCTTTTCTTTTCTTTTCCCTTTTTTGTTTTTGACGGTTGATTCTTTTCGCCTTTTCACTAGCCAGCCAATTTTACATCTGTCATCATACATCATATATGGTTTTTTTTTTTCAGAGCAAGATTAGCCCTTCAAATCTTTGAGGTTACTTTACAAATCAAAGCTTTGGGATAAATCATGTTCCCGATTTCTCAATCTTCTTCATTCTCCTTCCACTTCTTCTCTTCTTTCTTTTCTTTTCTCTCTAAAGTTTTGACTGGCTAGGATCAGGTTCTTGAAAACAACATGCAAAATTTCCTTTTTTTCATGCTTTAACTTTTTCCTAGGCGCCCTTTCGGGTTTTCATCCTAGCGAGCTTCTTTTTTCTTCTTTTGTGCTCTAACTTTTGCCTAGGTGCCCTTTCGGATTTTCATCCTAGCGAGCTTCTTTTTTCTTTTTGAGAGAAGTAGCTCATTTGAAATGTTTGGCTACCATCAAGGACAAAGAGTACATGACTTGTAGTTTAGACAGGTTTGAATGGCTCATTTTTCTATGCTCAAGATTTTGAAATGGGAAGATCAGGGAATTAAGCTAGTCCCGAGTTACTATCAAGCATATCTTTTCAAGATTTAAGTAAAAGCATATCGAGATTCTTAAAGTAAGACTAATCAATTCTTAGCTTTCTTCGGCATCAGCACAAAATCAACTTTGATCCTTTTTGGATTCTTTTAATGCAAAAATTTATCAGTAATGTATTTTTCACAACAACCAGAGAAATGACATTTTCAGCTTAGTGATTCATTCATTCATGACAAGGCGCATTAGATCAAGCAAATGAAGATTTCATTCTATTATTTAGAAAGAGAAGGATTACAGTACTCGACATAGACTCAAACACAACTTGACAATAGACGTACTCGACAACAAGACTCAAAACTGACTCGACTGGATCTCAAGTGGAGTGTCACTGTGAATTGCTTATTCTTTCTTAAAACATCTATTTGGTTTCAATAAGCAGCTATTCCAAACATCATCACAACACCCCTTGTAAGCTCTCCCAAGTTCTTCATTCTTGAATTCTTTGGCTAATTCCTCAAGCCTTTTGAGGTAGAGGAATGATGATACCCTTTTCGATGAAGTCCTAAATTTCGTGCTTGAGTCTCCAGCATCTATCTGTGCTATGCCCACGGCTCTGATGGAAACATAGTAGTACTCAGTCTTGAAGCGTTGTAGAACTGGATTAGGTTCTGGCTTGGGTTCCAGCTTCTTCAAGTACCCTTCCTCTAGTATTTTTTTAAGTGCGCTGCTCAGGGACATTCCTAGCTCAGAAGATTCTCTCTTCACTTTCTGTTGCCCTTGATTTTGGTGTTCCCTTGCAAATATGGTATTCTTTCCCCATTGCTGTTGAATTAGTCTTTTTGGTAGTTGTGGTACCAATACATCGATATCAGGTAATGGATATTTGTTCAAATGAAGTGGCCCTTTGAACTTTTTCGAAGGCCTTGCATTAGGCATATCAAATAATCCCTCCTTATCAAGCTTGTAGTCATCACTTATTCTGCTTTCGCGGGTCACATTCTACTGTATACCACTCTTGGTGAGTTTGTCAAAGATTTCCTTATCTAGAGTCTGTATTGAAAGATTATCCAATTTCTCAGACCATTTGGCATCATTACAAGATGCAGGAGGTGGGGTCAGAGGTGTTGTGTCAACCAATTGTTTTATAACATCCATTATTTTGCTAGCAGTTCGCTGATTTGGTTGATAGTAGATTCCATAGCGGTCATCCTAGCATTCATATATTCCTTAAATGCCATTTCTTCTTCTCTAACTCTTATTGTGCAAATCATCGAATCCTTTGGAAGCTCAATAGACATGGCTGGTTGGTCCAATGACATGTCGTACACCATAGGGTACTAGGATTCATGCCCTATGAAGCTGATATTTCGTGGTGGTGGATTAGTTAGCTGCTCAATCATTCTCATCATAGTGGCAAGTTGTTCCCAATTCTGCTCTCTACTCTGATCTAACTCAGTTTGCATTACAACGAATCTGGCTTCCATATCAGCTTCGTACGCCATATCCTCAACCCTAGTTAACTCGGTTGTTCCTTCCTCAAACCCTGATCTGATCAAACAAGTGCTTGAAGCTCTGACCCAGGAGGGAGTACAACTTTTTGGTCCTATCTTATCTTCTGATTTGTTAGGGATTTTCAAATAATTATGTATATTTATTGCAAAAGAATTTTCAAAGAATGATATTTGCAAAAGTGGAAGGAAAATCGAAGATGGAAAATCATTTCCTTTTTTTAAAAACATTTTCTAAAATCAAAAAGAAATCTTTCTGTTTCAAAATTATGAGGAAAACAATTCTTTTCTTTTCGAAAGTATATTAGAGTCGTCACACTTGTGAGTTGTATATGCAATGCTCGTGTAGTGTAAGCAATGCACATGAAATGCAATCTAATCTAAATGCAATGCACCTTAATCTAGCTTAGACCTAGCATATCAGCACATAAACACATAAGATTCCTTGAGTATGCTAATCACCCTACTAATCCAGTCATTATCCAAGGATTTTTAGCTTTGAAATTCTTGATGGGTCATGTTTACAAAATTGAAATTTTCATGAAAATCTTGAAAGAAAGGGGGAGATTTGTAATTTTTGAAAGCACTTTGAACCATCAATGCCTGAGGTGTGAAATTATGATTCTTGAAAATCGAGGTAAGAAATTTGAATTTCTAAAATCTGAGAGGAGAATTTAAAATTGAATCATCAAAGTGTGAAATCATGATTTTTGAAAACCAAGGTAGGAAATTTGAAATTCTCTAAAATCTAGGGAGAAATTTTTTTTTTTGGAAGGATTTTGTGAAAGCGAATTTCAAAGGGAATTTTCAAAAGGAATATTCCTAGAATTTTCAAAAGACTTGGATTTTTCAAAGAAGTGCTTGTATTTTCAAAAAATCGTCCTCGAATAATGATTGAATGTTCGGATAAAGACCATACTACCCTAGATGAATCTACCATATAAGGTTTGATGATGCCTTCGCATACACGTCCTCATCATCCACATAATCTCTTACGGGCAAACGCAAATAATTCACCACATCGTCCTAATCAAAGATGATAATCAAGATCCTAATTGAAGGGTTCTACAAAAACTATATGAAAAGGCTGAGTTTTAGTCTCATGAAGGGTCCATTAGCAAGCTCAGCGGTGTGGGTGATTGCCTCCCTGAGGGTGTGCCATTCACACATGGGCTCTTTATACTGCACGCAATACAAGGCTAACGGTGACTATATGCGACCAAAGTCTCTCGACAAAGGGAGGAAATGGGGCCCTCCACCCTCAAGGCAATGTTCTCAAGCAGTCGTGGTGAAAGAACAATGCAAGTGCAAATGCAGGCAGAAACAACATGATTATCAAATTAATAACAAAGATATTTATTGGCTCAAGTCAAACCCTCAAAGAACAAGAAACCATAAGTTTCATGTTCAAATCCCCAGCACAGTTGCCAGATTGTGGACCATGTGTAAAGGGGCAGTGGAGTTCTGTCGTTCCTTGAAAGTTTCTCGGGACGGATCCAAGAAGCACACTTCAAGAACTAGAACTCCTTACGCGATCCTAGAGAGAAAGAGCTGCTACCTAATTTTTATCGGGAATTAGGAAACCAAATTTGACTCGCCCAAAAATGTACAAGGTTACTCGCCCTTCATCACCAGAAACAAGGTTCGGAGGTCTTGGTACGAGAGGGGAAGGAGCCCGAATAGGACTAAAGCACCCCCTCCTCGCCCTGTCGAACCATAGGCCTTGATTCAAATATCCTTGTTCTTAATTCATAATAGGTGTTGTTTCCTCAATCATACTGGGTAATATATATAAATGGCAAAAGGAACATCTAATGAAAATCATTTCAAGAGATTAAATCAAGTAGCAATAAGATGCACATGCAATACAAGAGAGAGGTATACTCACAGTGGCTAGTCCCACCCGGGATCGATTCAAATAAAGGAAACATGTCATGATATGCAAAAGGGTACAAGAAGACTTACATTGGGTTGACTCAAGCGGAGTCACAAAAAGCAAAAGAAATGAAACGTGTAATGAAATCATGCAACAATCCTGGATAAAATGTCTCTAACATATAAGCACATAAATGGAGACTATCCTAAAGGAATCGTGTCGTTGAAAACAAATTTGTATACCTAGAAAAATTCTAAGAGAAAGGGTAGAGATAGTGCATGATACATGGGCACTAAGCCATATGTAGACGAGGCAAACCCACAAATCAAAGTCCGGATCCAAGGCATTCAATTCTCTGCACTAAGAAACTAAGGAATACCCAAGCATTGAAAAAATACAAGCAAAAAATGATATGCATGATAAACAAGAAGAAGATGTCATCAATCAAATTTTCAGATTCAGTGACCTCTAATGAATCCTATCAAACGTGATCTTAAACATGAGCTGGGTTAAAATCCTTTTACAGAAAGTTAGATACATATCTTAGGGAATTGTTTCCAAAAATTAGGACCTCATTAGCAATTTTGAAGTTCAAGAAATAAGAGCATTGGGAACAGTAGATCAGGACTGTCCACTATTCTTGTAAACATCATAATTAATTCTACAAAATTCCTATGAAGCTCTATTTGGTGTCAAAAGAAAGATATTTTATTGTAGTTTATGACAAAAATAATCCCATAGACATTTGATAAACATAAGGTCTCTAAAAAGTTATTTTAACCAGACTCTGTTACTCTAGAAATTTGGTATCATTTTATAAAGGAATGCAAGACATAATAGAAGTTCATGAATCATGCTAATCAAGTTGATTTAGGCTTTTAATCTCTTATCCATTTATCCTAGATGATTTCTAAACCAAGTTTTATTCATCAATTGTTGTTGACTAATCAAGGTATGACCATTTTGTATACATAATCATGATTGTAGTTAAACTTTAAAAATTCAAGAATAGTTGTATCAACTTCAAATGCTTAGAAAATGATCTTAACTCGACCATATGCTCATGATTTTACATCGGCATATAGATACATGAGTTAGGGATCATCCCCAAAAGGTGGATCATCAATAACTATCGTATATTTTCTGAGATTCAAACTTAAAGAGACAATGTTCAAATTGATCAACTGATTTCTCAATAATTTCTAAAAATAGCATATAGATCCCAATGATTCTCAAAACTGATTGAATGAAGTTAGTTCTGTTAGGGATATATACTAAAAGCCATGCTTTATGTAGTTGATTTATTATTCATTTAATAAAATCAGTTAATCCATTTTTTTATGAGAATCTGTGTGGGCAATGTTTGTATTATATTATTTATTTAATATTATGCAATGGTGTCTCTCATTCTATATAGTAGGTGGTTTGGTGTGTAGAGTTCGGCTTACACACGGAAGATCAAGCCATCAGATATTATAGAATGTAAGATTTTGGTTTACAGTCTTAGATGGGATTGGACACACCATCGGTAGGACTGCAGCATGGTGTTGTAGTAGGTTTGTCTTGACTGCGTGAAACGGTATAGTTTCAACTCACCATGCTGGTACATTTTGTGTATTAAACGGGACCGACTTGGGGTAATTATCTTTATACTGACTTATAAGATAATTAATACCTCATGGCTATTATGAGTGCTTATGCTCTAAATCCTAAGTTAATTTGTAGACACATACATTTGTTATTTACACTTTGATCCCTAAAAGGGTGAGATCCTTAAATGGGTCAATATCTCATTGGATTGGGTGACAATATTAATTGTATGGTGGATATTAATTAATGATGGAATCCATGTCTCAATTTTGGGATTGATGATATCCCCTTGAGAAAGCTTATAAGTTTTGATTATGTCAAACCCTGCAGGTGGATTTTGTATCCGACATATCAGATAAGTTAAGCAGAGGATCTCAAGGAATTTTAAGAGGTTAATTAAATATGATTGTCAGTAATTATATTTAATTAATGGATATCTGTAATCTTAACATGGGGAGATAATAAGCATTTAATAATATGGAGCTCGAAATATATTTTTGAGATAAGGGTAGGAGTGCAATTATAATTCTTTAGTGGTATGAATTATAATTTATGGAAATAGGAATCTGATTAAGTTCGAATTAGGGTTTCCTAATTCCATAAGGAAGCCTATTCCTTATTGACTTCTTATGGTCCCTATCGTAGCCTATATATATGCTGCCTTGGCTCTTCTCTCAGGTTGCATGATTTCATATTCTAAGCTTCCCTTGACCTCCTAGCTTTCTTCTAGAAGGGTTTCCACCAAACCCTAGTCTCTGTGAGCATTCAAGAGACATAGGAGTGTAGATCGCTAGCATCGGACAACGCTCACTAAAAGAGCTTCGGACTGCTCGATACTAATCGAAAGTTGCTGAATTTTTTACACAACGTTCCTGACGTCGAGACGGAGCTGCTGTTAAAAATTCAAGTAAATCGGAGATCGTTTGATCCTCCTGACGAACACATCTTTGTCGGATCAATGTGATCAGGATTGAATCGTCATAGCAATCAAAGAGAGTGTTATAACTGGGAATAGAAAATAGAACGTAAAGAGGGAAGAGCAGAAAACTAAAAGGATTTCGAAAGAGCCCACACTCAGTTCGATATTCTGGCAGCAAAGGAATACGGTAGAAGATCGTGAGCTGTTATCGAGCCCGTGTTCTCGATTCGTCTACTACAGCAATCCAATTTTGCAGTTCAAGGTAACCCTAGTTCCGCCCTTGTAGGGTTATTGTAGTTTTCACGTAATTTTTTTGCAGTACCAACTTATACGCGCTGTCAATGGATTCTGGGAACGCAGTTTCCTAACAGTGGTATCAGAGCAACGTTGATTTTGCGTATGGGTTGGACGCAACCATGTTGTCCAATAAAACAGATCTTATGCGTGTTTTTGATGGATGGATAGAACGTAGAACTGTGCTAACCCTTGTTTTGCAGCGTTCTTATTCCACTATTATGGTCACGGATTTTGTGTGATTGGATCCCACGATGGTTTTATCCGTGGTTAATTTTGCTGTTTTAATATAGCATGTGAACTCCTTTATGGAGGCATAGGATTTGTGTGTATTGGATCCCACGCTTGATTGATGTGTGGTTAATTTACTGCAAAGAAATAGCATGTGAACTCCTTTATGGAGGCATAGGGTTTATGTAATATATCTCAAGTAAATTCGTGAAGACAGTTTACAAGCAGTTTCAGAAAGCAATTTGGAGGCAATTTCTGAAGGCTGTTTCAGAAAACAGTTCTGGAAGGCAGTTGCATAGTGGCGATATAGAGCTAATCGGGTTCCATGAAGATTTCTTCACAAGAGTTGCAGCTTGACCATAATAGTGGGATTCCTATTTTATTGTGGTTTCCTTATTTATGTTTGATTGAATAATTATTATTGTTTCATGTTTAATGAATAAGACAACATGGATAATTGTTCCTAGACCTATTTTAGATGTCTAGCTGCATGTTTAATTTATATTAATTTAAAATGATGGACAACTACATGTGTATTTAGAAATAAAACTAATTCCATAATTTGAAAACATAAGTACTTATTTTCTAAAATCATGAGAATAGAATAATTTTATTATCTACACATGTGGGTTTCACAAGTAAGGATGAATTAATCCTTGTGAAGTATTCCATTATTTTTTATTAATTAAATTAAAAGTTTTTCTAAAAAATTATAACCCTCAAATTTTTTTAAAAATTCTAAGTGGGAGAGGGAATTTATCAAGTATAAATCCCATGGTCTCCATCACTGGTTTGTAGATGATATGATTAATTTTGTGTGATGGCTCTAGTGTCATCCTCCCTATCGGATGAAGTTGATCATGGAATCATCAGTACAAACTTCTTTAAAAGAATGTTTTGGGTGATTGTTGGTGTGGGTCACCTCTCCATCAGAGGTGTTCCTCATGGAACTCTTGACCTAGAATTAAGTGATGGTATACACTTAGCTATAAATAATAATATCCTCTCCATCTGAGTCACTGTTATTATTTATAGGACCAAAGCAAGTCAGCAGTTTAATTTTATTAGGCAAAGTACATTGCCTGGATAGTAAAATTAAAAGGCAATTGTCTATCTGAACAAATGATGGATAGTATATGGCTTCCCATCGAGTCATACTATTCGCGGTGTATCAGGTTGCTGGCGGATTCCTTTCAAATATGGTAGAGGGAACCAATATTTTCAACTCGAATCCATAGTAATTTTTGCCCAAACATAATTATTTATGTTATGTGATTCTCAGGCTTTTAAATGGGTACTTTCAATCCACTTGCTGTTATACTTAAAGAAAACAAACTTACTGGACCAAACTATATAGACTGGAAAAGGAATTTGGATATTGTGTTAATTGCTGAAGAGTACAAGTTTGTGCTTACTCAAGAATGTCCTGAGCAACCTGGTGAGGGGGCAACCGCTGAGGAAACCCAGGCTCACAAGAAATGGGTCAAGGCTGATGAGATGGCGCGGTGTTACATTTTGGCATCCATGTCAAATGTTCTGCAACATCAGCATCAGTCAATGACCAGTGCCTATGACATGATGGAGAGCCTCCGAGAGATGTTCGGGGATCAAAGTCGTGCTGCTAGGCAGGTTGCTATGAAAGACTTGATAAACACAACCATGGCTGAGGGGACGCCTGTAAGGGATCATGTTCTTCAGATGATATCTCTTCTTAATGAACTAGGGATCCTTGGAGCTGAAATCGACGGGGAAACCCAGGTCGATATGGTACTCCAGTCACTGCCAGAGTCTTTTAAGCAATTCCGCCTCAATTACAACATAAATAAATTTAAATATACCTTGGCGGAGCTGCTTAAAGAACTTCAGGCAGCTGAGGGTCTCAACAGAAAGTCAGGGAGTGCTCTTGTGTTTGAGAAAGGTTCTACTCAAAGCCGAAAGGCAAGAAGAAAATGAAAAAGGCTCAAAAGAAGGCCGCGGGTCCTTCGCCAATCCAAAGGCCACGAGGACAACCGGGAAAGCCTAAAGGCAAATGTTTTGTTTGCAAGCAGCCAGGACACTGGAAGAAGCAATGTCCAGTTTATCTCGCCAGACAGAACAATCAAGGTAAATCTCATTTACTAGTTGTTGAATCGTGTTTAGCGGTCCGATCTACCGGTACCTGGTGTGTAGATACGGGAGCCACTGATCATGCATGCAATTCTTTGCAGGGGTTCCAGGGAACCAGGCAGCTCAGTGATGGAGAGATTTATCTATATATGGGAAATGCTACGAGAGTAGCAGCAGTTGCAGTAGGAGATCTACATCTTAGTTTTGGTAGAGATAGGAATTTAATATTAAGAAATTGCTTTTATATACCTTCTATTAGAAGGAATTTAGTTTCAGTTTCTAGTTTAGTAAAGAATGGATATTCAGTTCATTTTAATAAAGTAGTAGTTATTAAAGAAAATAAACGTTTTATTTGTTCTGGTCAATTAGTGGATGATCTTTATATTATAAATCCTATCTCTCCTATACTGCAACTTAATGAATTGAATAACACAAATAGTTTGCCATTTAAGAGAAAAGAACCTTCAAGGATGAACCAAACGCATCTTTGGCACTTACGCCTTGGTCATATTAATTTGAAAAGGATTCAAAGACTGGTTCAAAATGGGCCATTAGGCTCATTGGAAGTGGAGGCACTTCCAGTTTGTGAATCCTGCTTGGAAGGTAAAATGACCAAGAGGCCATTCTCGGCCAAGGGCTATAGAGCAAAAGAGCTGTTGGAACTGGTTCACTCTGATTTGTGTGGTCCTATGACTATCCAAGCAAGAGGGGGATTTGAGTACTTTGTCACTTTCATCGATGATTACTCAAGGTATGAGTACATTTATTTGATGCGGCGTAAGTATGAATGCTTTGAGAAATTCAAGGACTTCAAGGCTGAAACGGAGAAGTGTCAAGGTAAATGTATCAAGACACTACGATCTGATCGTGGTGGAGAGTACCTCTTGGGAGAGTTTAGGGAATACTTATTGGAACAAGGGATTACATCCCAATTGTCTGCACCCCGTATGCCTCAGCAGAACGGTGTGGCAGAAAGAAGGAACAGGACTCTTATGGACATGGTAAGATCTATGATGAGTTATTCGGATTTACCAATTTCCTTTTGGGGACACGCGTTAGAGACAGCTACATACATTCTAAACTTGGTATCATCTAAGTCAGTACCTACTACTCCCACGGAATTATGGACTGGGCGAAAGCCTAGTCTGCGGTATGTTCGGATCTGGGGTAGTCCAGCACATGTGCTGAAAGGGAACGCAGAAAAGTTGGAATCAAGAACAGAAGTATGTTTCTTTGTTGGGTATCCAAGAGGAACTAAAGGTGGTCTGTTTTATAGTCCTAAGGATCAGAAGGTTATTGTTAGCACCAATGCCACATTCTTAGAAGAGGACTATGTTATGGACCACAAGCCCAGAAGCCGTATTGTTCTAGAGGAAATGAGAGGAAAGACACCAACATATACTTCTTCGATACCAACGGTACGAGAGGAAACACCACAAGAAAGAGTTATCGATATTCCATTACCACGTCGTAGTGGGAGGATTATCGAAACTCGTGTAGATCCCGAACCAACCATTAACACGCAGGTTCCTGAACCAGTACAACATGTAGATAATGGTGTATTAGGTTCAGAATCTTCACAACAAAATATCAGTGATACACGGACACGGGTTGTGCCTCATCGTAGTGGGAGGGTTATTATTCAACCTGACCGGTACATGTTCTTGGGAGAGTCTTATGACCGGGTCCCTGACGAACAAGGTACCGACCCCTGTAACTACAATGAAGCACTCCAAGATAAAGATGCAGATCTTTGGCAAAAGGCTATGAAGTCTGAAATGGAGTCCATGTACTCCAATCAAGTCTGGGATCTTGTAGAACCACCCAATGAAATAAAACCCATTGGATGTTAGTGGATCTATAAGAAGAAGAGAGGAGCAGACGGTAAGGTGGAAACCTTTAAAGCAAGGCTTGTTGCGAAAGGGTTCACTCAAAAAGAAGGAATCGATTATGAGGAAACTTTTTCGCCGGTGGCAATGCTGAAGTCTATCCGAATTCTCTTATCCATTGCTGTACATTTCGATTATGAAATTTGGCAAATGGATGTCAAGACAACATTTCTAAATGGGAATCTTGACGAGTGCATCTATATGATGCAACCAGACGGGTTCATTGCGAAGGGCCAAGAACACATGTTGTGCAAGCTTAAGAAGTCCATTTATGGACTTAAGCAGGCATCTAGGTCTTGGAATATCCGCTTTGATCAAGCAATCAAGTCTTTTGGTTTTGATCAATGTGCGGATGAATCTTGTGTGTACAAGAAACATGATGGAAGAGTGGTGGTGTTCTTAGTACTATATTTGGATGATATCTTGCTAATCGGAAATGATGTGGGGGTATTATCTTCTGTAAGGGTATGGTTATCCAATCAATTTGATATGAAGGACTTGGGAGAAGCCGGTCACATCCTAGGGATTAAGCTTATGCGAGATCGCAAGAATAGGATGTTGGGCTTGTCACAAGGCACTTATATTGACAATATTCTTGTAAGGTTTAGCATGCAAGATTCCAAGAAGGGATTTTTTCCCTTCAGATATGGAATTACTCTATCTAAGGATCAGTGTCCTAAGACACCTGATGAGATAGAGAAGATGAAGGCAGTTACTTATGCCTCAGCAATAGGAAGCCTAATGTATGCTATGTTATGTACTAGACCTAACATCTGCTTTGCTGTTGGCATGGTTAGTAGATATCAGTCTAATCCAGGGCAAGAACATTGGAATGTGGTGAAAAATATTCTCAAGTACCTGAAAAGGACTCGAGACTATATGTTAGTTTACCAAGCAGACAGTCTTGTACCCATTGGGTACACAGATTCTGATTTTATGTCAGATAGGGATTCCAGAAAGTCTACCTCAGGATATGTGTTTACCCTAGGAGGTAGAGCCATTAGTTGGAGTGAGGAGTGTCACTTCATGGCTTTGAGTCTAAGTGGGAGATTGTTAGGGATATATACTAAAAGCCATGCTTTATGTAGTTGATTTATTATTCATTTAATAAAATCAGTTAATCCATTTTTTTATGAGAATCTGTGTGGGCAATGTTTGTATTATATTATTTATTTAATATTATGCAATGGTGTCTCTCATTCTATATAGTAGGTGGTTTGGTGTGTAGAGTTCGGCTTACACACGGAAGATCAAGCCATCAGATATTATAGAATGTAAGATTTTGGTTTACAGTCTTAGATGGGATTGGACACACCATCGGTAGGACTGCAGCATGGTGTTGTAGTAGGTTTGTCTTGACTGCGTGAAACGGTATAGTTTCAACTCACCATGCTGGTACATTTTGTGTATTAAACGGGACCGACTTGGGGTAATTATCTTTATACTGACTTATAAGATAATTAATACCTCATGGCTATTATGAGTGCTTATGCTCTAAATCCTAAGTTAATTTGTAGACACATACATTTGTTATTTACACTTTGATCCCTAAAAGGGTGAGATCCTTAAATGGGTCAATATCTCATTGGATTGGGTGACAATATTAATTGTATGGTGGATATTAATTAATGATGGAATCCATGTCTCAATTTTGGGATTGATGATATCCCCTTGAGAAAGCTTATAAGTTTTGATTATGTCAAACCCTGCAGGTGGATTTTGTATCCGACATATCAGATAAGTTAAGCAGAGGATCTCAAGGAATTTTAAGAGGTTAATTAAATATGATTGTCAGTAATTATATTTAATTAATGGATATCTGTAATCTTAACATGGGGAGATAATAAGCATTTAATAATATGGAGCTCGAAATATATTTTTGAGATAAGGGTAGGAGTGCAATTATAATTCTTTAGTGGTATGAATTATAATTTATGGAAATAGGAATCTGATTAAGTTCGAATTAGGGTTTCCTAATTCCATAAGGAAGCCTATTCCTTATTGACTTCTTATGGTCCCTATCGTAGCCTATATATATGCTGCCTTGGCTCTTCTCTCAGGTTGCATGATTTCATATTCTAAGCTTCCCTTGACCTCCTAGCTTTCTTCTAGAAGGGTTTCCACCAAACCCTAGTCTCTGTGAGCATTCAAGAGACATAGGAGTGTAGATCGCTAGCGTCGGACAACGCTCACTAAAAGAGCTTCGGACTGCTCGATACTAATCGAAAGTTGCTGAATTTTTTACACAACGTTCCTGACGTCGAGACGGAGCTGCTGTTAAAAATTCAAGTAAATCGGAGATCGTTTGATCCTCCTGACGAACACATCTTTGTCGGATCAATGTGATCAGGATTGAATCGTCATAGCAATCAAAGAGAGTGTTATAACTGGGAATAGAAAATAGAACGTAAAGAGGGAAGAGCAGAAAACTAAAAGGATTTCGAAAGAGCCCACACTCAGTTCGATATTCTGGCAGCAAAGGAATACGGTAGAAGATCGTGAGCTGTTATCGAGCCCGTGTTCTCGATTCGTCTACTACAGCAATCCAATTTTGCAGTTCAAGGTAACCCTAGTTCCGCCCTTGTAGGGTTATTGTAGTTTTCACGTAATTTTTTTGCAGTACCAACTTATACGCGCTGTCAATGGATTCTGGGAACGCAGTTTCCTAACAAGTTCATCAAAGTTTACCCAAAAAATTTGAAATCCATCAAACTATGGGTTTGATGGACCAAATCCTATGGACAATACCAATCTGTTTTGCTGAATTTTAACCAGTTCATTATAAAGTGTGAGGAAAACGTCTTAGGTGTTGTTTAAGCTTATTTAGAGAGATCAAACTCGTAGATCAACTTGATTATCATAATTCCCAATCAATTTAGGCCTCATGTTCTATGAAGAACTTTAGATCATGGATCAAAGGTTCTTACAAATATCCTCTTGGAGATAAAATTCAATAGGAATTCTAGGTAATATATAGGAACAACCAAGAGAAATGTGTGAACATAGGAATCATCCTTCTCATAGATCATACTTCCAAACCATCATAGAATTCAAAGTAGGTACAGATATATATAATCATGTATGCATGGATCTAAACTAAATATAAGAATGAAATCAAAATTGAAAATCAAAGTGAAAATCAATCTCTAATCATGAATTATCAACAAAATCAAGGAAGACTTGGATCTAGCTATCTCAGTTGTGTGAAGAACAAGTGAAGAAGATGAGTGTTCTAACAATGAAAGCAAACCTAAACTAGATCCAAGTCTTATAGATCTATATATAAAAGTAAGAATTAGAGATGAATCATGATGTTTACCTCTTGGAAGATTCTCAATTATGTATTCAAAGTTGATTTAAAGGATCTTCTTCTTCAAGTGTTCTTCAAGTTCTTCAAGCATTCATCCATGGTGGAAGTTAAGGGAGGCAATTGATGTAAAGTTTATTCTCTAATTGTCTATTATAATTATCTTTAGATTAGTTTTAAGGGAACTCCATTCATAATTCACTATTCTCCCTCTAGAAATGTCTTGAATTCTAAGTATATTCAAAGTTGTGATCTCACATATATGCTATGGTATCTTTAGGATATTTAAAGCATTTTCCAAGTCTTCATTTTTTTCATATGAGATGTAAGTCATCTATATAAAGAATTTTGAAAACTTAATTCTTAAGTCTCAAGGTTTAAATAGAGATTTTAGAGATTAGAACATGGTTAAAATGACCATTTTAGTGCCTAAACGCAGTTTTTGGGCAGTTTTCTCACCGTGGAAAGCCTGTGGATAGGTCTGGAACTCAAAAATCTCGATGGAGAATTCCACATATAGGTGGCAATTTAGGGGGGAACCGCCACCCCCTTTGTGGGACCCGCCATATGCTTTTCTTGGTCCCCTGGTTGCCTTCATGCCCTGTTTCAAAATTACATGCACTACTTCTCTAGATTTCCGTAAAAATGATTTTTGGTGTCCGAAATTGTCCATTTACATACCATTGGAAAGCTGTCGAGTTGAATATTAGTATAAAAATATTCCAGGATAATTTGAAATGAAAATTAAAGGTCAATTGAAGTCCGGAAGTTCTCTGGAACTTTCGTCGTCTTTTTGAAATCAAACGACTTCTTTTTCAAAATTGCTTTTCAATGTGCATTGATTTCAAATTTTTCTTTGAAATTGAATCTCTGGATACCTTAAATACTGCATTTAGAACACTTCATGTTCATATAACCCTGAGTGAATATGAATTCTGAGAGACGATTTTTACAGCACTAGGATTTTATGCTAGAAAAGGGCTTTTCTGAACTTGAAGTCACTTTCCGAAGTTCGATTTTTCGATTGTGTGGAATCCAGTACCTTCCGTGGGGTACTTTTCATCATTGAATCCTCTATGACGTTGTCTAAATCCTATTAGTGTGGTCAAAATTGGGTATCTGCACACATATAAATTCCATGAGGTCCCTATGTTTTTAGTATTATCTCATATCTACTTAACTTCTAGACATCATCAAATATAACCAAGTGAAATGGAAAGTATAAATTCAAAGGGATAGATTTAAGGTGATGGTTATAAGCATAAAACAAAGTGCATAGAACAAAATTAATAAACTCTTATCCTAGTTATAAATTTAAATATTATGCATATCTTGCACAATACCTATACCTATTCTCTCAACAAAAATATCTTATTTTAGTTAAAATTTTAAATATTATGTATATCTTGACTAATACACATTCAATTTATTCAACTACTACCTATTACATGCTTGATCAGTAATGATATAAATTAATAGGACCCTTAGAGAAAATCAATAGGGTAGTACGTTATTCAATAGGAAATCTAGCCTACAAGTTTAGACCCACAGACAAGCCTTACGTTGTAACTAAAGGATTATTCTTCACCTAGCCAGCCAAAGTATACTACTTCTTATCCATTTCCATGTTTTTCGACAACGTGCAATTCATTACACTTAATGGAAATGAAATCGTCGTTAATATTTGCTTTAGAAAATGCAAAATTTTATATTTTCTTACAACTCCATGGTCTCATAGCTACTCTCTCACAACAATATCTCATTTCGTAGACTTCAATTTTATCCCACGGAAAGGGGTACAATCAGCTATAAACATATAGTACATGTTATGATAGTTGTCTGCCTTATTGAGAAACAAGCTTCATATCCCTATTGTAAATTGTTGGAGTCATTTAAAGTAATCCTAAAAGTTAAAACCAATCAGTGATTTTAACATGAAAGAGAAAATGATGAATACGTTGAAGCCTCAAATTACAACCACACCGAATAACTAGCTATTATCAATAATAAATAATTCAAAATAAAGGGGCGTACAATTTCTGTAGCATGACTAGAATCTATTTGCGTTCCAATAATCTTTAACCGAACGTCACTCTCCATTTGAATCTTAACCTAAAGAGAACCAAAGAGATCAAGTTTGAAGCATTAATAAATACAAATAATAGAAAAGCAAAATTCCACTTGGTCAAGACCTTGAGAATTCTTAAAACCAGCTACAGCTTGGTCAAAAGTGCTCCTCACATACTGGCACATCAGCATCAGATCCCAGCATGAATCTTTCAATACCTCACTTGCTGGATCACCTTAAATATAATAAGCAATGGCCAAACACAAAACAGTCTGACTCTGTGAGAGAAAAAAAAGTAGCATTAAACAAAAGGCAAAGATAAGTTTCACGCATCATCGTGAAAATTTGAGTTTCAACTTCAGCTACTTGGAAGTGTATTTTTTTTTTGCAATGATGTTGAGCAATAACAACTAAGAAGTTCTTTCAATCTTTCAATAACTCAACTTAAGCTTGTTAAGATCAAAATAACAACTAACAAAGATTGAGATTAAATTGGAAAAAAAAAAAGTATCTGAGGATGAAGAAATACAAGTCACAAGTGGGTTGGATGAGCTACTCAAAAACTCAGTAGCTATTCTATACTTTATTCAACATATATAGCTATTACATACATGTAAACGTTACAATACAAGACCTGCTTTTCTCTAAGTAATAAGGCTAGACTCTTGGGAAATGCTCGTCGACATGCACATGTTTAAAATAATATATGACTATCAATACTTCAAATCAGAATCATGATTGAAGTCAATGTTAACATATTTTTAAATCAATGAGATGGATATGATCATTAGCTTGCTAATTTATGAGAGCACTATCAATGCTTGGAGGAGAATCTTGGTCCATAAAACATGGATGATATTTATCCTTATCATCTAGCTATGTTGTCAACTTGAGCAAGAGAACCACTTTTCAACTTTTCATTAGATATTTTAACCCGTACCCTAGTGATAGTTGTCGTAGACGTCGACATAATCATAGAATTACCATTAGCAAAACTGTAGATTAGAACATAGTATTATATCTTGGACCTTTGAGAGAGAGAGAGAGAGAGAGAGTTCAGTGAGGGAGAGAGTGAGTAAAAAAAGATAAGAAGAAGAGTAGAGAGAGAGTGTGTGTGGTCTTTTCCTTTGCATGCACACACTTGCACCACTTTTTTTTATCTTCGGAGATGATATTGATTTTCCAGAGGAATTTATAGATGGCAACTTATAGGTTTTGAGGAATATCTACCTTTTCTTTGCTCTCTCAAGTCTAAAACTAACAGAAGTTATCATACTATGTTGTTGATCATTCTTTCTCTTGGATTATGTTCTCCGGCTAACGATGATCTTCTTCGCAGGTTGTTCCATTGCTCTGATCCAACAGCTCGTAGCCATCCGATCGACGTTTGAGCTGTAAAGTAGTACTGGTGGCTCTTACCAGAGTATCCATGGGTGTATATACACTTGATAGGTTGGTGGTAAAGCCAGGAAATATTGAAGTTCCTCTATATGTCTAGTATATGTATAGATTTGTGTAGCCTCATATACTTCTAGTATAAAGCCATATAGGAAAACCCTTTGTTTTAAGACCCTGCTTGAAAGTATCATACTTTGCACTATCTATGGATAATTACACGCCATTCAAATGTAACTTAGCTATAAATAAACTATGTTGACATCGATGCCAAAAATAGTAAAGTCTCTACAATTAAAGTTAGTAAGATGAAATAGAGGTTACTAAGTAGGTGGATGGTATGAGGTTGGCCATAGTTTGCATTGTTCTTCCCATTCTTCTTTCGATAATGCAGAATATTTGCACACCTAATATTAAAGTGGAGCTTAAATGAAAATACTCTCTATCATATCAAAGAATATGCCAGTATAGCACCACAATAGAACGTAAACGAAAGTAGACTAAAATAGTATTGACTAATAAAGTTCACATGAAGAAGGTAAAGTTTTGAATACTAGTTAAAGTATCATGCCTTTCCAAAATTTCACCCAACTTGTCAATTCTCAATATAAAATTGACAAGAATTTCATTAAATATAAATTAAAAAACAATACTGCAAATTTTAATCATGCCAAAAAAGGATGTCACTATGGAAGAAAAGAACACCAAGCAATTAAGCCACACTCACCAAAAAGAAACATAAAACAACCGGGAACATAATCACTGGAGACCAGTGAATACCATCAAAAATAAAGGGGGAAATTATATGCCCAGAGAATAAAATAAAAAATATATTGGAGTGTCGTAACTTCTCTTGCGCATGTATTAAAACTTCGTAATAACTAAAATGCCATGGAGATTTAATTTGACTAACAAACATGGAAATAAGTAACATAAGTTCCAGTTAGATGATATAAATGAAATGCATCTAAAACCGCATTGAACAAGAAGGAAGAGGTGGGTAGGCTACTTCCATTATGTATCCAATCAGTGGGAAGATGAGACAAGAGGGAAGAAAAAAAGGCATATCCTAATGAGAAGGGAACATCCATTTTTCCAATAAACATGTACATCGGTAACGTACAACACAAACAATGACCTACTTTTAGGATTGTTGTATCTTGGTATTGCCCTGCCAACAAAAAGTGCTCAACTATGAGAGCAAAATGAGTTGTTTGCAAAGCTTGAGTTGAGCAAATGTTTAACTCTAAAATGCTTCTCAAAACTGCAACAGCAGTAATCTGCAAAAAAAAATTCACACTTGAAACAAACGGTTTGCAACTTAAGCAAGTGTTGGATGCAGCCCTAACTCATTTAAGCCAAATACAATGGAAACAATTACACAAAATTACAAAATTGAGTGTGAACAAGTAGATCCACCATAGTTTTTGAGCCTGAACTTGTCAAAACTGAACAAGAACTATAGAAAACGAAATGTGATACCATACAACAAAAATGCTAAATCACTCAACAGAAATTCGGAGAGCAAACATGCAGTACATACAACAAAAATACCATATAAGCTATTTTAATTCTAAGATTCAGTATAGAATGGTTAGTGCTATAGATCAGTATATTTCTAATACAGTAAGTATTGATACGAGGTCACAGAGATGGTGAGTTAGGCTTTCAGTTTTTTAGAGCTTACCGATTCAAATCGCGGGAGTGGAGGCCGTGAGAGGAGGCACCGAGAATGTTGGTCACTGGGAGTGGAGTCGACGGGAGTGGAATCGCCAGGAGTGGAGTCGCAAAGTGGAAAAGAGAGAGAAATGTATGAATATCTTCACGATTTCTAAGATCTCAGTAGTTTAGTTCAATTTGTGAACTCCCAAAAGTATCCGAAACAAATGAACATTTATGAAACTGATCTTCACTGTGTAATTATATCAGAATATATCTTACTAGTGTATTAATGAGGAAAGAGAAAGAAGCTTAGAGACGAAGCGATTGAGAGGATCAACTCCATTGAAGCTTCGGCCGCAGAGATCTCGAGACTTCAATATCGCAAAGATCGAGTCCATTGTTGGAGAGGAGGGAGGAAGAGGAAGAGGTTGGCCGACATTGGAACAAGGATGATCTCCACTGGCCTCGGGCTCTTGAAGAAGAGGACTATACGCTAGGGTTTAGCATGTTCAGACTTTGGTTATAGAAAACATTTTCTAAGTTTGTTTTATTTGCAAAATTGCCACCGGGGTTTTGATTTACAAAAATGCCACCGCACTTTCAGTTTTTTGGGTTTATTTACAAAATGCCACCACATTTTATTTTTTTGAAAACTTTTCGCTTTCGAGAAAAATAGTAACGGATTGCTGATATTTCTAACGGATAAAACAGTTACTAATTATTTTCTATCCGTTACAAAAATAAATAAAACTTACAAATGAAAATTAGTAACACTTTTTTCAATTTCTAATGGATATATCCGTTACTAATTTGTAACAGATATATCCGTTACTAATTGCAAAATTTGTCCTTTACTAATTAGGCCATATGGTGTAGTAGCCAATATCATAAAAACAAGAAAGAATAAAATAGGTTCCTGGATTATACATTAATGTGCTCTTGACCCTAATATACATGTTTTTATATATCACAATGAGTGAACTTTGAACTCCCATATGCAGTAATCTATGTGAAAACTCTAGATTTGGCATAACTTAATTGATAAATTGATATAAACATCACTCAAGTCCTACAAGAAATTTTTTTTCGATCTGTACAGTAACTAACCTAAACAAGCTTAATTTGTTTTTTCTATCTAACCTAATTTTCAAATTGGGGATAGATTTTAACAACATATATAGACAAACTAAACTGGATGTATTTGAGATACTACAAAAGCAACTAACCTAAACAAGCCTTAGTAGATGTGGCTACCAGAGTGTGATTCATGAGAGACAGATATTAAGATTAGAGACCCTACAAGTGGTATGAGAGCAGTTATCATGTTGATTATTAGGGATTTTATGCATGATGTTTGGTTAATTCATAATATATTGGCCGATTGTTGGTTCGGAATGATGGCACTTGACTTTTGATTCGGCTGATTCATGGAACAATATGTTTTAGAATGATCTTAATAATATGTTGATTATTAATATGATTTTGATGGCACTTGATATTAAAATAATACGATGAGCTAGAGCCCGATGGTTCTAAGCAGAAAAAAATTTTATTAATTTTTTTTGGGATCAAATTTGTAACGAATATAAACGTTACAATTATAAATACACTTGCTACATAAATTAAGTAACCAAAATAATGGTAATTAGCAACAGTTTTCCGAAATTTGTAATGGACATATCCATTACAAATTAGTAACGGGTGTACCCATTCCAAATCATAAAACCTGTCTATTAATAATTTACCCATATGGTGTAGTGTGGGAGAGGTACTTGGGATAGTTTCCGCTGGACATAAGCATCCTATTTGTATGAGATTACTTGCAATGGAAGTTTCTTTATGGAGAAGGCTTGCCAAGTGGGTAATCTACTTCTACTAGGATTAGGCAAGGTATTCTATATAAATCGGAACCTATACATGGTGGAGATAATTTGTGTAGTCATTGGCTCACCATGTGAGGGATGTCACCTTTTGGTATATCTATAGAGAGAATATAAAAGTGGTGGCTACGACCATGGTGTCGATCCTTGGTGGAGGGGAGAGTAACTGATGAATCCTGAGAGGTGACGAAGAGAGTAATCGTTATGTCCTCGTGTGCAGGAGCTCTTCATAGCTCAAGTGGTTAGCCCGGATGGAGGCTTTATACTAGGTGAGTTAGAATATAAATGTCCATTCACGTGTGAGAGAACTCGGAAAAGTGTTTAGAGTGAGAGTTGATAGTTGCATGTAATCATTGTTGATCAGTAAAATAGTAGTCATTCCTTGGGGGTGGATGTAGGCATGATTGGCCGAATCACGTTGAAATCTTTTCTTGTGTTGATTATTCTTGTTATATATTCTATCTTGCTCTTTCTATTAGTTTCATGGGAATTATTTTGAATGTGAATTTATCTTGGGGTGCCCACCCGCACAACACCAACATTATGAGGATTCTACTTCTATATTTTTACTGAAAAAAAAAGAAAAAAAAAAGGAAAAGAATACAACTCTTTTCATTATTGAAAAATTAACCCTTACCAGTGCATTTATAGACCCAAATAAAGTAGATGACATAGCTAATGTCCAAGTGCATAAGAAAAAAGGTATGATTATGAAGAGGCACTACACAGATATACAAAGTAAAGACACTTGCATATACTTAAAAGACTATAGATATACAAAGTTCTTTTGATCTCTTCCAAGAAAAAGTCAACACAGGTGCCAATCGACGAATAAAAATGGGCTACTCTAATTCAGTTTCTTTGGCCCCCTTTTTTCTCCCTTTTCCATTTTGGTGGCTTTCCAAATTTTCGAACGAACCAAAAATGATATCTCTTGGTCAGAATGTTCCCAACAATGACCCGACAATTGTCCCACCTAGATAACCCAAGCTTATGATGATCCAGTCTAGTATACTGGCAAAATCCGAATCCTCATCTTTGGAGACTGAAGTGGGTGATTGTAATTGCACTTTATTCCCACATTTCTTCGACAAAGGTTCTCCACATAACCCAGAATTTCCATCAAATGACTTGTTTTCGAATGTACCAAATTGATTTCCTCATGGTATCGGCCCGGTGAGATGGTTATGGGAGACATTAAAAACTTCAAGAAATGTGAGCTACACTAGTTGCTCAGGGATATATCCTGAGAGCTCATTTTGGGAAAGGTCCAACGATTCTAGTGCAGTAAGGTTCCCCAAGCATGTAGGAATCGGACCTATAAATCATTGTCAAATTGTGAATAGGTTTATCAAAAGTGTGAATCTTGATTCATATTCAATTGTGAGTCGTTAGATGAACTCCTTTTAGAAAATAAGAAAATCAAATAAATGCATTGCGTACTTGTAAAAACACATGCACAATACTTGAAATGAACAAAACAGTGATTTTATACTACTTTCATGTAAAATTAAAGCTCAAAATGTTGAAAGCTTTCCACAGAAAAAATTAGAATTTTTAAAGTTGTTAACACCCATCTAATCTTAAAGCTTAAGTTGTTAGAGAAGGTATAACTAAAGTATTCATACTCTTAGCATGCATGCCCCCTTACGTATGACCAGACTTTCTTTGAAGGGCCAAACACGTGCATATTTTATAAAAGGGGCTTCGACCATAGCCCCCTTCAATAAAACCCTTCAAAGCTAAAACTCATGCTACTTTCTTTAACTCAGTAAGTCAATTTTATGTCTAAAGAACTTCAAATTGCTATGACTTTTTTTTTCTACAAGTCCCCTTTTTTTTGTAAAATTTGATGTTTTGGAATCAGCAAAATGAGATCTATCAATCGGGATCAACATTGACCATGAAATACTGGGAAAAAAAAAACTAAAAACTAAACAAATATGAAAAACTGTATTTTTTTGCATAAATATAACAAAAACATATTCCTTTCATAAAATTGGCACCATAGGTGCATAGATCTCGAAAAAAATATAGAGAATAAAAAAAAATACTAAAAAGACTAAAAAACGATTGAGTTATGGTGGTTTAAAGCTGACTGATAATATTATTACTATCTGTCAAAACGGATAATATTATATGTTTTGACAGATAAAAAAAAAAATCAGATTCCAAATTACTTTCTTTTGTACAATTTTCAACTCCATTGTGTAGATATAAAAGAAATGCATAAAAGAAAAAATCACTGAAAAAGGCTAAAAAAAAACGAGTGAGTTATGGTGGTTTAAAGTTGACCGATAATATTAATATTATCTATCAAAACTGATAATATCATCTGTTCTGACAGATAAAATCAAAAACTGAGGTTCTAAATTACTTTTTTTTGTACAACTTTCAACTCCATTGTGTAGATCTCAATAAAATACATGAAACAAAAAAACAAAAAAGTAAAAACATTCAAAAGGCTAAAAAAACGAGTGAGTTATGGTGGTTTAAAGTTGACAGATAATATTATTCTCATCCGTCAAAACAAATAATATCATATGTTTTTATAGATAAAATAAAAAAGTGAGGTATCAACTTACTTTCTTTTGTACAATTTTCAACTTCATTATGTAGATCTCGAAAAAGTACATGAAATAAAAAAAATCACTCAAAAAGGCTTAAAAAAAATGAGTGAGTTATGGTGGTTTAAATTTGACAATTAAAATTAATCTCATCTATCAAAACAGATAATATCATCTGTTTTGATAGATAAACTAAAAAAATGTGATTCCAACTTACTTTATTTTGCACAACTTTCAACTTCATTGCATATATCTCGAACAAAAAAAAAATCACTCAAAGGCTAAAAAATGAGTGAGTTATGGTGGTTTAAAGTTGACAGATAAAATCAAAAACTGAGATTCCAAATTAGTTTCTTTTGTACAATTTTCAACTTCATTGCGTAGATCTCGAACAAAAAAATCACTCAAAAAAGCTAAAAAAATGAGTGAGTCATTGTGCTATAAAGTTGACAAATAATATTAATATTATCTGTCAAATAATATCATCTGTTTTGATAGATAAAATAAAAAACTGAGGTTACAAATTACTTTCTTTTGCACAATTTTCAACTCCATTGCGTAAATCTCCAAGAAATATATGAAATCAAAAAAAAAAAAAATTCACTCAAAAGGCTAAAAAATGAGCGAGTTATGGTGGTTTAAAGTTGATAGATAATATTGCCTTAACCATCTGTTCTAGCGAGGGGCTTTTTACAAAATTCAAAAAGTAGCGAGGGGCTTTTTAAAAAATAGCCAAATCGTGCGAGTTTTTGAATAATGCACTTAATTTTAAAGGGTCTATGACCTAATATCCCTTTTATAAATTAGGGTGATGGCAAGGATTTACGTTAGACAACCATATATTTTAACCATAGGACCTTCGCCTGCTCTGATTCCTTATAGACAACCATATACTCTAAAAGCTTAAGCTGTTAGAGATGGTGTAACTCATGTATTTATACTCTCAACAAAGTCAAAATTATGGATATTAAATTAAAAATTGTATGGAATTGTATGAATCTCAAATCAACACGTATCAATCGAATGTAACTAAAAATATTACCTGTAAGAGCATTATTGGAAAGGTTGAGCAACCGAAGCCCCTTGAGGACTCCAATCAATTCTGGGATACACCCTTTAAACTTGTTGCCTGAGAGATCAACGGCTTTGAAGTCACTTTGGATATTGTAATATAACATGTCAGCTCCTTTGTTTATGATTCTCATAGAGTTACTAAAATTTGGGCCTATGGTATAAGGTGGTTTTACTGGTGTCTTTAAATAATTCAACTTTCCTACGTCCTCCTGAACTATCATTTCACTCCAAATTTGAAAGTACTTTAATGGTAACTCACCACTAAAGTCATTCCAAGATATGTCCAAGATTTGAAGCTTAGGGAAATCAAACTTTGATAATGGACCTTCTATTTCACCATGGAATTGATTAGATTTGAGATCCGAAATCTTCATCTCTGGGATTGTTCTAAGCCAAAATGGAAAAATGTCATCAAATTGATTGTTTCCAAGATAAAGATACTCTAACATTTTGCTTCCATTGTTGTATGGCTGGGGAACTGTTCCGTGGAAACTGTTATCTCGTAAAAGCAATATTGATAGGGAATCACTGAAGTTGCCCATACACTGTGGGAGTGTTCCATTCAAGTAGTTGTTCGATAGGGCAAGGTTAGATAGAGAACCCAATTTGCATATTAATGTTGTATGTCAAGCTTTTTTTTGTAACTTTATTATTATAAACTTTTTAATTACCATTAAATTAATCTGGTCCAAGTCAATTAAACCGATGACCTATCCACTTGGTCACATTACCGGGTTAAGATTCGAGTTGGTTTTTATAACTATGCCATTATGTAGATGAAGATTATCATTTCTGTACAACCAACTATTGGAATTTGGCTTAAATTTCTCATAGTGGAATCTAGCTTGAGAGAGCTGCTCGAGCGAGGTTGTGAAGCTTTGGAGACAGAAATTGCACTCGCTTAGGTACCGTGCAAGTAAGGCACCACTAGAGCAAGCCACTAGAGCGAAAACGGTGATTATGTGCAAGAATCAACTTTCCTAATCCGAGTAGGAGAGGTATTTGGAATGTATACCACAGGACATAAGCTTCCTATTTGTATGAGATTACTTGTAATGGAAGTTTCTTTGTGGAGAAGGCTTACGGCCATATGGGTAATCTACTTCTACCAAGATTAGGCAATGTATTCTAGATAAATCGGAACCTATATATGGTGGAGATAATTTATATGGTCATTGGCTCACCAAGAAAGGTGTGTCTCTTGGCTCACCATGTGAGGGATATCGTCTTTTGGTATATCTACAGAGAGAAAGAAAACTCAGAGGGAATATAAAAGTGGTGGCTATGGCCATGGTGTCGATCCTTGGTGGAGGGGAGAGTAACCGGTGAATCCTGAGAGTTGACAGAGAGAGTAATCGATATGTCATCATGTGCAGGAGCTCTTGCAGCTCAAGTGGTTGGCCCAAATGGAGGCTTTATACTAGATGAGTTAGAATATAAATGTCCATTCACGTGTGAAAGAACTCAGAAAAGTGTTTAGAGTGAGAGTTGGCTTGTAATCATTATTGATCAATAAAAGAGTAATCGTTCCTTGGGGGTGGATGTAGGCATGATTGGCTGAACCCCGTTGAATTATTTTCTTATGTTGATTATTCTTGTTGTGGATTCTATCTTGCTCTTGCTGTTAGTTTTGTGTGAATTATTTTAAATGTGAAATGATCTTGAGTTGCCCACCCGCACAACACCAACATTGTGAGGATTCTACTTCTAAATTTTCATCGAAAAAAAAAGGAAAAGAATGCAGCTCTTTTCATAACTGAAAAATTAACACTTACCCGTGCATTTATAGACCCAAATAAAGTACATGACATAGCTAATGTCCTAAGTGCATAAGAAAAAAGTATGATAATGAAGAAGCACTACATAGAGATACAAAATAAAGACACTTGCATGTACTTAAGAGACTATAGATACACAAAGTTCTTTTGATCTCCTCCAAAAAAAAGTCAAACACAAGTGCCAATCCACGAATAAAAATGGGCTACTCTAATTTAGTTTCTTTGGCCCCCTTTTTTCGCCCTTTTCCATTTTGGTGTCTTTCCAAATTTTTGAATGAACCAAAAATGATATCTCTTGGTCAGAATGTTCCCAACAATGACCCCGATAACTGTCCCACCTAGATAACCCAAGGTTATGATGATCCAGTTTAGTTTACTAGGAAAATTCGAATCCTCATCTTCGAAGGTTGAAGTGGGTGATGGTAATTCTACTGTATTCCCACATTTCTTCGACAAAGGTTCTCCACAAAACCCTGAATTTCCATCAAATGAATTGTTTTCGAATGTACCAAATTGATTTCCTCGGGGTATCGGCCCGGTGAGATGGTTATGGGAGACGTTAAAAACTTCAAGAAATGTGAGTTGGAATATTCGTTGCTCAGGGATATGTCCTGAGAGCTCATTGTGGGAAAGGTCCAATGATTCAAGTGCAGTAAGGTTCCCCAAGGATGTAGGAATCGGACCTATAAATCGTTGTCAAATTGTGAATAGGTTTGTCAAAAGTGTGAATCTTGATTCATATTGAATTGTGAGTCATTAGATGAACTCATTTTAGAAAATAAGAAAATCAAATAAATGCATTTCGTACTAGTAAAAACACATGCACAATACTTGAAATGAACAAAACAGTAATTTTATACTACTTTCATGTAAAATTATAGCTCAAAATGTCGAAGCTTTCCACAGAAGTTGTTAACATGCATTCATCTAGGTATAACTAAAGTATTCATACTCTTAGCATGCATGCCCCTCTCGTATGACCAAACTTTCTTTGAATGGCCAAAACACATGCATATTTTATAAAGGGGGCTTCGGCCATAGCCCCCTCAAATAAAACCCTTCAAAGCTAAAACCCATGCTACTTTCTTTAACTTATTAGGTCATTTTTATGTCTAAACAACTTCAAATTACTGTAATTGTTGTTTTACAAGTCTGTTTCTCATAAAATTTGATGTTTTGTAATCAGCAAAATGAGATCTATACACCAAGATCAACATTGACCATGAAATACTTGAAAAAAACTAAAAACTAAACAAATCTGTAAACTAAATATTTTTTTGCATAAACATATATAACAAAAACATATTCCTTTCATAAAATTGGCACCATAGGTGCATAGATCACGAAAAAATATAGGGAATAAAAAAATTAATCATTGAAAAAGGCTAAAAAAATGAGAGAGTTATGGTGGTTTAACGTTGACAGATAATTAATATTATCTGTCAAAACTGGTAATATTATGTCTTGACAAATAAAATCAAAAAACGAGGTTCCAATTACTTTCTTTTGTACAATTTTCAAATCCATTGCGTAGATCTCGAAGAAATACATGAAATAAAAAATAAATAACTCAAAAAAGCCAAAAAAAAAAAAAAAAACGAGTGAGTTAGGGTGGTTTAAAGTTGACAGATAATGTTAATATTATCTGTCAAAATAGATAATATCATTTGTTTTGATTGATAAAATCAAAAACTGAGATTCCAAATTACTTTCTTTTGTACAACTTTCAACTTCATTGCGTAGATCTCAAAGAAATACATGAAATAAAAAATAAAATAAAAACAACACTCAAAAGGCTAAAAAACGAGTGAATTATGGTGGTTTAAAGTTGACAGATAATATTAATCTCATCTGTCAAAACATATAATATCATCGGTTTTTACGGATAAAGTTTAAAAAAAAAAAGGTTTCAAATTACTTTCTTTTGTACAACTTTCAACCCCATTAGGTAGATCTCGAAAAAATATACATGAAATAAAATAAAATAAAATAAAAATTAAGAAATAAATAAAAAATCACTCAAAAAGCTTAAGCTATTAGAGAATGTGTAACTAAAGTATTTATACTTCCAACAAAGTCAAAATTATGGATATTAAATTAAAAAGCATATCAAATTGTATGAATCTCAAATCAACCCCATGAGTAACTAACAATAATATTACCTGTAAGAGCATTATTTGAAAGGTTGAGCAACTGAAGGCTGAAGCCCCTTGAGTACTCCAATCAATTCTGGAATACTCCCTTTAAACTTGTTGCCTGAGAGATCAACGACATTGAAGTTACTTTGGATCTTGTCATAAAACATGTCAGCTCCTTTGTTCATGATTCTCATAGAGTTATTAAAATTAAATGTGGCCGAGTTTATTGGTGTCTCTAAATAATTTGACTTTCCTACGTCCTCCTGAACTTTCATTTCACTCCAAATTTGAAAGTACTTTAATGGTAACTCACCACTAAAGCCATTCCAAGATAAGTCCAAGATCTTGAGCTTAGGGAAATCAAACTTTGATAATGGACCTTCTATTTCACCATGGAATTGATTAGATTTGAGATCAAGAATCTTCATCTCTGGGATTGTTCCAAGCCAAAATGGAAAAATGTCATTAAATTTATTGTTTCCAAGATAAAGATACTCTAACATTTTGCAATTGGCCAAAGATCTTGGTACTGGCCCCTCCAAATGATTTTGACTTAAGTCAATCAGCTTCAAATTGCTTCGATTGTTGTATGGCTGGGGAATTGTGCCTTGGAAACTGTTGTCTCGCAAAACCATTATTGATAGGGAGTCACTGAAGTTGCTGATACACTGTGGGAGTGTTCCATTCAAGGAGTTGTTCGACAGGTCAAGGTTAGATAGAGAACTCAACTTGCATATTAATGGTGGAATCTCTCCTGTTAGGAAGTTTGACCTTAGCACCAAAGTTGTCAAAGTTCTTCTACCGATATCGCAGGAACGTCGGGAACTCACTTATTAAGTTGCACCCTTGGAGTTCTAAAAGCTTCAACTGTGGTAGAGTACCATTGATAATCACCGTGGTGGTCAATGACAACTTGTTATAGGCTAGTATGAGAAAAGTGAGATTTTTTAACATCAGAAACATCTATACATCCATTGTGTCATTCAAGTTATTCATATATAGATAAAGCACAGTAAGATTGTTGAGCTTGAATATTGATTTGGGATTGGACCGTACAAACTGTTGAAATTAGGAAATAATATATTAGTATCAATCTACATTTATTGGTCATGTTGACCATTTTGATTATTTCCTTTTTCTTTTTATTCCCTCTTTATTCTCTTTATTCTCTTTCCTTTTTACTGCTCTTATGTTTGCTATATAAGATGTACATACAGTGATAATAATATTATCCCTTTCTCTGCATTCTTTTTGGTATCAGAGCCGCAAGGAAAAAAAAAAAAAAAACCTAATCTATCCTCCTCCTCTCTCTCCTCTGCGCCAGACCTTCAACACCACCACCACCTGCGCCAACCCTTCCAGCTTCTACCCAGCATTTGCCGCAGGTCCTAGCCTTCCCTCACCTGTGGCGCACCCACCAGGCCACTCAGCTTGGTCCAGCAGCCACTCGGATGCCTCTCTTGCTCGTCTCGGGCCTATTTGTGATGTATTAGAGCATTCTCGTGCTCTCTGTCTCCAGTCTGGGCAACCGAGTCTCCGGTTGCCCCCGTCGTCATTCGCCGAGTGTCCGGCTGTGATCACTGTTGTTGCCGATATTGGTTTTTATTCCAGCAAGTCTACATCTCTTCATATCATTTTTTGGGTATTCTTCATAGCATCATGACTTCTCCTCCTGATTATGATCAGCTTCAGTCTCAGATTGCTCAGCTTCAGTCACGCTTGGAGTTGGGTACGTCAGTCTCATCTTCTTGTCCTACAGCTACCCTTGCTACAGGTACATCCATCGCTCTCTATGGTAAGTCAGAACATCCCACTTGGATTCTGGATTCTGGGGCAAGTAATCATATGACTGGTGAGGCTTCCACTTTCACATCTCCGTTTACTTCTATTCATCAATCTGTCCGTATTGCTGATGGATCTTCCATCCCTATCCAGAGTCAGGGTGATGCTCAATTATCCCCAGACATCACTCTTACATCTGTCTATTTTGTCCCTAATTTTGCCTATAATCTTCTCTCTGTTCATCGCATTGCAAAGGATCATAATTGTGCTGTCGTGTTCTTACCTAAGTCGTGTTACTTGCAGGACCTGACTTCGAAGAAAATTTTTGGCAGGGGGTATGAGCGTGATGGCCTCTATTACTTTGGTGATCCTCCGTCTTTAGGAGGGCTGTCATCCAGCCTACAAGCTTCTATTTTGACTACTTCTAATAATTCTGTCTTGCCCGATTCTAATAAATATGATTTTTCTCTTCAAACATTGGACTTATGGCATGCTCGTTTAGGACATGTAAATTTTCAGTACTTATGTTGGTTATTTCCTCCGTTGAATAAAGCGTGCAAAGACTTTAATTTCAAATGTGTGGTCTGTGAATTGTCAAAACATACTCACACTTCTTATATTCCCCGCATGCATAGAGCACCCAGTGCCTTTGATCTTATTCATTCAGATGTTTGGGGACCCTCACCTGTCATTGCTCTATCTCAACACCATTATTATGTCACGTTTACTGATGACTATACTCGTTGTACTTGGGTTTATCTTATGAAGAAAAAATCTGAAGTTTTCTCTCATTTTAGAAATTTTCTTCAAATGATTAAAACTCAATTTCATACTGTGGTGCGTAATATTCGGTCTGATAATGGTAGAGAATATATTACTAATGAATTTCGGGCCGAACTTAAGAAAGAGGGAATTCTTCAACAACTCACTTGTCCTTACACCCCCGAACAAAATGGGGTGGCCGAACGTAAAAATCGTCATCTTATGGCTATGGTTAGGTGTCTCTTACGTGGTATGGATGTTCCTAAGTTTTTTTGGCATTTTGCTGTCCTTACTGCTACTTACCTTATTAATCGTACTCCTAGCCGTATTCTACAAGGCCAGGCCCCGCTTCATGTCCTTAAGCCTGGTAGTACACTCTTTCCCATTGTTTCCCGGGTTTTTGGGTGCACTTGTTTTGTCCAAAATCGCAGCCCTACACGTACAAAACTTGATGATAAGGCTGTTCGGTGTATTTTTCTAGGGTATTCCACCATGTCCAAAGGATATCGTTGCTATGATCCTGTCACACGTCACTTGTACCACCCCTTGGATGTCACTTTTTTGGAAACAGTTCCTTTTTTTCCAGGTGCTTCTTCCTCTCTGGAAACTCCAATAGAGCATATTGTGGATGATGTCTCAGTCCTTCCTCATCCTGTGCCTATTCTTGAATTACCCAGTGACTCTTTGCCTCCGGTCCTTACAACTGACCCGTTACAAGTGTACTCTCGTCGTCCGCGCGCTCCAGACCCCATGCCAAACATCTTCTCCGGAATCAGGTATCTCATCTCCTCCTTTAGTTTCTGATGTTGCTCCTTCTCGTTATCCTACTCGTATTCGTCATCCTCCTTCACGTTATATTCTTTCGAGTAGTACTAACCATCCAATTTCTAAGTATGTCTCTTATCAGGGTCTGTCAAAACCATTTGGCTCATTTGTTAGTGCAGTTGATTCTGTCTCCATTCCTCGCAATGTTCATGAAGCTCTCCAGAATCCAAAGTGGGTGGCCGCTATGAAAATAGAAATGAGTGCTCTTCAGGATAATCAAACTTGGGAACTTGTCTCTCTCCTGGATGGTGAACGTACAGTTGGTTGTAAGTGGGTTTTCAGTGTTAAGTATATGGCAGACGGCACCATTGACCGATATAAGGCCCGTCTTGTGGCTAAAGGCTTCACACAAGTTCCAGGTAAGGATTTCGGGGCTACTTTTGCTCCGGTTGCTAAACTGACCACAGTTCGGCTTCTTGTTTCTCTTACTGCTTCCTATTCTTGGCCTCTTCATCAGCTTGATGTCAAGAACGCGTTTCTTAATGGTGATTTGTCTGAAGTCATCTACATGGATCCCCCTCCTGGTTTTCGTGCTCAGGGGGAGTATTCGGGGAAAGTTTGTCGCCTCTGAAAATCTCTCTATGGATTAAAGCAGTCTCCTCGTGCTTGGTTTATCCGTTTCAGTGAAGTGGTACTTACTATGGGTTTTATACGGTGCCACTCAGATCACACATGTTTTCTTCGTCGTAACTCCCAAGGGAAGTGTATTATTATCTCAGTTTATGTCGATGATATTATTATTACGGGTGATGATGCTTCAGGTATTTTTCAAGTAAAGCATGATCTCGGGGTGTCATTTGATATTAAAGATTTGGGTCCTCTAAGATATTTCCTTGGTATTGAAGTAGCTCGCTCACGCCATGGTATCTCTTTATCTCAGCGAAAGTATGCTTTGGATCTCCTTCAGGATACTGGTATGCTTGGGTGTAGACCAGCCTCTTCCCTTATGGATCCAAACGTGAAGTTATCTACTGAGTTGGGGGAGTTATTACCTGATCCCTCAGTATATCAGCGCCTTGTGGGTCGTCTCATCTATTTGACGAACACAAGACTAGATTTGACATTTGCTGTAAGTGTTGTGAGTCAGTTTATGCACTCACCTCGGACCTCTCATTTGGATGCTGTGTATCATATTCTCAGATATCTTAAGACTTGTCCGGGTTTTGGTCTATTCTTTAAGACAGGAATACAGTCAGGTCTTTCCTGTTTTACTGATGCAGATTATGCAGGTTCGAAAAGCGATAGACGTTCCACTTCTGGTTTGTGTCCTTTTCGTGGTGATCACCTAATATCGTGGAAAAGCAAAAAATAGGCAGTTGTCTCCCGTTCTTCTGCTGAAGCCGAGTATCGTGCCATGGCCCAGGGGACGTGTGAGCTACTTTGGCTCCGTTCTATTCTTGTCGAGTTGGGGTTTCCTGTGAAGGACTCATCTACATTGTTTTATGATAATAAGTCGGCTATCATGTTATCATCCGACTTCGTCCTTCATGAGAGAACAAAGCACATAGAAGTTGATATTCACTTCATTCGTGAGAAAGTTAAGACCAGAATTATCTCACCAAGATTTGTCACCTCACGTGAACAAATAGCAGACATGTTCACTAAGTCTATTGGTCCTGGTCTTCTTAAGTCATCTCTTCGCAAGCTAGGGCTAGTCGATATATTCGCCCCAGCTTGAGGGGGAGTGTTGAAATTAGGAAATAATATATTAGTATCAATCTACATTTATTGGTCATGTTGACCATTTTGATTATTTCCTTTTTCTTTTTATTCCCTCTTTATTCTCTTTATTCTCTTTCATTTTTACTGCTCTTATGTTTGCTATATAAGATGTACATACAGTGATAATAATATTATCCCTTTCTCTACATTCTTTTCAAACCATTTTGGTCAAGAGCAAGCACAGTTAATTGGGTGAGGTTTCCGAGCCAATTTTGGGTGTGTCATATATATATATATATATATATATATTATAAAGGTTCAAAGATTTTCTAAAGAGGACCACCTCTATTTATTAAAGAGAGGACCTCTGTTTTGGCCATTGGATTGTGTTCAAAAACTGTGAAATGACAAAACTGCCATTAATGAAAACACGATCCGACGGCCAAAACAGAGGTCCTCTCTTTAATAAAGAAAGGACGCCCTCTTTATAGCCTGACTGTATAAAGGTTACATTAAAGTAACAATTTAGTTCAGTATGTAAGGTAGAAAGAAAATTTTCTGTAGTGAATTTTCCGGGTTCTGACAATACACTAGAGTTGCCATGATGCTTCTGTATCGTAGACTATTTTTAATACAGTGTCATCCCGAGAAACCTCATATTAGGTGCAGAGAATCGAGAAACCTCTCTAGGATGACACCATATCTTAGGCTATTGTTAATATGCTATGGTTCTGTTAGGATGATAGACATATATAGTTAGAGAACGAAAAAGAAAAATTAAGAAAAATAATTTCCATCATTTCGTTAATACGAATTATAATCAATCAAATGGGAATGAATTTTTTTTTTGCAAATAACCTTTTCTGTTTTTTCAGATCATTTCCCTTCACTGTTCCTTGAATTCATAAAAATTTTGATTTCCTTTTTATATTCTTTTTCCTTCTCTATATGTGCAAGCCAAAGGAGACTCAAGGGAGTCAACCAAACCTTCTAGAAAGCAAGTAAATGATATAACCGAATGCCCCAATTTTACCAAATTTTAGTTCATTATGGGACCTTATTGCTTGGATGAGTCTCTGAAGAAATGATGAACCAAACATTTGGTGTAAATTCTTATAAGAGAGTTTCCATGGCCCTGGCGGCAAGTTTGGGATTCTCCTATCAGAGTAAGACTTTTTTACAACCATGAAGAGGAAGAGTAGGAATGTGAAGATGAAAAGAAAGGAGGGAAATTGAAGCATCATTAAAATTGGAGTTTGCTTTATATGGAGTCTTAAGTTTGGTATAGAGAGGTATCCATCTTTGTCTAGCACCTTGATCTCGAAGTTTAATTGCAAAAACAAGCAACAATTATTTCATATGTACGTTTATAAATGTAAAGGGAATGTTTTAGATATAGATTTAGTCTATGGCAAGATTTTTCCAAAAGAGTGAGGTATGGATAGCCAAACGTTTAAGGTTGGGGTTTGATGTAAACAAGAAAGCTATGCTTTCCAAACTTGTATCCCATAGGTGACTCCCAAACCATGTGGCCTAGCATTAGTCTTTTACTATTTTACTCTAACATTAGCAAGATGTTATTTTTACTGCACAACAGAAATGTCAAAAGATTAGACAAACCTTTTCTCTCTTATAATCCGTCCACTTTTGCATGAATTCAAATTTTTGGGCTTGGAGGGAAGGCGCATCCCTCCCCTCTTCCTTTCCATCCTCTCTTCCATCCACCTCTCTCCTTCCATCCCCTCTTCTCTCATACCAAATGTAGCATTACTGTGTGCCTTTCTTTTAATTACTTCATTAAATCCATGAACCAAATAGAGCCTTAGCTGCCACTCAATTGTTATTGCAATAACAATGTTTGCGTTTCAGTTTTAAGATTTCTACGACAAAATGCTTAATCTGCCACTGTTTAGAAGAAGATTGTCATTTCTATACAACCAACATTTTGAGGACTCTACCTATATAATTTCACTGGGGAAAAACAAACAGCCCTTTTCAAAATTGGAAAATAAACTCTGCGAGTAGATTCACAAACGAAAACTATGTACATGACATAGCGAATGTCCAAGTGCACAAGAAAAAGATAAGATGAAGCAGTATATAGAAATACAAAATATCGACGTATGTGTATACTTAAAACACTAACAAATACAAATTTCTTTTGATCTCCTGTAGAAAAAGTCTTCATCGGCCCAATAAATCCACCTCGAATTCAGTTTCTTCTGCCGCCTTTTTTAGCCCTTCTCCATTTCGGCTGATTTCCAAATTTTCGTACAAACCAAAGATGATACCTCGTGGTCAGAATGTGCCCAATAACTACCCCAACAACTGTCCCACTTAGATAACCCAAGCTTATGATGATCCAATCTAGTTTACTAGGAAAATCCGAATCTTCATCTTTAAAGGTTGAAGTGGGTGATGGTATTTCCACCGAATTCCCACATTTCTTCGACAAAGGTTCTCCACATAATCCTAAATTTCCATCAAATGAGCTGTTTTCAAATGTACCAAACTGATTTCCTCGTGGTATACGCCCGGTGAGATGGTTATGGGAGACATTAAAAACTTCAAGAAAAGTGAGTTGTACTAGTTGCTGAGGGATATCTCCTGAGAGGTCATTTTGAGAAAGGTCCAATGATTCAAGTGCTGTTAGATTCCCTAAGGATGTGGGCAGGGGGCCTGTAAATTATTGTCAAACCGTGAATTGGTTTACCGAAATTATGAATCTTGAGTAACATTAAATTGTGAGTCAAGAGATGCACTTCTTTTAGACAATAAAAAATCCCAAAATATACTTGTAAGTACTATTTATCAATACATATGCATAATACTTTAAATGAACAAAATAACAATTTAACACTAGTTTAATGTTATATTAAAGCTTATAATGTTTAAAGTTTTCTACTTAAAACTTAAAACTTCTAAGTTCAAATTAAGAATTGTAATGAATGGTGAAACATATCAAATTGTATGAAACTCAAATTGACTTGTATGAATTGACCGACTCAAAACAAAAATACCTGCAAGAGCATTATTCGAAAGGTTGAGCAACCGAAGCCCCTTGAGTACTCCAATCGATTCTGGAATCTTCCCTTTGAATTTGTTGCCTGAGAGATCAATGGCCTTGAAGACACTTTGGATCCCCTTGTAAAACCTTTCAGCTCCTTTGTTAGTTATCGTCATTGTGTACCTATATTCTAAGGTACAGTGGTAATTCCCAATTCTCACCTCTACTATTGTCTCTGCATAATTTGACTCTGTTATGTTCTCCTGAACTTTCATGTCACTCCAAATTTGAAAGTACTTCACTGGTAACTCACCACTAAAACTATTCCAAGAGATGTCAATGATTCGAAGCTTGGGGAAATCAAAATTTGTTAATGGGCCTTCTATGTTACCGTGAAACTTATTATATCTCAGAACTAGAATCTTTATCTGTGGGATTGTTCCAAGCCAAAATGGAAACGCATCATCAATTTGATTGTTTCCAAGATTAAGCTGCTCCAATATTTTGCAATTGGCCAAAGATCTTGGTACTGGTCCATCCAAGTGATTTTGACTTAAGTCAATCACCTTCAAATTGCAACTTTCACTGTATGCTTGAGGAATGGTGCCATGGAAATTGTTGTTTTGCAAACGAATTACTGTTAGGGAGTCACTAAAGTTGCTCAAACACTGGGGAATTGTTCCGTTCAAGTTGTTGTCCGACAAGTCAAGGATAAACAGTGAACTGAACTTGCAGAATATTGGTGGAATCTCTCCGGTCAATGAATTGTTGGAGATCCAATAAACAACGATGGAGAATGGTGGGATGGGAAGTGATCCGCGAAGCAAGTTCCCACTAAGGACAAAATCCCTCAAACTAAGCCATGGAAGAACAAGTCGAGGTTGCTCAAATCCTGTTAGGAAATTTTCTTGTAGCTTTATAATTTTCAATGTTGTTTTTCCTATATTCCAAAACCATTTTGGAATAAGACCGTGAATATTGTTGTTACTAAGGTCTAGCAACTCCATTTGGTCTTGATATTGTAGGAATTTTGGGAAATTACTTAAGTTGCACCTAGAGAGTACTAAGGTCTGGAACTTTGGAAATGTACCATTTGTACTCCCCATGGTCAGCGATGACAACTTGTTTCCACTTAGGTCGAGACTAGCAGGACTTTTGGGCATGAAAAACTTATTTATTTCCATTGTGCCAGTCAATCCATTATATTGAAGATAAAGATAAGTTAATTGGGTGAGGTTTCGAAGCCAAGATGGAATCTCACCAGTAAGATAATTATCTGAAAGGTCCAACAAAGTTAGTTGGGTCATATTCTGAAGAGAAGATGGGATAACACCATATAGATTGTTCGTCCGCAGGTGTAAGTATGTGAGTTTGGTTTGCTTCCCAATCCAAGACCATGTGCCGCTGCTGAAATTGTTGTAAGCAAGTGATAAGAAATAGAGTTGGGTTAGATTAGCCAATGAAGAAGGGATTTGATCACCTGTGAGATGATTTTCTGAAAGGTCAAGAACAGTGAGCTTAATGAGGCTTCCAACAGAAAAAGGGATTTGGCCTATAAAATGATTTTCTGCAAGGATAAAATAAGAGAGGTTGATGAGATTACCAACAGAAAAAGGGATTTGACCTATAAAATGATTTGCCGCAAGGTCAAGAACAGTAAGATTGGTGAGATTACCAATAGACAAAGGGATTTGGCCTATAAAATGATTTTCTGCAAGGATAAAATAAGAGAGGTTGATGAGATTACCAACAGAAAAAGGGATTTGACCTATAAAATGATTTGCCGCAAGGTCAAGAACAATAAGATTGGTGAGATTACCAATAGACAAAGGGATTTGGCCTATAAAATGATTTGTTGAAATGTTAAAATAAGTGAGATTGATGAGATTACCAACAGAAAAAGGGATTTGACCTGAAAACTGACAGTTACTCATATCCAGCCATTTCAAGTACTCAAGATTACCAATAGATTTGGGAAGTTTCCCAGTGAAATTCGTGTTAGCGAGTCTTAAATCTTCCATGAGACTACCATGCTGAAATTCTGGTAAATATCCGGTGAGATTTGGATTGAATTGTACGCTCAGAAAACTCAATTTTGGTAGTGAAAAAATGCCACTTGGGAAATTACCAAACAGACCACAATCTCTTAGATAAAGAACAGAAAGGGAAGACAAATTTGCCATGGTTTCAGGTACAGTTGAAGATATGTTCACACCACCAAGACCAAGTACTTGAAGGTTTGTTAAGTTTTCAACTAAATTACTCAGACTTGGTTTTTCAAGTTTCAAGAGATTTCGAGAAAATGGGTCATCAGCATTGGAATAAAGATTAAGAAAAGCCAACTTGGGAAGCTCTAATAATTCTGATGGAATTTGCCCGAAAAATGACGATGCTGATAGATCAAGACTCTGAAGGTGGACAAGATTGCGAATCTCAGAAGGAATTTGAGAGTAATTAAAGTGGTTAAAGGATAGATCAAGATTCTGAAGGTGGACAAGCTTGAAAAGGGTACTACTGGAATTGATTGAACCATAGAGTAAACTGCAACTGAGGTCGAGGCCTATCACATGACCGGTGTGGTTGTCACACTCGACCCCATCCCATGAGCAGCAATTACCGTTTTCTCCTTCAAGGCTCCATGAAAAAACCTTTGGATAGGCAGAAGAACAATACTGGGAAGCGTATTTATTGATGAAAAAGCTTTGCTTGAATTGCAACAAGGCAGTGCTTTCATCATCATGGCACAGTTGCTGCAACGAAGACGAAGAGTGAGCCAGTTTAGTAAAATTAGAACCGGAGAGGAAGAAGAAAAAGTGCATTAAAATAAAGAAATACAAAGATGATCCCATAGTGTCCATTTGGGTAACTTTAGCACTTTACGATGAACAAGAAACTGGGGAATTTACAAGGCCTTTTATAGACAGGATTCTAGGATAGGCACAAGTATGTCCACAAATGTGTTCTAGCTTCAAGCCTGATAGTACTGTATACTAGGGGTATTTTTGTAATTTTGACACTTTAGCATTCCTAATAACATTGACTTGAGTCTTGCATGCAATTCCAGATCCCACTACAAGTAAAATTTTCCTGCAGAAGTGGAAGAAAGGTTACGGAGAGGGTCCCACTCCTTGATGATTCTTTTGTGGAAGTGGTCTCGTTCTTGTGTAGCTAGCTGGTATAATATTTGAACAATGCTAGACCCACATAATGAATTACACACTTTTTTCATACACAGCTTTAAATATTTGTATTCTGTGTTGTATAAGTCGGGCACAAAAAAGTGTAAAAAATTCAAACAGCACAAGGTCCAAGCATATAAAGCTGTGTGTGAAAAAGGTGTGTGGTTCAATGTATTGGTCTAGCATTTTCCCTAATATTAATATTGACTCCCAAGAGTTCAAAACCAATGTGAGACACAAATGGATAGGAAAGACACTAATGTGGGGAAAACTAATTTTGATGAGAGAGAGAGAGAGAGAGGTGTTATGTAGAATTTGAGCATTTGTGTTTTGTAATTTTTGTTTTTTTTGATGAACCTCGACAGAACGAGGGGAATTATATAAAGGTAAAATCGAACAAATACACCTAGGCAGGGGACTTAATTACTAATATTCATTTTTAGTAGCAGAGGTGGGCATTTTGAAATACGTGGTTGAGTAGCATAAAACTTAGACTTAGTTATGGGTTTTTGAAACTTAGTTATTCAATGAAGTGGGGCCGTGATGTTCCTAGTTACACCTGCTGCAATTGCTTGTTAAAACTTGGACATATGTTTTTGCAAACTGTAAGTGTGACTCTATGCTATTTAAAACTTTTAAGCTATTCAAACCCCAGAAACGGAGAGTTCGGCTAGAGGCCCGGTTGAGACTGATATTTGGGGCAATTAGTTGTGAAGGACATTAGTATAAGATTTTTTTTAGTTAAGGACTATTAAGATTCTTGATTACTAAATACAAAAATATTAAGTGAAATTCCCCTTTGCATACATGAATATTAAGTGAAATTTTACTAAACCTGTACCTGAATATTAAGTGAAATTTTACTTAACTTGATATTTGAGGGACTTTTTGACAAACTAGGAATTAAATTAGACTTTAAACTCTAAACAGTTACTTCTAGAGACTTTCACATTAATTTCTATTGATTTTTTCGAGTAAAAACGAGTGAAGTTTGAGGTTGTTGGAATAATCAAATTTTTTTTTGTAAAAGCTTAGCAACCCAATACGGTGAATAATCAATCGGTCATGTTAATGATGAAATTGTTAGAGTACAAATAAGTAAATTTAATTAGCTTCAAAGTCAGTCGTAACTGATTAAAGGTTTATGCATAACTCAGAATTCGTTTAAAACTTTGTGAATATACTCTTAAAACTGAAGGCAACATTTGAAATAATTTTACACTATGCTGCATATTGAAGAAATAGTCACGTCGGTGAAATGTGATTAGCTTAATATTGTGCAAATGACCAATACAATCAACCTCTAGGCACAAATTGAAAGAACGTTTGATTTACCATTAATCAAATCTTGATTGTACCGAGATATTTAACAAGAGACAACTTGTGCATTATTCTTTGTGAGGACCGATATTTACATCGATGAGCGAGCTTTAAATATCTTCAGGTAAGTTCTCTCTTTTGGCTACTATTTATAAAATAAATAGATTGTGACATTCTCAAAGAAGTTACAGATTCTTATTCTTCTCTGTGTATTCGTATCATAGCGGAAAAAGCCCTCCATGTGAGTCTAAAACTCCTCCAAATAAAGTATACATAGGCTCAAATCCATGAACAAAAATTGGCTATTTGAATTCAGTTCTTTGCCCCTTTTTTTCTCATTCTTTTCAATTTTGGCTGCTTTCCAAATTTTCTTACAAACCAATCATGATATCTCGTGGTCACAATATCGCCAACAACTACCCCACAACTGTACCACTTAGGTAACCCAAGCTTATGATAATCCAATTGAGTTTACCAGGAAAACCCCGAATCTTCATCTTCGAAGGTCAAACTAGGTGATGGTATTCCACCAAATTTCCACATTTTTTTGGCAAAGGGTCTCCACATAGTCCTGAATTTTTGTCAAATGAGCTGTTTCTAAATGTACCAAATTGATTTCAATGTGGTATAGGCCCGATGAGATGCTTATGGGATATGGGAGACATTGAAAACTGCACGAAATGTGAGTTGTACTAGTTGCTGGGGGATCTCTCTTGAGAGTTCGTTTTGAGAAAGGTCCAATGATTCAAGTTTTGTTAGATTCCCTAAGGATGTGGGTGTGGGACCTATAAATTGTTGTGAAATCGTGAATCAAATCATGAATTGATTGCCAGGTGTTTAGTATTGCACACTTGGGTGCTCTGAGGCATATATTGGTAGTTTGAATATGTAGGCCAAATAACAATGACTTGACTTAAGTTAAAGTCTTCTTACGGAATTAAGGGATTGAAAGGGTGGTTTAAATTGATTGACAGTTCTTAGTAAAAAACGATATGGGGAATGAAGGCAGTTATCTCCCCAAATTGCGGACTTAGGGTTGGTTTTGGTTCAGATGTTTAGTAAGGGAAAAGAAAACAAAACATAAAGGAGAACAATTTTATTTGACTGGTTAATAAGGAAAACGATGAGAAAAATACAAAGGATAATAGAATCTATATTTTATACTTAAGGGTAGTTAATGTATTTAACATTATTCCTATTTCATTTTCTTGACCCAACCAAACAGTGGATGCTAAATCCACCTAGGATTCCGCTCGTGAACCAAACACTTTGCAAGGATTTAGATTACTAGTAAATTGATTACTAGTATTATAATTCCTGGCAATCAAAATCCACCTACAATAATCCATGAACCAAATGGGCCGTAAGAGTTTAAAACTAATATGAGATACAATGGATGAAAAAAAACTAAGATGGACATATTCTGTATTTATTGTGGATAATCGTCTAAGTGAAAAACTGGCTTGCTTTCAAGTGATTTGGTGGCAATTAAGTCTTTGGGTCAAAGCCCAAAATGGGCAGTGCACGTAATTATTATTGTGCTACTGGCCCGATGTCCAATAGTAACTTAATTGTGGTAGCCTGCAGGCTACAACAAACGTAAGTGAGTTATTTGGATAGATCCTACATCCCGAGACCACAAATAGTAAGGCTATATATGTAAGAGCATGAGTCCCACCCGCCACAATAATCTATTCCCATTAGTTACAAGAACCATGTCAGTGTAAGACTTGTATCCTCAAGTTATCTAAAAATTTCAATGAGGTACTTGGTAGTTGCAACCAATTAACTAGAATTGATTATTTTGAGAGTGCAGTTTTGCTCACTCTAAAATTGATCATCTTTTGCTCGCATTGGTTAATGCAGTGGGGTCTAATACTTTACTCTATTAATTAATTCTTATTTAATACTGCACTCCATTGTATTAGCCAATAGAAAAAAATTGTGAACAAAAAATAAGCAATTTTGGGGTGAACAAAATTGTATACTTATATTGATAGGACCCAGAAAAAATGCCTTGTGTACTCTTAAGTTACCTTTTTCTCTGATGAAAATAGACCTCCACTTTTGAGGTGATTCCCATAAAGTCCAGTCTTTTCCAAATTAAAAGTTAGGAGGAATGAAAAGGATGGGTTTAAAATAATTGCTAGTTTTACCAAGAAATATTGTGATCAAGAGAATCCTAACCGTTGAATACAATCCTGTGGGGGCACAAGGGATGATCACAAGTATCATAGTCATAGAAATTTGAAGAAGAGGGTGTTTCCCAAAAGAACAAGAGGAAATTGTGTCCCACAATTGACATGATAGGTTGGAATATTCTAAATAAATGGATGTTTCATTTTTGGAAGGGATTTTCAATTCTTGTGTTCCCTGCTGGTTCAACAGTCTCTTTTTTATTTTTCCAAGAGTTGGCAACAATATGGGTATTTATTCAGTTAGAACTCAAGCATTGGTTTAGTGTAATATAAAGAAGAATGCATAGGTACTGAGATTACGCTTGAAATAAATGTAATTGTTTAATCTAATACATGAACTTTTATGACAAAAATATATATGTATATATATATATAATATATCTATTAAGACAGAGAGGAGAAAGAAAAGAAAAGAAAAAAAAAAAACAGTCTCATAATGGTAAAATAGTCATGTTAGAAAATTAAGGGCAAGTGTAATAGTATTCTTAAATAATTGTAATTAACAATTTTACCACATATTGTAAAACTGGTTGATGATACCGCCTATTATGGCATATGATACAACAGACAAAAGTATTTGGAACCAAATTTGAAATCAAATCGTAATTGTGTCAAGATCTACATTTAGCGGTCCTCACGCTCATGGATGAGCTTAGCTGTTGTTTGAAGATATGCTAGATTTATTTGTTCTATTTTGTTTATTTCGAATTTTTTGGTCTAGAAATTGGGCAAGGTGGAACTTCCTTATTCTTTTTGGAGCAAGTGGTGCATAGAAACATAATATAGCAGAAACACAGGAGACAACCAGCAAATTGTAAATATGTTCGGGATAACTTTTAGTGATCTCTATTTAGCTTGCGTATTTGGAGAGGAAAAAAAAAAAGAAGGAAAACCAGTTATCTTGTATTTTAACTTTTGTGTCTCCTCAGTGCCTCAATACCATTAACAATTTTCAAAGATAAAAATGTATCTCAGCAAAGTGAGCATGTGTCTCACTTGGCTCCGAGCTGAGTCTTACGCCCCTCCATTGCATAGGTTAAGTTTTCGACCCCCATCCTCTTCCCCTTGTAATTAAAAAACTATAATTAGATACCTAAATTGTTTAATTGCTAATGTGTCAATGGCAATTTCAAAATAAAGTCTAATTTTAAGTTCTTTTGTATTGCAATTAAAGGAGAGCTTTAGTTATCAATATCAACAGTTGTCTTATTAAAATGAAGAAGTATAAAAATGACCCCGTAGGGTAAATTTAGGTTACTTTAGCACTTTCTGATGATGAATAAGAAACTGTAGAATTTATAATCCTTTGATAGACAGATTCTAGGCAAGACACAATTATATCCACAAATGTGTTGTTAGCTTCAAGCCTAATAGTACTATGCACTTGGGATTTTTGAGAAGCATTTTTGTAATTTTAACACTTTTATCATGTAGTTCCAAATAACATTGACTTAAGTCTTCCATGTAACTCCAAATTCCACTTCAAGTTAAGTCTTCTTCTTAAATTAAATGGTTTAAATTAATTGCAGTTCTTAACCTTGGCATATGTTACCTGTACAAGTGTATGATGGACCACAAACATCGTAATCACATCTTCAAGAAACAAACAAGACGAAATTATGTCCCGAAATTAAGGTTTGTTCATAGATGGACTAAGCTTTGCTGGTATGACAGTCACCTAAGCTTTGTTCATCAATTTAGTAAAAGAAAAGAAATTTATGATGCTGGATTTAGTTCAATGGGTCAGGTTGAGTATTTGAGATACAGTGAATGTAAGAGAGAGAGAGAAGATATGTATGTGGTTCAACATTGTTAACTAAGCAGCCTACGTTCGCATGTGGTGTGTGTATGTGTGTCAAGTGATTCTACTACATAGAAAACTTTTTATAGAGTTTAGTGAAGGAGCATTGATGATCCACCAATGGACTGGAACTATCAAGGGCTACCGTACACAACTGTTTATAGTATTCTATGTAGATTTTAGTTGACTAGAGTTTCGTAACCTCAAGGAGAGAGAGAGAGAGAGAGAGAGAGAGAGAGGAAGAAACCAGCTGTGAGGCTCTAGGGGCTAGGGATGTGAAAGTCGGATCCTTCTAGAACGAGAGGAGAACCCTTTTTTATAGTACAAAGGAATTCCTATTACAAGTTGGGTGCCCTAGTTGATTAAGGAGAGTGGTTGAATGACTGTTTCCATATCCTAGCAGTCCTAGATTAGGTCAACTCTAATTGGTGATTTATCTAGGGGTCACTGAGTCTGCGCCTGTGAGACTTAATATTGTAGAGCTGACTAAGTTGGACTAGGACTGTTCTGCTAAGGAGGAGTCTACCTGAGCCCTGTATCCCGACCCAGAGGTCGGCGTCTTCTCCTGACAAGGCCTGGCTCATGACGGCCAGTCTCTAGATGACTATATGGCTTGAATCCTTTGGCCTGGACCTCAGGTAGGTCAGGTCAGAATGGTTGATCGGGAGTAATGGATACTTTGGCTATTTTTGGTGCATTATAAATGTAAGTAAAGAGAAAAGTATTTTTATTTGATTGGTCAATAAGGAAAACAATGAGGAAACTAGAAAGGAAAACAAAATATATTTGTTTTGAATTTTGTGAGTCATTTACCTTCTTTTTTCTTAGTTAAAGATTATATTTTAGAAATTCTTGATTCTTAATTTGTTTGAGCATGAAGGAAAACACAAGAGAACTAGCTTTTCTTCTTGCTTTCCATTTTCCTTTTCCTTTCATTCACTAGGTCCCCCTGGAATTTTGAGAATTCAAATTTTACTCCCCAACCCAACCAAATATAAGTAAAACATGTGCGTGATGAAATAGAAAAGGGATAGGAGGGAGACTTCAGGCAACAGTCAAGCAACGACTGGCGACCGGAGTTGCACGCGACGTCTAGGGGTGTAACATAACCAACTGGACTGACCGAACTGATTGGTTCGGTCGGTTTTGAAAAACTTTTTATAGTATAAAACCGAACCAAAACTAAAATTTACAATAAACTGAACTGAGAACCTAAATCGATTGATTTGACTAGAAATTGCATTGAATCGAACCGAACTGAACTGCTTTCACACCTAGCGACGTCCAGTGACCGGTGAATGGAGAGGTGGGAGGAAGATTGGGAGTTTAAGTCACCTCTATCCCTTGAGCGAATGTGATTCCGCCGATACCGTTAAGTTTTGTTGATTTGAGCAATCTTTGTGAGCTTTCAAGCTATGATTTGTTGATTAGGGTTTAAAATTTGTTTTCAAACTAGGGCTTGTTTCAATTGGGAAATTTGTGATTTTTTGATTTTTTGAATTTGTGAATATGTGAATAAGGTAATATGTGAATTGGAAATCTGTGTATTTTGTTGAGAGTTGAATATGTGAATTGGGAAATTTTATAAATTTACATAGTTTATTCATTCAAATAGTTGTGTAGTTGGGTAGTTGTACAATCATTTTATAATGTAACACAGTTGATACACCCAAAATTGGCTCCATCTTATGACCGAGCGGTTCAAATCAGCAGCTAGCCCATGCCCCGGGAAAATCATGCACAACTCCTCAGAAGCGTCAGCCCGAGCGGTTTATTCTACTCATCATCCCGAGCGGTTCATTCATGACCCGGCCAGTAGGTCGGGGAAGCCGCACAGGCACATCCTACCACGAGAACAGCTCATCCGAGCCCACAGGCATGATCCCGAGCATTACGGGCAGTTTCCTACTCAAGATAGAAGACTAATGGAAAGTGCACACTATTTTCTAATCCAATTAGGAAATCCCCATAATTAATGCCAATCTATATCAATAGGATTATATTTCCTTATCCATGTATGAGTAGGTCTCTTACATCTATAAAAGAGACCTCTCACCCCCCATTGAGGGGGCCGCCAACTCTTCAGTCTATACAGCACCTCTATAAAATTCACCATTATATGCATACACCCGGCCGGTATTACTGGTAGTGCCGCCCCTCTTTGTTGGCTCACCAAGCCCGCTGGTGATCTGCTAGTGAACGTGCTCAGACACACCCGTGGACGTAGGTACCTTCATTAACAGGGCCGAACCACATACAAAAAATAGCCTCTCACTCTCTCTCTCCTTAAATTGCTTTACTTTACTCTTACCAAATTTTGGCATCATCAGTTTGGCGCCGTCTATGGGAATCGACAAGTCTTCTCATGAATAAATCTCTTGACTGATTGTCATGCCATCGAAGAAGGGTAAGAAGGCTGATCTGCAGTCCAATCGGGATGTTCCTCCAGCCCAGGCACTGGCTGCGGCAGTCATGACATCTGAGCAGATCATCACGACCCTCACACAACTCTTAGAGGGCCAGCGTCTAATCCAGCAACAGATCGAAGCCTTGCTAGCCCATAAAAGCAGTCCTCCAGGGGCCGGGAAACGACCCTGGAACGTTGCGTACGGTCGGGAACCGATCTTGACCAGACAACGTGCCCGAGCCAACCCGTCCCGTGTTGAGGATGCCAGAGACATTAACAGTGGGCGTGCTACCTGAGAGGAAAGGCAGGAGCATATGGCCCGGGACTCAGACCAGGGTCACTCGGTCAAGAGCCGAGTCGTCCCTGGGCATACGGTTACCCGGAGACATAGCCGAGCCCGATCCCAGAGGACAGCACCCCGCCATGAAGAAAAAGCCTCTTCCACCGACCCGACCAACCCCTCGGGTACCGGTCGGGAAGGAGTGGAAGCCCGAATCAAGAACTTGTAGAAGCAGATCGATGGAGTGGCCAAAAAGCTTGGTCAAAACCGCGCTCAGAATCAGGCCGATACCGAGACAGAGTCACCATTCTCCAGCCAGATCACGGGGTTTGCCATCCCGCACAAATTCAAGCAGCCTCGCCTAAATCCCCATAACTGCTCGGGAAGCCCGGTCGACCACGTTCGGACCTATAAGGCTCAGATGGCCTTTGCCACCCACTCCGATAAACTACACTGCATAGCTTTACCTAGCACTTTGAAGGGCCCGGCCGCCCAATGGTTCTACTCCTTGGAGCCCCGATCGGTCTGCAGTTTCAAACAACTCAGCAAGTAGTTCATCAACCAGTTCGCCGGTATCCATGAGCGGCCAAAGCCAGACATGCAACTGCTGACAGTCAGACAACGGAATAATGAGTCCCTCAAGGAGTTCACCGACCGGTTCAACCATCAGAAGCTTCAAATCCATAATCTGAACGAGACAATCGACATCATAGCCTTCTGCTCGGGAGTTCAACACACCAAGTGCGCCGCGTCGTTCCACAGAAACCGACCGATAACCTTGGTCGAACTCGCAGAGAGGGTTGGAAAATACATTGACGCTGAAGAATTTCTAAAGTTCAAAGACCCCGAGCAAGAAAGCAACAAGTCTTCCAGAAGTAAGCGAAAGCGAGATCAGCTCGGGAGTTCTGACAGTTCCTCCAGTTCACAGCGGTCTGAGTCTGGCAGCCCTGATCCGACCTCCAATTCACAGCGGTCTGAGTCCGGCAGCCCTGACCCGACCTCCAGTTCACATCGGTCAGGAAAGCAGTTCCGACTTTGCCTCCAGCACAAAGAAATCTGAAGCCCGACGATCCTGATCCGACCTCCTGTCTCCATCGGTCTAGATGAGCCCGACTACAGTGGTACTTGCCTGATCACCGCGTGAGGCTCCACCGATTGTTAGAGAGCTCGTACAAAGTCCTCGGGCCTAACCCCGAGGCATCTAAAAAGTCCTCGGGCCTAACCCTGAGGCATTTCAAAAGACCTCGGGCTCCAAACCCAGGCACTTAAAAGACCTCGGGCTCCGAACCCAGGCACTCAAAAGACCTCGGGCTCTGAACCCAGGCACTCAAAAGACCTCGGGCTCCGAACCTAGGCACTCAAAAGACCTCGGGCTCCGAACCCAGGCACTAAAGACCTCAAGGTCACGCCCGAGGCACCAGCTTCGCTTAGGTCCAACCGACGATGGGGGCAAACCCCTTAGGTGGCTGATGATGGCAAGCTTCAAAAGACCCTGCAACCACCATGTTCCAGGTCGGTTACCTACAGATCATAGCCTCTGTAAGACCCTCGTCTTAGCAAATGCTTGGAGGGCAAGATGGCATGGTGAACTAAATAGGTAATCACACTGGGTATTTACAGGTCTCGAGGATAACCAAGTCAAAATGTTGGACAACCCGAGCACCTACAGTACTCAGAGGCATTAACTCCACTTAGATCCAAACCGACGATAGAGGTGACTAAAATCTCTTAGGTTGGCCGATGATAGAGGAGCAAAAGGACCCTAAAGCAACGTGATTTAGGTCGGCTCCACCAACATGGTCAAGCTCTTCTCCCAACAGTCTTGACGAAGGCTGGACGGGCGGAAGACAACCATCTTGGAGATTAACATAAAAGGACCCTAGATGAATACGCTTTAGGTCGGCTTTTCCAACACGGTAAAATCCTTCTACCCACAGCCTTGATGAAGGTTTACGGGCAGAAGATAACCATCCTGGGAGCTAACTCGAGCAAAAAAGACTCCGAAGTAGGCCGAGTCTCAACTCTCGGTCACTTTCCAAGCACTCAAACACTCCAAATTAGGTCGGGTCTCAACTCCTGGTCAGTTCCTGAGCGCTTAAAGGTCCCGAGCTAGGCTGGGTCTCAACTCTCAGTCAGTTCCCGAGGACTCACCAGGCTCAGAAGCCCCGAAGCATCTGACCAACCTTGCCCCGAAACATCAAACTGATTTCCAAACTTGCCCCGATATAGCATCTGGCCAACCTTGGAAATGGGGGACAGCTGATACACCCAAAATTGGCTCCATCTTATGACCGAGCGGTTCAAATCAGCAGCTAGTCTATGCCCCGGGAAAATCATGCACAACTCCTCAGAAGCGTCAGCCCAAGCGGTTTATTCTAATCATCATCCCAAGAAGTTCATTCATGACCCGGCCAGCAGGTCGGGGAAGCCGCACAGGCACATCCTACCACGGGAACAGCTCATCTAGGCCCACAGGCATGATCCCGAGCATTACGGGCAGTTTCCTACTCAAGCTAGAAGACTAATGGAAAGTGCACACTATTTCCTAATCCAATTAGGAAATCCCCATAATTAATGCCAATCTTTATCAATAGGATTATATTTCCTTATCCAGGTATCAGTAGGTCTCTTACATCTATAAAAGAGACCTCTCACCCCTCATTGAGGGGGCCGCCAACTCTTTAGTCTACACAGCACCTCTATAAAATTCACCATTATATGCATACACCCGGCCGGTATTACTGGTAGTGCCGCCCCTCTTTGTTGGCTCACCAGGCCTGCCGGTGATCTGCTAGTGAACGTGCTCAGACACACCTGTGGACGTAGGTACCTTCATTAACAGGGCCGAACCACATACAAAAAATAGCCTCTCAGTCTCTCTCTCCTTAAATTGCTTTACTTTACTCTTACCAAATTTTGGCATCATCAACAGTTATGGAAAAATGTAATCAAAAGATTTTAAAGACTTGAGAGTCAACTTCTTGTTCCCATTAGAGTGATCTAGTGGGTGGTACAATCACAACAGAAAACCACACCCACAAAGATGGAGATAAATAGAACAAGAATGACACAACCACGAAAGAAAATCAAGCAAACCAACACACCAAGATTTGAATGTGGTTTGGCCCAACAATGCCTACGTCCACGTGCAAAGGCGATCATCTCGATTAATATGAAGATTACAAGTACTCAAGACCTCACATGTATAACTCTCCAACTAGTTATATGACACACACAATTGCTAGAAACTATTCTCTCCCTCACTAGTTTGCAGCCTTCTCTTGTGTATGTAGATTGTAGATGTATCAAATCTCTTGAGTAAGCCCTATATTTATATAGATTGTAGAGTCCCAATTCTAGTTGTAGTAGGATTTACCCCTATGGTAAGTCTTGTACAACAAGGAATACTCTCGTAAACATTCCTATATAAAATAGGTAACTTCTACCATCAAAAAATCCTTATTTGATAAGGAAACCATGAAATAAGGAATCTAATCATTATTAGGAAACAATTACACTAATGGAATTTTAGGCACAATCATAACAATCTTCACCTTGCCTCAAATTCCTTCCCATCAGTCCTCAGAGTCTTTCTCTTGTAATCTTCAACTTCTACATTGATAGTGCATCGCCTTTACCATCGCCCAAGCTATGCAGCTACAACATTACTCAAGTTCACATCCCCCATGAACTTGAGATCACCAAGTCATCAAACCCGAAATGCACGGGCTCTATTTTGCTATTTTGGTTATCTTCATCTTAAGTAGAAGTTGTCATCAACGAGTTGTTGGAGCCTCGTCATCTATTCCCTCAATGGATTTTCCCACCGACTTCCACACCGTCTTATTCTTCGTGATATCTCCAAAATCTATACTTCCCAACAAAATGTACAAATTTCTAACCTTCTTTCCCAAGAATATGATACAAGAATCCTGCTTCACCTTCATGAAGCCTCTCTTCACGACAAACGAGCATCCTTTGGAATCCAACATTCCCAAGGAAATTACGTTTCTCTTCAAACCCGGAGCATGAAACACATCTGTTAAGAGCCTTGTCAACCCATTTAAAGTCTTGATTCGAACAATTCCAACACCCTTGATTTCTCCAATTGTGTTATTCACCATATAGACTTTTCCCTCCTTCGATTTGTAACGAGAACCATCTACATACAAATATAAGTAAGGAAAACAAGCTGAATCAAGAACCCAATCTGCGATTTTCTTCTACTCCTCTGTAATTGTCATGACTTCTATGACATCTTTATCCAAATGTTCCAACATGTTTGAAGCGACACCTCTATTATCCTTCTTTGCTGGGCAATCTGGTATAAAATGACCCTTCTCTCCACAATAATAATACCCCTTGTCCTTCATAGGAGTTCTATGTCATGCTCCTCCACTACCGCCTCTACTAGAGTTCTTCTTCCCATGCGTTAGCCTCTCTTGTGTAACAAGTGCTTGTGCATCTTCTGGCTTTCCCTCTTTGTTATTTATCTTCTCGCTAGAGAATAGAGCTATTTTACCTATTCCACCGTTATGGTATCTCTCCCATACAATAATGTATTGAATAATTGATTATGGGCAGATTTTACCGATGTAAGGAGAATGATAGCTTTGTCCTCGTCGTCTAGTTTGAAGCCAACGTTGGATAACTCGCACAATAACTTGTTAAACTCACCTATATGGCTTGAAGATTAACTATTTATTTCTGCCTAAAGGAGTACCGATAGGAACGGTAGAGCCTAATCCCAAGATCTCAGGGATAGTTTTGGTGGAGCTTCTATTCGCAAGGAGGAAAGGAGTCTGGGCAAGGCATTGCCGCTTGGGGCAGACCGCCTGGGCAGGCATCACCTAATCTGGTACAGGGCAAGTTTGGAAGCGAGTTTAGCCTAGAACTTATTGGAATATCACCCACCTAGGCGGGCGCCACCCGAGCAGACCGCCCGGGCTGGATCAAGGATCTGTATCAGATTTCTTTTTCCTAATTAGTTTAGGAAACTATTTTGTTAAAAAAACTTGTATAGGCTATAAATACACTTTTCTAAGGCTATAAACAGTGATTCTAACTCTCTTTAAAACCTTAAAGAAAAATGCAACTCTGCAACGGTGTAAACATAGGCATTATTGGTCAAACCACGTAGAAATATGGTGTTCGTATGTGAGATTGTTCATTGTTTTCTTTTGTTCTTACATTGATTTCTTATAGATCTTGTGGGGAGATTAGACATGATTTCCCTAAAAACTGGTATCAGAGCTTTTGGTTAGGGTGAGAGCAATGGCAGAAGAAGGAAAAGTTAAGATCAACAAGTTCGATGGTACATACTTTAAATTTTGAAAGATGTAGATAGAGAACTATCTTTATTAGAAGAAACCCTATGCTCCTCTTTTAGGATAGAAACCAGAAGGGATGAAAGATGATGATTGGGTGTTATTAGACCGACAAGCCCTAGGTGTGATCCAGTTAACGTTGGCTCGCAACATTTCCTTTAATATTGCGAAGGAGAAGATCATAAAGAGTCTCATGATCGCTTTGTCCAACATGTATGAGAAACCCTCAGCTTCCAATAAGGTACATTTGATGCGACCTCTTTTTAACTTACATATGGGAGAAGGTGTATCTGTAGCAGATCACCTTAATGAATTCAATATTCTTACCACACACTTGAGTTCGGTTGGTATTGAATTCGATAATGAGATCAGGGCTCTGCTTTTATTATCATCGTTGTCGGATACTTGGAATGGAACTGTCACAACTGTCAGTAGTGCTTTTAAAACCAATATGTTGAAGTATGGTGATGTCCGTGACTTGATCTTTAGCGAAGAAATTTGGAGGAGAGAGTCGGGTGAGTCATCTGGGTCAGCATTGAATATGGATAATAGAGGAAGAGCACCGGGGAGATATGCGAACTGGGGAAGATCAAAATCAAGGAGGGGAGTTCCAAAAGAAAAGTAAAGGCCACCAATGTAGAATGTTGGGACTGTGGAAAGAAGGGTCATTTTAGTAGAGACCGTCGCACGAAGATGGGTGATAAGGGAAAAGGGAAGAATAAGGAGTAGGATTCTGCGAATGTAGTGACTAGTGACGTTGAAGATGCTCTTATGTTGTCTCTTGATACTCAGACAAAATCTTGGATTGTAGATTTGGGAGCCTCTTTTCATGCTATATCGAACATGGAGGTCATGGAGGACTATGTTCGTGGTGACTTTGGGAGGGTTTATCTTTGGGATGATAAACCCTGTAGTATTATTGGTAAGGGTGTGGTGACTATGAAGATAACCAATGGAGCGACGTAGAAATTGAATGATGTTAGGCATGTGCCATTCTTGAAGAGTAATTTGATTTCTGTAAGCCAACTTGCTAGTGTGGGATGCACTATAATGTTGTCCAATCATGATTGGAAGGTTACCAAGGGGCCCATGGTGCTGGCTCGTGATAAAAAGGAGGGCACTCTATATGTGATCGCAGGGAGTAGAGATGCCATATCGGTTGTTGAGTTGAGCAATGAGTCCAATCAGTGGCACTGCAGACTTGAACACATGAGCGAAAAAGGGGTGAATGTTCTTCAGTCAAAGAGAAAGCTACAAGGCTTAAAATCAGTGGAGCTCGACTTCTGTGAAGATTGTGTCTTTGGTACAAAGAGGAAGGTGCGTTTTATAAAGATTAGGAGAAGTTTGAAGACGGAGAAGCCAGAGCTTGTTCATACCGATGTATGAGGATAGTCTACAGTTTCATCACTTGAAGGCTCAAAGTACTATGTTACTTTCATTGACGATTCTTCTCGAAAGGAATGGGTTTATTTTTTGAAGAGTAAATTAGATATATTTTGTACTTTTAAGAAGTGGAAAGCCTTGGTGGAGAATGAAACGGGTTTGAAGGTTAGATACCTTAGATTTGATAATGGAGAGGAGTACAAAGACAGGGAGTTCATTAAGTTTTGTTCAAACAATGGAATTAGGATGGAAAAGACTATTCCAAGGATCCCGTAGAAAAATGGCGGTGCCGAACGCATGAACAAAACTTTGAATGAATGGGCCAGAATTATGTGGATACATTCCGGACTGCCCAAGATGTTTTGGGCAATGTAGTTAGCACGGCTGCACACCTTATCAATCGTAGACCATCAGTTCCCTTGGATGGGAGGTTACCAGAGGAGGTTTGGAGTGGAAAAGAGGTAAATCTTTCTTATTTACATGTATTTGGTTGTGTTTCATATATGCACATTGATCTGAAGCTAGGACCAAGCTAGACCCTAAATCGAAGAAGTGCACTTTCATTGGTTATGGCACGGATGAGTTCGGGTATCAGTTTTCGAATGACCAAAATCAAAAAATCATTTAAAGCAAGGATGTCATATTCAATGAGAATGTGATGTACAAGGAATGGATATGTATAGAGTCTAGCAGCATGAAAGATCAAGTTGAGAAGTCTGGGTATGTTGACCTAGAGGGGCCCTTATAAATTAAATATATTGGGGATGATAACACACAGGAAAACACCATTCTGCGGCAGGAGTCGGTCATACCAAATTCCACGGTGAGGCGGTCTTCCAGAGTCTCTAGACCTATACAGAGGTATTCTCCATCTTTGTATTATTTGTTATTGACAGATAGTGGTGAACTAGAAAGTTATGAAGAAGCTCTACAAGTGGATGATTCGATCAAGTGGGAGTTAGCCATGAAAGATGAGATGGACTCACTTATGTCAAATGAGACATAGGAACTTACCGATTTATCCAAGGGTAAGAAGCCACTCCACAACAAATGGGTTTAGAAGTTAAAGGAAGAGCACGATGGTAGCAAGCACTATAAGGTGAGATTGATGGTAAAAGAGTTTTAGTAAAAGGAAGGTATTGATTATACCAAGATTTTCTCTTCGATTGTGAAGCTAACTACAATCAAGGTGGTTTTTAGCATAGTGATAGCTGAGAACTTACATTTAGAGCAGCTAGATGTGAAGACGACTTTTCTCCATGGTGATTTAGATGAAGCGATCTCACTAGGTAGAGAGGAAATAGTTTGCAAGGTTGTAAAAAGCTTGTACGGTTTGAACAAGCACATCGGAAGTGGTACAAGAAGTTTGATAGTTTCATGGGTACAAGTGGCTTCACAAGGTGTCAAGCAAATTATTGTTGTTATGTGAAGAGGTTTGGGAGTGATTACATCATTTTGCTCTTGTATGTTGATGATATGCTGTTAGTAGGATCAAGCATTCATGATATAATTAATTTGAAGAGTCAATTACCTGAACACTTTCCGGTAAAAGATCTTGGCAAAGCTAAACAAATCCTAGGGATGAGGATTAGAAGGGACAGAGAAGCGGGTACGTTGAACTATCACAAGAAGAGTATGTGAAGAGGGTACTTAGTAGGTTTAGTATGGGAGATGCAAAACCAATGAGTTCTCCTTTGGCTAGTCACTTTAGGCTATCAAAGGAGCAATGTCCAGAAATCGAGGAAGAACGGAAGTATATGGAAAAAGTTCCATACGATTTGGCAGTTGGGAACCTCATGTATGCCATGGTATGTACACATACAGACATTGCACATGCAGTGGGAGTTGTGAGTAGGTACATGAGTAATCCGGGCAAGAAGCATTGGGAGGCAGTGAAGTAGCTTCTCGGGTATTTGAAGGGCCCTTCAGAGACTGCTCTTTGTTTCAAAGGAACAAATATGGTACTGCAAGGCTATATAGATGCGGATTTGGCGGGTGATATAGACAACAGAAAGAGTACATCGGGGTATGTTTATACTTTAGGTGGTACGACTATCAGTTGGGTGTCTCAATTATAGAAGATCGTAGCTCTCTCTACTACTGAAGCAGAGTATGTTGCCATGACAGAGGCAAGCAAGGAGATGATTTGGCTACAAGGGTTCTTGAAGGAATTGGGGAAGGACCGTGGAAATAGTGTTTTGCACTGTGACAGTCCAAGTGCTATTCATCTAGCGAAGAATCCGATTTTTCATTCGAGGACAAAGCATATTCAATTGAGTTATCACTTTATACGGTCTCTCTTGGATGATGGGTACTATCTCTTGAGAAGATTAGTGGGAGTCAGAATTCAGCAGACATGTTGACAAAGGTAGTGTCCATTGACTGTAGCAACCTGTATTTTCACTTCCCTAATAATAAATAAGAGATGTCAATTTTATTTTGTTACTATACTTTATTTGTAGTTGTGGTATTATTTAAAAAAATATTAATGCTCATGTTGTTAATTGTTAATACAATGCCATTTCATTTTACTATTGAGTATTGTTTTTAATAGTGATTATTTCCATAAGTTGTACTCGTATTATTAGTTGATAACTCATTGACATTAATTTTGTGACCCCTTCAATAATTTTAATTTGATTAATTATGCTTAAGACTATGCACCTAAGTTACCCTATAATTTGGTGGGAGGGAGTGAAAGCCACCATGGGAGAAGATGCTGTCAGAGCTATGACATGGACTATTTTCAGGAAAAAATTCTTGGAGAAGCATTTTCCCGACAACTGAGAGGCACAAACGCGAAAGGGAATTTATGGACCTGGTCCAAGGAAACAAGTCTGTGTAAGAGAACACAACTCAGTTCGAGAGGCTATCCCGATTTGCTCCACACATTATGGACTCGGAGGAAAAGAAAATCCAAAAATATAATCAAGGGTTAGCACTGCCTATTGGTCGCATAACTATTGGGCACTTGGACAAGACATTCGAATCTCTTGTGGAACTGTCCAACTAGCTGGAAGAAGGTATACGATCAAACCGCAAGTAGTTTGACTTTTACCCACCGCAGAAGAATAATTTTGGGAACAAACAGCCATATCGCAATTAGGGCCAGAAAAGGACTATTGATGGGAATCGAAAACCTCGTCCAGCTACAGAAAAGACTGGTCATGTCTGCCAACGTTGTCGTGCCCCCAAAGGAGGAAACTATGGTCAATAGGGATAGGCCAGACTTAATGCAATCATTCCTGAGACCACAGGTTATGAAGAAGGTGGTTATGATGAAGCTGGGTATGAAGGAACCCAATATGAAGAATAACCAGAGCAACAAGTCATGGAATGTACTTTAAAACTTTATAATCATTGTGTGAAAGTCTTGACACGGGTGCCACACACTCTTTTATCGCTGCCAAAATTCTTCCAAATGTGAACATATTACCTTAGATGTTAGACGTAGCATTGAATGCTGTTTCACCATTAGGGGCTACTGTCACACTAAAACATGCATTCAAGAATTTCCCTGTACACCTAGAGAATCAGAATCTTCCAGCTAATTTGGTTGTCCTAGCATTGAAGGAATTTGATGTGATATTAGGAATTGACTGGCTCACTAAGTATCATACTAAGTTGGATTGTGTAAAGAAGAGTATTACTTTTTCGATACCTGGAGGTCAACCTTTTGAATTCCAGTGTAACCCTATGGGTGATACATTCCTCATAAACTGTTTAGCTAACATCAAGACTGTCAGTATAGAAGCGACTATCTTATCGATACCCATAGTCACAGACTTTGAGGATTTTTTTTAGGATATCTTTGGGTTGCCACCTAAGAGAAAGATCAATTTCTACATTGATCAAGTGCCTAGCACTATCCCAATATCCAAAGCACCTTACAGAATGGCTCCTATAGAAATGTTGGAACAAAAAAAACAAGCTCACGAGCTTGAAGATCTGGGATTTATACGTCCAAGTACCTCACCATGGGGAGCACTAGTGTTATTCGTAAAAATGAAGGACGAAGCACTTCGATTGTGCATTGACTATAGAGAGTTCAATAAAGTCACCATCAAGAACAATTATCCTCTACCCCGAATAGATGATCTGTTTGATCAATTGCAAGGAGCTACGATCTTTTCCAAGATATACCTACAATCAGGATACCATAAGTTACTCATACAACCCGAGGACGTGCCAACGACTTTCAAAACAAGGTATGGTCACTATGAGTTTTTGGTAATGTCGTTTGGATTAACTAATGCCCCGACAGTGCTCATGGATCTGATGAACAGAGTGTTCAGGCCTTACTAGGATCAATTCATCATAGTCTTCATTGATGACATCTTGATCTATTCAAAGACCAAGAAGGAACATGAACAACACTTGCGAATCATAATGCAGACACTTCAGAGATCACTTATATGTGAAGTTCAGTAAGTGTGAGTTTTGGCTACAAGATGTAAAATTTCTAGGGCATGTGGTCTCACAATAAGGAATCATCGTAGATTCATCAAAAACTGATGTTGCTTCAAATTGGACTCGACTAACCAGTCCTACAGAAGTCAGAAGTTTTATTGGGCTCGCAAGTTATTATCGGAGATTTGTAGAAGGATTTTTTAAGATAGCAGCTCCTCTGACTGGTTTGACTAAGAAGGATGTGAAGTTCGAATGGAATGATAAGCATGAGTAGGCTTTTCAAGAATTGAAAGAAAGACTTACCACAGCACCAGTATTAGCAATACCAAGAGATGGCGAGAAGTTCTCTATTTTCAGTGATGCACCGCATCAAGGATTGGGATGTGTACTCATGCAAGACGGTAAGGTTATTGCTTATGGTTCAAGATAGTTAAAGTCGAATGAATTAAAATACCCAACTCACAACCCAGAATTGGCAGCAGTGCTGTTTGCTCTCAAGAACTGGAGACATTATCTGTATGGAGAGAAGTTTGATTTATTCTCCGATCACAAGATCCTGAAATATTTGTTTACTCAGAAGGAGCTGAATATGAGGCAACACCGATGGATAGAATTGATTAAAGACTATGACTTCACATTAGAATATCACCCTGGTAAAGCTAATGTAGTCGCAGACGCCTTAAGTCAGAAACCTCAAGGTATAGTTGCATCTCTAATGGTTATAGAATGGAAAGCCTTGGAAACTATAGCTGAATTCAATGTTTAGATTTCTACTGAAAATAAAGGACAACACTTTAGATGTCTTGTGGTCCAGCTGACACTTATAAATCGTATTTTGAAAGTGCAATAAAAAGACACCGATCTTCAACTGTAGTTTTAGTACATGTCAGCAAAGGACCCAAAGGAATGGAAAATTGGGACCGATGGAGCACTCCGGTGTAGAAATAGACTATGTGTGACCAACATGGATAGTTTAAGGAAGGATATTCTTGAAGAAGCACATAGATCAAGATTAACAATTCATCTAGAAGGAACTAAAATGTATAAGGATCTGAAGAGAAATTCCTAGTGGGAAGGAATGTAGCCAAGTTTGTGTCTAAGTGTTTGACTTGTCAATAAGTGAAAGATGAACTTCAAAGACCCTTAGGACTTCTGCAACCCCTACCTGTTCTAGGTTGGAAGTGGGAACACATCACTATGGATTTTGTAGTTGGATTGCCCTGAACACAACAACACCACGATGCTATTTGGGTGATTGTGGATTGTTTGAAGAAGTCTGCTCACTTTATTGCTTATAGCATGACTTATCCAATGGAGAAGATGAGTAGGATGTACATTGAACAAGTTGTACCACTACACAGAGTACCAGTGTCTATCTGTCAGATTGTGATTCACGGTTTATGTCAAAATTCTGGGAAAGTCTTCAAGAAGCTTTGGGAACTTCATTAAGTTTAAGTACTGCTTTTCATCCACACACCGATGGACAGACTGAATGCACCAATCAGGTTATGAAGGATATGCTCAAAGCATGTGTTATAGACTTTGAAAGTTCTTAGGAAACACATCTTCCATTGATCGAATTTTCTTGCAACAACAGTTACCATTCAAGTATAAGGATGGCTCCATTCGAATCATTGTATGGATGACCGTGTCAATCCCCGCTTTGTTGGGCAGAAATTGGAGATAAGCAACGGGAAGATAACCATTGTGAAAGAGATGATGCGTGCAATATAAAGTAGATAGAAGAGCTACGCCGATAAGCGTAGAAAGAATAAAGAGTTCACTATCGGAGATCATGTACTCTTGAAGGTATCACCGATTCGTGGAGTAATTCGATTTGGTCATAAGAGAGGTAAGTTGTCACCTCGTTTCATTGGACCATTTGAATTCTGGAATGCATTGGGAAGGTAGCCTATTGGCTCACGTTTCTACCAAAGATGTCTGGAGTACACAATGTCTTCCATATCAGTATGTTCAGGGAGACCCTTCATATGCTATTGATTCAACGACATAGAGATCCATGAGAATGTCACCTACAGAGAGAGACCTGTACGTATTTTGGATCACAGTATGAAGAAGCTGCAGAACAAAGATATTCCTCTAGTGAAAGTTCAGTGGAAGTATCACGACGAGAATGAAGCATCTTGGGAGTTAGAATTAGAAATAAGAACTAAGTACCCGGAGTTATTTCAAGACTAGTCAGCATAGATTTCGGGACGAAATCTCTTTTAAGGAGGGAGTGATGTAGAAACCTATATTTTCACTTCCCTAATAATAAATAAGAGATGACAATTTCATTTTGTTACTATATTTTATTTGTAGTTGTGGTATTATTTAAATAAATATTAATGCTCGTGTTGTTAATTCTTAATACAAATGCCATTTAATTTTACTATTGAGTTTTATTTTTAATAGTTATATTATTTCCATAAGTTGCACTCGTATTATTAGTTGATAACCCAATGACATTAATTTTGTGACCCCTTCAGTAATTTTAATTTTACTAATTATGCTTAAGATTGTGCCCTTCTTATAATTTGGGATTAAAATCATTAATAAAATATTAATCACGTTGTTTACATTTTTGATCCCTAATAATTTGTTGGGGTGTTTTCCTAGACTACCCGGACCAATCGAATTGAACTAATTGATCTAACTTAAACTTAACGAACTGAGCTTTGATGATGGAATGCCATCAATCACACAGCTGTGATATTTTCTTGATCATTGGCATACCAACTTGCAAACCTATTGAGCTTATATATGAGTGTTCACACTCTTTGGAAACACACAGATTACTCTCACAGTAACTCTCTCCCCCTCTATTTTAATCTCAAGCTTAAAGCTTTCATTTCCATTAGCATTTCTCTCTCTCTCTCTCTCTCTCTCTCTCTCTCTCTCTCTCTCTCTCAAGCGGATCATATATGTACCCAAACACACATTAGTCATAAGCTCTCCATTGATCTCCCTCACTCAATCACATACATCCAGTCACATATGCATTGTAAAAATTGGAAAAAAGAAAGAAAAACAAAAATAGGAGTCTCACAGTGAGCTCTCAAAGCTTCAAAGGGGCCCTAGCCAATATTTCAAAAATTACGTCTTTCTTCAGCAAGTAGCACAGCTCAATCGAACACTCGGTGAGTCTCTCGAACTCACTTATAATGTAATATTAGTCATTGTGCACAAGCCTGGAGTATCAAATATAGAGATATACGTGTATATACATATATGTAGTTTTGAAGGTAAAAAAAATGGTGGTCTGACCAAACTCAACCAAAATGATTTCTGTCAATTGGGAATGAAAGATTACACCTCTAGTAAGCTCTATTTCAAATATTAGACCTTAATTTGTAATAGTTGCGACGTACGGCGAAACCGTAGTTTTGGCGACTCTCGAATTTTCATCAATAAGTATAGCTATGTTAGGAATTAAGACTTAAGATATATATATTCGTAATCTACATGGAAAAACGAAGAGAATGGTATATTGTACTTGCTATGTCGTTCAGATTTGTAAAACTCGTATGTAGCTCTGCAACTGTACACTCCAAAGGTTGAAGACGACCAGGACCAGTCGCGAAACATAACCAAGACAAGTCGCGACCATGACCGGTCCTGCTAAAAGACCAGGACCGGCCCTGCCTCTCTGTGACAGAATGATTTGTTTCTCTAAGCAGTTTTTCCTAGTTTAACTGAATAGTGTTTTCACTGCATGTTAATTTCATTCATCCCATTTAAGTAAATCATTTCTCCCTTCCATTTGTTATTTTACTTAAGTCATTAATGTAATTACCGAAATACCCCCATTTGGATTCAATAAAAATACTTTTAAAAATCAATTCCTTATAGATAAAAAGTCAACTTTCCCTCCGAAGGCAAAATTACCAATTTTTGCACAGTGTATGATATTGGGGTATTATTTTCACTAAGTTCCCTTCCTTTAAAAAAAATTTCTTAAAAATCATATTTGATATATGGGGATCAAGATGAACTATTCGTGGGACTTTTAAACTCTTGAATCAAAAATTTTATTTTTGACTACACTTAGCCGTTTTGGCCATTCTGAGTCAACTGTTGACTTTTTTTGGACCAAGTTGTTTTAGTTCGTAATGATCATATTTTTAATTATCTCTGATACCTTTATACGAGAATAGGAATTCATCGCTCTGAATACCATTTGTAGTAATCAAAATATAAATAGCTCTGGTACCATATTAAGGAAAAATAGAAACTGCTCTAATACGTTCTACAAAGAAAATGTGAAAATAAAGATTTTAGTCATATTGCTCCGATACTTTTGTAAGAAAATATGTAAAGAGGGATCAAGTTCTATGCCCGCTTTGATACCTTTATATGAACAAGAAAAAGAATAAGCTACACAGTTGCATAGTTGAGTTGGTATAAGTTAACATGCATGGTGTGTGATGGTAAGATTGGAAAAGTCAAGAGAGGATGTCTTGGTTATGGTAACCTTAATCATCCCAGGCCGCTTGAGATACGGTAGTGTAATTAGGAAGGATTGAGCCCAGGCCACTTTAGATACGGTAGGTCAGTCAGAGTCTTGTGATAGCCTTAATTATTTCATGCCATTGCAGATATGGTAGATTAATTAAGAGGGCTGAGCCCAGGCCGCTTTTGATATGGTAGGTCAGTCTAGTGGTAGCATTAATTATTCCAGGCCACTTCAGATACGGTAGATTAATTAAAGTATTCCACAGATTATTGTATCCTTGAATGTCTAGGTACGTCCAGGCCACCCTAAATACGGTAGACACATCGACAGGTATTCTAAATTAACAGCATTATGCCGGATGGTTCTAGGTGGATTGAATGAGTCTAGAAAATTGTGGTCGAGATAAAAGAGTCAGTGAGATGAGATGGTTTCATTTTTCATGCACAGTCTTAAAAATTCATTACTCAAACTGTAACTAATTGTTATTATGCGATAACTGGAATAATGAATTAACCGTACTCTAAGGTACTGAATATTAATAATAATTGTTGATGTACTTTTATATACATTGCTTGTGTGATTATTATACTCACTCGGCTTTCATTAGCTGATGACTTTATTTTATCCTGGACATCCAAAATGTTCAGGAAATGGTTATGCAGGGCAATATGATAATGTCATCTAGAGGAGCATGCATCGTTACATTTCTAATTTAATAAAGTTGTAATAAAGATATGGATAATGTTTTTAATTTGAATAAGGTGGTTGTGCCTTAATGATATTTTATTTAAGGACAATGTAATGTTATTTAAAGTTGTAATAATATTTATATACATCTTCCCTGCTGCTTTATACACTCTATTTTCTGGTACATGTTAAGCTAAATACAGGACAAGCGATCCACCACCTATCATGACCTACGGGTCCAAAACGGAAGGGAAAAATTTTCCTTATTTCGCTGCACTGGGGCGTGACATTGACAAATTGAAGTTATGTGAAACTTCAGTTTGTCTTCAAGCGTAGGACTTGAAGACACGTTGCAGAGAGTGTGATTGTTGCTTTGAGAAGGGTTTATTTTATGTGTTACAGTAGTATGATTAGTCTCCAAGTAGGAGATTGATAGGAACAGTGGAGCCTAATCCCAAGAACTTGGGGATAGTTTAGGTGGAGCTTCTATTCACAAGGAAAAAAGGAGTCTGGTCAAGGCATCGCCGCCCGGGGCCGACGGCCCCAGGGGACATCACCCAAGCAGGCACGGGGAGAGTTTGGGAGCGAGTTTAGCCTAGAACTTACTAGAATATCGCCCGCTAGGTAACTTACCCGAGCAGGCCGCCTGGGTAGAATCGGGGATCTGCAGTGGATTTCTTTTTCCTAACTGGTTTAGGAAGTTATTTTGTTAGAAAACTTGTATAGGCTATAAATACACTTTCTATGCTATAAACCGTGATTGCATCTCTCTTTGACCCTAAGGAAAAATAAAACTCTACAATAGTGTGGACGTAGGCATTATTGGCCGAATCACGTAAAAATTTGGTGTTCATGCGTGTGATTATTCATTACTTTCTTTCGTTCTTGCATTGATTTCTTACAGATCTTGTGGAGAGATTAGACGTGATTTCCCCAAAAAGTACAACTTTTGCTTCAACATAAGATGGTTGGTGAAGTTCTTCCCTAAACAGAGATCCTCAAGCTTTTCCCACAAATCTTTTGCAGAAGTCTCCCCCATGACATCGTACACCACATCGTCCACCAAACTAAGCCGCATGGTGCTAACCGCTTTAGAGTTTATCCTCTTCCACATTTTGTCGGTCATCCCTTCTGCCTTGTTATCTTCACCGCACAATGCATCCTCTATACCTTGTTGCACCAAGGCGTCCTTCATAAGCACTTGCCACATGCTGAAATTATTCTTGCCATCGAACTTTTTTATTATCATTCACATATACTCAAGAGAACTATCTACAACTGCCATGGATTCTCAACCGAGCTTTGATACCACTTATTGGGAATGGGCCCACAATCACAACCAGAAAATCACACCCACAAAGATGGAGATAAATAGAACAAGAACGACATAACCACGAAAGAAAATTAATCAAGACAACACACCAAGATTTAAATTTGGTTCAGCCCAAAAATGCCTGCGACTACGTGCAAAGGCGATCACCTCGACTAATATGAAGATTACAAGTACTCAAGACCACACATGTATAACTCTCCAACCAAGTTATATGACACACATAATTGCTAAAAACTAATCTCTCCCTCACTAGTTTGTAGCCTTTTCTTGTGTATGCAGATTGTAGGTGTATCAAATCCCTTGAGTAAGCCTTATATTTATATATATTGTAGAGTCCCAATCCTAGTTGTAGTAGGATTTACCCCTATGGTAAGTCTTGTACAATAAAGAATATTCTCACAAATATTCCTATATAAAATAGGTAACTTCCACCATCAAAAGAATCGTTATTTGATAAGGAAACCACCAACTAAGGAATCAAATCATAATTAGGAAACAATTGCACTAATTGAATTTTAGGCACAATCCTAACAATATCCTCGTATGGTCAAGCACTAATTGAATTTTTAGGTCTGTCTTTGATTTTGGTTCATTTGTTTTGTGTTATTTAATTGCTTCGTTTTCATAATGGCAGCTGAACGCGATGATTCGCTTCAAGCAATAAGTGTTAAACTTGATAGAAAGAATTTTGCATATTAGAATTATGTGATGAAAGATTTTCTTAAGGGGAAGAAGATGTGGGGTTATATCAATGGGAATTTTAGTAAACATACGAATGAAAAGGTTGATAAATTTGCAGAATTACTAGATGCTTGGAAAACAAACAATTTGAAAATCATTACTTGGATTAACAACTCTGTTGCTCCCTGTACGGGTATGCAATTGGCAAAGTTTGAATATACAAAGGAGGTGTGGGATCATTTGGCTAAATTATTTACATAGTCCAATTTCGCGAAATGGTACCAATTAGAGTGTGATATTCGTGCCCTTGAACAAAAAAAATTGAGTATTCAGGAGTTCTATTCTACAATGATAGATCTTTGGGATCAGTTGGCTCTCATGGAGTCGCCCGAATTGTCGGCGTTTGTACCATATATCACTAGTAGGGAGGAATAACGTCTGATTCAATTTTTGATGGCTCTACGTGATGATTTTGAGGGCCTTTATGGGTCCATTCTCCATCGTAATCCACTTCCATCAGTTGATTCTGTTGTCCATGACTTAGTAGCTGAGGAAATACGTCTCAAGACTCAGTCTGGAAAGGGACCCTACTCTACTCCATCTGTTTTAGCAGCCCATTTTCGACCACCGTCCAACAATCAGAATATGCCTTACTCGAGAGTTGGTAGTGATGTATGTTGTTACTATAAGGAGAATGGTCATTGGAAGGCTAAGTGTCCTAGGTTGGGGCGAGCAAACCAGCCCAATAGCAGCAACGAGCCCTCACAAAGTCGACCACCATAACAGCAGTAACCTCAGCCTTCTCATTGGAAATCTGACAACCAATCTTCAGCAGCATTCATATAGGCCTCCACAGCCTAATACTGTAGTAGTTGTACCACCATCAGACTCATTTAGACCCAGTTCCCCTTCCCCATCCACTCTGTCCATGACCTCCATTACTGAGCAATTTCAGAAGTTCCTTGCCTCACAACCACATGCTATGGCCACTTCTTCACTAGGTATGTCTTCAGGTATGTCCCCAGGTATTTGGGTCTTAAACTTTGGAGCTTCTAATCATATGTCACCTGACTTTTCGTCTTTTGCTTCCTTATGTCCTACTTCCTCTTTGCCTGTTATGACTGCTGATGGTACTCCCATGCCATTAATAGGTGTTAAGTCTATTGTCACACCTCATGTATCTCTCTCTAGCGTTTACCACACTCCCAAATTTACTATGAATCTTATTTCTGTTGGTCAGCTTTGTAATGCAGGTTACTTAGTCTCTCTTTCTTCTACTTTTTGTCATGTGCAGGATACTGTGGACACGCGGAATCGGACCACTTCTCTTGTTCGAGATTGCTTTGAAATTGATTTGAATCAAGGAAAGAAAATGAAAGGTCTGTTGAAAACAGATACAGAGTCGCCACTTGGTCTTTAAGGAACCAAGAAACCTAATTTGACTCACCCAAATGGATAAAGGGCACCGGCCCTTCATAACCAAAGAACTTGGTTCGGGGTTTTGGTACGAGAGAGGAAGGAGCCTTTGTCGCCACTAAAACACCCTCAACTCGCCCCGTCTTTCGACGGGCCTCAATTAGCATCCAAATAATCATCTTATACTATGTATGGTTCGGCAATTAATACTATGATAGTATATTACATCACATAAGAAACTTGAAATGGAAGATCTAAAGATAAGATATCATTCATAAGATCTAAGTCAAATATCATACAATGTAAAGTGAAAGATCACACAAATAAACTTAGGAAAACTAGTCTAATCATGTATCAAATAATCAACACTTCCTAATCTAAAGGGGGACATGAATTGTTCTTGAAACAAATAGTCAAAGAAAACAAGGATGCTTAGCAAGCTAGGATGATGCATGTTAATCTTTGAGAATAGAAGATCTCTCAATCCCCGGGACGGATGAGAAAGGATGATTAGATCAAGGGGAAGCATGAACGTGTGATCGTGATCATTCCTTATAATCTTCTTAGATTAAGAGTTACAAAAACCCCAAATCTTGCATGAATGCAATGTATATATCTAAAATGTGCAAAGGTTGTAGTGTGTTTTGTGTACATGGATTTCTAGAATGACTTAGAAGTCTAAAATGTGTATGAATGAATGAATTAAATTAACATGGGATGTGTACAAATGTAGTATGAACTACTTCCTAAGTTATGAACTAATTTGGAATGCATATAAGCATCAAATCAAAGAATGAAAGTTAAAGTATACTTGCTGTGAATAGTGGACAGAACAGTAGCATCATCTTTGGAAATTTGAAAAGAGGGGTTAGGAATGTTTTCAATGCATCATTTTTTATGGAGATGTTCCTTATTGTGTCTAGAACACAACCCAAGAGGCCAATCTTGAATAGCTATCACAGATTGAGAGAAATCGTATAAACAACACAGGTCACTCAGAAACAGAGTCCGTACTGTCGACTAAAATGTTAGAAAATCTTAGAAAATGAAAAAGAATGATCTAAGGGCCCATTTTATATAGAAAGTTCCCTAAGACATTTAATTGTAAGGGAAAAATAAGTTAGGACCACCCCTTTTGGAAAAGTTTTCTGTAAAAGAGGTTGGAAGTGGACCTAGCTGCTGTGACAACAAAATCAGAATGTTTGGAAGGAATATTGGGATCCAAATGGACCATTTCCAAGTACTTCCCAGTCAAACCAAAAATCATGGGTGTTCTCCAATGAGTTAGGAAGACTTTCCAAGTGGCCTTGCATCCATATGTTGAGTATTGAGTTCTAGAGAAATCTTTGAACTCAACTCACTCACTGTTTTGACTCATTGTTTTGAAGATTTTGGAGAAAACAAAGTTTTGTTTCTTGAAACCAAATGAGGGGGATTGAGAGGGGTTTTGAAATAGATGTTTTGAAAGCACATTTTCAATACTAAATAAGGATTATAGCCACTTAGAATGTCAACATTAAACTCATCATCAAGAACCTCCAAGATTGTTGGAGAGATTTATTTTTATTTTTGAACATAACTTCAATACATTTCAAGAATACCTTGGAAGTATTGAGGTTATGATCATCATCTATCAAACATGTTTTTGAGGTCAAGAGCTACTATCCATAAGGATTCACTCACCCCAAACTTCATGTCATCACTTAGATGATGATGAACTAGTAAGTAAATAAAGAAAAGAAAAAGAAATGAGATAAGGAGAGATGAACATATATATAATCAAAGCAAGTAAATAGCAATCAATAGATGATAATCAATGTGATTTTGGACTTGTAGCTTGGTGTTTCACTCATAGATTTTGACATTTGGACATGGAAGTAGCTTCCTATCTCATGAATGCTCAAGAATGAGGGTTGGAGTGGACTTTGAATGTGAAGTATATAGAAGGATGATGGAAGAAAACAAGAATAAAACTCACTTTCTTATGGAAAATCAATGGGAGAAGCTCCCTTTCTCTCTTCTAAACCTATCTCTATCTCTCTTCTTCTCTACAACTTTTCAAGCTTTGCACTTGGCCCCTCCAAAATGAAGAGCAATGGGGGGTTTAAATAGGCCAATTTGGGGTGGTTTTGGGGTTTTAGAAGTACTCCCATTGGTCCCAAACAACTGTGAACATAAAACTATGTCGTTTTGGCTTTCAATTAATCAAATTGGACCCCCAAAAAAAATTACAAAAATGGACTCTGCGAGGGATGAGTGTCGCGGCGGCACTGGGCCAGTGCCGCGGCGGCACTACTCCTCTGACGCCCAGAAATTTACGTTTAGACCCCCAGAGGTTCCGGTATTCGCGAAAAGGCCCTATTTTGTCCGAAATTCACAGAAAATGCATACGAACTCCAAATTGAGGTTGTGATATACCGTTGGAAAGGTAATGGAGTCTACTTTACATAAAAAATAGTTCGGGGATAGGTCACTTTGAAAATTTTTGCGGTATTCGCGATAAAAGCTGATTTGATCGCCTTTTTCACCTTCGGAAATTCAAAATAAATTCGTTTTAAATCCAGGAATTATGTGCGATATACCGTTGGAAAGCTATTGACCTCTAGTATCCATGAAAAATATTTGAAAATTGTTTCGGTGCCCCGATTCCAAAGTCAAATCTTGGTCAAACTGGTCAAACCTGGGATTCCCGGGAAGTTCTGAGAACCTCCGGGAGCTCCCAGGAGCCGACGTTTTCGCGCGATTCTCTTTTAAAACTCATTTTAATACTTTTCTAATGATTCCGGTGAATTCGGACGATTTCGGTCAAACTTGGTCAAACCTTGGTCAAATCGGTCAACGGGGACTTTCGGGGAACTTCCGGGACTTCCGGGGGTCTCTGGGAGCTGACGATTTCATCCAGTTTTACTTAAAAACTCATTTTATCATTTTTCTTACGACATAGCATGTTTTCAGAACTTTGGGACCAAATCTGGGAGTCTTCGGGCTTTCAGGGGTATTTTGGTCATTCTGAGCATTCTGAGAGATAGAGCTGACTTCCAAGAGTCCTTTTGAGTCTTTTACGATCATTGTGAACCACCAAGCTATTGGTCTCCTAAATATGATAGCTGACAAAATGGGGTGTCTACAGTTTGCCCCTCTTTGGCAGGAACTTGCGAGGCAACGCATGTCGCAAGCGAGTGCCAAAGTTTTGAAGAGACAGGACTTTTTGGAGGCTATAGATTTAGGATAAAAACGTTGCAAAAGATGCAATGATGAAAAAAAAGATGCTGAGGTCAGTGCTGGTCGTGCTCTGCGTGAGCTGCCTACGTATCCCAAGGGAAATCAGACCAGGACGTAGTTCAGGGCACAAAGGAACAAATCACACATGCACAACAAGACATGCGAATGCTATGCTATGAGGATGATATGCAATGCATGGATGTGATATGAATTGTGTCATGGGTCCTATCATGCCTAGTGTTATGACCCTAGTATGAGCAGGTGCTGTGGGGTGTGCCACTCCGAGTGGGTTGGTGTTGTGTTAGTATTTGTGACTGTGATGTGGTGGATGACTCGGATAAGGACACCAAGGCTTAGGAGGCTCAGGGTATGGGGGCAAAACTTTTGAAACTTGGGAAGTGCGTTTTGCAAATGAGTGAGGCAGATCAGATGTGCTTTGTTTAGCAGACGACAGCCAAAGGTGACCGAGGGATTTTGTGATAAAAATGGACAGATGAGAAAGCTCATGATGATCAGTGGACACGGATCCTTGAATTGTGAATAGATAGTGCTTGCCCTGGGAATCAGGGTGATTTGACTGTGGATGATGTTTTCAATCGTTGGCAGATCCTTATGATGACAAGCCGGAGAATCGGTCCGGACTTCTGTTATCTTCTGCAGGGGATGGTAGGGGACTCTCTGAGAATCTCTCTTCTTGATCGGGAACCAGGATCCATCTCTGAATCTCTCACGGTTGATCAAATATTTCGGCGCTCAATCCAAGAGGGCCGGTCGGGGCCTTCGGGAGCTGAAGGATAACATACTCTACTAGGAAGAAGGAAATACGTCCGTTAAATGGGAGTGAAGGTATCATTCTTATTTGTGACAGAGATGATTTGCGGTGGTTTGACACTGATGGAGGGTGATAATCAATAGCAACTTATGGACTTATGTTGCATGAATGAAGGAGGATGACCAACAGCCACTCATGGACTTATGTTGCTAGGAGAAAGGAAGATCATCAACAGCCATTCGTGGACTTATGTTGCATGAAGAAAGAGAGATCAATAGCCACTCATGGACTTATGTTGCTAGGAGAAAAGAAGATCATCAACAGCCATTCGTGGACTTATGTTGCATGAATGAAGGAGGATGACCAACAGCCACTCATGGACTTATGTTGCTAGGAGAAAGGAAGATCATCAACAGCCATTCGTGGACTTATGTTGCATGAAGAAAGAGAGATCAATAGCCACTCATGGACTTATGTTGCTTGGACGAAGGAAGATCATCAACAGCCACTCACGGACTTATGTTGCATGAACGAAGAAAGATGATGGATCAACAGCCACTCATAGACTTATGTTGCTAGGAGAAATGAAGATCATCAACAGCCACTCATGGACTTATGTTGCATGAACGAGGAAAGATGATGAATCAACAGCCACTCATGGACTTATGTTGCTAGGAGAAATGAAGATCATCAACAGCCACTCATGGACTTATGTTGCATGAACGAAGAAAGATGATGGTCAACAGCCACTCATGGACTTATGTTGCACAGATGAAAGAAGATCATCAACAGCCACTCATGGACTTATGTTGCATGAACGAGGAAAGATGATGAATCAACAGCCACTCATGGACTTATGTTGCTAGGAGAAATGAAGATCATCAACAGCCACTCATGGACTTATGTTGCATGAACGAAGAAAGATGATGGTCAACAGCCACTCATGGACTTATGTTGCACAGATGAAAGAAGATCATCAACAGCCACTCATGGACTTATGTTGCATGAATGAGGAAAGATGATGAATCAACAGCCACTCATGGACTTATGTTGCTAGGAGAAATGAAGATCATCAACAGCCACTCATGGACTTATGTTGCATGAACAAAGAAAGATGATGGTCAACTTTCGACGGTTTGGAAAGGGATGAAATTTTCCCCAAGTTTGGATGCTTCTCATGCTGACGCCTTGACCGGTGTAGTAATGGTGTTTGGTACTCCTGCTTGTATTGGCATGCTCTTTATAACTTGATTTGAAAAATTTATTAGTCACTATTGACTTACACATTTGAGACTACAACAGACTCAAAAACTTGACAGACATTGACGCACGAGGACGACACATTTGACACCAAAATGAAACAAGGTCGACTTGCCAAAACTTAATGTGCTTTTGTCATAAATGATGTACCATTTCTCTTTTGTGTTTACTTCTCTCCTTAACGTGGCATCACTTTGATGGTGAATCTTATTTTTGAAAATTCCTCCCTGCTGATCTAATCAATTTCTTTGCTTCTCTCAAGATGTGCTTTGAATTAGTGCCTTAGCTTATGGAATGAAAGACGCTCCATTTCCATCTATTCAAGACAATGTTCTTGAAGGCTTACCATTGGTGTATAGGGATCAGGTGGCAAACGAAGTTTGCCCCTAGTTTGAAGGGCATGAAGTGGGATCGGTAGGCAAACGAGGCAAATGACCGAAGTTTGCCCCTAGTTTGGAGGAAGGTTCATTGGAGGTTTTGGGCAAACGAGGTAGGTGACCGAAGTTTGCCCCTTGTGTCAAGGGTAGATAGTAAAAGTCAGGCAAACAAGGCGGGTAGCCGAAGTTTGCCCCTAGTGTGGAAGGTGATTTTCTGGCTTGAGGCATGGACCGTGACTTTAATCTCTCAAATGCTCATAACTTTTGCCTAGGCACCAGTGAGGTGACCTAGCAAGCTCTTTTCTCTCTTTTGTTATTGCTCACCTTGGATTTAACTCTAATTTTGCCTAGGCGTCCTTTCGGATTTTCAACCTAGCGAGTCATCCTTTTTTTTCTTTTTGTAAGTCTGCCTACGTACCCCCAAGTGGGGATCAGGTCCAACGTAGTTCGGGCATGGTTGGGAAGAAGCGGGTTGATTTTTGGGTAGGTGGGGTGACCGAACCGATGCGGTTGCCTACGTATCCCCGAGTGGGAATCAGGTCGAGCGTAGTTCAAGGCAAGGCTTGAAATAAGGGGTTTGAGGTATGAGGGTTTTTCAAACCAATCGTCAAAGAAGTTCAAACTTGAGCCACTTGTGGTAGCTTTGAATAAAAAAGATTCAGTTTCAATCTCCCTTTCTTTTCTTTTTCTTTTTCTTTTTCTTTTTCTTTTTCTTTTGTTTTGAGGATTGATCCTTTTCACTTTTGCCTAGCCAGTCAATTCTTGCTTTTCATGTAGTTGATTCTTGCAAGATCCTTTAATCGCAATCTCAGAATTCCAGAATGTGCATGTCAGCTCTCGGAATTTATTTGTGGTTGTTCCGTGCCTTTTGAAATGTGATCTTGGCACGTTCTTAAGATGTATCTTGAAGCGTATGATTCTCTTATTTGTTTCATCAAAATTTTCTCCAACATTTTGACTGGCTAGGGTCAGATTTTGGAAATCAACACCTTTTTCAGCTCTAACTTTTGCCTGGGTGCCCTTTCGGGTTTTTAACCTAGCGAGCCTTTTCTTTTCTTTTCCTTTTTTTTTTTTTTTTTTTTTTTGAAAGTGGAGATGAAACTCACTGAAATGTTTGGTTGCCATCAAGGGCTAAGTTTGCATTGCTTTCAATTGGACAGATTTCGTGGCTCCCAATTGGATTGGGCTTAAGGCTTCGAAATGGTGGAAAAAAGGGTGTTGGGCAAGCCCCAAGTCAGTTTCAAGTATGTCTTTTCAAGATTAAGGCAAGAGCATCTTTATATTCTTAAAGTAAGACTATTCAATTCCAGCTCTTCATCAGTGTCAGCACAAAATTGACTTTGACCTTTCGGGATTTTTTTTGTTTGAGTAAAAAAAATTACCGCCTTTTTTTTTTAGCACATCAATATCCATGGTAATTTGAAAAGTGACACTTCAGTTCAGCGATTCATGCATCTATGACTAGGCACATCAGATTAGGAAAAATGAGACTTCATTCTATCAGTAGAGAAGGATTACAGACTCATTAACAACTTGATGACAGACAGACTAGACCACAAGACTAGACAAAACACACAACAGACTCGACTGGACTTGACCCGGTCTCAAATGGAATGTCACAGTGACTCGCTTATTCTTTTTTTTTTTTTCTTTTTTTTTCTTTTTTAAAGAGCATCCTCAAAAAGTCTCAAACACCATCGCGTCACTGGCATAGGTTCAACATTCATGGTCCTTAGCGAAGGGGATCATTGAAATGGATAGGTCATGGGTTGGTCCTGACCGAGGTAGTGAATTGGATTGGGGTGCGACGCATCATCTAAGAGATCCTGAATTGAGTGACGGAGCCTCTTACAGTTGTCGGTCTCATGGCCTTGGTCTTGGTGGTAATCACAATACTTGGATTCATTGTACCCAGGAGGTGGGTGATTAGGAGGCTTACTGGGCTCCAAAGGTACAAGGTGGCCCTTTTGAACAAGGTGATTGAGAGCGGAGGATAAGCTCATGTCAAGTGGTGTGAAGACTCTTTGGTTTCCCTTCTTGTGCCTCTTACTGTAATCATTTTGGCTTGATGATGGGCTTAAGGCATTGACATCTAGGCTCTCTTGATCTTCACCAAAGGTATGGGGTCTCTTCTCCTTTTTCAGTGACCCAGTTCCATTGATCTTGCCTTCACAGATAGCATCCTCGATTCTAGTCCCAACCTCAAACAACTCTTCAAATGTTGAGATGGATTGGTAGATTAGTTTTTCATGGTATACCGGTTGCAGGTTCTTGACCAGCATACGTACTTGCTCTTTCTCAGCAGGCCTGTGGATCATTTGGGCTACTTTATTCCTCCATCTGCTCAAGAATGCAGCGAAGGACTCATTGAAATTCTGCCTGGTAGTTTCCAGATCTCGGATGGTGACATCAAGCTCTTGGTTGTAGGAGTAATAATCAATGAAAGTTCTAGCAACATCTTCCCAAACTCGGGTCTTGGAAGTTTCAAGGGTTAGGAACCAGGATAGTGCGGCTTTCTGGAGGGTTTGAGGGAACAGCATAGCTATGTGCTCATGGGTGCAGCCCATTGACTGGAAAATGCTCATACAAAACTTCACGTGGCTCTTCGGATTTCCAGTTCCATCAAAACGATCGATTTCAGGCATCTTGAAGTTCTCGGGTAGCCTCACCTTGTTGGGCTCAAACAATCCTTCCAGATCTAACATGTAATCGTCGACTCCCTTACTCTTCCTTAGTATGTTCTCAAGCTTGTCGACCTTGTCCATTTTCTCTTGGAGCTTTTTCTCATATACAGGCGGCGGGACCTCTTGAAACCGTTCTTCTTCCCCATTGTTCTCGGGAGGCGATCCAAATCTAGGCGGTGGTGGTGGCATGAACCCTTGTGGTGGTGGGAACCCAGGTGGGTACTGTGGTTGCTGTTGTCGGAACTCTTCCATAAATTTCAGGACTTGAGTCAGCCGATCTGACTGTTGATTTATTAATTCAGTGACCTTGGCTTCCAAAGTTTCCTGATTCATGTTGAATTTTCTCGGCGGACTGATTCTAACCAAATGACTGCTCGAACTTCTGACCCAGGATGGGGATCTCAGTGGCTGATTTTGGGAATCTACAATGACCTATAGATTCGAGAGGAGTGTATCAGATTCTGATAGTGATGACTAGAGAGACAATGACAGTGAGGTTAAGGAAGATGGACTGACTTATGTACAGACTGACTGAGATAGTGTGCGCAGACTGATGAGAATGGTGCATGCACATGAGACAAGCATGCAGATGCAAGCCCTAATCTATATGATGCCCCTACTTCTAACAGATAGAAGTTAAACAAATAAGGTCCTAGCCATACAGAGTGTGCTAACCTTACTTTCCAGTATGATCACCAAGGGATAACAGGGATTTCCGGGATACTTTGGGAATTTCGGATAGAGTTTCCGGGAGAAACATGGGTTTGGAAGATTCGGAGAAATTTCTAGAAGTCATTTGAGTTTCTAGGAGAAAAAAGGATTTCTGGTTGATTTGGACTGAGCTTCTAGGAGAAACTGGTATTTTGGGTATTTCTGAGAAATATGGATAGAGTTTTCAGGGGAAACAAGTATATCTGGGCATTTCTGGGTGATTTGGGCAGAGATGTTGGATTTTTGGAGAATCTGGGAGATTTGGGCAGAGCTTCTGGGAAAACAGGTACTTTGGATATTTCTAGGAAATTTGGATAGAGTTTCTAGGAGATAGGACAGAGTTTTTGGGAGAAACTGGTATATCTGGGAAATCAGGGAGATTTAGACAGAGTTTTTTTTTTTTGTTGGGAAAAACTGATTAAGTTATATCTGGGATATCTGGACAGAGTTTCTGGGAAAAATTGGTTAATATGGGTGTATCTGGGATATCTGGACAGAGTTTCTAGGAGAACTGGATAATATGGTTATATCTGGGATATCTGGACAGAGTTTCTAGGAGAAACTGGACAATATGTTTATATCTGGGATATCTAGACAGAGTTTTTGGGAGAAACAGGTTATGATGGTGATCATACTGTCTAGCTAGTTTTCATACTCCTATGTCCTAGGACCAACAAACAAGGTTTGCGGTGTATATCTTTGTGAACATGGAGCAGACTTCCTTACCATGGTGCCTAGGGAGGTCACTCAATGTGGTCACATGTAAGTGATTGCCTTGGGGATCATAAGAAAGAAGTTCTGCGTCATGCCACATAAGCGTCTACACCGCGCAGGTAATCCCGTCAGGGCATACAACAGTTATATCACATTGTCCTATCTGAAAAGATAAATGAATAGTCCTATGAAGGGTTCTACAGGAATCTATATGCAAAGGCTGGGTTTAGTCAAAGAGGGTCCGTTGACGAGAGTTCCAATATACCGTCAGGGAGACAGTACGGAGGTTTTTACTCTTTTTGATATACCTTGGAAGGTACAGTATCAACGGTGACTTGTGCCCTGGCACAGCAAGACCTGAACAATGTCAGCGCCGCGTTTCAGACACAGTCGGAGGGGGGAAATGCAAGAGTGCAATGCGGTGAACCAGACACAGTAAAAAGATGATTTTAAGGATGCTTCTTATGAGTCAAACCTCTGTATTATTTTGTTTTGAAAATAAATATCCCCAGCAGAGCCAGATTGTGGACACGCGGAATCGGACCACTTCTCTTGTTCGAGATTGCTTTGAAATTGATTTGAATCAAGGAAAGAAAACGAAAGGTCTGTTGAAAACAGATACAGAGTCGCCACTTGGTCTTTAAGGAACCAAGAAACCTAATTTGACTCACCCAAATGGATAAAGGGCACCGGCCCTTCATAACCAAAGAACTTGGTTCGGGGTTTTGGTACGAGAGAGGAAGGAGCCTTTGTCGCGACTAAAACACCCTCAACTCGCCCCGTCTTTCGACGGGCCTCAATTAGCATCCAAATAATCATCTTATACTATGTATGGTTCGACAATTAATACTATGATAGTATATTACATCACATAAGAAACTTGAAATGGAAGATCTAAAGATAAGATATCATTCATAAGATCTAAGTCAAATATCATACAATGTAAAGTGAAAGATCACACAAATAAACTTAGGAAAACTAGTCTAATCATGTATCAAATAATCAACACTTCCTAATCTAAAGGGGGACATGAATTGTTCTTGAAACAAATAGTCAAAGAAAACAAGGATGCTTAGCAAGCTAGGATGATGCATGTTAATCTTTGAGAATAGAAGATCTCTCAATCCCCGGGACGGATGAGAAAGGATGATTAGATCAAGGGGAAGCATGAACGTGTGATCGTGATCATTCCTTATAATCTTCTTAGATTAAGAGTTACAAAAACCCCAAATCTTGCATGAATGCAATGTATATATCTAAAATGTGCAAAGGTTGTAGTGTGTTTTGTGTACATGGATTTCTAGAATGACTTAAAAGTCTAAAATGTGTATGAATGAATGAATTAAATTAACATGGGATGTGTACAAATGTAGTATGAACTACTTCCTAAGATATGAACTAATTTGGAATGCATATAAGCATCAAATCAAAGAATGAAAGTTAAAGTATACTTGCTGTGAATAGTGGACAGAACAGTAGCATCATCTTTGAAAATTTGAAAAGAGGGGTTAGGAATGTTTTCAATGCATGATTTTTTATGGAGATGTTCCTTATTGTGTCTAGAACACAACCCAAAAGGCCAATATTGAATAGCTATCACAGATTGAGAGAAATCGTATAAACAACACAGGTCACTCAGAAACAGAGTCCGTACTGTCGACTGAAATATTAGAAAATCTTAGAAAATGAAAATGAATGATCTAAGGGCCCATTTTATACAGAAAGTTCCCTAAGACATTGAATTGTAAGGGAAAAATACGTTAGGACCACCCCTTTTGGAAAAGTGTTCTGTAAAAGAGGTTGGAAGTGGACCTAGCTGCTGTGACAACAAAATCAGAATGTTTGGAAGGAATATTGGGATCCAAATGGACCATTTCCAAGTACTTCCCAGTCAAACCAAAAATCATGGGTGTTCTCCAATGAGTTAGGAAGACTTTCCAAGTGGCCTTGCATCCATATGTTGAGTATTGAGTTCTAGAGAAATCTTTGAACTCAACTCACTCACTGTTTTGACTCATTGTTTTGAAGATTTTGGAGAAAACAAAGTTTTGTTTCTTGAAACCAAATGAGGGGGATTGAGAGGGGTTTTGAAATAGATGTTTTGAAAGCACATTTTCAATACTCAATAAGGATTATAGCCACTTAGAATGTCAACATTAAACTCATCATCAAGAACCTCCAAGATTGTTGGAGAGATTTATTTTTATTTTTGAACATAACTTCAATACATTTCAAGAATACCTTGGAAGTATTGAGGTTATGATCATCATCTATCAAACATGTTTTTGAGGTCAAGAGCTACTATCCATAAGGATTCACTCACCCCAAACTTCATGTCATCACTTAGATGATGATGAACTAGTAAGTAAATAAAGAAAAGAAAAAGAAATGAGATAAGGAGAGATGAACATATATATAATCAAAGCAAGTAAATAGCAATCAATAGATGATAATCAATGTGATTTTGGACTTGTAGCTTGGTGTTTCACTCATAGATTTTGACATTTGGACATGGAAGTAGCTTCCTATCTCATGAATGCTCAAGAATGAGGGTTGGAGTGGACTTTGAATGTGAAGTATATAGAAGGATGATGGAAGAAAACAAGAATAAAACTCACTTTCTTATGGAAAATCAATGGGAGAAGCTCCCTTTCTCTCTTCTAAACCTATCTCTATCTCTCTTCTTCTCTACAACTTTTCAAGCTTTGCACTTGGCCCCCCCAAAATGAAGAGCAATGGGGGGTTTAAATAGGCCAATTTGGGGTGGTTTTGGGGTTTTAGAAGTACTCCCATTGGTCCCAAACAACTGTGAACATAAAACTATGTCGTTTTGGCTTTCAATTAATCAAATTGGACCCCCAAAAAAAATTACAAAAATGGACTCTGCGAGGGATGAGTGCCGCGGCGGCACTGGGCCAGTGCCGCGGCGGCACTGCTCCTCAGACGCCCAGAAATTTACGTTTAGGCCCCCAGAGGTTCCGGTATTCGCAAAAAGGCCCTATTTTGTCCGAAATTCACAGAAAATGCATACGAACTCCAAATTGAGGTTTTGATATACCGTTGGAAAGGTAATGGAGTCTACTTTACATAAAAAATAGTTCGGGGATAGGTCACTTTGAAAATTTTTGCGGTATTCGCGATAAAAGCTGATTTGATCGCCTTTTTCACCTTCGGAAATTCAAAATAAATTCGTTTTAAATCCAGGAATTATGTGCGATATACCGTTGGAAAGCTATTGACCTCTAGTATCCATGAAAAATATTTGAAAATTGTTTCGGTGCCCCGATTCCAAAGTCAAATCTTGGTCAAACTGGTCAAACCTGGGATTCCCGGGAAGTTCTGAGAACCTCCGGGAGCTCCCAGGAGCCGACGTTTTCGCGCGATTCTCTTTTAAAACTCATTTTAATACTTTTCTAATGATTCCGGTGAATTCGGACGATTTCGGTCAAACTTGGTCAAACCTTGGTCAAACAGGTCGACGGGGACTTTCGGGGAACTTCCGGGACTTCCGGGGGTCTCTGGGAGCTGACGATTTCATCCAGTTTTACTTAAAAACTCATTTTATCATTTTTCTTACGACATAGCATGTTTTCAGAACTTTGGGACCAAATCTGGGAGTCTTCGGGCTTTCAGGGGTATTTTGGTCATTCTGAGCATTCTGAGAGATAGAGCTGACTTCCAAGAGTCCTTTTGAGTCTTTTACGATCATTGTGAACCACCAAGCTATGGGTCTCCTAAATCTGATAGCCGACAAAATGGGGTGTCTACAGATACGCAGTCTCAGACGCTAATTGGGACAGGCTGTAGACAAGGGGGATTATACATCTTGGACGAGCTCAATGTACCAGTGATTGCAGCTTCTAGTGTTGACTTGTCATCCTTTCATTTGAGTTCATCTTCGTCTAGTTTTTATTTATGGCATTCTCACCTTGGTCATGTTTCAGCCTTTCGTTTAAAATATTTAGCTTCTAGAATTGGGAGATTTACAAACTCATGACATTTTTTATTGTAGTGGTTGTAAGCTAGCAAAATTTTCAGCTTTACTTTTTAATAGAAGTATTTCTTATTCTCTTGCACCATTTGATTTAGTTCATTCTTATGTGTGGGGACCCTCTCCTGTTACTACAAGAGGGGGGGTTTCGATATTATGTATCATTTATTGATGATTGCACTCATTACTGTTGGGTTTATCTTATGAAACATCGTTTAGACTTTTTTGATATTTACAATACCTTTGGTGCTTTTGCCAAAACTCAACATTCTATTGTCATTAAATATTTTAGATATGATTTAGGTGGAGAGTATACCTATCATAAATTTTGTGAGTTGATTGCTTTAGATGGAACTATTCACCAGTCCTCTTGTACAGACACTCTTGAGCAAAATGGTGTTGTTGAAAGGAAACATCGGCGTATTGTTGAAACTGCTCGCTCTCTTTTATTATATGCATATGTCCCTAGTGATTTTTGGGGAGAGGCTATCCTTATTGTTGTCAATCTGATTAATAAAATTTCATCCTCTCACTACTCAGGTCTGTCACCTTTTGAAAAATTGTATAGTCATGCTCCTAATTATTCTTCCTTAAAAGTGTTTGGTTGTACTTGTTTTGTCCTTCGACATCGTGTAGAGTGTACCAAATTGTCACCAAAGTCTGTTATTTGTGTTTTTCTAGGTTATAGTGAGGGTCAGAAGGGATATCGTTGCTTTAACCCAGTTACTAAGAAATTATATGTCTCTCACCATGTTGTGTTTGTTGAGCATATACCCTTCTTTTCTATTCCTGATAATCATCATAAGTTGACTAAATCTGATCTCATCCATCTTGATAATTCTTTGATGATACTGATAGTGTGCCCTCTCGAGCCTCGTGCACCACTGATATTGTCTCACCTCATGGTTCTACTTCTGCTAATACTGGTACCTTGCCGCCTGATGCTACCTCTCTTCCAGAGGCCACCCAAGCACCTATTGAGGCTGTGGAACCTCCTCGCTATCCCGGTCACACTCGTAAGTCCACTCAATCACCTAATTTTGTTTATTCTTGTTATTCAGATTCTTTTGCTTCCTTTTTAGCTTCCGTTCATGATCTCTCTCAGCCTCTGTCCTATAAAGAGGCTGGTCTTGATCCTCTTTGGCAACATGCTATGAAAGAGGAACTCTCTACATTCTATAAGACATACACTTGGAGTTTGGTTCCCTTAAATTCTAGTAAGAGCGCTATTGGTTCTCATTGGGTTTATAAAATCAAAACCAAGTTAGATGGGTCTGTTGAGCGATACGAATCAAGATTGGTTGCCAAGGGTTTTTCCCAGTAGTATGGTATGGTTTACGAGGAGACTTTTGCTCCTAATGCTAAAATGACTACTGTTTGTACTCTTATTGCAGTTGCTTCTGTTCGTCAGTGGCATATAACTCAGATGGATGTTAAAAATGCTTTCTTGAATGGAGACCTCCAAGAGAAGGTTTATATGGTTCCCCCTCCATGTGTTCCTCATGCTCCTGGTGAAGTTTACAGGCTTAAGAAAGCCTTATATGGTCTTAAACAAGCCCCTCGAGCTTGGTTTGAGAAGTTTTCCACTGTGATTACCTCATTTGGGTTTTCCTCGAGTGAGTATGATTCAGCTCTTTTTATCAGATGTACCACTGCTGGTCGTATTATGCTTTCTTTGTATGTTGATGACATGATTATTACTGGTAATTATGTTGATGGGATTGCAGTGTTGAAGTCTAAATTAGCTCATTGTTTTGAAATGAAGGACTTAGGTCCACTCCATTATTTTTTGGGGATTGAAGTAGCCTTTTCTCCAAAAGGTTATCTTCTTTCTCAGTCTAAGTATACAGGTGGCATTCTTAAGCGTGCTCGCCTCACTGATAATAAGATTGTTGATACCCCTTGGAGCTTAATGTTCGTCTTTCCCTTTCTAATTGCGTTCCTTTGCCTGATCCTACCTTATATCGGACTATTGTTGGTAGCTTGGTTTATCTTATTATTACTCGTCCGGATATTTCCCATGCTGTTCTGTTGTTAGTCAATTTGTTACTTCCCCTACTATAGTTCATTAGGTTGTTGTTCATCATATTTTGAGGTACTTGAAGGGCACTCGGTTTCAAAGTCTTTTACTTTCGTTATCTTCTTCCTTAGAACTGCGTACATACTCTGATGCTGATTGGGCTGGTGATCCTACAGATTGCAAGTCTGTTACTAGATTTTGTATATTTCTGGGTGATTCTCTCATTTCTTAGTAGAGCAAGAAGCAAGATGTTATTGCTGTGTCTTCCACAGAAGCTGAGTATCGTGCTATAGCTTCGACTGCCCGTGAGGTTATTCGGTTACAACGGCTACTTACAGATATGGGTGTCTCTCTTCCTCGCCCTTCACCTATGTATTGTGAAAATAAGAGTGCTATTTAGATTGCTCACAATTCAGTTTTCCATGAGAGGACCAAGCATATAGAGATTGTCACATTACTCGTCATCACATTAAGCATGGAACTATCACTTTGCCTTTTGTTTCTTCTTCCGCACAGATTGCTAATTTGGGTAAATTACATTTTAGTACCATGTAAATTGGGCAAATTTTTACTTTGGGCCCATTAGTTTCAATTGTACCACTTTGGTCCCTGTAGTTTTGAATTGATTTCAATGTAGGCGCTGCCTCTAACTCCGTTACTGCAACTTGACGAAAAACTCACATTTTTGTGCCCTATAATTTAGGTGAAGTTTTAATTCGGGCCTTGGAGTTTAGGCGAAGTTTTACTTTGGGCTCTAGAGTTTCGGAGAAGTTTCACTTTGGACCCTAGAGTTTTTAAGACATATGAATGCATCATCACGTTACACTAGCGAAGTTAGAGGTAGGGCCTACATTAAAAGTAATTCAAAACTAGAGGGACCAAAATGCTACAATTGAAATTATAAGGTCCAACGTCAAACTTTGTACAAATTAATTACAGGGGTACTAAAGTGTAATTTAACCATAAATCTAATATGGAGATATCAACCTTCAAATTCCACCAAAAGTCACTGTCATATACTATACATGGACAAACTAATCACATATAGAACCATCACAAACAAGGTTAGGAAGGGAACTTCATATTTGAGTGGATTGGAAGTGTTTCTCCACAATCTAAATGTGTAGAGTTAAAAAACAAAGATTGAAAAGAGGAAGAATAATCATTGTAGATCGAATTAGAAGAAATAAAGAGACCCTTCTGCGTAGCGTAAATCAATTGAATTGGGAGGTATATTTGGGAAGAATAGCATTACTCATATGTTCAAAAATAATTAATTCTTAACTGTATAGATATTTAACATTCTTGTCACACCAAAAAAGAAAAAGAATCCAAGAGAGTAATCTAATATGATTGGCAGACTTCTGTAATGCCTACCAAACTATGGTCCTACAGTCTAAATGTGTGGATTTCAAAAACAAGAACCAATGTAAGGTAGATGCAACCACAAGATTAAAAAGTTGAAGATGTTAATAACCATTGCAGATCGAAGAAGAAATAAAGAGAGCCTCCTGAGCGTAAATCAGTTTAAAGAAGGGATCCACTGTTCAAATTTCTTAATTGTAAGCTTCTGGTTTCTTTTTTAGCATATAGTTAAAGGTGCATTCAACAATTACATATGTTCCAGAGAATAATGCTATGGTTCCGCGGGGCCGGCCATGAGGTTTTGGGGGACCCTAAGCGAGCTTCTAATATAGGACCCTCTATGTATTAGTACGAACCAACCATTATAAGGTATCGAGCTATAATAAATAACAAAAATAATCACGAACCAGCTCTAATGAGGCATTTAACTAGAATATGACACCAAAAAAAAAAAAGCTCGCATATAAAATTATTAACTAAGAAGTTGTTCAGTGGTTTTTTTTTTTTTTTTTGGGAAACTAAAGCTTAGGGCATGTATCGATGGTTAATTTTGGGCCGTTAAGATTGGGGGTTGTTGTAATATTACTGCGTTTTAGCTTTGGGCTTAAAAAGATTTTGGCGCCTTTTTATATTTAGGAGAGTACTTGTGTTTGGGACCTTTAAGCTAAAAAGTAATACTATAAGTATCAAAGTGTTCGAAACTTGTGGGGCCCTTAAATTTTACCACATTTGTGGGTCCTTAGGCCATTGCTTACCCTACCTATAGGCAGGCCTGGGCCTATGCTTCCTGCACTTGAGCTATTGTGACATTATGTAGTATAACTATTGAGCCAATTTGAGAACCAAATTTGGGAGGTGATGATGCCAAAATTTGGTTAGAGATAAATAGAGCAGATTAAGGAGAGAGAGATAGTGAGAGACTGGTTTTTTGTATGTGGTTCGGCCCAGTTAAATAGAACCAATTTGATAATTGCTATAGAGGTGCCGTATAGACTGTAAAGTTCCCGCCTTCTATGGGGGCGAGTGGTCTCTTTTATAGATGCAAGAGACCTACTCGTACAAGGATATTGGGCAGATTAAGTAATCCAACCCTAATTAGGATGTGAATGATATAAATTAAGTGAGTTTCCTATTTGTATTAGGAAACTTTCCATACATGCCATTAGTCTTTTAACTTGAGTAGGAAACTGTTTGGAATATTTTGGATCTTGCCTCAAGGCTTGGGTGAGCTATCCCTGCGACGAGCTGTTCCTGCATGGTCTTCCCGACCTGTTGGTCGGGCTTCGTGTATACACTGATCGGGATGTCTCGGGTAGTCTAGACCACTCGGGATGATGCTAAGTAGCATGACCTGGTCGGGATAGGGCCGGTCATTGAATAAAACAGAAAGGTCATAGAGTAGAGTCAATTTTGGGCGTATCAGTTGTCCCCCATTTTCAAAGTTGACTTGATGCTATACCGGGTCAAGTTTGGAAATCTGTTCACTGCTCGGGAAAGTTGCCTTCGAGCTTCTGAGTCTTGTGAGTCCTCAAGAACTGGCTGAGAGTTGAGACTTAGCCTTGTGTGGAACCTTTGAGTGCTCCGGAATTGGCCAAGAGTTGAGACTCGACCTAATTCGGAGTCTTTTGCTTGAGTTAGCCCCCAGGATGGTCATCTTCTACCCGTAAACCTTCGTCAAGGTTGTGGGCAAAAGAATTTTACCATGTTGGAAAAGCCGACCTAAAGCATATGGCTTTAGGGTCCTTTTATGTTAACTCCCTAGGATGGTTATTTTCCGCCCAGCCAACCTTCGTCAAGTTTGTTGGGACAAGAGCTTGACCATGTTGGTGGAGCCGACCTAAAGCGTGTTGCTTTAGGGCCCTTTTGATCCCTTATCGTAGGCCAACCTAAGAGGATTTCCTCTATCGTTGGTTTGGACCTAAGTAAAGCTGGTGCCTCTAAGTATTGTAGGCATTCAGGTTGTCAAAGATTTTGACTTAATTAACCCCAAGGCCTATAAATGCCTGGTGTGATTGCCTGTTTAGTTCATTATGCCTTCCTGCCCCCAAGCTTTTGCTAAGATGGGGGTCTGTAGAGACTATGATTGTAGGTAACCGACCTAGAATGTTGGTATTTCCAAGGTCTTTTAAAGTTTGCTATCATCAGCCACCTAGGGGGATTTGCCCCCATCGTAGGTTATGGACATTAGCAAAACCGATGCCTCATGGGTGATCGCGAGGTCTTTTTGGTGCCTCGGGTGTGATCCCGAGGTCTTTTGGGTGTCTCGGGAGTGATCCCCAGGTCTTTTGCCAACTGCGTAACAGTGGTCTTTGGTTGCCTCAGGGTTGAGCCCGAGATCTTTTTAGTGCCTCGGGAATTAAACCCGAGGTCTTTCCCTTGTGCTCCGGGGATCAACAAGGAGTCAATAGGTGATTCGAATCATTGGAGCAACCTTTGGCAGTCTGAGCTTTGTTCTATGGTCGGGAGAAAGTACCATTGCAATTGGACTTGACTGGTCTATTGGAGACAGGAGGTCGGGTCGGGATCACTGGGCTCCTGATTATTCTAAGCTGGAGGCAAGGTCAGGATCACTGGATCCTGACTGCTGCAAACTGGAGGTCGAGTCGGGGCTGTCGGACTCAGAGATATGTGAACTGAAAGAACTGTCCGAACCTCGGGCTGATCTCGCTTTCGCTTTTTTCTTGACGTTTCGTCGCTTACATGCAAGGGGTCTTCGGTCTTTAGAAATTCTTCTGTGTTAACATACTTTCTGATCGTCTCTGCGAGTTCAACCAAGGTTTTTGGTCGGTTTTAGCGAAACAACGTGGCGCACTTGGTGTGTTGAACTTTCAAGCAGAAGGCTGTAATTGCGACGGTTTCGTCAAGATCATACGAGCTTCTCCCGGTTGAACTAGTCGGTGAACTCCTTGAGGGACTCATTATTCCTTTGCCTTACAGTCAGCAACTGTATGTCAGGCTTTGGCCGTTCATGCATACCGATGAACTGGTTGTTGAACTGCTTGCTTAGTTGCTTGAAATCTTTGACCGATCAGGGTCTCAAGGAGTAGAACCATTGTGCGACCGGGCCTTTCAAAGTACTAGGGAAGGCCAGGCAATACAGTTCGTCGGTGTTGGTGGCTAAGGCCATCTGAGCCTTGTAGGTCCGGATATGGTCGACCGGGCTTCCAGAGCCATGGTAAGACTCTAGACGAGGTTGTTTAAATTTGCACAGGAGGGTAAACCTTGTGATTAGGTTGGAGAACGGTAACTCCATCTCGGTAGTAATATGAGGAACATTCCAGCCCAGGTCTTTGGCCAGGCCATCGATCTGTTTCTCCAAATTCTTCATACGAGCCACCACACCTTCCCTACAGGTATCCGGGTAGCAGGTCGGGTTAGTGGAGGAGGCTTTCTTCTTATGGCGGTGTGCTGTCCCCTGGGATCCGGTTTGACTATGACTCCAGTTGATCGTGAGCCTAAGATCACCTCGGCTCTTGACTGAGCGACCCTGGACCCATTCTCGAGCCATATACTCCTGCCTCTCCTCTCTGGTAGCACACCTACCATTGGTGTCTCTGGCGTCTTTAGCATGGGACTGGTTGGCTCGGGCACACTGTCTGGTCAAGATCGATTCCCGACTGTGCGCAACGTTCTCGGACTGCTTCCCGGCCACTAGAGGATTGCTTTGTTGGCCTAACAGGGTTTCGATCTGCTGATGGGTTTGACGCTGGACCTTCACGAGTTATACGAGGGTCGTGGCAATCTACTCCAGTGTCAAGACCGCTGCGGTGGACGCTGGGGCCGGCAGAACATCCCGGTCGGCCTGCTGTGCAGCCTTCTTACCCTTCTTCGGAGGCATGACAATCAGTTAAGTAATTTGTGTTTTGAGAAATCTGTCGATTCCCACAGACGGTGCCAAGCTGATGATGCCAAAATTTGGTTAGAGATAAATAGAGCAGATTAAGGAGAGAGAGACAGTGAAAGACCAATTTTTTGTACATTGTTCGGCCCTACTAATGAAGGAACCTACGTCCACGTGTGTGTCTGAGCACGTTCACTATATTGTAAAAAGCCGGCGACCTGTGGTGGACCAAAAATGGTTTGGAGCTACCATAGGTCGGCCCGGCACAATGCTAATTGCTATAGAGTTGCTGTATAGACTGAAAAGTTCCGCCATTCTATGGGGGTGAGTGGTCTCTTTTATAGATGTAAGAGACCTACTTGTACAAGGAAATTAAGAAGATTAAGTAATCCAACCCTAATTAGGATGTGATTCATGTAAATCAAGTGAGTTTCCTATTTGTATTAGGAAACTTTCCATACATGCCTTTAGTCTTATATTTTGAGTAGGAAACTATTTAGAATATTCTGGATCATGCCTTGGGGCCTGGGTGAGCTATCCCTGCGACGAGCTGTGCCTACACGGTCTTCCCGACCTGTTGGTCGGGCTTCGTGTACACACTGCTTGGGTTATCTCAAATAGTCCAGACTGCTCGGGATGATGCTATGTAGCATGACCTGGTCGGGATAGGGGCAGGTCATTGAATAGAACTGCTCGGTGATAGAGTAAAGCCAATTTTGGGCGTATCATGAGGTAAATTTGAGAAGAATAGCATTACTCATGTTCAAAAACAATAAATCTAATGGAGAAGGCACAAATCTGTGGCTCCATTAACATAATTGTGGTTGAAGCATAGATCGATTACAATGTACAAATGGACCTTGAAGTGACCCGACCTTCAAGCTTCATGACATTCTGGTGATCAAGTCTTCATAGCCATAAAACCAACACTCTCTGGATCCATCTTAACAAATCGCACCTTCTCGAGGGAAAGATTTTGTCAATTTCCTAAATTCAAATCTCAAATTCCTATTTCAAATGATGTGGTAGTGAGTCTACTGAATTTTGATTGAAGAATGTTGAAGTGACCCCACAGTGGTCAGTTGGTCCACTAGTTTTTCATTGATGCCACATCAGTTTAGATGAAAATTTGAGATTTGATTTTGGGAAGCATAGTATTACTCAAACTTATAAGTCCCTTCTAAATCATTTCCCTTCTTTTTTCTTACGAGGAAACTAGAAAGGAAAAAAAAAATAGATATGTTTTTAATTTTGTGAGTCGTTTCCCTTACTTTTTCTTGCATAATGATTTTATTTTAGAAATTCTTGATTCTTAATTTGTTTGAGCATGAAGGAAAACACAAGAGTAGCTTATCTTCTTTTTTTCCATTTCCCTTTTTTTTCATTCACTAAGTCCATAACCATAAGCAGGGATCGGGGTTGTCCCAGGTCCCCCAGGAATTTTGAGAATTAAAATTGAGTAATTCTTTGGTGACAACTTTCATACATCCTCCTAAAAAGATGTGTCTATCTCTCTCCTGTGATGTCACTGGACCCCACAGTGACACAGAAGAGAGATAGACACATCTTTTAGGAGGATATGTGAAAGTTGTATGAAAGTTGTCACCAAAGAATTACTCATTAAAATTTTACCCACCCCCCACCAAACACCCAAATTTAAGTAAAACATGTGCGTGATGAAAGTGAGAAGGGAGACTTCAGGTGATAGTCAGGCAATGACTGGCGACTGGAGTCGCACGCGACGTCTATGGGTGTAACATAATCGACCGGACTGACCGAACCGATCGGTTCGGTTGGTTTTCAAAAACTTCATGTAGTGTAAAACCGAACCAAAACAAAAATTTACACTAAATCGAACTGAGAACCTAAACCAATCGGTTTAACTAAAAATTGCATCCAATATAACCAAACCGCTTTCACCCCTAGCGATGTCCAGCGTCAGGTGAACAGGGAGGCGGGAACAAGGTCGGGAGTTTAAGTCACCTCTATCCCTTGTGCGAATGTGATTCCGCCAACACCGTTAAGTTTTGTTGATTCAAGTAATCTTTGTGAGCTTTCAAGCTATAATTTGTTGATTAGGGTTTAGAATTTGTTTTCAAACTAGGGCTTGTTTCAATTGGGAAATTTGTGAATTTTTTATTTAATGAATTTGTGAATATGTGAATAGGGTAATATGTGAATTGGGAATTTGTGTATTATGTTGATAGTTGATAGTTGAATATGTGAATTGGGAAATTTATATGTGGTTCGACACTATCAATGAAGAGACCTACGACCACGTGTGTGTCGGAGCAATTGCACTATAATATCAAATCGTCGGGGGTCTTTGGTGATCAACAAGGGAGATGGAGCTACCAGAGACCGGCCGCGTAAAGTATATTCGGGTAAGATAAGTTTACGATCCCCTTCTATGGGGGTGAGGGGTTTCTTTTATAGTTTAAGAAACCTCCTCATACAAGGCAAGTAAATTGATTAGGCAATACAATCCGATTGGGATTGATTGGCACAAATCGTGGGAGTTTCCTAATTGGATTAGGAAATAATCTTCACTTTCCGCTAGTCGATCTTCTAACTTGTATAGGAAACTGTCTGGAACAGTCCGGGGCGTGTCTCGTGGGCTTGGCTGTGCCGTGCCCGTGGTGAACTGAACCCGTGTATCGTTCGCGACCTATTGGTCGGGCGCTGATAACACTGGGTGTACCGCTCGGGTTAACTGTGGGAGGGACATGGTTGGTCCCTGCATGATCTGGGACTCCTTGGTATGGTGGATGAACTTTGCCTTCACTGAACATTTTTGTATTTATCAGGGTTCACTACAACAAAAATTGGTTTTACCGAGAATTCATTTTCCTCGCCAAAAGTCAATATTTTGTCGCCAAAGCTTTTTGTGAGGAAATAATTTCCTCGCCAATTTTGCCACCAAAGGGTTGTCTTAAAAAGTACCTGGTGAGGAAATTTTTTTTCCTCGCCAATGAAAACTTTTTAGCGACGAATGTTTTCCTCGCTATAGAATAAATATTTCGTCGCCATATTACAATGTTTCCTCGCTAAAATTCGGATGTGTGTTCATAAATTTGATCATTACCGACAAAAAAATTCCTCGCCAAAGATTTTTTAAAAAAATTTCAAAAATATATTTGGCGAGGAAATATTTTGTCGCTAATGATTTTTTTTTATAAAAACAATAAATGGTATTGGCGACGAAAAATTTCGTCGCTACACATTATTTTGTTTGTCTCAAATAAAATTTATTTGAGACAAAATATTTCGTCGCCAATGAACAAAATATTTTGTCACCAATAGGTATTTTTAATTAATTTAGAATCAAAATTGGCGACAAAATATTTTCTCGCCAAAAACAATTATTTAAATCAACAAATATTGAAAAAAATTTGTATATGCACTTGTTCTTGTTCCTATATCAAACATCACATAATAGTAATCTAAACAAATATCATTACAAGATCATGTTGAAATATAAACAATATTTATTGAATATATTCTACTTGGCTGTTAAAAAAATAAAATGTAAACAATCCATTGTGCCCATGCAAAACATAAATTAATGAATATCCAAAAAAAAAAAAAAAAAAAAGAACAAAAAACATAAACATTAACTAGTGCTTCCCATTGGTCATAACACATCTACAAAATAATATGTAGTCGATCCTCTACCATCAAGAACGTCCATACCAAATCTGCGACAAAAAGAAATGGGAAGTATTAGTATATCATAAGTTCGTAAACACATGAAATATAAATTAAAGATGTAATTTCTACCAAAAATTCGGCAAAGTTCCGTTTCTTTATTGGAGATACCAAAAAATTCAAATCACAACATAACAACGGGATATCACATCTCTATCATATTATAAATTCAAAAAACAATCAGTTGTCTCATAGGCAGTTACAGTCATTCGGAAGATAATTTTTGTACAATTAGTTATCGTATTTACAAGTTTAGCTCTAATTTGTAAACTGTGAGTCTGTATTATGAGTATGTATTCCATTTCGCTTATTCCCAATAACTACTTAAAATCTAAATAGCACAAATAAGTAGTTTAAATAATTACTAACCAAGAAGCTTCCTCGGCACCAGATGAGCCCTCTGCCCCATCATAACCCTTACTGCGCATCCAGGCCATCATGCTTGCCATCTGCTCCACCAGCTGCTTAGCTTGGCTCTGGTTCGCAGCTTGAAGCTCTTCAACCTGTTCTGTGTGACGCTTAACATGCTCACTATCCTCAGAAGATTCAACGGTGGTCCTACGTGAGGTGGAAGGTCTCATGCCGTGTCCTTTCAAGCGGCCAAATTTCGCACCCAAAACCTGAACAGACAAGTCCTCTGCTGTCAATGGGGTTGCATGGGGCTGCGAGCAATGGTCTTCTTGCTTCTTTTTTAACGCCTCCTGACAATTTTAAAATAAACACTCAAGTGATTAGATTCAAAAAAATATTATGTTACACATTATCTTTCAGATGTTACAATAGAAATTATACGTACGTATTCACTCTCGCACGCCGGCCTCGCCCACTGGTTCTTCTTTAAATTATAGTGAGTGGTGCAATAGAACTTGATCATATCGAGTGGTTCACCCTTGTTTTCCTGTGACTGATTTGTTAGCTTTTGAATGTAAGAAAATACTAGTTGATTAGGTATAGCGCTAATGGAATTTTGAGAGGAATTGCAGAATACGCACCTCCTCGTTGGCCCTAACTGCCATAGATTTCGAGCCGCATGAGTGATTAGTAACTTGACGGGCTCGGTTGGCGGTGTTAACGGCTGATTGGTGCTGCAAGTAACAAGTGTAATAAATTATAAAAAAAATTGAACTTTAGTAGGTCGTACATTAATGCTCAAGACTAAACAAATAGAAATAGATATTACCAAAAATTTTGGGTCATTCCACTTATTCTTAATCAACAGGGTCCATTGGTCGAGGTTGCAATCTTTCGGTGGGTTTCTCTTTGTATAGTCCTCCCCCTTAACTCTCTTCATCGCAAGGTATTTCTTGCGCAATCTGTGAGTCCAGTCGCTGACTCGCCTACCACACTTCATATTCACTGCTTTCTTGACATCATTAGGATCACCTTGTAGATTGAACTCATCCTGAAAACAACAATGTTATACATAATTAATGATAAATCGCATTTTATATATTAAATAAATGAACATTACAACTACCGCTAGGCGTTGAAGGATCGGGCCTGCAGAGGTAGCTGGCACGTTAGACCATCGGCGGACGCTCAAATCCGGTAGATGCTGTCTGATCTGTATACCAGTGGCGGAGGCAAAACAATTTGCGTACTTCCCTACTGGCTGCCTATACTTGGCAGGGATGGGCACTAGGAGTTTGCCTTCTTTTTCAATGAGGCGCTGAGTCTTAACGCCTCGTGTCTGACCCTGCCTGGCGGTAGATCCTATCAACATACAACATCGATTTGGTGAGTAACTGAACAAATCAATCAAGTGAAGACCGTCCAATGATCAATTTAAATAATTTTGATATCTTACCAACGCTATTGCAATGTGCCTGACTAGGCGGGGTCTCAATCTCATTAGCACGCAAGCTACCCCCTATCAACATACAACATCGATTTGGTGAGTAACTGAACAAATCAATCAAGTGAAGATCGTCCAATGATCAATTTAAATAATTTTGATATCTTACCAACGCTATTGCAATGTGCCTGACTAGGCGGGGTCTCAATCTCATTAGCACGCAAGCTACCCCCATCCGACGGAGTTTCTAGCATATTACCATGCTGTAAACCCATCTCATCAATAGGTAGAGTATCCCCTTCGACTGTAGGATTCCTCTGGTGAATGGGTGGTGATCTCAAGGAATCCGAATATATGAGTCTTTTTCGGGGCGGCATCTCGCTGACCTGATAAAAACATAATACAATGCATACATACATGTATGAAAAGACTTCTATGTCATCTAATAAGATTAAAATAACTATTTTACTTTTAAATTCAAGCAATTAAACATCACTTATAGACCATAAAGCAAACACATGAACAATACCTCCTGTTCTAAATGGTCATAGGAATCATCATCATCATCATCATCATCATCTTCACTATCTGATGGTATGTAGCTATCGTGGTATTCAGTATCCCTAACATTCTTTCCCCTCTTATTTGTGGACTTTGGCTGTGACGAACCAATAAGAGATGTTGCCAAGTTCTTCAATCCTAAGGCATTTAATCTCTCGTTGTTCTCATCAATTCTATTTGCTCTTTGCCTCTCATATGTAGTCTTTGCAGCTAGAAAACCTGGTTTTACCCATTTTTTCCCATTTTGGCCATTTTGCGTAACTATGAATCGTAAATTCACATAATTAAATTTACACAAAGAAAGCATAATCATTTCAATGAAAATAACTCAAAATAAGATAAGTTGTTAGCCAATGAAATAAAATGAAAACAATAACTTCAGTAAGAAGATTTGTCCACATGCATAACATGAAAATAAAATTACATATCATAATCCATATCAATATCCATATCCGCATCGGAATCAAAACGGTGATCAGCTTCAACTTCAACTTCATCATCTTTATTGTTATCCACATCACTATCCATATCCTTATCCATGTGTGGAATGACCTCCGGCTCAATATCATCCCTACAATAATGAACATCACTATCATCAATGACAATTGGGACAAACTCGGTGGGTTCATCCAGTTGGAATGCATCAGTAGGTGGTGGTAAATCTCTTGGCTCTCCATCAACTACCTCTGGTACATCATACACTCCCCTATGTTGTACCCGTTGCACGATTTGCCAAGGTGCACCAAATTTAGTATCATTAAGGTAGAAGACTTGTTTTGCTTGGCTAGGTAAGATAAAAGGGTCATTTTTATACCACCGACTGGTGACATCAATGCTTGTGCAGTGTTTATCAGTTCGGAGTGTTCTCCTACCGGTGGCACTGGCACTGGTGTCATACCATTCACATTGGAATAAAACAACTTTATTTCGACCCATGTACTCGAATTCCCATATGTTGGACAAATGACCAAAGTAATCGTGCATCTGTCCATCGTGATCCCCTTCTACATGTACACCACTATTTTGGCTCATACGACGGTTGTCAACGCCTTTGGTATGGAATCATATGCCATTGATTACGCATCCTGAGTACTGCTTCACCAACACCTTTGGAGCATTAGCCAACGACCAAAGTTGGTCGGTTACATCTAGAGAATCCTCTACTTTTAATTTATTCACCTATAAACATAAGTGTCGCATCAAAGTTAATTATAAATTTGTGGAAGTTTACTAGTGTTTAGCGAGTGCAAATTTTAAAATGCCTTACACGATCCCGGAACCAGTTGGGAAATTCTTGTCGTTGTATCTGGGTGATGTCATTTCCAGTTAGAATCTGTAATTGATTCCTGTGTTCCCTACTCAAAAGAACTTGATTAATGAATTAACAATAACTCTATGCATAGCTAATAATATTAACCAAGTAATAACATAAGTGAAGGAACCTCGTACTCCAAATACGGCTCCACCTCAGGGCTATAGAAGAGCAAGAACCAGTGAGCACTATCACGTAATTCCTTTGAGATCTTGGCAGACCTTGACACCAGACCAATAGGACGGGCAGGATCTGTGAAGATTGCCATGCCTGGGCCAGGTTCACCATGATCTTCATTTCGTTCAGGCCTACCAAACACAGCTTCCATCTCATCCAAATACTTTGAGCAAAATGTAATACACTCTTTAAGAAGGTAAGCCTCTGCGATCGAACCCTCTGGACGAGCTCGATTTGAAACGTACCCTTTTAGAGTTCCGAGATACCTTAGAAAAGAAATAAAGTGGTAAGACCATTCATTCAGCAACAGAATGACATCGAAATCCATATTAAGTAATTTAGAGTAGTACCAATTACCTTTCGATCGCGTACATCCACCGATATTGCACAGGTCCTCCAAGCATGGCCTCACGTGGCAAGTGAACGGCCAAATGGACCATCACATCAAAGAAAGCTGGAGGAAAGATCTTTTCAAGCTTGCAGAGTATGAGAACTATCCTTTCCTCTAGTTTCTCTATATCGCTCAGTCTCAATGTTTTAGAGCACATGTCTTGGAACCAGTTGCCCAACTCAAACAGTGTTGTATTAATATTCTTATCTATATAGCCACGCATCCCAATTGGTAGAATCCGTTGCAAGAGTACATGATAGTCGTGGCTTTTTAGGCCTAACAATCTGCCATTTCTCGTGCTCACTGACCTCGATATGTTAGCCGCATATCCATTTGGATACTTCACCGATTTTAAAAATTCACAAAAACCCTCTCTATTATCTGGGGTCAGTGTAAATGTTGCATGAGGATTGACATAGGATCCGTTGGGAAATTTTTTTAGGTGCAACTCTTGCCTTATGCCCCAATCTTCCAAGTCCAACCGTGCCTTGTCCGTGTCCTTGTTCTTCCCATCAATGCCTAACATTGTTCCAAAGGTATTTTCACTAAAATTCTTCTCCACATGCATCACGTCGATGTTGTGTCAGAGCTTACGTTTCTTCCAATATGGAAGCTCATACAAAATGCTTACCTTGGACCAATTTAGCACTTTCTTGTTGATTGAATGCTTTCCCAAGCTGACTATCGGCATCTGGTCCAACTGATTTACAACCTTTTCAATCGGTAACTCGAGAGATCTCTTCCTTTTCTCACGCTTACCATTATAGGCCTTACTCCTTCTCCAAGGGTGGTTTTCTGGCAAATAACACCGATGGTTAGTGTACCCAATCTTACTTCTCAAACGTTCTGAGTATGGTTCGTCATTGCAAATGGGACAAGCATGATAACCCTTTGTACTCCACCCAGATATGTTACCGTATGCAGAAAAGTCGTGTATTGTCCATAATAAAGTTGCACGCATCAGGAAAGTCTGACCACTCGAGGCATCGTAAATTAATGTGCCATTTTGCCACAACTCCTTCAACTCGTCCACCAAGGGTCTCAAGTAAACATCAATCTTTTTTCCTGGTTGCGCAGGCCCAGGAATAAGTAATGACATCAAGAAAAATGGCTCTTTCATGCATATCCAGGGTGGAAGATTGTAGGGCATGAGTACTACAGGCCACATACTGTAGGAGGTGCTCATGTTCCCAAAAGGGTTAAACCCATCACTAGCTAACCCTAGCCTCACATTGCGAGGATCTTGGGCGAACTCAGGATGTTGCATATCTATCTCCTTCCACTCAGCACTGTCAGCTGGATGCCTTAATATCCCATCATCCACGCGCATTTCTTTGTGCCATCTCATATCCGAGGCTGTCTTCCTAGACATATATAATCGTTGCAACCTCGGTGTTAATGGGAAGTAACGCAGAACCTTATGGGCGATCTTCTTACCCCTGCCATGATTGGGCTTGTATCTGGACTCTTGACATTGTGGACACTTATCTAGGCCTTCATTCTCCTTCCAAAAGAGGGTGCAATCATTCTTACTTGCATCAATGAGCTCGTAAGACATACTCAAGTCACAAAGTATCTTCTTCACTTCATAAGTTGACTTCGGAACCAATTTTTCTTCTGGCAAAAGTTTCATTAAAAACTCCAGCATCATGTCGAGCGACTTGTTACTCCAATTGTTCACTACCTTCAAATTAAGAATCGTAATGACAAACTTTAATAGAGTAAAGTCCTTGCAACCTGGGTAAACCTCACACTTGGCATCATCCAACAATTTATCAAAGTTTCGTGCTTTCGTCCTCTGGGTCATATCGACCGACTCACCCCTTATTCGGTCTTCCAATAGGGCATCAATACCACCTAGACCCTCATTCTCATTGCCTTCCATTTGGTATTCATCACCCCGTACGTTGCAACTGCTGTTCGAGATTCGGGGTTCCCCATGCTCAAACCATTGAACATATGTTTGCATAATCCCAACATGCATCAAATGAGCATAAACTGTTTCACCTGTCTATCGTAAAAAGTTTACACATCTTTTACATGGACACCGAATTTTACCTTCCTCGTCCGCAACAGCAATTGCAAACTGGATAAATGACTTTACCCCTCTCAAATATTGGTCACTTATTCTCCCTTTTGTTGTGGTAGCCAATGCCATCCAAATTTTGTCCATCTCTGATCAAACATACAACGTCGAGGAAAATAATAAAGAAATCCACTTTCATAGCCAATCAATTGAAATGTTTTGTTTTTAACCATAAAGTATACTAGCAGCCGGGGCATACACATTGCGTGTGTAAATTATTAGTTTTTTTTATAATGAAGTGAAATCCTCAACTGGAAATTCACTTAGGCCCCATTTGAATTGACTTTGGATTAACATGTAGACAACACCATATGTGCTCGATGCTCTTACTCCCAGCAAACAACTTTTTCTTCACCTTTGTTTTTTGTTTTTTTGTTTTTTTTTTATGTCAAGTTATCCACCCGAACTACAAAAATATTTTTGATTGGTTAAATTGGTATAATTTTCACAAATATAGGGTTTTGCAAACGCAACGTGTGTGCCTCAGCCGCAAGCTAAAGACAATTGCATGAGATCCAAGACAATGTGAATTTTTCATTTCCTTGTCTCCATGTTCCAATGTGTGATTTGTTTGGCTTTTATCCCAAACACCTCATCATCAGCATTATTTGATGCAAGTAAAAATAACTTGGGAACCCCTCCCTTTCACTTATAGATTAGTAAGAAAAATGGCTCTTTCATACAGAGTAAACAAAAAAAAAAGGATAAAAAAACACCTTTGTCTCTAAAATAACCCTAAGATTCATCTTTCTACATCCACCATCTCATTTAGGATAAAAAAAAACACCAACTTCCATCTCTTTACACCCACCATCTTCCATCATTTTTTAATTACTCAAGATATTTTCGGCAATCTCTAAAAGACTGGTTGGTTTCCCCAAGAATGGTAATGTTGTGTTCATTAACTATAAATCTATAGATGCACAAAACGAGAAGTGGTTTTAGGAGATGTTTTCAAAACTTCACGACCTCAAAAAAGTAAAAGCAGAAGTGGTTTTGTTCTTGATTTTGGAGTCTCCATTGGATAGTATTCCATTACTTTGTTTTTAAGATAGTACATTAGCTATTGCCATCATTAACATTTAAGATGAATCTATGCAACCAACACATATATTTCTTTGCATTATAACCTTTTTTTTTCATATATGTATATATATTTCTTGATTTGTAATCAGTCTTTGGATAGTTCTAATTAAATTGTAAGAAAAATTAAACTTATAAGTTTCTTATCAAATTTTTCAATGATTTGGGGACACATAAATGTTCAACTACAACAAAAAACAAAGATTTTGTTAAGATATATTGGAGAATTAGGGTTCTTGATATAGGTGGGTGTAGAGGGCAACTTTTGTGAAAAAAAAATCTATTTATTAATTTGTCCTTGTATGTATAAGGGTATAATTGTAATGAGAAAAAGTAATTAAAAGGTTGGTGTAGTGAGTAAAATTGGTGGGTGTGAATAGAATTACCCTAATGCTAACTAAAAAGGTACTGTTTTTTCATAACAAAATTGTAATAACCTGCATTTGCATTTAATTTTAATTTGACATTATCATATTTAATCTGTATTTCTAGTCTTATTTAATTTCTATTTCCCATGTGTTAAACTTTAAATTCTTGTTTCAATTGCTATTAAAATTATTGTTGGTGTCAAAACTGCAATTTCTGTAAATTTAGCAATACCTGTGTTGGATTTCAAATCTGTATTCCAAAGACGGTGGAAATATTTCCTTTTGACTCAAACAGTATTTTTAAAACCAGAAAACCATTTCTTACGTTAAAATGAATTTTCTGTATTTTTGTGACGAACACCGCGCCACGAAAATACCAGTTTATGTTCAAAACTGTCCATGCTGTGTGAACTTCCACAGAATTTGGAAGTGACTGATTTGGATAATTGCTTTATATCTATTTAAGGCAACTAATGATTGCCTTAAGCCTTGTTTGGGTAGACTAGACCATGTGTGTGTTATTTTTGTGCCAAAAGCCAAATTGCCAAACAACATAAATCTTTATTGACCCCTATACTTGGCTCTTGGATAGCAGATGAGTTAATACTCATCTGTGTATATATCAATACGTATGTAAATATCAGTGTATATATAGCCTTTAGTTAAATGAAAAATCAAAACCATTTGTTGAGTGAGAGAGGTGGTTCTTGGAGCCCAAGTTCCTCAAGTGATCCTCTATATATATGCTCTCATACACTTCTTCATTCACACAGCTCACAGTTTGCACACATTCTGCACTATACAAACACAGAGAGTATAGTGAGAGTTTGCTTTCAAAATTTTAGAGAGAGAAGCTTAATCACCATAGCTTTCAAGCTTGCAATTGGATTCTTATTTGGTCTTTCTTTCTCAACAATTACTTCACCTCTTAATCTCAGTGACTATTACTAACTCACTAAGAATGTAATTACATGTTTAGTTACTGTGTATTTGCTTAATTTTGTAAAACACCATGGTTGATTTCACGTATGAATTTCATAGCTTGAAATCAAGATTTTCAAAACTTAATCTAAATTCGTTTTCAGAGTTGAATATCAAAGATTATAGTATATAGAGTATACAGTTCAAGTTATAGAGCCTAACTTGTTCATACCACAAAGTATATTGAAAATGAAATTTTGTCATCTATTAAAATTTCATAAAATGGGAGAGCTATAGATTGAATCATGTTAAATTGGTTTTCGATTCTTAATCCTTGTTGAAAAACAAAGAGAATCATATACAATAAGGCCTAGGAGGTTCTAGAATTGAAAATGGGTCAAATTAGACCCTGAAATCTGAAACAGAGCAGTTTCTGCGAAGAAGATGAAGCCTCAGTAAAAACTCGCGCAACGATCGCGCGCGCGAAGATTGCGCGAGCGACCCCTCGCGCGAGCGGCCCGCACGCGCGATCCTCGTTTCCCCAGGCAGACAGAAGAGTTTATATATATATAATGAAATTTAGGCAGGTCGCACGAGCGAGGGTCGCGCGAGGGACCTTGCACGCGAGCGATCCGCACGCGCGACCTTGGCTTGTTCAGGCAGACAGAAAAGTTTATATATAAAATGAAAATTAGGCATATCGCGCGAGCGACCCTTCGCGCTAGCGGCCCGCGCGCACGACCTCTGGCAGTTTCCAATTTTGCTTGTTTTGTGATAAGGGACTGTTTGGGATAAAATTTATATACTGTTTGTGTACTGTTTGGGAAATTTACTAAAGCAGAATCCTTTTTGGTTATGTTTAAATGATCAAAACAATGAATTACAAGTTATCAATCCTCGTACGTGCGTTATTCCTTTAATTCAGCGATTTACTTTATGTTTAAGTCCATGTCATTCATATGGAGTCAGCGGTACATGCATGTGGGTGTCAGTCAGTGTGGAAAAGAGTAATGGTAGTGTGGAAAGAGTATGAGATTGAGATTGAGATTGTGTTGGTGGTTGAGATTGAGATTGCGGTTGTGGTTGAGATTACGGTGAGGGTATCTTTGAAATGCGACGGTGGCAAATATGGACACTCCCTGATGCCCATGGAAGCGTTAAAGTGTGTGACGCCGAACTTGGACACTCACTGGCACCCATGGTAGTGCTAAAGTGTGGCCTACGGACACTCCTTGATACCCGAGTCTGGATACTGCGTGAGGTTGCTCCGGTATTTGCATGGCGGTTTATGTATTCAAAGTGTGAGGCAATGGACACTCCCTGGTACCCCGGACCAAAGTGTGAGGCAAAATGGACACTCCTTGGTGCCCCGTTGCTAAAGTGTGGCTATCTTAGTGTTTCAAAGATACCAGGAGTAAGATAGTGGGTTGTTGTGTCTGTCGAGAGAAAAGAGTCGGCAAGATGAGTGTGGTGCATTGTCTCATACACGATCATATGCTTTATGAATGAATGACTTTCAACATGTTCCTCATTGTTTTACAAATTAAATTCTCTCTATGGTCAAACTATTGATTTTTACAAATTGAAAATGGAAAAAGGTAAATGGGTATGATTTACATTCAAAGCTATGTTTTTAATACTCACCAGCTTCTTGAAGCTGACGACGTTGATGCGTCCTGGATATTCGTGTTCAGGCTTTTCAGGTTATGATCAGGAAGGACCTTATGACTACGCTAACTGAGAATGGCTGCCTTTGGAATGAGAAAACTGTTTATTGATTACATGCTTTAAGTTATATGTTTTAAGTTTTAAACTGTTTGTTTTATAAGGATGACTGTAATAGACACTAAGTTATTGTTTTATTTTAAGGCGGTCTATGCCTTTAGATGACCCCGTGCTGTAATATGTAATAAGTTAGAAAAATTTTATAAGCCTTGATTGCTCTGCTCTGATTATTATTTTTGTTGTTCGACGTTTGGGACGGAATCGATCCTTCAAACTATCGCGACCTACGGGTCCATAAAGGAAATTAAACGCTTTCCTTATTTATGCTACGTCGGGGCGTGACAGGATTTAGTGGTATCAGAGCCAGGTTATGATTTATCTCAAGATAGTTTAGCCAGGTTAGGGTTTACCAGTATAGACCCGATTCCACATTCCATTAAGTGTTACACACCCGATGATACGACAGGGAGGATAGACTGAGAACCCAAACGCCTAAGATTATTCTGTCCTGACTTAAGTAGTACCTTTTCAGGTATGGATCCAGCTCAGCCCCTGTTTGTACCTGATGCTTTTGGAGGGCATTGGGTTACTGTGGGAGCGATAGTGCCGGCTTCGGCGACCCTTTACTTCACTGCTATTGGGCAGCGTGCAGCTGCTACCGTCGAGCTAGATCTCTGGCACCAGATTCACGTGTTGGGACTGGTCGACCTGTCCCGTGCTCACCTTGAGATTCTTTACTTTATAGAGATTCAGCGCTTAGTACTCGTTGAGATGGTTCGCTTGGTTAACAGCGATGCCTTCTATTTTCCCCTTGAGGTTCAGGTTGTGCAGGCCCACCTTGCACAGCTGGAGGTGCCTCCACCGGTCGTCCTCGCTGTTGAGGATGACGGTGACGTTAACGTTGTGTTCGCTCCTATTTCCGAGGACGCCGAGGAGGATGGCTTAGGATGGGACGACTTTGCAGTCGACCTTGAGGAGGCACTTGCACTTGAGCCAGCCTTGCCTGAGGCAGATGCCCCTGGACCTACTTCATTGATGACCTCTTATAGCTGTAACTTTGGGGCAGGCCCCTCTCATGTTCAGCGTTTTCATCAGGCCGACTCGCTTGATCTATTGATGGCTACCTACGGCGATGACTGACCGTTTAGATATCGCCTTGTATATATTGACTGTTTTGACTATTAGCTCTATCTCTTTTTGCAACTGTAATTACATGCATTAGAGTGTAGGGCAATGACCCATTTTTGTAACATTAACTCTTGCATGCGTCCTAACCCATACAGGTAGGGTAGGCATTGATCTGACCATACATGCTTTTTGTATCAACTTGACAAGAAGTTATATATATAATATACTCTTTTGGATATTGTCATCATTTAATTACTTCATAGTACTGTTGCATGCATGTTTCTCATTCTACTATCACTATCATGCATAGAATGGCCGGAGGACTAAGGAGGAACAGGAATTTAATCGAGGGAGCACCTGAGGCCGCCGATCCCACAGGAATATTTGAAGCTTTCATTAGACGTCTTGAAAGGGTTAGTAATGAGAATGAAAACCAACGAGACCGCCAAACTGGAGACAAATTGCTGGAGAGATTCAGTGCACTAAGGCCCGAGCAGTTTGCGGGTACAGCAGAACCCTGGAAGGCCGAACAATGGTTAAGACAGATGGACCGTATGTTCGAAGCTGTCCAGTGCAATGAGATGGAAAAGAGGAGATTGGCTACGTTTCAATTGACCGATGCTGTCGCAGATTGGTGGGATTCAGTTATAGCTACTATCGGGAATGGAGCTGCAATGGGGATGACGTGGACTGCGTTCAAGGGGAGATTTCTGGAAAAGTATTTCCCGGCTACGGAGAGGCACAGAAGAGAGAAAGAATTCATGGATCTGATGCAAGGAACCAAGTCGGTGCAAGAGTACACCACACAGTTCAAAAGACTATCTCGGTTCGCTCCACACCTGGTTGATAATGAAGAGAAGAAGATCCAGAAGTATAACCAAGGGCTGACACCGCAGATTCGCCGCCTGACTCTCGGCCACTTAGATAAATCGTTTGAAGGACTTGTTGGTTTGGCTACCGATCTAGAAGAGGATGCTAGAGTGAACCATAAGCAATTTGAATTTTGACCGCCTCAAAGGGGTAATTTTGGTAATAGACCACCAATGAATCGTACCCAAGGGCAGAAGAGGAATTTCGATGGGAGCAAGAAGACCCAGGCTATTACCTATCCGACTCAACCCCGAGTAGGAGAAGGAAGTAGTAGTAGAAAGTGCTTCAACTGTGGCAACCCTGGTCATCTAGCTCGAGATTGCAAGGCACCAAGGCGTGCTGCTCAGCAAGGAATAGTCTGCTTCAACTGTGGTGAACCAGGTCACATCAGTAGGTTCTGCACTGCTCCTAAGCAGGTGACTTATGGTCAACAGGGTCAGACTCGCTTGAATGCTGTTATTCCTGATGCCGCTGGATATGATGGAACTGTGTACGAAGAAGGAGATTATGGAAAAGCTCAACCTGATCAGCAAGCAGTGGAAGGTACATTAACTCTATTTAACTCCCATGTTAAAGTGTTATTTAATACGGGTGCTGCTCTATCATTCATATCTGTTAATACAATTCGGAGATTGGGTATCTTACATCATCGCTTAGAGAAAGCTTTGAAGGCTACATCACCATTAGGAGCTGCAGTCAGATTAGGACACGTGTGCAAGGATTGTCCCTTACGGTTAAGAGACCGTGAAATCCCGGCAAGGTTGATTGTCCTATCGATGAAGGAGTTCGACATAATCCTAGGAATGGATTGGCTCTCACAGAATCAAGTGAAGTTGGATTGTGCGAGGAAGAGAATCACATTCTCCGACAACGAGAATCAACCCTTTGATTTTCAATGTAACCCTTCGGGAGATATGTTCCTCACGAGATGTTTAGCCAACATCGAAGTCGTCAGTACAGAGGTGACAGCTTCATCTATACCTATAGTCAAGGACTTCGAAGAAGTATTTCAAGACGTTTCTGGTTTGCCGCCCGAGAGAAGTATAGAGTTCTGTATTGAGCTTATATCGGGTACTGTACCGATCACCAAGGTTCCCTATAGAATGGCCCCCACAGAACTATTGGAATTGAAGGAACAAGTTCAAGAGCTCGAGAACCTAGGTTTTGTACGTCCAAGTACATCGCCTTGGGGAGCACCGGTGTTATTTGTGAAGAACAAGGACGGAACGCTCAGGCTGTGTATCGACTACAGAGAATTAAACCGCGTGACTATCAAGAACAAGTATCCCTTACCTCGGATTGACGATTTGTTTGATCAACTACAAGGAGCTACTACATTTTCCAAGATAGACCTAAGGTCGAGATATCATCAGTTGAGGGTACGAAAGGACGATATACCTAAGACTGCGTTCAGAATCCGATATGGTCATTATGAATTTCTGGTGATGCCATTTGGAATGACGAACGCCCCGGTAGTGTTTATGGATTTGATGAACAGAGTGTTCAAGCCTTATTTGGATCAGTTTGTCATCGTCTTTATAGATGATATTTTGATCTATTCTAAGTCAGGAGAAGAACACGAGCAACATCTACGGATTGCGATGCAGACACTCAAGGATCATCAGTTGTATGCCAAATTCAGTAAGTGTGAGTTCTGGTTGCAAGAAGTGAAATTTTTGGGACACAGGGTGTCATCTCAAGGAATTTCAGTGAATTCATCCAAGACCGATGCTGTGTCAAACTGGGTTAGGCCGAGCAACCCTACAGAAGTTCGAAGTTTTCTTGGGCTCGCCGGCTATTACCGGAGATTCGTTGAGGGATTCTCTAAAATAGCGGCACCATTGACTGGGTTGACGAAGAAGAATTTGAAGTTCGAGTGGACAGAGAAGCATGAGCGAGCCTTTCTAGAGTTGAAAGAGAGACTCACTACCGTGCCGGTACTAGCAATACCCAAGCCTGATGAGAAGTTCACTATTTTTAGTGATGCGTCATATCAAGGGTTAGGGTGTGTACTTATGCAAGATGGTAGAGTTATCGCTTACGGATCCAGACAGCTGAAGCCGAATGAGTTGAACTATCCCATTCACGATTTGGAGTTGGCGGCAGTGGTATTTGCACTCAAGATTTAGAGACACTATCTCTATGGTGAGAAGTTTGATTTGTTCTCTGATTACAAGAGCCTAAAAAATTTGTTCACACAGAAAGAATTGAACATGAGGCAACGCAGATGGATGGAGCTGATCAAAGATTACGACTTCACGTTAGAATACTACCCCGGTAAAGCTAATGTGGTCGCCGATGCTTTGAGTCGACAGACTCGTGAGACGATCGCCACCTTAATGGTTAGAGAATGGCGAGCATTGGAGACGTTGGCGGAGTTCGATGTACAGAGTGCTGAAGAAGGAGGACAACTTTTTGGATGTCTTATCCTACAGCATGTTCTTATCGATCGCATTATTGGAGCTTAGAAAGAAGATGAGAAGTTTCAGACATGGTTCGTGAAGATGTCAGAAAACGACCCGACAGAATGGAAGGTGGGTATCGATGGAGGATATCGGTGCAGAGAGAGATTATGTGTGCCAGATTATGGTGAGCTAAGGAAGGATATCCTGGAAGAAGTACATAAGTCAAGGTATACAGTTCACCCAGGAGGAACGAAAATGTACAAAGATTTGAAGAGAAATTTCTGGTGGGAAGGTATGAAGAAGGACGTGGCCGAATTCGTATCCAAGTGTTTGACGTGTCAACAAGTCAAAGCTGAGCATCAGAGACCGTCAGGATTGTTGCAACCGCTGCCTATTCCTGGTTGGAAGTGGGAGCACATAACCATGGATTTTGTAGTAGGATTGCCTCGATCTCAACAGAATCATGACTCTATCTGGATAATTGTGGATCGATTGACAAAATCGGCACACTTCATTGCTTATAGTATGACATACCCGGTGGAAAAGATGAGCCGGATGTACATACAACAAGTTGTGCGACTTCCCGGTGCACCTGTGTCGATTGTGTCAGATCGTGACGCACGTTTTACCTCTGGATTTTGGGAAAGTCTGCAAGAAGCTATGGGAACCTCGCTCAAGATGAGCACTGCTTTTCACCCTCAGACAGATGGACAAACTGAGCGTGTTAATCAGATCATGGAGGATATGTTTAGGGCTTATGTGATCGATTTTGAAGAATCTTGGGAAACACACTTATCGTTGGTTGAATTTTCCTATAATAACAGTTATCACACGAGTATCGGGATGGCTCCGTTCGAAGCATTGTACGGACGACCATGCCGTTCTCCTTTGTGTTGGGCAGAGGTTGGTGACACGAAGTTGTTGGGACCAGATTTGGTTTGAGAAACCAACGAGAAGATTTCTTTGGTCAAGGAAAGAATGAGAACCGCTCAGAGCCGGTATAAGAGTTATGCTGATCGACGCCGGAAAGATTTGGAATTCAGTGTTGGAGATCACGTACTCCTTAAAGTTTCACCAACCCGAGGAGTAGTACGCTTCGGTCTCAAGAGAGGAAAGTTAGCTCCACGTTTCATTGGGCCGTTCGAGATTTTGGAGCGTGTTGGGAAAGTAGCTTATCGACTGGCGCTACCACCGAAGATGTCTGGGGTTTACAACGTGTTTCACGTGAGTATGCTGAGAAAGTACATACGCGACCCCTCGCACGTGGTTAGTTATGACGATATTGAGACGAGTCATAACGTTTCTTACAAGGAGAGACCTGTGAAGATTCTGGATCAGAGTATCAAGAAGTTGAGGAATAAGGATATCCCATTAGTGAAAGTTCAGTGGAATCACCATGACGAGAACGAAGCCTCGTGGGAAGTTGAAGCTGATATGAGGAAGAAGTACCCGGAGTTGTTTCAAGACTAGTTAGTCTTGATTTCGGGGACGAAATCCTGTTTAAGGGAGGAAGGATGTAATAACCTGCATTTGCATTTAATTTTAATTTGACATTATCATATTTAATCTGTATTTCTAGTCTTATTTAGTTTCTATTTTCCATGTGTTAAACTTTAAATTCTTGTTTCAATTGCTATTAAAATTATTGTTGGGGTCAAAACTGCAATTTCTGTAAATTTAGCAATACCTGTGTTGGATTTCAAATCTGTATTCCAAAGACGGTGGAAATATTTCCTTTTGACTCAAACAGTATTTTTAAAACCAGAAAACCATTTCTTACGTTAAAATGAATTTTCCGTATTTTTGTGACGAACACCGCGCCACGAAAATACCAGTTTATGTTCAAAACTGTCCACGCTATGTGAACTTCCACAGAATTTGGAAGTGACTGATTTGGACAATTGCTTTATATCTATTTAAGGCAACTAATGATTGCCTTAAGCCTTGTTTGGGTAGACTAGACCATGTGTGTGTTATTTTTGTGCCAAAAGCCAAATTGCCAAACAACATAAATCTTTATTGACCCCTATACTAGCCTATACTTGGCTCTTGGATAGCAGATGAGTTAATACTCATCTGTGCATATATCAATACGTATGTAAATATCAGTGTATATATAGCCTTTAGTTAAATGAAAAATCAAAACCATTTGTTGAGTGAGAGAGGTGGTTCTTGGAGCCCAAGTTCCTCAAGTGATCCTCTATATATATGCTCTCATACACTTCTTCATTCACACAGCTCAAAGTTTGCACACATTCTGCACTATACAAACACAGAGAGTAGAGTGCGAGTTTGCTTTCAAAATTTTAGAGAGAGAAGCTTAATCACCATAGCTTTCAAGCTTGCGATTGGATTCTTATTTGGTCTTTCTTTCTCAACAATTACTTCACCTCTTAATCTCAATGAGTATTACTAACTCACTAAGAATGTAATTACATGTTTAGTTACTGTGTATTTGCTTAATTTTGTAAAACACCATGGTTGATTTCATGTATGAATTTCATAGCTTGAAATCAAGATTTTCAAAACTTAATCTAAATTTGTTTTCAGAGTTGAATATCAAAGATTATAGTATATAGAGTATACAGTTCAAGTTATAGAGCCTAATTTGTTCATACCATAAAGTATATTGAAAATAAAATTTTGTCATCTATTAAAATTTCATAAAATGGGAGAGCTATAGATTGAATCATGTTAAATAGGTTTTGGATTCTTAATCCTTGTTGAAAAACAAAGAGAATCATATATAATAAGGCCTAGGAGGTTCTAGAATTGAAAATGGGTCAAATTAGACCTTGAAATCTGAAACAGAGCAGTTTCTGCGAAGAAGATGAAGCCTCAGTAAAAACTCGCGCCACGATCGCGCGCGCGAAGATCGCGCGAGCGGCCCGCGCGCGCGATCCTCGTTTCCCCAGGCAGACAGAAGAGTTTATATATATATAATGAAATTTAGGCAGGTCGCGCGAGCGAGGGTCGCGCGAGGGACCTTTCGCGCGAGCGATCCGCGCGCGCGACCTTGGCTTGTTCAGGCAGACAGAAAAGTTTATATATAAAATGAAAATTAGGCATATCGCGCGAGCGACCCTTCGCGCTAGCGGCCCGCGCGCACGACCTCTGGCAGTTTCCAATTTTGCTTGTTTTGTGATAAGGTTCTGTTTGGGATAAAATTTATATACTGTTTGTGTACTGTTTGGGAAATTTACTAAAGCAGAATCCTTTTTGGTTATGTTTAAATGATCAAAACAATGAATTACAAGTTATCAATCCCCGTACGTGCGTTATTCCTTTAATTCAGCGATTTACTTTATGTTTAAGTCCATGTCATTCATATGGAGTCAGCGGTACATACATGTGGGTGTCAGTCAGTGTGGAAAAGAGTAATGGTAGTGTGGAAAGAGTATGAGATTGAGATTGAGATTGTGTTGGTGGTTGAGATTGAGATTGCGGTTGTGGTTGAGATTGCTGTGAGGGTATCTTTGAAATGCGACGGTGGCAAATATGGACACTCCCTGATGCCCATGGAAGTGTTAAAGTGTGTGACGCCGAACTTGGACACTCACTGGCACCCATGGTAGTGCTAAAGTGTGGCCTACGGACACTCCCTGACACCCGAGTCTAGATACTGCGTGAGGTTGCTCCGGTATTTGCATGGCGGTTTAGGTATTCAAAGTGTGAGGCAATGGACACTCCCTGGTACCCCGGACCAAAGTGTGAGGCAAACTGGACACTCCCTGGCGCCCCGTTGCTAAAGTGTGGCTATCTTAGTGTTTCAAAGATAACAGGAGTAAGATAGTGGGTTGTTGTGTCTGTCGAGAGAAAAGAGTCGGCAAGATGAGTGTGGTGCATTGTCTCATACACGATCATATGCTTTATGAATGAATGACTTTCAACATGTTCCTCATTGTTTTACAAATTAAATTCTCTCTATGGTCAAACTATTGATTTTTACAAATTGAAAATGGAAAAAGGTAAATGGGTATGATTTACATTCAAAGCTATGTTTTTAATACTCACCAGCTTCTTGAAGCTAACGACGTTGATGCGTCCTGGATATTCGTGTTCAGGCTTTTCAGGTTATGATCAGGAAGGACCTTATGACTACGCTAACTGAGAATGGCTGCCTTTGGAATGAGAAAACTGTTTATTGATTATATGCTTTAAGTTATATGTTTTAAGTTTTAAACTGTTTGTTTTATAAGGATGACTGTAATAGACACTAAGTTATTGTTTTATTTTAAGGCGGTCTGTGCCTTTAGATGACCCCGTGCTGTAATATGTAATAAGTTAGAAAAATTTTATAAGCCTTGATTGCTCTGCTCTGATTATTATTTTTGTTGTTAGACGTTTGGGACGGAATCGATCCTTCAAACTGTCGCGACCTACGGGTCCATAAAGGAAATTAAACGCTTTCCTTATTTATGCTACGTCGGGGCGTGACAAAAATGTCCACATCGTTTCCATTATTCTCCAATCAAAGCAACAACCTTGTTAATTTCTACTACAAATAGGGCAGAAAATTGGTCAAGACAAATTCTTTTAAAATTGATCGAACCTAATCAGAACCCTAATCACAGTGTTCATATCACTATGAATATAGATGAATAGAAAACAATTATAGAATTAAACTGGTTCCTTGATTAATATATGTGCATACATACAGAGAGAGAAGGGGAAACATACAGTTGATGGAAGAGAGAAATGGCAGAGCAGCGAGGTGGTCGACGTCGGTGGTGCGGTGAGGTACGGTCAGCGGCTTGGTAGGATCGTCTCTCGTGCAAGAGGCCTTGATATGGGTTGGGTTTGTTCGTCAATTGTATATTCACAGAGACGAGCGGCAAAGAGATATCATCAAACTCAGATTTCGCGCGCATTGTGGGATTTAATGCAATCTTCCCTTTAGGAGAGAAAATCTGGTTTCTTACCAAAATGTGTTGAAATTTGAAGGATTTATTTGGATTGTGTATTTGATTGAAGAAAAACAAAAGATAAATTAAACGTAATAGAAATAAAAAAAACTAGAAACCTTGTCTTCAGATTGTATTTTGGGGGTTAGCCACTGGGTATAGGTTTGATAGATTTGGGGGCGTTCTTTGTTTCCTCTGTTGGAAACGTTGGTATTGGAGTGTAGGGTCTTTTGGCCTCTTATTTGGCTAGGAGTGTTTATACTTCCAATGGTTAAGACTTTTTTTTTTTTTTTTTGGTAAAGAATGGTTAGGACTTCAAAGTGAGATTTTTTGTATAAAAAATGATAGGGATACACACTAGACCACACACTAAATCACACATCAGCTTTAAATGTATGTACCCTGTGCTGTGTTAGTGATACACAGAAAAGTGTAAAAAAATTCAAACAGCATAGAGTACATGCATTTAAAGCACAGTGTGTCGTTTGGTGTGTATGCCTATCATTGTTGTTTTTGTATTGATGTTTATAATAAGGTTAAATAAATTTTACCCCTATGTTTAGGTCCATTTTCACTTTACTCTATGTGGTTCAAAAGTGGACACTTAACCCCTTGTGGTTCAAAAGTGGACACTTAACTCCTTGTGGTTTCTGACAAAAGTGAAATTGTTAAGATTTTTCTCAAAACTGATGAAAACTCATAAATTGACCAAACATATTAATATTTAGCCCCGTTTGTGAGGTTAATTTTGGGGTTAATCCTCTATGTGGAAATAATGTTGTCATTTAGCCCACCTATGTGGGGCTAATTTTTAACACTTAATCTCTATGGGGGCTAATTTTGGGTTTCATTGCCTTTGTACAGTCAATTTTGACACTTTCTTTCATTTTTCAATGATTTTCATTCGTAAAAATTACAAGTAAAAACTTCTACTCAATACACTCCAAAATTAATAGAGTAATGCTATACTTCTCAAATTTCTATCCCAAGAGTGCTTCTAAAATGATGTGGCAGTGGGACCAGGTAGACAACTTCCAATCAAAATTTAATTGGTCCCACTATATTGCATATCATTACTCAAATAAATAAATAAATAAATAACAAAATATTATAAAGAAGCTTTTCATAACTATCCCATTTTAAATATTTTTTTTTGATAACCTATCCCATTTTAATTTTAAATGCATTAAACTATAGTCAAATTACTTGCTAAAATTTAATTTTTTTTAAAAAAAAAATAGATGCCAGCTTAAAAAGAAGCTCAAATTACTGTTGGAACCTCTAGTTCAGTGAATTTTAAACCTGTTTTGGCAAGAAAATGTACTTTGTCACCAAATAATATTTCTCACTATTTTTTTTAGACTTAATGTTATGCCCAAATATAACACTATTGGGGAGAAAATTGTATATTTCCTCGCCATCATTGAGAATTTGGCAAGAAATTTATTTCGTCGCCAAAGAAATGGGAAAATAGATTTTTAGACCTCACTTTAGGCGGAGAAAATTAGTTTCATCACCAAGGACTTCACTTTAGACGCCAAAACACACACTTTAGGTGAGGAAAAAAACTTTCGTCGTAATAACTTTACTTTTGGCATGGAAATTATAGTTCCTCACCACCTTTGACACTATTGGCGGGGAAATGGATTTCATCACCAAATAAAAGGGGAAAAATATTATTTTTTGAACTTTCTTAGGCGAGAAAAATTATATTTCGTCGCCAGGGACTTCACTTTAGGCGAGAAAATATAATTTTCTCGTCAAAATTGACACTTTAGGCGAGGAAATTTATTTTTTGTTGCCAGAGACTTCACTATTAGCGAGGAAAATAATATTTTGTCGCCAGAGACTTACTTTTGGCGAGAAAATTTATTTTTCTCGTCTAAATTGACACTTTAGTCGAGGAAATAAGACTTTTATCGCCAAATGTGCATGCCTTTCAAGCCTTTTGGCGACAAAATATAATTTTCTCGTCAAAACTGTACTTTTGGCGAGGAAATTTATATGTCCTCGCCATGTTTTGTCGCCTAAACTCATTTTTGTTGTAGTGGTTTAGAATTTGTTTTCAAACTAGAGCTTGTTTCAATTGGGAAATTTGTGAATTTTTTATTTAATGAATTTGTGAATATGTGAATAGGGTAATAGGTGAATTGAGAATTTGTGCATAATTTTGATAGTTGATAGTTGAAAATGTGAATTGGAAAATTTGTAAGTTTACATAGTTGATTCATTCAAATAGTTGTGTGGTTGGGTAGTTTTATGATCATTTCATAATGTTACACAGTTTTGGAGAAATTTTATCAAAAGATTTGAAAGTCTGAAGAATCAGCTTCTCATGCCCTTTAGAGTGATCTAGTGGTTGGTAGGTCTTTGCGTCATACTGTCGAAGCCCGGTAGTAAATTCAATGTGGAGCCCACAACCAACATTAGTGGATTATTTGGATATAATTCATATTAGTTTGCTACGATGATACCCTCAACTTGCCTAAGATCTCCAGTTTTGAGTGATACCCTCAAGTTACTTAAAAATTTATGTGAAAATTGACCTCCACTTTTGAGTCTTCATGTGATTCCAATCCCAATTCAAAATCCAGTATTCTCCCGAAGTGACAAGTGGTAAAAGGGTTGGGTTCGAAATAATTCGGCCTTTCATCAATGAATATTGTGATCAAGAGAATTCTGACCGTTGAATATATTCCTGTGGGGCCACACATTATCTCATAAGACTGACTGGTGCATAAGACTAAGGGTGTGTTTGATAAAACTGAAATTAAGTATTGAAAATTATGTGCTAAATTAAGTGCAAAAAATTTAAGCGATTTATCTTGTAATACTGAAAACAGTTTTACAAGTACTAAAATAGACTGCACTCAGGGATTATTTTCAGTAGAAATTTTTTACTTAAAGTTTTTAGTGATTTTTTGACTGCTTTTTCAATTAAGTGGTACGTTATCAAATTCACTGAAAAAAATAAATACTAAAAAATTTTATTTTTATTATTTAATTGAATTATCAAACACACCCTAACTCTTGCATAAGGATGATCTAACAAGCATCATAGTCGTAGAAACTTGAAAAATAGGGAGTTTAGCAAAAGACAAACTGCAAAAGAACAATTGGAAATTGTGTCCCACAATTGAGATGATAGATTTGAATATTCCCAAGAAATGGATGTTTTATTTTTAGGAAGGGATGTTCAAACAGTTCAATACATGTGTACCCTGCTGGTTCGACAGCCACTTTTTTTATTTTTTTTATTTTTTTATGTAAGAGTTCACAGCAATATGGATATGTATTTTGTTAGAAGACTTAAAAATACTTTAGTACTCTGTATTTATACCTAAATTTATTTTGGGTCTTTTATTTTGAATTATAACATTTGGGTCTTATAGTTTTAGTATTGCTTTAATTAAGGACAATTTGTAACACCGTCAGGAGAAAAGGACAAAAAAGCTCATTTTAGAGCCAAATCATGTGTCTTTTAAGTTTTAGTCCATCGCCCACAATCACAATAGTACTTCCATGTTCCAATCAATTGAGTGAAGTTATTAGATGTTGCCATCACTTGACTTTGCCCTATTTCTGGGTCTTACTCTCTCTGTTTCACTATTTTCTTTGTTGGTCATATATGTATATCGTATGTATATAAGTATTTGTACACATGTTCTGTTAAATGGAGGAAAACTTAAAAGGCTCGCATATTTTGGCGCCAAAATGAGCTTTTTTGTCTTTTTTTTCTGATGGTGTTGTAAGTTGTCCTTAATTAAAACAATATTGAAACTATATGGCCCAAAGTATTGCAATTAAAAGTAAAGGGTCTAAAGTAAAATTTGGGTATAAGCATAGGATATTAAAGTGTTTTTTAAGCCATGTTAGAATTAAAGCATTTGTTTAGTGTAACTCCAACTAGGGGGAAGCCACATGCAATGCACGTGGTAAGTGTGGGTATTGTGTTTGTAGGTGCCTGGTATGGTTACTCTATAATGAGATTGAACGGTTTTTTGCGAAGAACATCATGAGTTGTCAAAATGTATGTTTGAACAGTAAATCTAGGGTAAATTACATTTTAGTTCCATGTAAATTGGGCGAAATTTCACTTTGGGCTCTATAGTTTCAATTGTACCACTTTGGTCTCCGTGGTTTTGAATTGGTTTCAACGTATGCACTGTCTCTAACTTCGTTAGTGCAACTCGAGAAAAAACTCACATTTTTGTGCCCTATAGTTTGGGTGAAGTTTCACTTTGGACCCTGGAGTTTAGGCAAAATTTCACTTTGGGCCCTAGAATTTCAGAGAAGTTTCAGTTTGGGCCCTGGAGTTTTTAAGACATATGAGTGCGCTGTCAAGTTAAACTAGCGGATTTAGAGGTAAGGCCTACATTGAAAACAATTCAAAACTAGAGGGACCAAAGTGATACACTTGTAATTAAATGGCCCAAAATCAAACTTCGTACAAATTACATATAGGGTACTAAAGTGTAATTTAACCATAAATCTAATATGGAAATATCAACCTTCAAATTGGACCAAAGGTCACAAGAAGAGCAAATATCAATTAAAAATGTCTTTGAAGGAGCAACCATAAGGACGACAGCCATTAAACTCACTGTCATATACTATACATGCACAAACTATTCACAAACAAGGTTCGGAACGGAATGTCATATTTGTGGATTTGAAAAACAAAGATTGAAAAGAAGAAGAAGAATCATTGTAGATCGAATTAGAAGAAATAGCATTGTACTCATATATAAAATTCTTGTCACACCAAAAAAGAAAAAGAATCCAGGAGAGTAATCTAATATGATTGGCAGTCTTCTATAATGCCTACCAAACTATGGTCCTACAGTCTAAATGTGTGGATTTCAAAAACAAGAACCAAAGTGATTAGGTAGACACAATTAACCACAAGATTGAAAAGATGAAGAATAACCATTGTAGATTGAAGAAGAAATAAAGAGTCTCCTGCGCGCAAATCAATTTAAAGAGCCCCATCCACTGTTCAAATTTCTTAATTATAAGCTTCTGGTTTCTTTCTAGCATAGAGTTTCTAGAGAATATTAATGCTATGGTTCTCCAGGGCCGGCCATGAGTTTTTGGGGGTCCTAGGCGAGCTTCTAATATCGGGCCCTCTATATATTAGTGCGAACCAACCATTATAAGGTATTAAGCTATTATAAACAACAAAAATAATCACGAAACAGCTCTACTGAAGCATTTCACTACCATATGATACCAAAAAAAAAAAACTCGCATATAAAATTATTAACTAAGAAGTTGTTCAATGGTTTTTTTTTGGCAAACTAAAGCTTAGGGCATGGCATGTATCCATCATTAATTTTGGGCGTGTAAAATTGGGGGTTGGTGTAGTATTACTACGTTTGGGTTTTGGGCTTAAAAAGATTTTGAGGCCTTTTTATATTTAGGAGAGTACTTGTGTTTGGGTCCTTTAAGCTAAAAAGCTAATACTACAAGTATCAAAGTGTTCGGAACTTTAAATTTTATCACATTTGTGGGGCCTGAGGCCATTGCCTACCCTGCCTATGATCTGTGCATGCTTCCCAATCTTGAGTTATTGTGACATTATGTAGTACAATTATTGAGCCAATTTAGAAACCATATTTGGGAGCTAAATTTGAGAAGAATAGCATTACTCATGTTCAAAAACAATTAATCTAAAGGAGAAGTTACAAATCTATGGCGCCATTAACATAATTGTGGTTGAAGCATAGATCGATTACGATCCACAAATTGACCTTGAAGTGACCCGACCTTCAAGCTGCATGACATTCTAGTGATCAGGTCTCCATAGCCATAAAACCAACACTCTCTGGATCCATCTTAACAAATCACAACTTCTCGAGGGAAAATTTTTGTTAGTTTCCCAAATTTTAATCTCAAATCCTCATCCCAAATGATGTGGTGGTGAGTCCATTGAATTTTGATTGAAGGATGTTGGGAGTTTAATACCTTGAACCTAATTCCTCCAATAAACGCACAAAAATACACAAACAGTAATAAACACGCACACGAAAGAAAACACAGATTTCTACGTGGTTTGGCCAAACATTGCCTACGTAAACACCCGAGAGAACTGTTCTTTCACTATTGAGAATAAATTAATTTGGTACAAGAAACATTGAAATAAATCCCATAAACTAACCCTTAAACCCCTTGTACACTCACTCTCAATACTTCAAAGAATTCTCACTCTCTCTCCCTAGACCATGCACCCCCATGAGAGGACACCCCCAACACCAAGGACTTCCTAAATTCCTATAGTCCATATTCCTTTATTGAGCTTCCAACCATTCAATGTCTAACAAGAAACCAGAGCTGTACTCCAAATAAAACTCTATCACAAAGAAAACTTATCACAATAGAAATCTAGCCAAATCAACAATCCCTAAATCTATGAAATTATCCCACATGTGATATAATCCCTACATTACGTACGTGAAAAATTTTCATTTGGGGGGCTTAAGAGTAAATATTATATTTTTATAGGTAAATGTAATAATGCTTAAAAATCTTAGGAGACTTGAACCCTTTGCCCCTTATTCCATCAGCCCCTTGTTAACCAAAATATATTGGGATGTATATATGTGTATAAATCTGAAGTCAAGAACACTTAAATAAATACAGTAAATAAAACAGAACCAGGTTTAGATGCAATACGGACTATTAGACCGAGTCTAGTGTTTGACACTATGTCCTTAAGACAATTATGCCCCGCATTATTGCTCACGGATTTGTTGCATTTGTCTCCCAGGATACAACGATCTTCCCTTACTATAGAAGCACTTCAAATAATAAGATTCCAGCGAACCATACTTGTGTTTGTACTCTCTCAGACACTAACACACTCTAGATATATACACATGAACTCTATATAAATCATTCTAAAATGAATGGAGTAGACCCATATATATAGGTTCCAAAAGACTGTTTGTCAACAGTCACAACCCTTCGAAAGGAGACTGTTCGTCAACAGTCACAAACATTCGAATAAGGGGTTGTTTGGCAAAACCCATATACAACACTAAATTCCAATTTATCATTCAATTATCCAACAATCCCCCACATGAATGAAAAATTGTCTATACAACATGCAAACAAATACAGACACACTAGAGAGAGTACAGTGGAAAGACACTGCATCGGGATAGGTAGCTTTTGGCCTTGAACCTTCCGTAGTGAAGAACTATCGGATTTACTCGGCTAAACAGTGAATGCAATGTCTTGAACTGTTCATGCTTTGGTGTAAACCTAGACAATAGAACTCACACAGTATCACTCCGAACACTTTCGGTTCTCACGGTTGTGTTCATTTTGGCCCTGAACAACTCCTGGTATTCATGAGTGCTATTAGAGAATCTAAGCTTTTACAATTCTCATAGAAGTGGCCACATTTCACACTCATGTAGGTGATTTCCTATTAAGAGCATCCTGCTATACTCCACTTAGATTTCCAAGATATAGGAATCATTAAAAGCAAAGCTTATCCTAAGACTTTCTACAGGCATCACTTTCTATTTATCATAGGAATGGGTAGAGAAATATCTCTCCAGTGATACAATTTAAGTCACGCACAATTCGGTTGTCCCGTTGAACCTAGATCTTGGGATCTCCAGACAGCTAGGTTGAGTTGCCATTATGATGACTTTTAAGATATAGGCTTTAGTCCCATTCCTCTCGATAAGCAGTTTATTTTATCTCTAATTAAACTTTTAGTTAGTGAATCCACTTCATTATCTTTTGACTTTATACAGTCTATGGAGATAATTCCATTCGAGATCAACTGCTTTACGGTATATATCTTCAACGAATGTGTCGAGACTTACCACACTTCTCCGTGCCTTCCCAATTGTCGATTGGATACCACAATGGATTAAAATTGTAGGCCCAAATTTTGTCCAACGTGGAATATCCTTTAAGTAATGGCGAAGCCACTCTGCTTCTTCTCTTTCTTTCTCTAAACTAATAAATTCTATTGTTGATCAGGCAATGCAATTCTATGTAGAGAATTTCCAATGCATGGCTACACCATCAAGTGTAATGATGTATCCACTTATGGCTATCAAGTACTTTTTTGAATCAAAAATCTAATTAACATTACTATACCCTTAAAGTACACGTGGATATCTTGTGCAACACGATCAATAGATCAGAGTGTATCTCACAAACCTAAGTGACTATGTCTTCCAGAGCATACTATGTGGTCTGTAGACATACACAATTGGCACTACAACATTGTCAATTTTTCTCAAGTCATTATTTTGGCGCTTGTTTTAATCTATAAAGTGATTACTCAGGCCTACACCATCTACTTCACAATTTTTTAACATAAAATTTTCATTTTATATTTTCTCATCTTAAAACCATTAGCTTTAAGTCCCAATGTGAACCTCATAGTCCTTTTGACTAATTTCTTGAGTTGCCACATTCAACCATCTTGGTTTATCTCCAAGTCTGTCAATATAATTAAATCATATAAGCACAATAAATTCACAAAGGAATTAAATCTATACGCCTAAATTTTTTTCCTTATACTTGCAAAATATTAAGTTCAACATATATTTTCCCCCACATTTGCAAGTATCGGTGATCACATGTAAATACGAGCATTTTAACATTACCCCCACATTTTTTTAAATATCCTAGATCACGTGACTTTGTTTATCATGAACTAACCCTCATATTCATGAACCTTCATAAATTTTCAATTATAGGCATACAACACTTAAATATGTTATACCAGATACTATATTAAAAAATTTCATGGTTGTAAAAATTGATGAAGAATAAATAACTATTCATATATTATTCAACATGTATCTACCCCCATATTTGTAAGTATAGCGATCATGAGATTTTATCACTACCCGACATTTGTAAGTATAGATTAAACATAAATACTAGTAAAAGTTTGGAGGCAAATTGTCTAATTTTAGTAACTGGGGCGGTTTAACTTAAAAATTACTCAAGAATTGAAATCATACTACAATTTCAATTAAGTTGAGGGTCATGTCCCAAATTCATAAAGTTTGCAACTAGTACACCTTGCAAAATTCATAACGTTTGAAATCATACTTCACTTTTATTATTTCACATTGTGGAAGACAACTCTAAGATTGAACCAAATTTTGAAATCGATTCTAACTCTCAAACAGGAATATTTTTTAATTTTTTTTGGATTTCGAAACTTAGAATTCCAAATCATGTATGACCAGTTTGTGGAAAACAAACAAAAGAATGATTTTAATCACTAAGTGGCAATTTTTGTAATCACATATGCAACCATTCTAACATCATATATATGTATTATGCAAACATGAATAAATTATATTATTTCTATATATATAAAGCAAGCCTGATGAAACAAGACAAACTGCAAGTCTCGTTTGGGTATAGATATGACGGTTCAACAATTTTCTCACCAATGAATTTCCAATGGAATAAGGATTCAATGCCTGCTTAATATTTGGTCAAAGATGATTCCATTTATTACAATAGTTATACACACGTAATCTATTTCTGAAGTAAGTTAGTGAAGTGAAACAACGTAGGCATCTTCTACAAAGACAGAAAAACATACATGACGGTTCCAAAATCGAGGCCATACGGTTCGGTGTTCCAAAATAAATCTATTTTTTTGAATTAAAATATGGTAATGAACTAATGATGAACATTGCATTAGAACCAGTTTCCTATACACATATGAATCAATAGTGTTCATTGGTGTTGATTCGAACGATGGAATCAATTGTAGAACCCACATTCACATTCAATTAGTTCACGTACTTCACATATACGTATCAGTTTGAATAATAACCTAATCATTGAACATGGAGATTTGAAAGTAAACATAGGAACCACTGTTACTAGAGAACCCACATAATCAAATTTGTAGATTGACAGATTTCAAATTCTAAACAAAATGAGTTTTCAAATTATTTCAACCGAATATAATGCAATTTCCAGATTTATAGAAAACCCAAACTCATCTGAAAAATAATATGCACCAAATAATTGTCTTAAGATTGTTAACCAAAATATATTGGGATGTATATATGTGTATAAATATGAAGTCAAGAACACTTAAATAAATACAGTAAATAAAACAGAACCTGATTTAGATGCAATACGGACTATTAGACCGAGTCTAGTGTTTGACAGTATGTCCTTAAGACAATTATGCCCCGCATTGGTGCTCACGGATTTGTGGCATTTGTCTCCCAGGATACAACGATCTCCCCCTTACTATAGAAACACTCCAAATAATAAGGTTCCAGCGAACCATACTTGTGTTTGTACTCTCTCAGATATATACACATGAACTTTATATAAATCATTCTAAAATGAATGGAGTAGACCCATATATATAGGTTCCAAAAGACTGTTTGTCAACAGTCACAACCCTTCGAAAGGAGACTGTTCGTCAACAGTCACAAACATTCGAATAAGGGGTTGTTTGGCAAAACCCATATACAACACTAAATTCCAATTTATCATTCAATTTTCTAACAATCCTAACTACAGTAACATCGATTCTTTGTTTCATAATGGTACGAAGGAAAAAGATTTTCAACCATAAAGAAAGCTTTTTTTTCTGGTTGAAATTTTGATAGCATATTAGAAAGCTTTCTAGCTCCTATTGTCAGTGGATAAGTTCTTTTGCGTGACTCTCACACCACGTTATGATTCTGATGTTGAGTGACACACCGATCACACATGTTTATATGTTATGACCACTCCATGTCCCTTTGTTTAAGTTAAGTAATACAAGTAGTTTTTAATTTATCCACTGTGGTTAGGTCTATGGTTAGGTCTATTTTCACTTTAGCCCCTGTACTTCAAAAGTGAACATTTACCCCCCCTCTAGTTTTGGACTAAAGTGAAACTATAAAGATTTCTCCCAAAACCGAAGAAAATTATAAAATTGGCCAAAACTATTAACACTTAACCCCCTTTGTGAGGTTAATTTTGGAACAAAACCCCTATGTGGGATAACGCTACCATTTAACCCAACTATCTAGGGCTAATTTTTACCACCCAGCTCCTTTATAAGGCTAATTTTGGGGTTAACTGCCTATGTGAAATTAATTTTGACACTTAAACTCTCGTTCGTAGTGCTAATTTTAACATTAATCCTTGTGTGGGGCTATTTTGAGAGAAATCTTTACAGTTTCACTTTAGTCTGAAATCAATGGGGGCTAAATGTCCAATTTTAACGTACTGGGGGTAAAGTAAAAATAAGCCTAATCACAGGAGGTAAAATATAATTAACCTTTTAATTTATGAAGAAAATAACGAAGTGGATATTATTTCCCATGCCACTGATCAAGTTATTTAACAAAGATCAATCAGTACATTTTAGAATTTTTTGGCTTCGAGAATTATTTTGTGAGATCGTTACACTACGTGATCATGCTAACGTATGTATGACACTTCAATAATATGGGTCTAATTGGTCCTAATTTTTTTGGTGGATTTGACAAATTATTGCGGACTTTAAGCAACATGTCATGTCTCAAATGCTCGTGCTGTATCCCTTTTTCTAGGTCAATGACTGTTGGTGATTGGGGCATCACACCACGTAAGCGTAATGATGTGCTGTGACAGTCTCACTGAATAAATTCTCCTAAAGTTGAGCCCAATCCAGTCCATCCCATTTAATATAGAATAATGCCATACTTCTAAATTTGAATCCAAATAGCTTAACAGTCGTACAACATGTTTTGGTAGACTGGTAAAGATCGGTGGTACCATATACCTATATATGGTAAAATTGACAAAGCATTTGATAACCAAATTTGTGATTCAAACTTAGGAGAGAATAGCATTATTATTAAAATTTGACCAAAGCCGTCCATTTACTACACAAAAAATGTTATGCTTCACAAATTTAGTTAATATATGTTTTAACATTTATAGCATACCTTTTATTGCATATGTTACAACCGATAAAGTATCTGAGAATCAAACTTGGAAAGCACAATATTACGAGCTCGTCTTCTCTTTCTGGTGCTTTACGCTTTGGTTTCTTCATGAATTGTCATTAGATTGAAGAGTGTTTAATTTCCTTAAAATCAAATAGTCCAGAAAAAGACAACAACATAAAACATCAGATCTTGGTGTTGGTGTACATAAAAATAAGACCAACAGAAAGTAATATGCTCACCATGATTGTTAGGCTCTGTTTGATTTGATTGTCGAGAGGAAAACAAGAAGGGAACCCAGCAGATCTTTCTTGTTCTCTTGTGCTTTAGCTTGTATGTTTTCTTTTCTTTTTTTCTTCCTATGCCATTGCCAGTGGTGGATTCAGGAATAAAGGCTATTGTGTGATATACGAAAAGCCTTATTTTAAGACTTAAAAGGAGTTAAAGGGATTGAAATATTTTAATCAAAGAAAAAAAGAAAAGAAAATGCCAACTAAAACAAATAAGAGGTAACTAGCCATTTCAAATAGTTGTTTGGAAACTTCATAATTTAGAACCTATATCTAGAGATATTCTTTGTTGGAAGCCAAATAGTACCAACATGGAAGTAGCCAGAAGCTGCAATAGCAAAACTAAAATATGAGCTTTAAAAGTAAGATTTCCTTTGAATATTTACCATTTTTCTAAGAAGCACCATGTTTTTAAAAACAAAAAAACTAGACATTAGGAAGAAAACGGAATGTTTTCAACCGGTCTAAACACATAAAACTACTCGTCCAGTCTAAAACATCTGATGATTAAGAAATTGTCAACAGCTTACCAGTATTTTGGTGTCCTATTATTCCATTATGATCCCTTTTATAGCAAAAACATCTCATTGGTGTTGTTTGAATTCAAACAACAAATGCTAACCCACTCAATTCATGCTTTGGTTCATCAAAAGCTTTACGATTGCAACACCCAAAGGGTAAAAAACCCAATCAAAATTTTGCTTTGGGTTTAAAAGGATTTGGGGAAACTTAATTTGTTATTACATTCTCAATCAATACATACACTAAGTTGTGAAAGTATAAAAGGAAAGCAATAAAACCAAAAATAAAGTTGGTCAACATGACCCATAAATAGAATACTCAATATCAAAAGATTGTGATATTATCTCCTAATTCCAACACTCGCCCTCAAGCTGGAGTGAAGACATTAACGAGACCCAGCTTGCCAAAATAAGACTGAAGAAGTGTTGGACCAACAGACTTGGTAAATATATCAGCGGTTTGATTGGATGAGAAAACAAAGCTTGGAGAAATAACACCAGACTGAACTTTCTCTCGAATGAAGTGGATGTCAACCTCCACATGCTTAGTTCTCTCATGAAGGACAGAGTCTGAAGATAATAGGATGGCAGATTTATTATCACAGAACAAGGTAGATGATTCTGCTACCAGAAAACCCAACTTACTTAGTAGAGACCGAAGTCATAGAATCTCACACGTGCCCTAAGCCATAGAACGGTACTCAGCTTCAGTAGATGAGCGTGAAACAACAGCTTGCTTCTTACTTTTCCAGGAGATAAGATGATTACCACAAAAAGTACAGAAGACAGAAGTAGAACGTCGATCACTCCTAGAGCTTGCATAATCTGCATATGTGAAACAGAAGAGACCAGACTGTGCTCCTACTGTAAAGAACTGCCCAAGACCAGGACAGGTCTTGAGGTATCGAAGGATATGGTAGACAGCATCTAAATGAGACAGGATAGGTATTGTGTTCGTCATATATATGAGACGACCCACAAGACGTTGGTACACTGAAGGATCTGGTAACAAGTCTCCCATTTCTGTAGTCAGTTTAAGGTTTGGGTCCATCGGAGAAGAGGCAGGCCTACACCCAAGCATACCCATGTCCTGAAGAAGATCAAGAGAATACTTTCTCTGAGATAACGAGATACCTCGTCGAGACCTAGCAACCTCAATACCAAGAAAATAACGGAGGAGGCCCAAATCCTTAACATCAAATGACATACCCAGATCATGCTTTACTTGAGCAATACCAGGAACATCATCGCCAGTAATAATGATATCGTCCACATAAACTGAGATAATAGTACATTTCTCTTGAGGATGACGACGAATAAAACACGTGTGATCAGACTGACATCGAGTAAATCCCATACCAAGGACCACATCACTAAAATGACTAAACCAAGCACGAGGAGATTGCTTAAGCCCGTAAAGAGATTTGCGGAGGCGATAGACTTTCCCAGAACACTCCCCCTGAGGCTGAAAACCAGGTGGTGGATCCATATAAATCGTTTGAGATAGATCACAGTTAAGAAAAGCGTTCTTAACATCAAGCTGGTGTAGAGGCCAAGAATAAGAGGCAGCTAACAAGACCGGGAGACGGACCATAGTTAACTTTGCCGCTGGACCAAAAGTGGCACCTAAATCCTTACCAGGCACCTGTGTAAACCCCTTAGCAACCAATCGAGTCTTGTACCGATCAAGGGACCCATCTGCCAAATACTTTAGACTAAAGACCCATTTACAACCAATAATACGCTCACCGGCAGAAAGATCAACAAGCTCCCTTGTCTGGTTACCCTGAAGGGCACTCATTTCTGCTTCTATGGCAGCGACCCACTTAGGATTCTGGAGGGCTTCATGAATGGAACGAGGAATGGAGACCAAATCAACCTGACTGAGAAAAGAGCTGTAGGAAGCAGATAAGCCCTGATAAGAAATATACTTAGAGATAGGATGATTAGTATTGTTAGATAGAAGAAAATGAGCGGGGAGGGGGGGGGGGGCGATGAACACGAGTAGGATAACGAGGAAGATCAGCAAGGGTAGGAGCAATAGTAGATAAAGGAGAAGGAGAGTTACTTGAATCCGGAGAAGACGATGGCAAGAGGGCAGAGGGGCGCGGACGGAAAGAGTAAACCTGTAAAGGATCACCTGTGATAATAGGTGGTAAGGACTCATTGGTGGAGTCAAGAATAGGAACAGGGCGAGGCGGAATAGAGTCATCTACCACAGCAGGCTCCACCGGTGCAGTTTTTGAAGGAGAAGATCCTAGAAAGAATGGAATAGTTTCCAGAAAAGTAACATCCAAAGAATGATATAAATAACGAGGAACCAGATCATAGCACCGATATCCCTTCGACATAGATGAGTACCCCAAAAACACACAGCAAACTGATTTATTATCTAGTTTTGTTTTGGTAGGACTCCTATTTTGAACAAAGCAAGTGCACCCAAAAACACGAGGTAAAATAGAGAAAAGAGTGCTGGAAGGCTTGAGGACCTGGAGGGGAGCTTTCCCAGCCAGAACACAGTTGGGAGTGCGATTAGTAAGATATGTGGTAGTAAGGACAACCATGTGCCAAAAATATTTAGCGACATTCATACCACACAAGAGACAACGAACAACTGCCATGATGTGGCGATTCTTGCTCTCCGCCACACCATTTTGTTCAGGGGTATAGGGACAGGTAAGTCGTTGAAGTATCCCATCGTTGTTAAGGGTAGCCCTAAACTCATCAGTGATGTACTCGCGACCATTATTAGATCGGATATTACGTACAATAGTATTATATTGAGTTTTAATCATTTGAAGAAAATTTTTAAAGTGAGAAAAAACCTTAGATTTTTTCTTCATAAGATAAACCCAAGTGCAACGAGTGTGATCATCAATGAAAGTGACATAATAGCGGTGCTGAGATAAGGCCATAACAGGTGAAGGGCCCCGTATACCAGAATGAATAAGATCAAATGCACTAGGTGCTCTATGCATGCGAGGAATATACGAGGTACGAGTATGTTTAGACAATTCACAAACTACACATTTAAAATTAAAATCCTTGCAAGCTTTATTCAAATTAAGAAACAACCAACGCAAATACTGGAAATTTGCATGTCCGAGGCGAGCATGCCACAAATCTAGAGTTTTAAGATTAAACACATATTTATGAGAATCCAGTAAAATAGACTGATTAGAACTAGGTAAAATGGTAGCTTGCAGACTGGAAAACACAGGAGCACCGAAGTAGTAGAGGCCATCATGCTCATACCCCTTGCCAAAAATCTTGTTCGAAGTCAGGTCCTGTAAGTAGCAACAACTAGGTAAGAACACAACAATACAATTATGGTCTTTGGTAAGACGATTAACAGATAAAAGATTGTAGGTGAAGTTAGGGATATAATAAACCAATGAGTGAGTAATATCAGAAGACAAATAAACATTACCCCGACTATGAACAAAAACAAAGGAACCATCGGTAATACGGACCGACTCATCAATAGATGTATAAGGAGAGACAAATATAGAAGACTCACCAGTCATGTGATTATTAGCACCAGAATCTAGAATCCACGTGGGATTAGCTAACTTACTATGGAGAGCAGTAGGAGTACCTGTAGGAGGGCCTGTTGCAATAACAGTTATAGATCTGGAGGCGGATGAGGAGGTACCAAGGCCCAAATATGACTGAAGCTGCGCGATTTGAGATTGAAGCTTTGCATAATCAGATGGAGGTGGAGTCATTTCAACGATCGCACCGGTACGAGGGGCACCCCTCCCATGTCCAGAAGCCCGAGCCTTATTATATTACTCCTTTAATCCAGGATGGAGATTAAAACACCGATCAATAGTGGGACCGGGCACACGACAGTGCTGGCAATATGGACGGTTACCGGTAGGACGAGGACCCGAGGAAGCACCAATAGTATGACGGGAGCTTGAATGAGGATGCTGACCTGAGTGAACAACAAAAACCATCTGATCAGAAGCTGAAGGGACAGTTACAGATGACGATGACAAAAGACGACGACAACGCTCATCTCCCTCAATAGTAGCAAAAGCCTCAAAAAACGAGGATATAGGAACAGTGTTTAGAATCTGGGTACGTAAGGCCTCAAACTCTGGTTTTAGGCCCATAAAAAATTGATAGGTATGCCGACGATCGAGACATTTGACTTCAACGTCACCATCATTAGAAAAATCACTGATGGGCTCATATTGATCTAATTTTTCCCACCGGGTCTGCAGATAGCTAAAGAACTTGGATACAGAATATCCCAGAGAAGCCTGAGAGGCATGAGAGATGTCCTGGTAAAGTTCAAAGACTCATGAATCGGAGTGAGCATGAGCATACATCTTCGTCAATGCCGTCTAAAGCCCATAAACAGTAGAGTGATACATAAACATGTGATATATCGGCTCCTCCATCGAATTAAACATCCACCCCAAAATAGTACAATAATCGGAGAACCATTCATCATACTTAGCATTAGTTTCCTCCAGTTGAGGAACCTTGCCAAGTAACCAACCAATCTTCCGTTTGCCGCCAAGGTACAGACGAAGGGAATTGGACCATCCATGAAAATTTTTGCCATTCAAGAGAATACTAGCAACTCGTTGAGCCGGAGTTGGATGAGAGAGATCCAGACGAGGAGTAGCATTGGACTTAACAGGATCACCCATGGTAGCGTTGGGAGGATAAATTCAAAGACCAAGGTGAGACAAGGTGGTGGACAGCTTGTTGACAGTAGCAGACTTAGACTGGGGTAACCGAAGACGTGGTTACCCGACAAGACGACAAAGGAGCATGAAAGGCTCTTAAATCATCACAAGGATGCCCGTGAAGGGGAGAAGGAGCAGCCGAAAAAGCTGCAGGTCCAAGCCAGTGCCGAGAGTGGTTGGCGACTGGGCTGGGGGCTACGCCTGGTTGCACCGAGGGTGCAAGTGGGTGGTGGGTGTTGCAGCAAGTGGTGGTGGGGTGGTGTAGCAGTGGTGGTGGGCGATGTTAAGGTTAGGGTTTTCCTCTGATACCAAAAAGGATTTGGGAAAACTTAATTTGTTATTTACATTCTCAATCAATATATACACTAAGTTGTGAAAGTATAAAAGGAAAGTAATAAAACCAAAAATAAAGTTGGTCAACATGACCCATAAATAGAATACTCAATATAGAAAGATTGAGACATTATCTCCTAATTCCAACAGGGTTATAAAAAATATATGATTATAGCACCAACTATCCAAAATAAATAAATAATAATGTCAGAATCATTATGTGACAGCTACTAATCTAAACAAACACATAATAATAATATCATAATCATTCATCGTCTCCAATTAAAAAAATGGAATTGTAAAAAGGAAAACATATAATAATTGGAATATGAAAGATTCGAGAAAAGTACCATTGAAAAAATATATGCTTAGGAATGAAAGAGAGTCCACATGAGTTAGAGAGAAAATGAAAAAGATAATTGTGCAAATATAAATAAATATGAAGGAGTTATGGAGAATAAGAAAGTGACAATTTTCAATAAAAGCAAAGCAGAAGAAGAGTCATCATGCTATAAAAGTCATGAATAAATAGTGTATTAATTGGATACATTCTGCAAATGTGAGAGAACGTTAAGAAGAATAAGAGTAATTGAATAGAGGTGAGAAGATAGAGAGACTTTAGGAATATAAAATACAATCCAAACAAAAAAAAAAAGAAAAAAAAAAAAGAAGAAGTGAGAACATGCCACATGGGAAATTTAGGAAATGATGTGGAAAAAAGGGAAAAAAATATAAAATGCCAAGTGGCATTGTTCATAGGAGAGAAATAGTTCTCCTTTTAATTGTAGTAATAGAATAGATTGTTAATTGTAATTTGTAAGGTTCGAAATGATAGTAATATAATTTGGGTTAGAGTGAGAAGAAGCTACGTTGAGCCAAATATTTAGGATGTGCTATATCATAAATGGGCCAATATCTTCCATCTAAGAAATTATTTTTCCAGCTTTTATTGATAGGATTACAATTGGGACAACATATTCCATATTAAATTTTATTTTAGCCAAACCAATATTTTTGGAGGATAGTGTAGAAATTCCATAATTCAATCCTCATATATAGGCACTTGAATAAGGGTCAAAGTATAGGGGGAAAAATGATTTTTTTTTTTAATCACTGTTTAGCGGGATTAGTGAATTTTAAACACTTTCTGTTTATTTTAACAGAAAATCTTAAGACTTTCACTTTCGTTGAAAGTACATAGGATTCTTTAATATTTTATAAAATATATAAAGGTGACTTGAACAAGTGTCAAAGTAAAAGCGAGTAAAATGCACTTTTCCTAATTAAAATTGTCCAAAAGCTGAGTCTCTCTCCTACAGAGATAAAGATACACTGTAGTAGCTTTTGTTGATTGCTGGATTACGCTTTCACTTTAGTTGAAAGTACAAAGGGTTCTTTAATACTTTACAAAATATAGGAGGTGACTTGAACAAGTGTCAAAGTAATAGACAGTAAAATGCACTTTCCTTAATTAAAATTATCCAAAAGCTGAGTCTCTCTCCTACAGACAAATAAAGATACACTGTCTAGTAGCTTTTGTTGATTGCTGGAGAGATCAGATCAGAATCAGAGAATTCAAGGCCGGGGTCTCAATTTCCATCCGTTTTCACAGGTTGATTAATTCTTTGCCATATATGTATTCGTGTATAAATGATTTATTATCACATGATTTCCAATTCATATACACTTGGTTAGATTGCTTTCTATCAATCTTGATTGTATAGTGTTTCTATTGATATTGAACTTTTAATCTTTTATCATTTGATCTTAAATCTTCACATAATTCGTTTCGATCTGGTGACTATCAATTTACAGTATTTGATTATCTGACCCTCTATATATTTCAGATTGTATCTCTCAAGAAGCCCCAAAGACCCAAGGTGATCCACTAAACACTCTCTCTCTCTCTCACTATATATATATAGTATCAAATAGAAGCATATTCCCTCTCTCTCTCTCTCTCTCTGGAATCCCCTCTCATATTTTTGTGTTTTTCTCAAAATCCAGAGCATGTGATACGTCCCTGTTTTTTTGTTTTGTTTTGTTTTGTTTGTTTATTTTATTTTAATTTTTTTAATAACTTTTGTTATTTGAGGAACTAATATTTTATTATTCTGGCATAAAATTTTCGCAATAAAATTTGGTCAAATCTTATGCCCCACAATAGTAACAAAATTTGTTCACTTCTTTGGTAACAAAGTTTTGTTCTCGGGATATCAAAATGTTGTTTCTCCTGTAACAAAAGTTCCCAAAGAAAAATAAAAAATAAAAAAAAATATTTATCCGTTCGTATCATAGAATTACCCCTTGGGTAAAAAGTAGAATTTGATTTTGCTTATATTTTTGGGAGTAAACTTGTTTGTAGGAGGTATAGGATTTTCTAACACCTTATGCTTTTGGGTAGGGGTGGCAATCGGGTCGTGTCAGGTCATAATCGTGTCGTGTCATAATCATTTCATTATTAAACGTGTCATAATCGTGTCGGGACATAACCATGTCGACAATACACGGGTCACCCGTTTAACCCGTCTAACCCATGTATGAGTGTCATCAGTTCAGTTCGCCAGTTCAATTCGGTTCGACTCGATTCAAATTTTTTTTTTTTCCGGTTTTTTCATGTTTTGAAAACCAACCAAAGTGGTTGGTTGTCGGTTCGGTCGATTTTGCCAATTTGGGCAGTTGGATTGGTTTTTTAGTTGTAGTTTATATTTTATTTGTATTTTAGACCCCCAGATTATTAAAAAAATATTTTTCGAACTAAAAAAAAATGCTCCAACTGCACCTAATCGGGTCAAACGGATTAGACGGATGACCCGCTTAAAGTGTGACCCAACCCGTTTATTAATCGTGTCAAACGGGTCGACTCGTTTATGACCCGTGCCCATATACAGGTCACTCAAACCTGTTTATTTTCGTGTCGGGTCAAAAATTGCCACCCCTGCTTTTGGGAGTAACTTTGTTTATGGGAGGTATAGGTTCGAGTATCTTTGCTTGCATTGTGTGAATATTAATTGCACTTTGTTATTTGATACCATGTTCGAGTCTTAACTTAAAGTTATCATGATTCCATGTTAAATCATTAGTTACTATAAATGCTTAGGCTATTTGAGAATGGATCTAACAATTTATATCAAACTCTAACACGTACTCTCCCTCATGTCTGACCCAAACCTCGAACTTAAGACCTCTCACAAACAAGGCGTTGATTTGATACCATGTCAAGATACTACAGGGCCGACCCTGTCCCCAAACAACACAAGCAATTGCTTGGGACCCCAAATTCTAAAGGGCCCAACTAAAATATACTTCCTTATAAGCCCATGTATGGATATGTTAACAAACAAAAATCCAATCAGTTCAAGACCTTTAGGTTACCTTAAGTGACGTTTCAACGTCCATGAAAAAAAGCCCAATTATCACTAAAACCCAAAAGTCCAACTTCCCACTATGCCCAACCAACACATTTATATAATACTCCCACCGTCCCATTTTATATGATTATCTTCGTATACAATGCATTGTCTTGCATTAATGTTTTTGTATTTTCTCAAATCTACCCCTTTATCTAAACCTTACAAGTAATTTTTTCCCCCTTACCAAGTACTTTATGTATCAAATTTAAGAATGATAGTGTTGGAAACTGAATGAAATATATGCATTTAATAGTCAAAGTGATCACTAGTTTTGGGACGGCTAAAAGTAATCAAACAAAGTGGGATGGAGGGAGTATCATTTAGAAAAAACAAACAGAGTTCAAACATATTCTCTCTCTATCTTTCGGTCTATCAAACTCTATGCAACTCAAGCTAAAGGCCCAATCTTCAATGAAAAGTCCCACTTCACAACTTCGCTGGACGACAACTAAAGAAATAAGGCTTTCATTTAATGTATAACATATAATTATACTTGTAGATATGTGAAAATAGACCTAAAAAATTAGCTTCGGAGGCTTGCTTAAAGGGGCCCCATCTTCAAATCTCACTTAGGACTCCCGATTTCTCAGGACCGACCCTGAGTTACTAATTTATCCATCCATCCATTCCTATAAATAAAAGCGGAGAGTTTAGTCTAGGAAGAATCTTAGAGTGACACGTTTTGCTCTTCTACATATCAGTTTGTTAGTTGGGACAGTAATCACTCACTTAATAAATAATGTGAGGATCTCTCTGGTACGTGCAAACCATGACTAGTCTCTCACTGACCATGCAACATGTGGAGTGGGCCATCACTTGAGAATGGGTGGTTGGCATTACCTTCCACTAGCATTATATCCAACACACATATTTCCTTGTAGCTAGGCAATCGTGTTCCCTTGTAATTAGGCACTACCCCATGTTCCATTATTGCATGCATTAGTGGTTGATTGTAAGGCTTATATATAGCCCAGTTTGGAATAGTCAAATGAAGAACTTTGATCAAGAATAATATCCTTCTTCCTTACTCTCTCTATATATTCTTTATTCTCTCTGCTCAACAGTGTTATCTCTCTTTCTCTTCTCTTCCAAACCGAATTTGATCTCATTTGTGATATCAGAGCCGTAAGATCACATGGACACCCATGGAGAATCTGACCCTGAGTTCCGCAATGAAGTTAGTGAAAGCCTAACCCCTCATGAGTGGAGTTTCGACCACTTTAACCAAGTTATTCACACCTTGCAATTGATTCTTGTCGAATTACAAGCCTTACCAGGCGATCGGCCCCAAAACCTTGTTTCCGACCCCATCGATGTCAACCCGTTCGCCACCGATGCCCCCTATTCCATTGGCCCCCCAACCCCATGGCCAGTCCCACCGCTGCCTCTAAACCACGACCCCAGTCCAACCACAAATTGATTTTTCCCAAGTTCACTAGTGAAGATCCCACTGGATGGATTTACCGAGATGAACAATACTTTGAGTTCAAGCGCATAGCCCTCCACCAGCAAGCCATCACCGCCAGTCCACCACCGCTCCATAGCCCAACCCCTACTTTTAGTGCCGGAGGGAATATTCTATTTGGTACAATGACCTTGAGGACAATGTCATTCTAAGGGGGATGGATTGATATGTGCAAACCATGCACTAGTCTCACACTAGCTATGCAACATGTGGAGTGAGCCATTATGTGAGAGTGAGTGGTTGGCATCACCTTTCACTAGCATTATATCTAGCAGACATATTTTGTTATAGTTAGGCAATCATGTTACTGTTGGGGATATAACTGGTAATCAAGCAATATACCCGCCCACGACCTCTCCTTGTGTGTTCACGACAATCACAAAACAATCACACGAACAAGGCAATAGAAAAGACAAGCAAAAGAATTAAGGCAAAGACAACTTCTCTCTATTGATAATAAACCTTACAAGACAATCTATCCCTCACCTCTCTCTTCTCTATTGTTTTTCCTCACTTTTTTTCTAGAGTCTCTCTCTTCTCTAAGGAAAATACAATTGTGTGGGATTCTCTCTTCTCTCTCTATAATTAGAATCTCCTTTTCCCTAGGATGTAGTTCTATATATATAGAAACATCAATCCTAGTCCTATTAACAATAGGAACTCTTTCTCTACAAGAAACCTAATAGGAATAGGAAACACTCTCATAAGGAAACCTAAACCTAATTAGAAACAAGCGTTTCTATTAATGCTGGTGCTTGTGCCCACTCGGGCGGCCCGCCCGGGCGGCTTCCCCTTTGAGCGACATTCCAGAATGTCCAATAGAAGTCTCTCGTTCCCATGTCTGCCCGGGCAGTTCGCTCGGGCGAATTTTCCTCCTTTGGCTTCTTGTCTTCATCTTTGTCGTCGTCTTCTTCTTATGAGTCACAAACCCAACATTCTTCACCTTGACGAAAATCTCATCATCATCATCGCCTTTGTTGTCTTCGAGTTATTTATCAATCCTCATATCCTCGTCGTCTTTGCCACCTCTCTGTCATCATCTATATGTAGACTTGATGTTTCTCAAATCCTCATCATCTATGGAGTTAAGAAATCTTGAAGCTACATCAAGGCCGTCGCCCACATCATCATCTTCATCATGGTAGTCGTCACCACCTTGGGCTTGGACTTTAGCCCGACATCTCTTCTCACCATTGCCATGGGAGCAACGTACGAATGCCCAACATCTTCTCTCATCATCTTCTTGGGAACATCACACGATTGCCCAACTCTTCTTCTCGCCATCTCCATGGGAATGACGCATAAACTTGGCCTCATTGCTGTGACTAGAATCTTCACCTCTTGTAGAAACGGTTGGAGTCACTAAGATTGTTGTTGGAGCCTTCTTCACCGGTTCCCATGTCTTCTTCACCTCCTTAGTGACTACTCCGCTCACCATTGTATTTCCCAAAAGGATATATAAGTTCCCAACCTTTCTACCCATCAGCATAACCCTAGTATCCCTCTTCACCTTCATCAGGCCTTTACCCACTGCAATGGAGCATCCCTTCGAGTCCAACACACCCAAAGAGATTACGTTCCTATTCAAGCCTGGAATATGGCAGACATCGTTTGGCAGCCTTGTCAAGCCATTGGTAGTCTTGTCACAACAGTGCCAATTCCCTTCACCTCCTCACTTGTGTTGTTACCCATAAAGACTTTTCCCTCCATCAGTTGATAGGACGAGAACCACTCTTTATGTGAACAAATATGGGAAAAATACACCGAATCAAGCAACAATTCATTCGCCCTCTTCTCTTCACTTGCAATTGGCATGGCATCATCATAAACGACATTAATTCTCCCCTCATCCTTTCCATTTACAGCAGCACCCTTCTTCCTTTGAGGACAGTCAAAAGACATTTGACCAATTTTGCCACAACCGTAACACTCTCTCTCCTTCCACGGTCGAGTATCTCATGCTCCCTCACCACCACCTCCTCTACTGGTTTTCTTGCCTCGCCAATTCTTCTTCTTCTCGTTGCAAGCAACAAGGGCTTGCGCTTCCTCCTTCGTCTTTTCTTTCTTATCCATCTTTTCGCATAAGAACAAGGCCATCTTCCCTTGCTCCAAGGTAATAATAGTATCTCTCCCGTAGAGCATTGTGCTAAGTAACTGCGGGTGAGAAGACTTTACAGAGGTTAATAAAATAATCGCATTGTCTTCATCGTCAAGTTTTACACCTACATTGGATAAGTCGACCATCAACTTGTTAAAATCATCGATGTGACCTTTAAGGTCATCCTCCTCCTCCTCCTTGAATAAGCACAGCACCTGCATCAATACTAACCGGTTGGTGAAGTTCTTTCACATGTAAAGATCCTCTTGCTTCTTCCGGAAGCATAACGGCATACACCACATCATCATCCAAACTCAAGCGTATGGTGCTTACGGCTCTTGAGTTTCTCCGGTCCCAATCTCCAACGGTCATCCTGACAGGTTTATTAGCTTTGCCATATAAAGCTTATGCAACACCTTGTTGAACCAAGGCATCCTTCATCCACACCTTCCAGAGGTTGAAATTCTTTTTGCCATTGAACTTCTCTATCGCGATCCATGCATCACCCATCGGGTTGTTTGTAGTTGCCATGGAACCACGAACCTGGCTCTGACACCACTTGATGGGGATATAATTGGTGGTCAAGCAATTTACCGGCTCAAGACCTCTCCTTGTGTGGTCACGACAATCACAAAACAATCACACGAGCAAGGCAATAGAAAAGACAAGCAAAAGAATTAAGGCAAAGACAACTTCTCTCTATGATAATAATAAACCCTACAAGACAACCTATCCCTCACCTCTCTCTTCTCTATTGTTTTTTCTCACTCTTTTTCTAGAGTCTCTCTTTTCCCTTAGGAAAATACAATTGTGTGGGACTCTCTCTTCTCTCTATAGAATTGGGATCTCCTTCTCCCTAGGATGTAGTTCTATATATATATAGAAACATCAATCCTAGTCCTATTAACAATAGGAACTCTTTCTCTACAAGAAACCTAATAGGAATAGAAAACACTCTCATAAGGAAACCTAAACCTAATTGGAAACAAGCGTTTCTGCTGCTGCTGCCCGTAGCCTGCCCGGGCGGTGCCTGCTCTGGCGGCTTCACTTGTGGGCGACATTCCAGAATGTCCAACAGAAGTCTCTCGTTCACTTGTTCACCCGGGGGTCTACTCGGGCGGCTTCTCCTCCTTTGGCTTCTTGTCTTCATCTTTGTCTTCATCTTCGTCTTCTTATGAGTTTTTGTCACAAACTCAACAGTTGTAACAAGGCACTACCCCATGTTCCCTTATTACATGCATTAGTAGTTGATTGGAAGGCTTATATATAGCCAGGTTGGGAATAGTCAGATATAGAACTTTGATCAAGAATATTATTCTTCTTCCTTACTCTCTCTATGTAGTCTTTGTTCTCTCTTTGTATTCAATAGTGTTATCCCTCTTTCTCCTCTCTTCCAAATCGGATTTGATCGTATCACTCTCTCCATTCAAAGCCTCTTAAATAACAAAAATCATCTCTCTCTTCGCCCATGTTAAAGAATCTATAACTTGCACTCATATTTACAAATGAGATCATGAGAGATTCTTTCATGATAAAAATATGAGTAAGTCTTCAGGCACAAACAAATCTCACAAACACAATCCACAAACACCACAATATGTCTATCTCTCTCCTGATGGGGTCCACTGATACTGTGTGATCCACATAGAAGAGAGATAGGCACATTATGGTGTTTGTGGATTGTGTTGTAAAATTTATTTGTGTGACTTACTCAGACAAATAATGTATTTAAGCAATTGTTCTGAACCTCTTACATGGTAACAATGTTTACCACCGGTTTTATATTTTATTTCACCAACAATGTACCTCACATGTTAGAGAATGGTTCCTATTAGGTGTATCACAACATTCTCTTTGTTTTACTATATATTCTATACTAATGAAACTTCATTACAGTAGAACATAGAAAATTATATCTATTAATTGTAGGGAAATTAGTCCAATTTGATTGTGGTTTGAAATTAGTCGTTTTAGTGGTGAGCTTAAACTTGATGTTACTGCGAATGGGCTAGTGAGAGATCTCAGTTGATACATTTAGGAACCAAAAATATGTTATTGAGTGTTTCAAAATTCTTGTATATTGAACCCTTGAAATCATTGATTTTTTTTTCATCATTTGATTTGAGAAAAGATGATCATGCTATAACTAGTTCAGTTCTCTTTTTAGGTTTTTTAATTGATTAATTGAGAGATGATCGTTAACAGATTGATTGTTGAATGTTGTTGAGATACTAGTTGCTCTAAAAACTTAAGTTCCTACCAGTTGATATAACCGATTCAAACCAACCGTTTACACTCCTATCGTAGAAAAGTTAGAAATCTTAGCTTGTTGGGACGATAAATGGTTGGGTGATTTTGAACTGAAACTATAGTTCCCTCGCATTTTTGCTTTAGCTATCAGTAAAATAGGCTCGATAGCTGAAATGGATTCATGGGTGAATGGCCAGAGGGTGTGGAACATTCAATTGAGAAGTAGATTCTTTGACTGGGAATTAGAGAAATGGAATGCGCTACATAATTTGCTTCAGCAATACCCTTTCAGAGAACACGCACGAGATCACTTAATTTGGAAGTTTGATCTACATGGGAATTTCTCTGTTAGATCATTTTGCAGAACAATTGACAACTCCAATCTTTTTACTAATCCCATCCTCTCATCTATTTGGAGCATATAGCTCTTGATTAACCCCCTATCTTTTATATACATGACTTAATGTAATGGAGCATATAGCTCTTAACCGTGCGGAATGGAGAAAAAGAATTCATGTAGCTGACCCCAATTGATTGAGATACCAATCTTTGTTTGATTTTGTTAGTTTTCTAATAAATTTTTTTCCCCCATAATGCTTGGTAGTCAATTACAAATGGTTTTTTTTTTTTTTTTTCTGAGAATCAATTATGAATGTTTTAGTTTGACTGAAATCTTGACTTTGTAAATATTCTTACCAAAACTTACCAATTTAGTTGGCTTCATTGAAGTGGCATTTTGATTGTTTATTTAGGGAGAACTTATGATTATTCCAGATTCTTTAGGCACTGTTTGGTTTGTGATCTAGAGAAGGAAAAAGGAAAAGAGAAAAAAAAAAAAAAAAAAAAAAAAAAAAAAGAAGAAGATATTTCCCTACAGTTTTCCGCCATCCTTGGATAACATTCGGCTGAAGAGTTTCTATATATAAAAATAAAAATAGTTATTTAAGGGGGGGAAAAAACACAAGAGGAACAAATTGGAAAGTTTGTTTACTTTTCACCTTTTCTTACTTCCTAGTTTTCTCACTCTTTCATTATCACAAAGAAAAAATGTGCTTTCTTTGTAATCTGTTTTCCGGCTCCCTGGTATCTCCGATTTACCTTTTTCTTAATTTCTTCCTCCATAGATGGCTGAATTATATAATGCTCAATTTCTCTCTTGCTACCAATTTGGTTCAATATCACTACATCCCAATTAGTTTATGTTTCTACTCAAATTGTTGACAAGTTGAATTCTTATTTGGCATGTGCAATGTATTTAACTCATGGTCTAAGGCTTAGTTTGGCCCCCATGTGGCTTTTTAAAAGGAGCTTATGAAATTTACTACTAAGTTGTTTGATAATTTTGTACAAGTGACACACTACTCTTCAAAAATATATCATGAAACCAAAAAGCCACCTTGAGCTTTTAAAAGCTCCCCCAAAAAAGCCCTAAGTTCAATTTTTACAAAGCGCATAAACTAGTTACCAAATGAATTAACATGAAATTGTGCTTTAAAAAAGGAGAAGCACCAAAAGGGGGGCCAAACTAAGCCTAAGAGATGGTTGTGGGTGGAATTGAAAGGAGTGGGTTTCTTTTTATTTTCATTAGTCTAAGAAGGTCCATAGTTAAGTAATGCTTAGTGCCATTCTTGCAGATGTCATTTTTGTTAGGTAAAATCAATTTGCATATTTTCATTCCTAAGGCTCTGTATGGTTTATGAATTTCTGGAGAGAAAGAAAGGACAACGCTTTTCTTTGTTTGGTTACCAAGCAAAATAGTGAGTGAAATAGAAAGAAGAGAAAATATAGCAGGAGATAAATGATATTATTTATTTGATTTTTTTATATTTGTGAGTCAATGTCCTCCCTTACTTCTTACGTTGCAACAATGTTTTAACTCTTAATGTTATTTGAAGCTAACACAAGATTGTTTTCCTTCGTGTGTCATTTCTCGTTCGAAAACATATATTGGTTCACTGAAGAACGCTTAGTAATTGAGTTTTGTTTTTTTAGGAGTTTTTTGATATGTTGTGGATGGCCATTTTGACATGCCAAGTTATAAGATAGTTCAAGAAGATACAAAAGGTGGGGTCTTTTCCAATTTACTATTGAATGAAGAATTAGTCCAACATAATATGGATTTGTATCAATTTCTTGAATTCCTTGCACGTGCTTAGTTACTTTTTGTTTTTCTTTCAAAAAGATTCTTCTTTATAGTTATGAAATTCACATTGTCTGACTATACACATTGTACAGATGGAAGGAGGACAAAGGTGGGAAGAGTTGAACATGGATTGTTTGGCGAACGTGTTTGGGAGAGTGGGATTGGAATCATTGTTATTGGATGTTCCTTTTGTATGCAAATCTTGGTACAAAGCGACTCAAATTCCCCAATGTTGGAAGCGGGTCGAATTTCCTGAACTGGACCCTGAGCCTTGGCAGTATAGCTCCTTCGCATCTAGATTAAGGGACGAATATCAAGTAGATAGTTGCGTTTCTAGTACTGCAATAATCAAGACTGTAGTAAAGCGTAGTGCTCGATCTACTACTTTGTTGTCCCTTCCCTTCTGCACCACAGAAGAGGCACTGACTTGTGTTGCTGATGGGTAAGTTTTATCGTCCCTACTAAATTGTTTTTTCATGCATAGAGAGACATTTAAAACAATGTGGGATTGAACTTACAAACATGTGAGGTGAGATGTACCTGTACGCTTTCTTTTCGTGCATAGTATATAAGCACATACTTTTGTTAACTTTCCCAACCCCATTTAATTTTGTCTCTAACTTGGAAAGTTTGGTAATGTTGCGATTTTCAATTTTCAATGTTTGTTTTCAATTTTCTGAAAACAAAAGTTGATAGAGTGCATTTTTGCTCACCCATTTAAGGGTTAGGTGAGCAAATGTGAACTCAAGTTGATAACGTGTTTGGTACTCGTTTCCATTATTTAAAGCTCAAAAACCGAAAGTGAGTTTGGGTAATTGATTCAATCTTTGGGCCAAAATAAAAAATAAAAAATAAAAAAAAAAATGAAAGAACAAAAAAAAAAATATGGTTTTCAGTTTTCATTTTTCGTTTCTATAAAAAGAAAACAAAAAATTGGTTTCCGTTTTTAAAATTTAAAAACCTGAAAACTAGAAACGTTACCAAACGGGCCCTTATTTTTAAATTTTTTCCCTTATTTAATTTTTTTTGTTTTCCAACTGTACTTAGTTGTTTGCCAATTGCAATACACTTATTTCGACTTACTAGTTGACACACTTGTGAATATGTATATAATGTGTATCTCTGTTACATGAACATTTTTATTATATAAAAAAATATGGTGAAGAGCACTCGACATGGGGTATAGGAAATATACCCGTCCAAGACCTCTCCCTTGTGGACCACGACAATCACAGCACAATTACACAAACAAAACAAATAGAAAAGCAAGCAAAAGAATATAGGCAAAGACGACTCATCTTTATTGATAATAAACCCAACAAGACAACCACTCCCTCACACCTCTCTCTCTCTATTGCTTTTCCTCACTCTTTTTATAGAGTCTCTCTTTTCTCTAGGAAAATACAATGTGTGGGAATCTCTCTTCTTCTTCTCTCAATTGGATCTTCACCTCTCTAGCTTCTCTATTATGATCACCTATTCCAATGGGTTTAGTCCTATATTTATAGAAAACATAAATCCTAGTTCTACAAGGACTCCAATATGGTAATCCTTTGTCCACCAAGATATCTCCCAAAGGTCTTCTATTATTATAGGAAACATCTTCATCAATAAGAAACCCAATAGGAATAGGAAACTCTCCTTTTGCACTGAAATTCGTCTGCAGAACAGTAAGTCACTCGAGCGATACCTCGCTCGCGGATCCCTCTGACATTCCTCAAAAAACACCATGTCGCGCAAGCGACCATCGCACCAAATCCTTCCAGTGGCATTGACAAATAATTCCAACCAAATTGCCTGAGCCTCGTGCTTGCCTCGTGCACGAGAATTCCTGCTCGAGCGGCCCCCTCGTGGGACCTACCCAAATCTGAGAAATTTTGTCCATTTTCTAACAAGTATGTCCTACACTTCTAGTTGGACACACTAAGAATCATGTTAGCTACTTATATAAGATATAAATGCCATAGTCACAATCTGTTCCTCCAAAATATGGCTTCAGCTAAAATCTTATTTTACAAAGAATATGCTATCTTATTTTGAAACATGAGAACATTGTAGATTTATTTATGCCATTCACCCACTGACCTCTGTCCTAAGATTCATGAATTTTCTTAAGTCCAACCCTGGACACATACCCACTTGCACACGAATATAACTATATATATACCCTAGTCTCAATCATGTTCCTTCAAAATGTTTGTAATGACATCTTTTGTAGAAGTCTGTGGTGATTAGTTTGAAATTAGAGAGCTTTTCACAAATGCAATATTAAATAAATGCATGCAATTAAATTTAGTCTTAATTGAAATGCCCAAATACTAAAGACAGTTCCAAGTGCACATTTTTATCTCCAGATGTCCTGCGTTGGAGGCTTTGCTGCTACTTGACGGTCAACCATGTCACCTTATGTCCAAACTCCCGAGCCTTGTGAGCAAATGGAAGCATTTGGAGGTGCTTGGATTTCGAAACAGTTTCGATATGAAAGAAATCCTTGCTCAAATCAGCATTCACTGCAAGAACTTCTTCGGTCTAATCCTTCCAGGAGCGAATATGCACGACGATGAAGCATCGGCTATAGTCACCTCATTGCCGAACATAAAGTATTTGATTCTGAGGGGTGCAATCCTTGAAAGAGTGAATCTGTTAATTATTTTGAAGGGCTGCAAAGAACTTGTGACACTTGATGTTAGGGACTGCAAAGGTTTCGAGGGTGATGATGAGATATTAAAGTTAGCTTCTAATATTCCAGTGTTCATGTATGAGGGTTCAAGAGTCGGAGACCTGTGGTCTGATATATCTAATTTATCATTATTGCCTTCTGAATTTTATGGTGATGACTGGTCAGATTGAGACTTGGATTGTTGAAATTACTTGGGATATCTAGAATTAGAAGAGCAATGTTTGACAATATTACTTGTGTTTCTTTGTAAAAGTGAATTATTGTCTTCTGAGCTCTTGTGTATTGGTATTGGTGTCCTGGCTTTCTATATGAAGAATATATGTTTTGGATGGGGACTGTTTGGATTGGATATTGCTTTTGCGTTCAGGCAATAATATAATTATAATGGAGGATAATGTTGTCATTTTACCCGCCTATGAGTGGTTAATTTTTTACTCCTAGCCCATTGTGGGACTAATTTTGGGGTTAAGTACATATGTGAGGTTAATTTTGACACTTAAACTCTCTTATGTGGTGCTAACCTTAATACTAAATCCCTGTGTGAGGTTTTTTGTTTTCAAAAATTTTAATAGTTTCACTTTAGTTCAAAACCATATGGGACTAAGTGTCCACTTTCTAAAGCAGACAGTAAAGTGAATGTAGATCACAGGGGATAAAATATAATTAATCCAAACAATTAATTTATGCAAATGAACAACACCAGCAAATACAATTAATTTATTTCAACATCAACACTTGCTTAGATTGCTTTCTATAGTACATTGATTTGAATATATATGTATATATACACTAGTTAAAATGCACGTGCATTGCACCTGAGTGGTGCCCATCTAAAAACTAATTAGGAACATTAAGACAAAATTTTTAAAAAACCACTTAAATTGGGTTAAAAAAGAAGAAGAAGAAGAAGAAGAAAAAGAAGAATTCATACAAATTCCACAATTATAAAGATACACAAAACACATACAACAATCAATTTATAGGGTAAAAAATAGGGTAATTTAATATATAGTCCTAATATATGCATCTAACTAGAAATATGTCCTTTTTTAAAACGATTCTAGAAATTAGTCTCTTGCCTAATTTGAAGACTAAAATACCCCTATATCATTTTTATAGAAATGTATATATATGTATAACTATATATGGTAACTGATTTATCATCATTTACTCCACAATTCATACATGTATATATATAAACTAATTTATATATGATAAATCAGTTACCATATATAGCTAAAAACTGAGAAAATATCTCCATATAAAGTCCATCATCACCAAGAAATTTCTCACAAACTCTTGATAAATTTGCACTATGTATTCAGAACTTCATACTTAAAAATTGAGAAAATTATCAATGAGAATGCATTAAAATAATGTGAAATTGCTCACTATATTAACTAAGTATTGAAAATAGTGAGAATTTCATATTTTAATGTGTATAATAATGAAAAATTTCTCACTCATACTAAAAGGGTAGAACAACCCACTTTTTAAAACAAAAATAAGCATACATATAGAGAGGATTTGATGAGAAATTTATCAATAATTAACAATTTTCGAGAAGAATTCCAAAAAAATAAAAAATAAATTCACACCTTTTAAATTGATATGACAAGTAATTTCTCACAAAATAAAAATAAATTTCTCACTTTTAGGTGAGAAATTCTCACTTTTCGAAGAGAAATTCTCACTTCTCTCTCTATACCAGAACTCCAGACTGTGCTTCTCTCGAATTTCTGATCTGTGATTCTCTTTCTTGCATCAATCTGTGTCGAGAACTCTGGCCCTCAAGTTCTTGTTCTCATTCACAACACAAATTGTTACCAATCCTGTAGAGCCTCCAAAGATGGCATGTAACTCTCTAAATCGTCAACTCCGATGACGGCGTCGGCATCAATCAAAAGGTAAGGATGATTGGTAGTGGCCACCGGAAAGTGATTGAGGAGCTTTTTTAATGGTTTGTAACAGAGAAATTTATCCCTCCAATCGGTTATGGCTGTTTCAATATGCATCAAAAATCCTAAACTTCATCTCAACGATGATGATGATTGTTAGCCTTAACGTATATTAAGGTATATTTAATTATGTTTTGATGATGTCAAATATGCTATGATAATTACATGATTCATATTGATTCATTCTTTGTTATTATCATAGTCATTTTTATGCTCATATAATCTCATGTATTAATATTGTATCAATGTTTTAACATCTTTGTGTGCATGAGATTTAATAGATATAGATCAAGATTACAAGGAGCTCAACAAGGATCAAGCTTGAAGACTTGAAGATATTTCATCCTTGGTTGAAGTCTAGGACCATCATTGTAAGGCATCTTGATCTCACACTCTTAGGGGCTCAAACAAATGCTAAAAGTTAAAGTTTTGGAAACAAATTTTAAATGGGTCATCTTTAAAGCAATGCCTCAACCAATTGGAAAATAATTAGATGTTGAGTTTTATATGGTTGGAAAGGTATTTGAATCTAGTTTCCAAAACATCAAACGGATCAAAAATCCGAGTTTTGTAGAGGGAGTTATGGCCTTTTTAGTGGAGATGTGTCAGGCTGTCAAACTGGGAAGGGCAGTCGACTGAGAGCCCGATGCAGTCGACCGAACTGAGCAGAATGCAAACAAAACCTTCTGTAAAACACATCTCAGTCGACTGCTTCAAGGACCAGTCGACTACTTCATGTTCCAGTCGACTGAAGCGACCTGAAAAGGCATAACGACTAGTTTTTAAAGGGCCTTTTAATTACCAAACTTGCCACCAACGGCTATAATCTTTCTTGGCCTATAAATACATGTTTTCCCACACAATTTTATGTTGATCAATCCATTGGAAAACATTTATTTCAATCACACAACTTGTTGATTCTTAATCATTCAATATTGAGCCCTAGTTGTGTGAGTTTCTCAATTTGCTCTAGCTTTCAATTGTAATCTTTGAGAGAGTAAATTGTAGTGAGCTTTTAATTGTATTATCCACTCTAGAGAGAGAGTTATCAAATTTGTATTCAATCAATTTGTGAAGGTTGAGGGTTAGTAACCCTTGTGTGCAAAGAAGAGGTGTTCTTCTTTGGGAGAGATCATAGGCTCTTGTAACGGTTTGGTGCACACCCGTAAGTGCTCCGGGAAACGGTTTAGTCTACACCCGTAAGTAGATCGGATTAAGGAATCCTCAAGAGGTGTTCTTGAGGGGTGGACGTAAGCCGCGGGGTGCGATTGCCGAACCACTTGAAAAATCGGTTTGCAAGTTTCTCTTCCCTTCTCTCTTTACATAATTGCTTGTGATTGTGTTTTATTTGCAATTAAGTTTTTAAAAGGTTAATTTCCGCTAAAACCTTATTCACCCCCCCTCTAAGGTTTCCATATTTGGGCCAACAATGATGATGAGTATAATCTTTTTGTGTGATTGTATTTTAGAGAGAGAGAGAGAGAGAGAGAATTGGAAAGAGAGAGATATATAAAATCTGTGGAGTTCCTATCTCTCTCTCTATATATTTATATGTAGATAGTTGTTTGGAGTTTAAATTTAAAACTCCTAAATTTAAGTCTTTATTACTATATATATCTTTATTACTATATATAGTCCGGATCTTAAAAAACGGACTGTGTAAAAAGTGAGAATTTCTCACAAAAAAATGAGAAGCGTGTAAAAAGTGAGAAATTTATTTTCTCATATATATATATATATATGTATGTATGCAATATGGCTATGATCAGTTCCTATTAATGGTCCAAAATATGGACCAAACCTTATATTTCTATAAAAAAAAATAATAAATTCTGTTGAATTATTCTCCTTAGACCACTTGTTTATTTGTTCAATAATAATTTTTTTATGTTGCTATTTAATTGTTTCCACATGTCCTAGCTATAATTCTTCCTGACATCATCTTTAATATTTTGAATATACTATTTTCTTTGCTCATTACTTAATAATGGCTATTTATTTATTGTATGACCATATAAGTTAGTATTTCATTTACCTTGACGTTAATTTGTATAGTAATTTATTGAACTATAAAATTATTTCATATGTAATTCGAATTAAAAATAAGTTACAAATCGATCATGATCGAGCTTTCTTATATATATATATATTATATTAAACTTTGATTCCTACAAAAAGGATTTAGGGAGGCCTCTACGTTCAAGATGGTCAAACTCTTTATGTTGTATGACTTGAAAATTCTCTATTGTCACCATAATTGAAAGAATCACATAAGAAAAAAAAATTATAACGCGAATTGATATTAGAAAGTAATTGCTTATCCACAGAGTTCACCTAGAGAAAGAGAAAAGATATGAAACATGACTGAAGAAGGAAAAAAAAAAATAGAATCCACCAAGTCCAAAATAGAAAAAACCAATAGGATGGTAGTTTTAATTTAATTTAAAGTCCTAAAATTATTGAGAATGTATTGATGATCTATATCGAAAGAGACTTTTAGGCTCTTTTTGGTGCACGTATTGAGGGATAGGAAAAACACGGAAATACTAAGGAAATATTTTCCTTTGTTCATGAGCTAAAAAGGGCCTAAGGGGAGTCCATTAATTTGATAAAATTGAAAATTAAGTGTTAAATTTTAAGTACAGGAAATTTAAGCAGTTGAATTTGCTGTACATAACACATGAGTATTTCAAGTATTGAAATAGACTGCAATTAGTGATTATTTCCAGTTGAATTTTTTCAATTAAGATTTTCAATGGATTTTTGGCTGCTTTTTCAATTAAGTGGTACATTATCACATGTACAGTAAAAAAAAATGTCCTTAAAATTTTTATTTTCACCACTTAATTGGTCATCATCACAAGCTAAATATGTCGAACTTCCTATGTTTCTTGTGGAACTTAAACAATGATAACAATTATACGAATTATTGTCAATAAAGATAACAATAGTAAATTTTCATAAAGAAAAATACTCAATTAAGTTTTACATTCAATAATTGTGTTGCTAAACGCATGGGTATAATGGAAATGGAATAGGACACATGTCAGCATGGTAGTGTTGGATTAGCAAGAGGGAGAAAAATGCACTCTATGTTACATGGGTAACCAAATCATCAAGTGGTTGATATTGACTCCTAAAATTTTTTGAATACATATCTTACCAAGAATAGGTCTGATAGAAGTTACTTATATTATTGTTGGTGTGGAATAAACAAAATCATGAGTGGTTATCATAGAGCTTTGAAAAAAAAAAAAAAAGAAGAAGAAGAAGAAAACAAATCAAGAGTCATTAAAAAGAGTGATGTAATACTATAAGAAATGATATCAGGAGTTGTTGGGTACAGTTTTCTATCTGTGAAATTACTTTAGTACCCTTAGTGAAAGATGGATCCGATGACTATAAATAGAAGTCCTCACTTTATCAAAGCGAGAACTTCCTCATGAGAAGGGGACTGATGTTACTATAACTCATAGTTTTCTGTTTTCATTTTGACCATTAGGTTATTGAAAACATTACATTAATAGTAATGAGAATGAAATTCATAAGTTGAATGAATGAATAGAAGAGTAAGGAATAATAATTACCTTCAATACAAAGCTTAAAAGTGCACACTTGTGTAAAGATTAATTGTGTTTAGTTCACCATAGCACTTTATGAAGAGAGCACGAAGAGTAGACTGGTTTATGAATCTTAAAGTGTAGAAAAAGCGTCCAAGGCTAGAACTTGGGAAGTGGAGACGTATAATAGAAATTAGACAATACCAGTAGGTTTTTTTTTTTATACTATCACTAGTCTTCTAGTCCAAAATTAATACAATCCATTAACATGTAAAACATTACTTAAAAAAAAAAAGCGAGGACTTGCTCATGAGAAGGGGACTGATGTTACTATAACTCATAGTTTTTTGTTTTCATTTTGACCATTAGGTTATTGAAAACATTACATTAATTACTAGTAATTAGAATGAGATTCATAAGTAAGTTGAATGAATGAATAGAAGAGTAAGGAATAATAATTACCTTCAATACAAAGCTTGAAAGTGTGCACTTGTATAAAGATCAATCGTGTTTAGTTCACCATAGCATATTATTAAGAGAACACAAAGAGTGGACTGGTTTGTGAATCTTAAAGTGTAGAAAAAGCGTCCAAGGCTAGAACTTGGGAAGTGGAGACGTATAATAGAAATTAGACAATACCAGTAGATTTTTTTTTATACTATCATTAAGTCTTCTAGTCCAAAATTAATACAATCCATTAACAAGTAAAACTTTATTTTAAAAGAGAGAGAGAGAGAGAGAGAGAGAGAGAGAGAGAGAGAGAGAGAGAGAGAGAGAACTAAAATAATGTCTAACAAATAGGGCCTAAAGTAAACCTGTGACTAGGAGGCTTGTGAATTTATGTTATTCTTCTACAGAATTAATTTCTAGTACACAAATTCCTTTATTTATTACTAATACATGATTTTCTTATTTATCCTAATTTAGATTGGACTTTGTTCCATCCAATGATCCAATACTCAATTAATCCATTATGGTTCACTTTAATTAAAGAAGCAAAAAATTGTTACACAATTACTAAAGGAACATACTTGGGTAAAGTTCCTTAAGCGTGGTTCGTTAGGTTCCCTCTCACAGTCTCACAACAGTGGGTCCCAGAATAATAATAATAAAAAAAAAACGATGTTTAAATTATTTTTTTTCTTCAGTCAGGGTCTCACAATTATGAGAGGAATCTAACAAACCACAGATAAGGAACTTTACCCAAATGTGTTTAATTACTAAAATTCTATTATTAATTAACTGTTGACTAAATGCGAGTTTTTAGATGGATTAGCTCTCAAATATTTGTATTAATTGGAGGCTGAATGCTAGATTTATAATTGGAAGATAAAAATTTTAAACTTCGCGAGTGTAAAAAGAATCCCATTCTACTAAGAAATTGGAAATAGGAGTATAGTTACTAATCCATCATTTATATAACCCACCATGGAGTCCACAAAAAAAAAAAAAAAAGGAGGGGTAATTTCACTAACACCCCTTAAACTACGACCTTTATCAATCAGCTATGAAACTCAACAAATTGACCCATCAACTATTATAACTTTTCACTAAGGTTTTGGTAAAAAAATGATTACTTTTGTTGCCAATGTAAAAGTGTTAACAGTACAACATTTTTGTCTCTTCTTTGAGACGTTAAAATTTTAAAAACAAAATTGCCTAAAATTTGGTGTACAACAAAGGACAATTATTTATGTAACAAAGGATAATTTTGTCCTAAAATTTCCAATAGCTCGAAAGAGGGACAAATAGATATCATGTTGTTAATCGTTTGTATCATATGTTGCTCACATGATTAAAAAAAAATTTATTTTTTTGGGACGGAATTCTAATGGAAGGGGTTTTAGAGAAAAATGCAATAGTTGAGGGGAGTTGGCTTGTCAAGTTTTATACTTTAGGAACGTATTTGAAAAAGAGTCATATTTGAGGGGGTGTTACTGTAATTTATCCCCCAAGAAAGAAGAAAAAGAAAAAGAAAACCAAACGTTAGTCCAAAATAAAAGGGGAAAAAAAAAGGAAAAAAAAAAAAAAAAACCAACCTTGGTCAAAAGTAGGGGGAGTGTAAAAATAAAAAATAAAATAAAAAAACCGTGATTCCAACTATTTTTTTTTTGGAAACCAACCATCAACTAAAGTGTGATTGACTTTTATTTATTTATTTATTTCGATGGGAACATGAGTTGTTTGGAAGGAGTTGTAATACAATAGGATTAATGTCGGCTATCATTAATATAAAGGAGTTGTAAAATAATAGGGATTGTATATAATGTATATAACATGATATATCCTAAGCAGGAAAAAAAAAAAGTTCTCTCATGGACGGACCAAAAAAAAAAAGTGGTTTACTAAAGTTGTTAAAACTCTAAGAAAATTACTTAAGTGAAAGTGTACCGATTGATAAAAGTGTAAAACAATTATGGCCCGTTTGGTCCATAGATTATTTTAGGTGGATTTGATTACCAAGAATCATAAAGTAATAAAAAATAAAAAAAGAAAAAACGAAAAAAGAAAAAGAGTCCAACAAAAAAGGAAAAAACTCAATAGATTTAGTTTATTCTAGAGTCTAACAAAAAAGAAAAAAACCAACCAAACACACAAAATTGAAACTTGAAGGTAAACAGTAGGACTCATAGTGTCAAAAAAAATAGGAATTGTCATCCACTATAAAATAGCAATTGTGAAGGACAAAAAAATATGCACAAGGGTTGTTATTAAGTTGTAGGACTCTTATGGCATGGATACAATACAAATAAAAAAGTGGTATACAAAACTTTTAAAACTCTAAGTTCTAAAGAAAATAGTTAAGTAAAAGTGCTTCGATTGATAAAAATATAAAATATTTCTGTACATTAGTACATTTATATATATATATATATGTATACAAAGATTTTCTAAAGAGGGCCACCTCTCTTTTTTAAAGAGAGGGTCTCTTTTTGGCCGTCGGATTGTGTTTAAAAACTGTAAAATGACAAAACTGCAATTAATGAAAACATGATCCGACGGTCAAAACAGAGACCCTCTCTTTAATAAGGAGAGGGCGCCCTCTTTAGAACTTTAGAGCCTGACTGTACATGTATATAGTGCTACTACATGTTTAATGTTGATCATTCGGTCCACCAGATGTGGTACTGCCCGCGTGGAAACGGCGCAGGCTAGTGCCCATACACATCTGGTCACTAGCATGGTTTGCAAAATCGGACCGGACAGGCCGGTTCGACTGGTTGAATCGTCGACCGGTCAGGCCTCCGGTTCGGTTTAAACCGGTAATCGTCATTTAATAACTAACCGGAGAAAACCGCTGGGTTAACCGGTTGAATCGAAAAATCGAAAAACCAGTAGCGATTCTTAAAGCAGACCGGTTTGAAATTTTAAGCGGGATAAGCTGATATAGAAAGATTTTTTTTTTTTGGGTCTTTTATATTTTATTGCTTATTATAATTTATTCCTATTTCTTTATTTATTCCTACTACTTTATTAGGTTAGGACTTAGAAAGTCATTTTTTTTGGGTCTCATCTCTTCTAAAACTCTCTGTCTCTCATTCCTCTCTACTCTCAGTCTCTCCCGTCTCTTCCACTCTCCAGACTCAACTCTCAAGAAGTCAAGAGCCCAAGAGTCCAAGACTCAAGAGGATCTAAGATCGGGGCCATCGGGCCACACCGGAGCCGCTACCACCATCCCGTGCCACGCCGGAGCCGCCGCCGGACCTGCACCTCCTGTAGCCGCCCAGCCTGCGCCGCCTCTTGTCCCTTCTCCGATCTACTATTTGTGAATTGTGAGTCATTTGATTTCTTTAAAAGTCATTTCTTTAGATTTCTTTAATTTAGTTTATTTTTTATTTTTTATTTTTCGTTAATTTAGTTGATTTCTTTAATTTCTAATGTAATATTTGTGAACTATATCATATGCTCGTATGATTCTTATCAAAAAAATAAAAATAAGAAAAGAGAGAACTATTGATTCTTGAATACATGAGCTATATTTTCTATCTCCGATCTAGTGTTTGTGAGTCATTGCTTTTATGCTCTTATTGTATATCACTATAAATTTATAAAAATAAATATAATTTTTAGATATTTTTTATGTGATATATATATAAATTTTATGTTAATATTAATTTATAATATTATATAAATAAATGTAAATATTAGGTAATTATGACATTACGGTTTGATTCCGGTTCACCTGACGGTTGAACCATTAACTCTTGACCCGGTCATTTTTTCGGTTGAATGAACGGTCCGGTTTTAAAAACATTGGTCACTAGTTTAAGCCTTGACCTAGCCCACCCCCACTAGGCATGGAAAATGGGCCTGACTCGGCCCAATTGTTGGTAAGCAGGCCTTTGATGGGCTTGGAGATGTTGATTGGACTGGGCTTGCATGCTCTGGGTTCGGGCTTTAACTGTTTTTACAATTATTCGTTTGCAACAATAAGCAAATGAAATAAAAATATATCTATATAATATTTTTGCTCAGCCTTTTTGACCCAAACGAATCTGAACCGTCCGTAAACGAAGACAATTTCAGGCCGTTGATTTGTTCCTGCCAATCATCCATGCGCAGGCACTAATTTCCACCAAAAAACTGACCACCCACGTTTCTTGGTTTGGTTCCCTATCTCACCTTTTTGAAACTTCACATTTTGAATTTCAATTTCAAACCCACTTCTATTTCTCTTCTTCTCTCTCTCACCCACTTCTTTCTCCTCTCACTCTCTCTCTGTCTCACGCGACAAACACCCACCTCCAACTGAGAACTCCACCACCACCACTGCCAACGGTACCAGCAGGACCACCGCCTCCAACATCAATCACCACACCACCGCCTATTTGAAGGTTTTGTCTTCTCTTTTTGTGCAGGGTCGTCGATCACCACACCTTTTTTTTTTACTAAGATTCAGTTTTGAACTCTCTCTCTCTCTCTCTCTCTCTCACACACACACACACACACACACACACATGCACGCACACACAAAATTATTTGGGAATTGTGAGATTTATTCTTGATCTTCTAAGCATTGCATTTTTCAATTTTTGACGTATGAACCATCGCTTGCAGGTAAATAGATGATCGGTTCCCAAGAGGGCCAAGACCACAAGTGGTAAGTTGGAATGTGTTCATTTTATTTCTTTTTATTTTACAAACCCATAGTGAATTGGTTTTGCTTTATGGCTTCAGTCACTTGACATAGTGTTTTTCTTATTCTTTGAGTTTGATTTTATCTACCAGCTGTTTTTGTTTCATAAAGTTAACTTTGCACTTTATAGCCAATGAGCAGAGACTTATAGGTGAAAGCATCTTTTGTTTTTTGTTTTTTTTTTAAAATTTTTTTATTTTAAACTCTTAATTTCGCTCTATACACTTTTTTTTAAAAGGAACGCTCTCTTCAATGTTACAAAAATCTCAGAAAAATCCGGCGTGAAGTATATGTGGAACTTAATTAGAAATCCTTAGCATGTGTATATGAATGAGATCAGCAACATCACATTTTGAATGCACATTTTTTGGTCATGCAACTCATGGATTTTATATTTCGCACAACTCTATTTGCTTTCAACTAAAGTTATCATTCAATGGTGTTTTGATTCATGAAATCGAATATAAATTCTTCATTTATAACTATTTAGTATTTACCCTCTTTCTTTTTGCGATTTTGTGTAATTGAAAATTAATTATTTAGTTGGACTCACCAATAAATTTTTTTCCCCCTTTTTTTTGGAACAAACAACAAATTGAGTTTGATTATCTGTCGCATTGAGTTTATCATTTTAGGAAAAAGGAAGGATAGGGATAGTCTATTCATTTTATAACTCGATTCAGTTTGTATTTTCTTTTTAGGCGATTCAGTGAGACTCTTGAAGTATTTGGTTTATTTTGATCCTTAAAATGGGAGTCTGGAACACACAAGCAGTTGACTTTACAACGATTGATATTGTAAAAGCGGAATATTTTAGATTTCTTTTTTTTTTTGGTCATTTTTAGATTTCATTTAGATTTAAGTTGTTTATGTTAAATCCTTTTGATGTTAGTACTCGAAGGAGTATTTGTAATGAGATTTTGAAAAGATTTTTACATGTGCTTAGGTAACTGCTTCTATTGTTTTTTTTTACCTGTGCATTTAAAGTTGGGTGTCAAAAAGTGTGTAGCACTACTCATATAAGAACATTTAAAGACCATTTGATCCCCTCAACGTTGTGACTCTTTTCAAAAAATTGATGTTTGATTTTGGACTTTATGGGAAGAAGAAACAGGAAATTCTTATCCCAATCTCACCAGTTGTAGTGGGCTGGTAATTTTGGTGGTTTAATTTCATTTGCAGCTTCGACAAGGGCAAGTTTTGACCTAGAAGCCTGGAAATTAGCTCTGAGCTTGCGGAGTATAATTCCCTAGCTCTGCGCCTGTTTGGTTGCTCCAAAAATCTTGATGGCATTCACAACAATCATATTATCATTTTAGGAATAAGGACGGACATGGTAGTCTATTCAGTTTATAACTCGATTCAGTTTGTATTTTTTTAGACGATTCATTGAAACCCCTGAAGTATTTAGTTTATTTTGACGGGAGTCTGGAACACATAAGTAGTTGGCTTTATAGCATTTATTTTTAGATCTACGTGTTCGTGTTTGATCCTTTTGATATCTAAGTACTCAAAGGAGTATTTGTAATGAGATTTGGAAAAGATTTTTACATACACTTGGTAACTACTTTCATTGTTTTTTTTTTCCTCACCCGTGGCCCCGGGCACGGACAATTACTAGTTATTAGACAAATATTGATTGAATCAAGTGTTATAGAAAGTTACATTATGGGGGAGAGTATGCATGAAAGTTTATGTAGTTGTGGGCCTTTGGCTGCCTAGCTAGTCATGTGTGGATGGTTCTTGACTTCTTATGTGTGTGTGAGTGTAATTGCCCATAGCAGCAACAACAAAAAAAAAGGTTGCGTTTTTTTCTAAAAATTATCACTGTTTAGGATGGAGAACAGGCTGGGCCGAGTGGTTTGGGTGGGCCAAAGGATTTGTAGCGGGTTTGGGCTTCGAGTCAAACTTTGAATGGAGGGACCCATAGTCCACCCAAAAGTCTAATGGAGGGACCCATAGTCCACCCAAAAGTCTATGGGCTTGGACGAGCCTTGCTCGATGTATGGACGGGTTGGGTTTCGGGCTTATTTTAGTACCGCACTTCCCTGGCCGCCCGCGGACCGGAGCAAATTTCCATGCTTACTCACCCCTTAACATACTAACCACTACTACTGATGTATATTGCGACCACAAAAAAATAAATTTAATAATCTTGACACATGATCGTTTCTGATTCCCAAGGGCCTAAGACCCAGGGTAATCCACTAAACCCTCGTTCTCTCCAACCCCTTTTCAATTTGTTTTGTATTTTTCTCATATTCCATCATTGGTAAACCCTAGAATCTCTAAGGGCAATTTGGTCATTTTACTATATATGTACTTTTTAAGTTTCAAAATGTTCTTCATATTAATGTGAACTCACAACCCCCGACAGTATTCAATTCTGATTTAATCTAAACAAGTTATGACATTTTGAAGCTTCAAGGGAAAAATAGTCATTTTGCGGTATATGTAGTTTTTTAGTTCTCAAAATGTTCTTTATATTAATACGAGCTCATAGGCCCTGACAGTATGCAATTCTGGTTTAATTTTAACAAGTTATGACATTTTGAAGTTTTAATGGCAAAATAGTCATTTTGCAAAGTCAGCCTACATTAACCCGCACAAGGAATTTAGGTCAACCCAAATCCACTTATTGCTGGTGGATATGGAGGGATGGGTTTCATGGTTATGGGTTTCAATTAGGGCTAGATGTGAATGAACTCAGTCTCATTTTTAAATTAGGCTATTTTAGGTTTTAGATAAAATGATCTAATTCTGATTTTATATAGTAAGTCCAAATTTGTTGATTTTTGTAATTGGTTCATTTTGACAAGCAAACACCTATAAATGGGTTCATACATAAATGTACTCATTTTAAATAGATCAATTCTTAATTTTGTGTACAACCAAACAGTTAATTAATGTCTTTGTTTCGGTATATATATTCTACTACTAATGAAACCTCATTACGGTAGTACAGAGTAAACTATGTCTATTGTAAGGAAATTAGACACAATTTGATTGTGGTTTTAAGTCAGTTTTTTTTTTTTGGGGGGGTCAGCTTAAACTTGATGCTATTGGGGAACTTGGCCTATGTGAGATCTAAGTTGATACATTTGAGGAACCAAAAATTTGATTGCGAGGAAATTAGTCCAATTTGATTGTGGTTTGAAATTAGTTGATTTATTTTGGTAGTTAGCTTAAACTTGATGCTACTTGAGAAATGGGCTGATGTAGGGCTGATATTCGGATGAAACTGATCGGAAATTATGTTGTCGGATTAAATTTCAAAAAAAAAAATCTGAACATTCTCATTTCGATTCTGAACTCTTGTAATCATTGACTTTTTTAAGTCGTCGGTAAAATATGATCATGCTATTTAGTTTTTAAACCATTCAAGTAATTGGTAACTCTTTTTTAGTTTTTTTTTTAGGCTTCTGAGTTGATCAATTCGGCTGCAATAGAACCCACGGGAAACCAAACAGTCCATTTGGGAAAAGTATTCATTGTCATGGTTATTCGAATGACATGTAATCAGTGGCGGATTCAGAAATTTGTAGTTGGGGGGCGGGGGGGGTCAAAATAGAATAGGCGTGTATATATCAGTGGACTTATACAGGGGTTCGGGGGCTGCACCCCCTTGGGAAAATTTTTTGGGTCTATTTATTCATATTTTTGAGTAAATTTTTTTTGTATATCACTTTTTTTACAATACTCTTTGATCGCATGCTGCATTTTGTAAAGCTGTCTAATGGTAAAAAAAACAATTTAAGTTGGGCTAAATTTATAAAATTACATATACATATTGACATTTAAAACTTTTTTGGAATGGTTATATAAAATTACATGTACATATAAAAAGTTTTTCAAAATTTTATAGTGGCCAGGAGTATAAATTTCCAAAATTTCATTGAGGCACAAAACTTTTTGAAAAATTACATGTAGATATAAAAATAATTCTAAAATTATGCAGGGGCCATGGCCCCCTTTGGTCCCAAGGGTAGGTCCACCCCTGCTATCATGGAATCCCAAACCATTCTAAACTCTCAGCATATACATATGTCCCCTTTATTTCAACTGCATCACTTTAGATCATCAATTTTTATTTGATTTCAGTTGACAATGATCATTAACACATGCATTGACTGTTGAAGGTGTAAATTTTTGGAGAAAAATCGAGCAAACTCAAGAATATTTTAGCCCTAAAATTTTGTACTTATATGTATCTTTGGGTTTTTTCTTGCTTAAATATATTACACTTCACTTTAACAGCTTTGAGTTTCTTGATTGTGTAAGACCTAGACATGGATTGTTTTAATTACCTCACATATGGATGTCACTTCTTCATGCCAAGTTTTAAGACATATAAACGAAAGCCAAGTGGTGGGGACCTTCTTCAGTTCACTCTGAAATGAAAAACTAGGCCAACACAATATGGATTTAGAACATTTTTCTTGAATTTGATTTTCTATTGTATTCTAACAAATATGCCATTTATACAACCTTCACTAGCATACAAACCCCCACCGTGGGAGGGTATGTGATATATATTTGAGGTTTTTTCATGATCCTGGTTTACAATTTGAAACCTTTTGGTCACCATTTTAAGATGGAAAAATTCAACACCTTCTTTTCTTCTCTTGTTCTCATCCGTGTAGGGTGAGCCTTAGTTTTTTTTTTTTTTTTTTTTTTTTTTTCTTTTTTGTGCTAAAAAACATTTTAATACTGGATAATTTTGAAGTATTTTCACTATGGGCACTGCATTTTAAATTTCAACACTTTGGGCCCTTAATCAATAAAGAGTGTCAATTAAGCAGGGTCGGAGCCATGTAGAGGCCCGAAGCCCTCGGCCCCTGCAAAATTTTTTAAGAGAGGCTTGGCTTAAGGTCCTTAAAGTTGGGCATAATTGGATTAAAAGACAGCCTATTAACAACAAACTCAATAAGGACAAAAGTCCAGGCCCATTTTTAACCTACATCCACAATATTAAAACATCACTTTTCAAATCCATTTTACTCTTTTCATTAGACCAAACTATCTTTAAAGGAATTGTTAAAAATCCAAGTCAAGCGCGCACAATGCGCAAGAAATTCTTCCCCAAGCACCAACACACGCGCTAACCTGCCCCAACACGCGCGCTAAAACTGGGGAAATGTCTCCTAAGCCACTCACATGGTGTGAGCATATTACCGTATAATTTCTAATTTCGAAAAAATATTTTTAAACTTTAAACCTCCATAACTTTTGTTATACAACTCCATTTTTTGTAAATTTTATACCGTTGGAATCGTGTCGACGAGATCTACAAAACTAGTACCATTGTTGATATGTTTTGAGCAAAAAAAAAAATTCAAAATTTTACATATGTGAATAATAAGTGAAATTTCACTAAGTACATGAAATATTAAGTGAAATTTCACTTAATGGAGGTTGAAATTTTCTCTATTGTAAGATTTCTTAGTTTAAAAAGGGGCAAATTGAGAGGGGTCGCAAATGCTTTAAGTATAGATTAGGGCTTCGTTTGGCCCCTACGCGGTTTTTAAAAGTCGCTAATGAAATTTATTATTAAGTTGTTTGATAATTTTGTACAAGTAGCACATTACTCTTCAAAAAAACATCATGAAGGCAAAAAGCAACCTTGAGCTTTTAAAAGCTCCATTCTAGAGTTTTAAAAGCTCCTCCCCAAAAGCCCTAAGTTCAATTTTTACATATATGAATAATAAGTGAAATTTCAAATTTTACATATATGAATAACAAATGAAATTTCACTTATTAATTGAAATTATTCATATGTGTAAAAAAAAATTCAAGTTTTTACATATATGAATAATAAGTGAAATTTCACAGAGTACATGAAATATTAAGTGAAATTTCACTTAATATTTATGGAGGTTGAACTGGTCATGCACTTAATATTTATTTAGTAAACTTGAACTCGACCAGCAGATGCTATGATCACTTAATATTTATGGAGGTTGAAATATTAAGTGAAATTTCACTTAATATTTATGTAGTAAACTTGAACTGAACCATCAGATGTTATGATCACAAGAAAGAAGAAACATAAGATCGACTTGAGTAAGATTAAGTTGGTAGTTAGTTCATCGGTCGTTAATACAAAGTATGACTCAAATTTCTTGTATTAAAATGTTAACTTGGCCATAATTCATAAGCACCACTCATTTTTGAACTATAAAATGATAAACTTTTTAGTTTTTACAATGCTATTATGGACATTGAGATCATCCCGTCATTGTTCAAGTGAGGAAAATGTACTTCGAAGTTGTATTGTACGCATAAATTCGAAGTTAGGGAGATTGACATAATATGCAGTAAAGAGCAGGACATTATTTCCAGTCAAGTGAAATTTCACTTAACATTTTATATATTTAGTGAAATTTCAGTTCATAAGTGAAATTTCACTTATTATTCATATATGTAAAAACTTAAATTTTTTTTTTGCTCAAAACATATCAACAATGGTACTAGTTTTGTAGATCTCGTCGGCACGATTCTAACGGTACAAAATTTACAAAAAATAGAGTTGTAGAACAAAAGTTACGGAGGTTTAAAGTTTAAAAACATTTTTTCGAAATTAAAATTTATATGGTACAATGCTTGCATGGTACAAGCAGTTTGGGAAGACAGCCATGGGCGTGAGACGCGCTTGTGCAGGCTGTGATCATGTGCATGTGGCGCGTGTGGCGAGGGTAAATGCGGTTTTTTTAAATTTGTTTCTTTTGTCTTTTTCTGGCAGGACTTGTTTTCAATGTGCATTTTAAATCGTCTTTAATCCCAATAAACCTCCTTTTAATAACCTTTTCACAAATTTTCCCATTTTTTAAAAGTGTAATTATGTACATGTAATTTGTAGAATTGTGGAATTAATTTATGTATTGGCCTTCGAAAATATTAACTTCTAGAAAAGAATAACACTAGGCTTCCCAAATATGAATCCCAAATTTGGTTCCCAAATGTATTGTCAGTTGTATAAACATGCATATGACATGTGGTACCATCAATCACTACAAAAACATTTGGTGCAATTGTTATGCCATTTAAGAACAAACTTTGGGATTCAAAATTGGAAAGCATAGCATTACTCTTTTGAAAAGTGATTCATGCCTATATACAATATAACACCCATTTTGATAAACCATGGTTAATGTTGTAAAGAAATTGACTGAATGGACCATGTGGCTCAAAACATTTAAGGCTTGAATCACTTTATTAACATGTAAATACACAAAAGTTATTAAGGTTTGAAAACATTTTATTACCCTGTAAATACACATAAGTTTCATTTTAAGTCCTCATAAGTTTCATTTTAAGTCCTCTATTTGGTCCATTCCGTTATGTATTTTATTTACAATGTTAACGATCTTATATAAATCGAGGGCCAAAGTGTTTCAACTGAAAAGTAGTGCCCAAAGTGAAACTTTGGTATATTTAGAGGATACTAAAATGTATTTTAACCCCCCCCCCCCCCCCCCCTCACTCTCTCTCTCTCTTTTTCTTTCTTCTTTATGGTTATGAAATTCGCATGTTTAGACTATTTTTAATTTGTACAAATGGTAGGAGGAGGAAGTGGGAAGAGTTAAACACGGATAGTTTGGCTAGCTAATGTGTTTAGGAGAGTGGGAATTCAATCATTTTTATTGGATGTTCCTTTTGTATGCAAAACTTGGTACGAAAAGCAACTCTAAATCCCAAGTATTGGGAGCGGCTCGTAGATCCTTATATGAACCTTGCTCATTGGAGTTGTGACACTTTCATATCTAGATTAAAAATGAATATCAGGTAGCTGATTTCTTTCCTGTCACTGTATTAATCAAGTCCTTAGTAAACCATAGTGCTCGATCTGCTGCTCTGGTTGCCCTTCCTAGCTGCGCCACAGAAGAAGCACTAACATGTGTTGGCGATAAGTAAGTTTTCTTGTCCCTATAGTATAAGCTCGAACTTTGTTAGTTACCTGTTTGACACCTAAAATCTGCTGGGCCCATTAGGCCATCGAGGTCCAAACATGCCAAGAATAGAAAGCCTTAACCCTAAACTCTGAGGAGTTGGACCCTAAGTCAACATGACTCAAGGATTGATCGTAGTCTGGAGCAGTAGACCGATATCAGAACAAAATTAGTTAAATCAACATCGGACCAATGTAATGGAAAATATCAATCCAAATCATCAAAGAATGTGTCCAACCAATCAGCCTGCAAAAGAGACCCGAGATGAAGATAGTAACACCTAGGTGTCCAAATCAAAGGATCAATATCAGACCATGTTGACCGATGGAAGGCAGTTACGTTTTAAACACGTGGATCCAGAACGTGGGTATCTAGAATGTGGGTAGTGGGTCCGAAAATTTTGAAAACACGTCCAGAGCAATTGTTTCCAAGCCAGAGCTATACATACTAGTGTTGGGGCCTCGAAAAGCTCTCTCGCAAAAACTCACTCGAAACCAACATTCAAAAAGCATTCAACAGCACCCAGTAGTTTAGATTTTACCCTTTTTACACAGTTCCATAGCTTGAATACCTTGGTTTCCAGAACTTTTTCAGTAGTTTTTGTATCTTTCCAAGTTCTCACATCTGTAATCTCATTATATCAATGGAAATGAAGTTCGGTGCAACATTTGAGGTATTTCCTACATGATTTTGGCATTTATCAAACTTGTGTGGTTCAACACTGTTTGAGGATTTTTAGTAAGTTTAATTCTTGTTCGTTATACATAATCGCCTGTTTCCAAGTCAAATCAACTCACACCACATAGATTACTGGCTCACAACCACACACAAAGACACATACACAAACATACACACACACACACATATACACACACACACACACACACATATACACACACACACACACACACACACACTGAATCCTAGAGGATTCTGGCATGCCCAAGCACCAAACCCAACTTACAGTGAACATTTTTGGCACGCCCGGTGGGACCTAAAGTGATAAGTCATGGTACGCAAGAAAACCAGACTTCTGAGTTTGTTAACCAAGAAGACCCCCCACATGAAGGGTCTGAATATGAATTAGTTGACCAAGAAGGTCAAGACAGTCTGAAGTTTTCTTCAGATGAACTGTCACGTCACTTAACCCCTTTGATAGAGCAGGGCAAATGAAACACAGAAAGGGATGAACATTCATTCATCTTGATTAAGAGTAGCCATGAGCTCTTGAAAACAGGCCAACAAAGCCAGGACTGTCCAACAAAAGCAATTATGGATTTGTCTGAAAAGATAAATGCCATGAATACAAGGACTACTCCGTTACCCTCAGTTTAGGAAGAGGCTCCTGTACAAAGCCATTTGGACTTATCAAAATCTGAGAAGTTCATTATCCCTCTAAGGAGAAATAGTGATGTCGGTCCTATCCCCAACAAAGGGAAGAAAATTGATGGGCCCCACAAAACTTGGGGACAAGGCCGACTGTCAGCCAAGGCAATGGCAGTCAAAGTGGCCCATCATCACCAAGGCCAGAAACTGCTGCATTCGATCATGATGGCCGATTGGCTAATGCTCAACAAAACTATAGCCAACACTACAAGCCTGTGTTTGAACAACAGTTGGGCCATTAGTCATAGGGACAACCCTTTTGGCCACACCAAAATGTAATCGGACAACAACCACCACCACTGGTGGTGCCACCAATACAGTACGCGCCGATTAATAGTGTAGCAACCTGTATTTTCGCGCCCCTAATAATAAATAAGAGATGTTAGTTTTTATTTATTTACTATTTGTCAATTTTTAGTTGGGGTATTATTCTAATTATTAAATAATACTCGTGTTATTAGTTATTAATACAATGCCATTTTACTTTGCTGCTATGTGCTATTTTTAATTGTAGTATTAATTCCATAAATGAAAAATACTTATGTTGATTTATTATAATTATATAACATTAATTTTGTGACCCGTTAGTAATTTCATTTGAACTAATTTTGCTTAAGACTGTGCCCCTAAGTTACCCTATAATTTGGGATTAAAACTATTAATAAAATATTAATCACGTTGATTACATTTTTGGTCCCTAATATTTATTTGGGCTATTTTTCTAGACTACCCAGACCAACCTAACTGGACTAACTGATCAAACTGATTAACTAACCAGATGAATTATTGAAGTGACTGCATCAATCACATAACTGTAACAATATTCTCGAAATCATTACATTCATAGATTGCACTTGCAACTTGCAAGATGGATAATGTTGATCACCTAGCTTATAAGAATGTGCACACTTGCAAGGCATTTCTCTTAGCATTAGCATTATACCCACACACACTTAATTGCAACAACTCTCACAGAGAGCATTAAAAGTCTCAAGCTCTTCTTCCTCTCTCTCTCTCGGATTATATATATATATACCAACATACCCACATATACCTCCCAAGCTCCATTACTCTCTTACTCACTTTCACACATAAGCACATTTCCATTTCTGGAAATCAAGGTATATCACAGCAAGGAAATAAGTTGCAGTAAGCTCTAAGAAGCTCAAGGAACCATAGCCATTCCAAGCTTGAAGCTTTTATTTTTACGGAATTTCCGTCTTTCTTCGGCAAGTCGCGCCGCCCAAGCTAACGCTCGGTGAGTCTCTCGAACCCACTCATAATGTAGTATTTGTCATTACACACAAGCCTGGGGTATCGAAACTATGTATAGACGCCTATATATGTATATATAGCCATGGAGGTAAAAAATTAGCGGTACCGAAAATGTTAACGGAAACAAATTCTGTAAATTGGAAATGAAAGTATATGGTCCCATTAAGTTCCTGTGGATATCGCATTTTTCTTACCCACATCTTTTCTTTCAAAATTCTTTTTCAAAATCAATTTCAAAAACAAATGAGTCGCCACTTAATTTTTAAAAGGAAAAAATTAAGAAACCATTTTGAAAGGAAACTGATCGTTTGCGAAACCAAAGATTAACTAGGTCCGGGGATTATGGAATGAGAGAGGAAGGAGCCCGTCAGACTAAAACACCCTCTCTCATCCTATCTTGTGATAAGCCTCTACTCAACATCATTTTAATCAAATTTATTAATCTAAGCACGCCCTCAACTAATATATATACATATACATCACAAAAGCATGTCCAAAGGGTGTAAAATTGCTAATGACAAAATATCATTCATAAACCACATATTTCAAGTAGCAAGCAATATGATATGCAATAAGGAACAAGAGAACTTACCCGGGATCCAGCAGCGATATTTAAACATGCAATGCATGCAAACAAAAGAAAATCCTAAAAAAGAGTCTCTAATCACATATACACATAAGGCAAAACCTAATTCTAAGGTGTCGCGCATTAAGTCGAAAAATCAATAAAATCAAGAAATTAAGATAAACTAAAGAGGAGTCCTAGAAGTCATACCTTAATAGCGCTACAAAACAAAAGGTTAGTCCACATGCTTCACATAGTAATATGATATCAAACAATCAATCCTAATTCTCTAGCTTATATCTAGCAAGCAATGAAATCCAACTTTATCCAATTACTAGTTCTAATTATGAGCATTAATGTACATAAATGAATGGATGTGAACAAGAATAAGACATAGATTTATTCACTAATTTGGGTCACTTAGCCTCTGGATTTAAGCTAAATTATCATTATTAAGATATGGTTTAAGCCCTAAGTCATAGGAGAATCATTTGGGCCATTATTTACAAAGTTGGTCAAATGTGTCATAAAATTCTGAAAATTGCAGAGAGCAGACCAGCACTTTAAAAAACGAAAAAGCATGTTTCCCATGGTTTGATGTCGGTGAATTTTGGACACAAGATGCCTCTGTGAGTCTAGTTTCCAAATCAAAAAGAAAATCAAGGTTTCAACGGTTAGATCTCTGGGAAAAAGACAAGAACTAGACATCACTCAGAGATGTACAACTCTCTGTCCAGAGATATTGTTTGATTTTTTAAAAATAGCAAAAAGATGAGAAACACTTAGATCTTTTTAGGGGATCTTCCTAACACATTAAGGTACCCAGAAAAAATTATTAGAGACCCCAAAAACTCCATTAGAATTCTGATTTATGAATTTCAAAATGGACTTGCTGTTCTGAAATTCTGGGCAGATTATTGTTACTTCACAAAACTCATGACCAAACCATTTTAAACATGGAACCACCTTAAAATAAAAATTACAGTGGTAGAATATTGTGTTATTGACACTCTCCTGTTGGTTTCACTTGATTTCAACGGTTAGATTTCGAACTAAAAATCTTTGATCAAAAACAGTTTGTGAACTCACTGTTTTCATTTGTCAAGTTCAACTTTTATTTGGTAACTCCAACTATCAAACCATGAAGTTGGGTTTAAACCAAACCACTTCTCCTACCATTTGATGGTCATTGGAGATCAAGACATGACTAAAACTCATGAGTCTCAAAAGAATATGGAAAGGATTCTCTAAGACATCAAGTTTAGAGGACCCAAGTCATAAGTATGGACTTGGATCCATCTATTTGCTTATAAAATAAAGTGATGATCAAACTTTGACTCCCATGTGAAGCATAAGCTTACATGGGATTCAAAAGATCATATTCAAGAGATTTCAAGAGAGATATTGAGGATCTCTAAGAGTCTCAAGAAGGAAGTATGAACAATAAAAGAAATGAAGCAAAGAAAACAAAATAGTTTGAGGATTCAAAAGAAAGAATGCAAATAAACAACTTATGGTTAGAGGATCACCTCCAACTATCCTCAAAGTTTCTCTTTTTTGAAGATCTTCCAAACTCTTCTCTATAGTTCTCTAAACTCTCTCTTTTCTCTCCCAAAATATGTTGATGTAGTGGTAGTTCTCCCTTGTTGTATTCTCACCCCTCCCCTTCCAAGGAAGATCCCTTCTCTTTTATAGGCAAAATTACCAAGTATTTTCAGTGAATTTCAGAGCAAAAAACAGGTGTAAATCTCTCATTTGGTGGTACAATGCGTACTTTCTGAAATTAGGCAGACTGCTGCCCAGGGCGGCAGTCCACAAAGATGTGCGGCAGTCCGTGACTGCCGCTGCGGCACTCCGTGACTGCCGCTGCGGCACTGCGTGATTGCCTCACGGCTCTCATCAAATGTCGCGAGAATTAATGGGTTATCGCGTTTTTGTCAGTCTTACTTTATCAGTTTTTTGTTTTTATCCGCATACACATACGTATTGCACTGCAAAATACAGACTTTAAAAGCAAACGGTAGTCAGAAAATGTTGGCCGGCACTCACTGAATGCCGTTCGGCACTTAGTGAGTGCCGCTCAGCATTCACTGAATGCCGCGGAAATCTTTCGTGTGCCGTTTTTTTGCAGAACTTCTCCTTTTTAGGTCTTCCTTTTTCTCAAAGCAATTTATTTTTGAAGATCTTTTCCGAAAATTGTGTTTTATACCTGATTTCTCCTAAATACCTGGTTTTTTCTTCTTTCTGTGAAATTTTATCACGTTTAGAGGATTTTCTGAAGAGTTTGGAATACTTCGAATCTTCCGGTCCTTGTCATCATCGGATACGGAGGTGACACTCTCCTAAATTCGGTGGTCGGTCAAAATTGGGGTGTCTACAGTTTGCCCCTCTTTGACAGAGCTTGTGGGGCGACGCGTCCCATAAGCGAATGTCAAAGCCTGTGTGAAGACAAGCCTTTGACCAAGCTGTCGAATTTAGGCAAAACAAAAACTACGCGTCGCAACAAAAAAAAAGCTTCACAAACGGTTCATGTTGGTCGTGCTCATCGGTAAGCTGCCTACGTATCCCATCAGGAATCAGACCAAGACGTAGTTCAGGCAGGAGCTAAACATACACAAGCACAAGTGACCATACGGATGAATGCGCCTATCTTATCGTGATGCAAGTGCCATGCAATGGCATTTTCCGAATTGACCCGGTTATACAAGCACCATGCTCATCATGTCTCCTTTACGCCTTTGTATGACGTGTTAGTTAGGGAAGATCACCTAATTTAGTGACCAATGCGAAGATCTCTTGCAGGGGTCATGATCTTTCGATTTGATCTCAGGGGGAATGTAAATCTGTTATATTCCAAAAACGGGGGCTATCGCAAATCTGTTGCGAGAACCGAGGATATAAATCTGTTATATTCTCCAAAAACGGGGGCTGTCGCAAATCTGTTGCGAGAACCGAGAATATAAATCTGTTATATTCTCCAAAAACAGGGGCTATTGCAAATCTGTTGCGAGAACCGAGAATATAAATTTATTATACTCCAAAAATGGGGATTAATGCAAATCTGTTGCGAGAACCGAGAATATAAATCTGTTATACTCCAAAAATGGGGATTAACGCAAATCTGTTACGAGAACCGAGAATATAAATCTGTTATATTCTCCAAAAATGGGGGCTATCGCAAATCTGTTGCGAGAACCGAGGAGGGCTATCGCAAACTGTTGCGAGAACTGAGAATATAAATCTGTTATACTCTCAAAAACGGGGATTAACGTAAATCTGTTGCGAGAACCGGGAATATAAATCCGTTATATTCGAAAAACGAGGGTTAACGCAGATCTGTTGCGAGAACCGGGAATATAAATCCGTTATATTCGAAAAACGAGGGACAACGCAAATCTGTTGCGAGAACCGAGAATATAAATATGTTATATTCTCAAAATGATGGTTAACGCAAGTCTGTTGCGAGAACCGAGAATATTTCCAATTTCCAGAATTGGGAGCCCACGGGCTCGAATATCTTCAATTTTCAAAAATTTGGGGCCCATGGGCCCATACATACTCTTAAATTTTGAAATTTGTAGTCAATGTGTACCTAAAAATTATCCCGAGGGCGAAAAGTGTAATGAGGGCAAATTTTGGGGGCCTCAAATTCAATTTTCGAGACTTGGTTTGAATTTTTGGGAAAATGAGTATCCTTGAACCGCCTTAACCGCGACACACGTGGTTTTACGCGGCAGTTCATGACTGCCGTGCGGCACTCACGGAGTGCCGTTGCGACAGTCAGCGAGTGCCGCCCGGCAGTGTACTGACTGCCGCGCACGAAAAACCGAGTGTCGCGCTTGAGCGGCAGTGGCTAAAACCGAGAGTTTCATTTCATTTCTCTCATTCTCTCAACTCTCTTCACCTCGAAATCTCTCTGGAAAAATTTTTTCTACCTCTCTTCTGCTCGTATTGCTCTAGCCAGGACTTAATCAGGTTAGTCCTACTCGATCAAGACTTGATTAATCCCTATTATTTCGTTGTTTTTTTGAACTTTTATGAATCTAACGTGTAGATTTCTCTTTCTATTTGACAGATTATGGCGAGTGATTCAGGGAGGAAGAAGAAGGCCAAGTACACGGCCACCCATCATCCAGATGCTACGCTCCTGCTCCGGGATCCGGACGAGCATTTATCGGTCTGCGCATTTAAGCGTGAGGTAAACGCTCCCCTCTCACTTATTTCTCGTATTTCTTTCTCGCATTTCCTTTTTTGTGTGAATGTAACATAGAATTGTCACAATTTAGATACCCTGTTCCGAATGTCGTGCTCGTGGCGCCCCCGAGCGTCCTTGATCGCTTTATCCCATGCCCCTCTTTAAGAAATTTTTATTTTCTTATAAACTTCAAAACTTCTTGTAAAACGAATGTTATGTTTAAATTTTCCTGTCCTTTATTTATTATTTTTAGATTTCACGAGCGCGATACTTTTTCAAACATTCCCTTGTGAATTTTATCATTCCCACTCAATTTAGGTACTTGTGAACCTGTATTGAAACTAATGCCTCTTTGAACCCGAATTTGCTTTAGACTTTCACAAATTTATATATATGTATACTTTGAAACTTTTTCTCTCTCTAGAACATTATCCTTTTTTATTTTGCCTTTTCTTTTACTCGGTTACTGACATCAGAACTTGTGGTTCTTTCTTGTAGCTGCAGCCCAAAGTGCTGAAGAGGCATGACAGCCTTGCCCACGGTTACGAGTGGTACACGCAGTTGAGTGGGCCGGTGAGGGCCTTGGTAGACGCGGCGGGATTTGGAGACTTCGTCAAACTTTTGACGAAGAGCTCCAATGATTTGAGACAGATCCACGCCCTTGCTGAGCGGTGGTGGGATACTACGAGCACATTCCACTTCTCGTTTGGCGAGATGACGATGACGCCGTTGGACTTTTCCATGATCACCGGGATAGCCTTTGGTGGAGAGCGATTGCGATATCTGACGGACCGAGAGTGGGACCAGGTAGAACCCTTGTTGGGGGTGGTCCCGGATGAGGCTTTGGTCACGGCTCGATGATTCATGGACACGTTCCGGGGCAAACCAGATTTTACGGACGAGCAGATGGCCAGAGGCTTCCTTATGTACATGCTGGGGTACTCCTTGTTGAGCACCAAGGGTGATTGGATTTCTGTGTCCCTGGTGGCGTCCGTGGAGCACCTGGATCGGGTTGAGGAGTATGATTGGGCTTGTGCGGGGTTATCTATCCTGTACAGGCATATGAGTGACATCTCCCGAGACAGGCCGGCCTCCACCAGCGGTTATTGGAGGGCGTGGGAGGTATGCCTCTTCTATATTTCATTGCTTTTTATGCTTTCAGAAATTTATTCAAATTTAGAGACTAAACCCCCCCCCCCCTTTTCATTCTTTCTTATATTGCAGATTTGGTCCCACGAGTATCTACGCATGATGTCTCCAGAGACGCGTGACGCTGACGCCCTTATCATGCCCCAGGGGCTGAAATGGGCGAAGGACAGGGTTGGGCAGAAGACCAGGGCCCACGATTTCGTTTCATTCAGGAACTTCCTGACGAACCTACGGGAGGAGCATGTCCACTGGCAGTCGTGGCTCAGGGTGCTACCTGAGGCTCGTGTGGGGATCCGAGAATCGACCGGGTATGACCCGACGAGGCGACTCCTTTGTGGGCTAGAGGGCAAGGCGTGGTACCTAGGAGAGAGGGTGACCAGGCAGTCACTAGCGGCTCCTGGATTCTTCGTGCCGTTCTCTCCTCCCGTCTCTATGAGAGCCACGGACACTCTACAGGATAGCGAGTTTACGGTTGCTCTGCTAGGTTTGGGCATTCATGACTTTGTGGACCCTCCTACTGGATATGCGGCGTTCCGTGCCGCTAAGCTGATGCCGAACTTCCCTCTGATGGAAGTGACTCGGGTGAGTATGATTCCTTCAACCCTTTTATGAATTGTCTTTCATTCTTTATTATTCATGCTTTATTCCTATTGTTTGCAGCCCGTTCCCGCCACCACTCGTCCTCCTGCCCTGCCTGAGTGGGACTGGACCATGCCTACCGTTTCATTTGGCGAGCCTCACTTGACGACGATCCCCCGACTATCACGGGGCGCCCCCACTATTCCTATCCATTATGACGTCATCCCGCGTGCCTACGCAGAGGAGGGCTTGGCGTATGCCCACAGCGTGCGACAGTGGGTCCTCGGGCGAGAGTGGATGGTAAGGGACTTCTCCCCGCCTTTCATTTTGACTTTGATTGCTTCTTCTTTATTCTTGATTCTTGTTTTTCAGGCTGAGGGGGCTCGAGCGACTGCTGCGACGCAGTTGAGAGCCCAGGTATGATCTTTGCACCCTTTTATTCTTAGTATTTCATTTGCCTTTTCAACACTTCCTGGACTTATCCCTTTTTTATTTCAGATGGAGGAGAATAGGATCCTGTCCCAGCAGGTGGGGTAGCTCCAGCAGAGGCTCCAGCAGTTCGGCATCCCCCTCAGCGATGCCCCCGGAGGTAGCGGTGCTGGGCGTGGTGGAGGCGGAGGCGGAGGCGAGGGCACTAGCGGTGGCAGAGGCAGAGGCGGTGGAAGCAGCGGACGTGGAGGGAGTGGCAGAGGCAGCGGGACAGAGTCGGAGGAGGAGCCTCTCAGGCGTATGACTCGCCAGACTCGCAGCCGGGGCCGGGGCTGATCATATTTCTTTCTCTCTTTTCCTTTTTCTTTTGAGTGTTTTGAGAGGTCTTACACTTTATTTGATGATTGTATATACATGTTTTATTTTGGTGATGGCTTCGTGATAGCCAGTAGGATTGGCACTTTGGATACCTCTATTATTATATTGTTGCTTCTTTATTGACATTTACCGTATGTGTGACCATAGCTTGGTCCATCTCTTGCCGTATGTGGGATCATGGCTTGGTCCCGTCTTTATTTTTATCTTGAATGCTTCTATTTCCTTTATCTATATGTACAAATGAATGAAATGAATGAATGAATGTATTTGCATGTGCTGCATGATGCGCACATTTTATTGTTTTTCTATCTAGTTTTCTGTTTGCAGGTGGGCTGATCGTGTTACAAACAAACCCTGGCTAATGAAAAACTTGGAACGGCACTCGGTTAGGTCTCCACGGCACTCAGTGAGAGCCGCGTGGCAGTCAGTAAGTGCCGCTACGGCATTCATGGACTGCCGCGCGGCACTTCATCGAGTGCCGCTGCACTTTATCGAGTGCCGCGGGTAGGTAGACAGCCTTATTCTTCTACCCCTTCTTTCTCAAAGCTCCGCAAAATACTTCTCTTTTCTTTCCATTTTCCTCTTAAATGGCCCCCATCAGTTCTCAAATCCTCTTTCCATGGATGGATACTCTCTCTGGTATTGACAAGCTCAATTTTGAGTGCTTCAGACTAAACGATCTCTTCTCTTTCCAACAGATGAATCTAAATGAGGGTCTACTTCGTGCCGCCATCTAATGTTGGGATCCCGCTCTCAATGTCTTTCGTTTCGGCTCTCAGGAGATTTGCCCCTTATTTGAGGAGTTTAGTGCCATTCTTCACACGGATCCTTCTGCTGAATTGATGGTCCCTCAGATTCAAGCCGGGTATGTCCGGGACTTAGCCACTCTTCTCCGCACATCTCGAAATGCGGCGGGCTCCTTTATTTATGACAGGAAGATTGATTTTGAGCGCCTTGCTCCCGTTTATGCTCCCCCGGGGGACCCTTTCAATGGTGAGTACCAGATCATCTGACATAGTGCTCTGTCAATTGCCATGCTTTCTTACTTCCTATTTCAGTCATCTTCTGACGCTCTTATACCCACTGCCTGTGGCTTGCGGGAGATGAAAAGTGCTGTTATGCTAGTCCTTGGTGAAACTCTGATTGGATTGGGCCATGCTCATGCTACTGGGGTCATGCTATCCGCCGGGGCACCTTTTGTTTTGCAAATTTGGCTCATGGAGCGTCTGGACCTCTTCATACATGCTTCCCATCTCCGTGGGTCACTTCCTTATGACCGCATGGAGATTCATAGCTTGTTTCATTCCGCCGACGCGTGGCTTGGTTGGCTTCAGGGCCTCTCTTATAGTGACATTTGCTGGGTTTGTCCATCGTGGATCTGTCGCTCTGTTGCTGTACGCCTTCCCGGGCGACCTGGCCTCTGGCTACCGGGTTTGCATGCCACTACTTTCTACATTCCTGACCGAGTCGTCCGTCAGTTTGGACTTTTGCAAGATGCTACTGAACCCGTGACTGCTGATTTCACCAGGGGATCCCCTTTGCGCCCTTCTATTGTGAAGGCTTTCATGGAGGCTTGGCACAGCAGAATGGCTGCTCCGTTCCCGAGGGTTCCTTCTCTAACTGTGCCTACTACCGAGTATCTCCTACAGATCCAAGCCTTGGTTGCGAGGCGAGCTTGACGGACACATGCATAATAAAGTAGAGGAAAACAAGGAAAAGCTTGCCATTTTACAAAACTTTTTGACAGACCCTGCCTACTCTTTGTTTACGCTTTTGAATGTGATTTTCCCTTTTTTTTTTTTTTTCAAAAAATGTTTGTCATGTTCAATCAAAGTGTTCACCCCTTCAATTAATCTTTTTATGAAGAATTCTCCTTTCAAATGTCTTTTCTCGGCTCTTCACCTTGCTTTGAATTTTTCTTAAAGCTTTATTCTTTCTATACCATGAACTCTCATTTGTTTCTTTATAGTACGTATCTTGATAGTCAGGAGATCCAAAGACGGGTTTCAAGCAGATATCTCAGTTCTTCGAATGGCAAATGAAGTTTGCCCCTGGTTTCAGGGCTTTGAAGTAGTTCTGGGCAAACGCCAGTTTGCCCCTAGTTTAGCACAGTTTTTTTTTTTTTTTTTTGAGTGGACCGAGGACTTTGAAGAGCCGGCCTACTTATCCCCGAGTGGGCATCAGGTCCCGAGTAGTTCGGTTTTAGGCTTGAAGAAGGACGCCGCTCAGGCGGTTTTATTTTTGACGACCGAACCGAGTAGGTTGCCTACGTATCCCCTAGCGGGAGTCAGGTCAAGCGTAGTTCATCAAGGTAGAAGGCTTTAAAAAGAAAGGTTTCAAGCAAAATACTTCTTGAAGCGATCGAGGTTAATTGGTTGTTTAAATTCAACTCCGTCCAGGTCCATGAGATAAGCTGCTCCTCCGGAAAGGAGAGTCTTAATGATGTACGGCCCGACCCAGTTGGGTTTGAATTTTCCTCTGGGGTCATAAACAGGCACTTTCAGTTCTTTGAGGACCAGGTCACCCTCAGCAAGCTTCCTAGGGCGGACCTTTTTGTTGAAAGCACGGGCTATCCTCTTTTGATATCCCCGAGTATGGTTTATCGCTGCCAACCTTTTCTCATCGAGTAGCATCAACTCTTCATATCTTCCTTGTACCCATTCTGATTCGGGGACCTCGCATTCCGCCAAAACCCTAAGAGAGGGTATTTCTACCTCGATTGGGAGAACAGCTTCCATCCCATAGACCAATGAATACGGCGTAGCACCCGTTGAAGTTCTGACCGAGGTCCGGTATCCCCACAAAGCAAATGGCAGCTTTTCATGCCAATCCTTATATGTATCCGTCGTTTTCCCCAGGATTGCCTTAACATTTTTGTTTGCCACTTCTACTGCTCCATTCGTCTGAGGCCTATATGGGGATGATTGGTGACGAGTGATCTTATACCTTTCCAAGAGTAGGATAACTTCCCCCTGGAAATGACTGCCATGATCGGAGATAAACTCATTCGGGACCCCATATCTGCAGATTATGTTTTTCTCGATGAAACTCACCACATCTTTGGCTTTCAAAGTTGCATACGAGGCTGCCTCTACCCATTTTGTCAAATAATCAATCGCCACGATTATGTACTGGTGCCCATTGGAAGCCCTTGGAACTATCTCACCAATGATGTCGATCCCCCATATGGAGAACGGCCAAGGGGTGGTCATGCTATAAAGCTGTGATGGCGGAGTGTGCATTAGATTTGCATGAATCTGGCATTTGTGACACCTTCTGACATATTCACAACAGTCTTTGTCCAAGGTTGTCCAATAGTATCCTTGTCGGATGATCTTCTTCGCTAGCATGTGCCCATTCATGTAGGGCCTACACACTCCCTCATGTATTTCTTCCATCATTCTCTTAGCTTCCCTTCTATATAGGCACTCTAGATTGTACCCGGTGTAGGATTTCTTCCATAGCTTATCTGCATAGATCACAAATTGAGCGGCGAACCGCCGAATTGCCTTTCTATCCTTTTCTGAGGCTCCTTTGGGGTATTCTCCTTCTTTAATGAACTTCCACACATCCTCATACCACGGTACTTCCTCTTCGTCTTCCACGGCCGCGACCATTTCAAACGACGGTTGTTTCCTTACTTCTATGGATAGCGGGATCATGGTAGTTTTGGAGGGGATTTGGATCATCGAGGCCAAGGTAGCCAATGAGTCGGCTAGTTGGTTTTCTTCATGAGGGAGGTAGTAAAAAGAAATCTTTTAGAATTGTGCTTTCAGACTTTCCAGATAATCATGGTAAGGTCTCAGTTTCTCATGCTTTACCTTCCAATCTCCCCGGACCTGGGATATGATCAAATTGGAATCTCCGAAGACATCAATCCGTCCGACTTTCAAAGCCAAGGCCGCTTCCATCCCAATTATGCAGGCTTCGTACTCCGTGGTATTGTTGGTTGAGTTGTATTTGAGTTTGACAGCTAATGGGGTAGGGGTCTCATCGGGTGCTATGAGAATGATTCCAACTCCGTAACCTAATTGGTTGGCTGCCCCATCGAAGTACATTTTCCATAACTCCTCCTTTACCCCCATTATTCCCTCATCCGGGAACCTGAATTCTCCTTCGTCCTCGGATTCTACAGCGAGATCGGCTAAAAACTCAGCGACAGCCCTCCCTTTCACGGACTTGGCAGTGACATATTTGATATCGAACTCAGCCAGCATCATGGTCCAACAGGAAATCCTACTGGTCAAGACGGGTTTTTCAAATAGATATTTTAGTGGGTCCATTCGGGATATCAGGATCACAGGGAATGCTAGCATGTAGTGGCGAAGACGACGGGTACACCAGACTAAGGCCCAACAGGCTTTTTCCAAGGGCGAGTACTTCAACTCATATCCGATCATTCTTTTGCTCAAGTAATAAATGGCCTTCTCCACGTGCCCCTCTTCTCCTTCTTGGGCCAACATACACCCCATCGAATCTTCGGATACGGAGAGATAAAGCAACAATGGTTTCCCGGGTGATGGTGGTGATAGGACAGGGGGTTCTGGAGGTAGGTTTTGATTTTGTCGAAGGCTTGTTGGCAAAGGGTGTCCCATTTGAACTTTTCTCCTTTTCTAAGCAGTTTGAACAATGGGTCACAGGTCAAGGTGAGTTTGGAAATGAAGCGGCTGATGAACTGTATTCTCCCCAAGAACCATCTTAGTTCCTTCTCATTTTTTGGTGGGTTCATTTCGGTTATAGCTTTTATCTTGGTTGGGTCTACTTCGATCCCCCTTTGGGTAATAAGGAACTCTAACAACTTCCCTGTGGTAACTCCGAAGGTACATTTCTGCGGGTTTAGCCTCATCTTAAACTCCCTCAATCTCCCAAAGAATTTTCTCAAAGCCTCTAGGTGCCCTCCCCTCTCTTTGGACTTCACAATCATATTGTCCACATACACCTCCACCTCTTTGTGGATCATGTCGTGCAGTAAAGTGGTGGCAGCCCTTTGATAGGTCGCACCTGCATTCTTAAGTCCAAATGGCATGACCCTATAGCAATATGTCCCCCACGGAGTGATGAACGTGGTTTTCTCCCTATCCTCTGGTGCCATGAGGATTTGATTATACCCAGAGAATCCATCCATGAAAGATAGAAGCTCATGTCCCACAGTGTTATCGACCAACACATCGATGTGGGGTAATGGGAAATCGTCTTTAGGGCTTGCCTTGTTTAAATCTCGAAAGTCAACGCAAATCCTAACACGAACATCCTTCTTTGGGACAGGTACAATGTTGGCAATCCACTCTGGATACTCGGTGACCATCAAGAATCCAGCCTTTAGTTGATTTTCAACCTCCTCTTTTACTTTAAGTGCCCATTCTGGCCTCATTCGCCTCAATTTCTGTTTTATGGGTTTTGAATTGGGAAAGAGAGGGATGTGGTGATGGACTATCTTTGGATCAATACCTGGCATATCATTATAAGACCATGCAAAAACATCTTTGAATTCATTTAATAGATTGATTAGTTCTTTGCTTTCTTCATTGCTAAGTGTTGAGCCGATAAAGACATTTTGAGGATTATTTTCATTTCCTAGATTAATCGTTAGAGTGTCCTCAATGATTTTACATGCAGATTCTTTTTCAATTAACTTTTGCAATTCATTAGGTATTCCATGATCATCACATTCATCACATTCATTAAGCGCATTCGAGTAGGCGGAATCAGTCATACTTTCATTGATTTTGTTAGGAGTGATTACAACAAACATAGCAATAGTAAGACGCCTCATTTGGGCCATTACAGACTCTGGGTGAGGGGGCCATTACAACAAACATAGCAATAGTAAGACGCCTCAGCCCTTCGGATTCAGTCTTTTCTTCCTTTCCTGGCTTCGACTCCTCTTCCGGCGCATCCTCATCACTCCCTTCTTCGACCTTGACTTCCAGGCCCTTGTCTTCTTTCCCTTTTCCTTCGGCTTTTACCCCTTCCTCGCTCAACAGATTCTGCATGACCGGTCCATCCAGTACACCAACCCAATCGTTGACGGCAGCAGACTTTTCAAGCATTTGCAGAAACGGATCTTTGTACTTGGAGAATTCATGAGAGAAAAAGATCTCGAACCCCGGCTTTAGACTTTCGTCCTTCTGGTCCATCCAAGGCTCCGGGAAGCCACAGAAGGGGAAATCTTCTCCTTCCTTTACGAAGTACCCATTGAGCGTTTTGAGGTAAGGGTCTAGCGGCGCATCGAAAGCCTTCTTCTTTGCCCTTAGTTCCTTCTTCGTTGGCTGATACCCCAGGCCGTGAGTGTGAGTCTGAGTAGGGATTTTTGGAAACTCAGGCAGGCCTTGAAGGTTCTTTCCCAATCCCAATCCCGGAAAGAAGCCCATCTTCTTCATGATCACTGCGACCACTGGACTGGCATGCTGATCAAAATGGAGCAGTAGAAACTCTCTCGGCTTTTCTTCTTCCAACACGCTGATAAACTCGAACCCTCTCATTTTTGTTTCTTCTTCTTGCATTAGTATTTCTAGAACCGGTGCGCTTGATGATGCTTCAGACAGACGAACCCAGCTGTCTCTGAAAATGTCGCGGATCTGACCTTTCCAAACGCATTTAACCTTTTGGTGTATGGTGGATGGTATGACACCCAAGCTATCCAACCACGGCCTCCCTAGCAGTAGATTGAAGGAGGCAGGGATATCGATGATTTGGAATTCAGCTTCTTTATCCATTGGTCCAATAGCAAGATTAAGAAAGATGATACCCATGACTACTCTCTGGGTGTTGTCATATGCCCTGACTTTTTGCTGGGATGACACAAAGGAAGATTCATCTAAGCCCATTCGCTTGGCTGTACGGAAGGGACACACATTTAGAGCAGATCCGTTGTCAACGAGACAAGCAGGCACAGTGTTTCCCAGACATTCGACAGTAATGTACAAAGGCTTGTTGAGCACGGGTCCTCCCGGAGGCAGATCATTTGATGATAAAGTAATAGCTGAAGCTGGAATTTTGCCAATCAGCCCTATGAGGTCCTCCGGAGTGGTGTCTATTGACACGTCAGATTGGTTTAGAGCATCTAGAACTGCCTGCCTGTGACGTTTGGAGGCAATCAGCAACCCCCAAACAGTGATGTTAGCCTGGGTCTTTTTCAACTGTTTCAGGACCCTGTCTTCCCCTGCTTCTTCATCAACTTTACCCTTTCCCTTGTCCAGATCTTTCCCGGGGTGATCTTCCTCTAGCTCGTGCGGCTTGAAGTGTCTGCCTGACCGGATCAAGTGACTGACTTCTTCTCTCATCCATAGATTATCGGTTTCCGAATTATCTTTCAAAGTACTCTCTAACACCTCTGCTTCCTTGTCGCTTTCGTACCAAAGGTCATCCTCCACCCGGCTCACGTCTTGATCGTCGCTCTCTTGGATCCACCAATCTGACTTCCCCATTTCATTTTCCCCTAGCTGATCCTCCAAAGCACAGATCGTTGAGTCCTTAGGCAGCAGGTATGGTCTTCTCGGTGCCCCAGACTTAGTGATTAGCCTAGATGGATCAAAGGTTGCTTCTTCTATCCCCAAGAAATAAAGGTCCCGCGGCGGCACAGCACGATGGTTTGGCAGAGGATTCTTGGTGACATTAGGGGTTTTGACAGGCGGTTCGGATATCACTTTATTGTCGATGAGGTCTTGGATTTCATGCCTTAGCCTCATGCACCGGTCCGTTGAATGGCCTTCTGTTGATGAAATTTGCAGAAGAGGTCCCCTTGGAAATTTGGCGGAAGCAGACTTGGCAGAGGTCGTGGTTCCAACTGACGGAGATGCCCCTTCGCTAACAGCCTGTCAAGAGCGGTTGACAATGATACTCCCAGATCTGAGAATTTTCTTGGTGGCTTATCTCCTCCTCCTCTTGGATGGTTTCTGGTGATATCGAATTTTCTCTCCGGCTCGCTAAGTACATTGACATCGGTGGGGCCAGAGTGACCCCCCGAATGCCCTCCATTTGATCCATAACTGGGCCTCCGATACCGGTTCGGTTGTTCTTCTTTCTTGATCACTCCTTCCTGAATCGCATCTTCAATCCTTGTTCCCACATCAAACACCTCGGCAAAAGTGTTGATTGACTGAAACCTCATCTTCTCTTGATAAACTGGCTGCAGGTTTTTCATCAACATTCGGATTTGGTCTTTTTCTGATGGTCTCTGTACCATCTTCGCGACTTTCTCTCTCCATCGACTCAGATACTCAGCAAATGATTCTTTGTTCCCTTGCCTCGTTGTTTCTAGATCTCGGACAGTGACGTCCAGGTCTTGGTTGTACTCATACTGGGCCACAAATGATTTTACAACTTCTTCCCAAACTCTGGTTTTGCTTGGCTCAAGTGTGACACTACACCATATGGCCACATTACTAACGGATATATCCGTTAGAATAAATATTACTAACGGATATATCTGTTAGTATTTTAGCGTTAGTAATATTACTAACGGATTTACTAACGGATATATCCGTTAGAAAAATTAATTTTACTAACGGATATATCCGTTAGTAAGTCCGTTAGTAAATCAAAGATTTCTAACGGATATATCCGTTAGAAACCTACTTACTAACGATTTTTTCCAGCTAATATTAAAAGATTTATATTGAATACTAACGGTTTGCCAACTATTACTAACGGATATATCCGTTAGTAATTTCCAAAAAATTAAAAAATACTAACAGATTTACTAACGGATATATCCGTTAGAAATATGCATAAATCGAAAAAAATATTATTTATTTAAATGCTTCCCATATATATATATATATTTGTACCTAATTAACAAGCATATTAATCTATGCCAAACACAAAAAATTACAAGATTAATCTATATCCAACACAATAAAAAATAATCGAAAGTAAACATAATATGTAAAGGGCAATGCTAGGGGCACTAACAACATCCACTAACACGTACTAACACACTCTATCTCTCTCCTAGTAGTACAGCGGGGTCCACTGCGGACCCCATAGTGCCACTAGGAGAGAGATAGAAAGTGTTAGTAAGTGTTAGTGGATGTTGTTAGTGCCCCAAATATTACTTATATGTAAACCATTCATCCATGTCTAACCAACATATCTATACCCAACACAACAAAAATAATCCATAATTATCGTAACAAGTAAAGAGTTCATACATGTCTTAACCAACAAGCTCAATCTAACAATATCTTAAATTTAAGGAGCTCGTACATTCAAACCTAAACTATCAAACAAAGCATGTCTGAAATTTAAAGACCAATTCAACTACTTTAGCCGACAAGCCTGACACTAACAATACTAAACTTACTGCAAAGTAGCCTAGTTCTCTTTCTTTCTACAAGATGTGGACAAATGAGTTGCTCTTCATCACAAAGCTTGCACTTCAATAGAACTTTTGCTCATAGTTTGTGGATATCAAAGCCACTGGGTGCCTTTTGGTCTCCTAAGTTCCTCCCACCATGGAGTCACTGAAATGTTTCACCAAATTCACAGGCTGTAATATGCTAATATTCATCCGTAAAACAAAAAATGAGACTTAAAGCATAATAAGTCAACTTGTTTTGAATCTTCTTCTATAAACTAAAGTAGACGAGATGAACAAACATGGATTAAGGGCGTGTTTGGAAATTTCATAATACATTCTCCATTTTCAATTATTCCTGGATTAAGAGCATGTTTAGAATGTGATTCAACAGTTTCCAATATAGTAAAGAAGTCAAAAGAAAGTTAGAAAATTGCCTTTAGAAGAATAATAGGAAAAAACTTCTAATTGTTAAGGAAGAAACTAACCAATCAAGGGTTAGAACAGGGAGAACTACAACAATGATGAAGATCCTCATTAGGGGTGGACACGAGCCGAGCCGAGCTTGTTCGCAAGCTTTTTCATGAGATCGCGAGCTTGCTCACGAGCTCAAATCTCGCGAGCTTTCAAGTGATCGCGAGCTTTAAAGGATTAAATAAATCTGTTAATATATTCCAACATTATGGATGTACAAAGTTTTTAGAAACCTAAGAAAATACAACATAAGCTTCACTTTAACTTGTGCCCATGTTACTTGCTAATTGCCACAAACCACTGCATGTCGTATCTCTTATATAGCATCTGAGATATCTCAAAAGTTGTGTGTGTGTGGGGGGGGGGGACCCCATGTGACTCTGCCTTTCCGATGACGTAAATGGAATATCCTACCCGGCCCTCTCCCACAGGTTCTTGAAATAACTCTTTTCAATGTTTTCTAGAAATTTCAAGAATACAAGAAAGGAGAAAAAATAGTGAGGGAGATTACTTACTAAGGACTTCATGTCCTTGCTGCCTTCACTCCTTCCTCCGCCAAAAGTGAATACTCTCTATGCCAATAAGAGAAATCTGAGTTAAATACTGCCAACATTAAATTGAAAACATCAGTGCATCAAAAGGTCAAGAAAACATAGATCATTCACATATATGTGTTTACAATTAGTTGATTGAACCAGTCACTACCCAGTAATCAAACAGAGATGTATTTTTGCCTCATATTCAACCCAAACGATACTTCTTCCTAGTAAATCAGTTACAATGTTCAAGCTTTTTAGAGCTTTGTATTTTAACTCTTTATTAGTTTTTATATCAATATTCATGGTCTGAGAGAACAAATTTTTTTTTGCACCCGAAAAAAAAAGAAAAAAGAAAAAAGAAAAAAGAAAAATAAGTTTGTTTGGTTCTAACATTCCATTCAGCCCGAGATGGCTTAAAAGCAATGACTTACTAAGCAGAAAAAGCCTTACATATGCAACGACTTACTTCATAGCTTTTTCATTAATTGGATCTGCTTTAAACTGAAAAAATAACTTAGATCATTCAGAAACACTTTAGAATTCTGAAAGCTAATCATCTTTCAAAATAGGAAAAAGAATAAGGAAATAGTCATTCAGGACCCAATTTAAAAAATTCAAAACTAAGACAAATGATTATATGTGTGTCATACCTTTTTTGTCAATATAATCAGCCAAGAACCTAGCTTAAGCTCACTGGTAAGGTTCAGAGGGCAAAAAGAGGAGCTTTGTCCTTCCTGGCACGACTCGCTCTGGTACCTAAAAGCCCCACCTGATGCAGTTAAAATAATGCGCCTAAGAGCACATTCTGGCAACCCTTGAATAGACTAAAGCAAGGACATCTCTTTTAGTCCTTAGAATCAACAGCAATTGAATTTGAGAGCATAGAATAATACAAAAGTTACAATGGGTCGATATGATTTGATATTTTGATCTTTGAGAATCAGAAACTCTAAAGAGTTTATCACTAAAGCTTCTTGTATTCCAATGCGGAGAATCCTTCTCAGCCCAAGCTGCAAGAAAAGGTTCATGCTCCTCTGCTCGTGTGAAAACCTCTCCAGTGGATCATATGTAGTTTTAACTGTCAGCGATATGACGTTCGATGCTGATTTATCAAAAGCCTTTCATGCATGGTGTGATAGCACATGTCGTGACAACTAGGGTAACCCTCAGTTCCTGTTAACCTTGTCAGTCTAACCATGCATATTGGTGAAGCAGCCCAGGCAACAATATTAAAAAAAAAAAGTAGCCCAGGCATATTGGGATAGTGTGATGAATAATATTTTTGACGTGGGTTTGGATTGCTCTCTTTCGGTTGATAAGTTTTTGTTGTATGCAGTTGTTTACCTAGTTGCTGTGTAGTGTGTCCTGCACAGACTGAGCAAATGTGATGAAAGGTCAACTGATCCCCAATAAATGGCAAGGGAAAGTAAAATTTGGGAAGCACAGCATTACTCAATAAACAAATGCAAATACTAAATTGGTTCTTGAAATACAGATTAAACTTTTTATGTACTTAACAATAAGGTTCGGTCACGCAATTCTCTCAAAGGAACAATAACTAATTAACAATAGCATATTGACAAATGAAAGTGACAGGATCTTTAGTTCATCTCTATGTAATTTATGTGTGTTTTCTGGTGTTAACCCTCCCCTTACTATAAACCCTCCAGCAGTTCTTTAGTTGTGTCAATATGTTATAACTAATCTTAAAAAAAACTCTCATATGCCCATGTGGTTGTGAGTTGACAATAATCAACCTTGCCTTATTTCTGGACACTTCGCAATTTGTGCAAAATGTCAGACTTTGAACTTGTTTTCAGACTAACCTTTCCCCAAACTTCTTAAATTATTCTTATTCTAGCAGTCCATGGTTCTAATTTAATTGAATTGTATAATACAACAATTTTGTTTTTCTCTTTTCTATGTACATTTTGTTTCTTCAATCCTTCAACACAAGTTAGAGCTTGTAAATTCAAGGTTATCACATCTAGACGGTTAGGGAGGAAAAAAATTTATGAAATCAGACCATTACCTTGGTCACATTGACTTGCAGCAGTGTGCAATGGATTGAAATCGGACCGAGACCATTCACTACCATCAAATAACATTTATCAAAAATCAAGACCCTTCACTACCATTTATCAAAAACATAATTTTTTTTTAACATTTGGAGTCTGATTCAAGATCTGCACAAACAAAATAATTGAATCATGCTAACATAAAATAGTTTTTGACTAAAAAATTCTAATATAAACTGTTTCCCATGCTAGTGACTTGAAAAGTAAAGCATTAGAAAACCAAGGAAGGTTTAACGAACATAGAATTTGAAACTCCCTAGAAAATCAAGTTGGCTCTAGGAAGTTTCAAATTTTAAATTTGTTGGGACTTGGGAGTTCATGAGACCGTAAATGGACTCCAAAATATGAACTTTTATTGCTATTCTATCTTGTCCAACACGTAGTTTTTATTTTTCTAGCCACTACCCTCCCAAACAATCAGCCATGGTCGGCCCTATGTTTTTGGACATCTGAAGCAAACTCTTAAAATGGAGTCCTATAAATAACACAGATTAGATAAGCCTTATATATATATATGTCCTCACTTAGATTAATATTCAAATTGTAGGTATATATGACAGATCTCTCTCTTTATATACATTTATTTAATATATATATATATATATTTTTAAATGGCTTGAATAAAATTTAATCATGAATCAAGGGCATTTGCAATTTTGACAAACAACATTGTGAAAGTGATAAGAGGGCCCTCAACTTTTGACACTTTTGTACTGATGATACAATGTCATTCTTTTGTAGTGCTTTTATTTTTTTAAATCTCCTAACCCTGTTGTCAAAGAAAAATAGCACTAAACTGTATATGTTGTTTCTTCTTCTCTCTTTTACCTAGTTAAATATATGAAATTGACAAATTATTGTTAGCGTCAAGGACCCAACTCTCTTTGATACATTTAGAGTTGAACAAATTTCATACCTATAAATTACTCAGAGTTGTAAATCTGCAAGAGAGGGTCAGCTGCCAAAAAAAAATGAGAAGACATTGTAAAGGCATACAAACAATTAAGAAAGAAGATAAAATGAGAAGAGACACATACACACACATTATGAAACTTTGAGACCACCCATTAAATATTTTTGAAAGAACGTTACCCTTTTTTCTTTCCTAATACTTCAACAAACAATTTCTAGCACATGGGCAAGCATATTAAATTTCTAGAACTACACTCTTTTACTTTGGGTTTTTCAACCACCCATTAAATGTTTTTGAAAGAACATTATCTCATAAATAAAGGACAACGAACCCAAAAATATACAAAAACATTTGATGAATATATTTTTACACTCTACAATTTGGGTTTTCAGTTGAAATGTATGGCCAAAATACAGAATAAACCCAAAAATATACTCACTCTGAGAATGAAGTGAAAATAAAAAGTCATGAATTTTATTCATACCTCCAATTTTTGAACTCATACGGGCCTTCTTGAATGATCATTGCTTGTATATCCAAAGCTCCAATACCCTACCAAAAAAAAGGGGAAACAAAAAACTATCAATGGCTACCCTAAGAGAGGGGGGGCATGCATTGCCAACGGAGAGAAATGTATAGTGAGAGTCCATGTATTTTTGTGGGAAAGATTAAAAACCCCATAAACAATGAAATTGAAACACAGGTATTAAAAACAATAACATTAGAAATAGATGTAGAGAGAGGATTAACAATTTAAGGTATAAAAAATGTACCATCTTAGAACTGACTCCAGCAATGATTCACAAAATATATATATACATAGATTCACATGAGATATATATACTTCACACAAAGAGTGAGAGATATTCCCGCCGTATAGTGGTGTCGCCCTTAAACTGGGAGGGATTCTAGTCATGTGGTAATCATAGAGGGCATTAGAAATAAATCAACAAATAATATAAATGTATGTGTATGTGTGTGTGTGTGTGTGTGTGTGTGTGTGTGTGTGTGTGTGTGTGTGTGTGCACCTTAGAAAACCGAAGTCAGGTTTTGCAAGAGGGACCTAGAGAGAGCGTTGCCGGAGATGAAATCGGCGTTGAGCTCGGTATGTAAGTTCTCTCTTCCGTGATCCTCCATTGCAGCAACCCATTTCATGAATTCAGAGGGCATTGATAATGCAAATCCTCCACCCTTCAAATAAATTTCAAGCCCTAATATCTTTTTGGATTGGGCAATGCAATCAGAGAAGACAATTAGAAAAACCTTAAAATGCAGAATTGCAACCCCCAAAACTAATCAGTATGTGAATTGAAAAATTAAACAAACAAAGCCCATACAAAAATAACTATTAAAAAAAGGAAAAAAAAAAAAAAGAAAATGTATTCTTCAATCTTCAGGAGTCGTGGCTCCTATTGGAACTATAGACTTTGTTTAGAATACCAATCTTTGACATGGGGCAACACGTGTTTGAGAATATTGGCTTCGTGAAGAAGAGAAAACTGAAAGGTTAAGAAGAGAGAGAAGAGGCGTTTGGTCTTTTGAGCTACTGGAGGCGAATAGTCATTCAGAGAAGGGAAAAGGGCTTGAAAGAGGAAAAGGCAAAAGAGAGGAGTCTATGAATGAGAGAGCGAAGCAAAGAGAGAGCAATGAATCATGTTTAGATGCCATGTAGGATTTTTTTTAGAGGAGTTGGGAAGCTGAGGTGGAAGGCTGTGGAGACTTCATTTGCCTCAGCCTTTATATATAGATAATAGATAGATTATTTGAATCCATAGATAAAATAACTCACCACCATTGGCATCTTCAAACCATAACATAACTCCCAGATGAGCTAGAACACTAATAGTGGATCACTATGATTTCATTTCATGGAAGTAGTTGAAAAATCCAAATAATAAACAGCTTCTGTCCTTAAAAAGGTCTGCGTACAGACTCTACTTGAAAAGTACATGAGATTATCAGTTTGGTAACACTTAACTATTTGCTAATGGGCGCTTAACTAGCACTCAACCCAAGGACAGTTGTACCACAGATCTCGGCCTAATTTTGTGTAAAGTCTACTAGTAATTAAATAAATCTACATAAGAAATTCTCTATACACAAATAAAGATGATACCTGATGACAGCCCCAATACAACCTGGATGGCAACATGACATAAAAATAGCGATTTTATACACTTTGTCTGCCAATACAATCTACTGTGCTGTGCACGTGCGCTACATTGTATATACCACTTTTTCTAGTCTATGGAAATGAAAACAACAAAACTGCCACCATCTTTCAATAGGTCCATATATCCAAACTATAATGCAATACTCCAAAAAAATACACTGAATCAATTTTCATTTGTCAGAACATAGAATCATTTCATAAAAAAGCATTTTGTCAGTCTGGGCCTGCCCTTCCACCAAAATTACCCCATTATCTCTGACCAGCTACAAGTATGTAGCATGGCACACGGGTACTTATACGTGACACGGGTACGTGAGTACGGAGAATCCAAAAATGTTGGGTATGGGTACATCTAGGGTAAGACGAATAAAGTATTAATCTAGGGTTGAAGAAGAGAGAGCTGTCAGATATATTGTTCAACTGAAACAAACATCACATCTAATCAAACCTGACTTGATTCTCTCAATTTAATAAATTGTGCAATGGTTCAATCATATAATCCCAATAAGTGAATACCAAAATTAATAATTAACCTAATTGCAATTAAAGCTTATGTATAGGACATCATTGCATTGAAGCAATATGAAGGAAAAGGAATAAGAGATGCAATCATCATGGACATTGTGCCATGGATGTAGGCCGTATGGCCGACTTCCATTTATCTCTCACTCATTCTTCTTCCTTCCATTCCTTTCAAAGTTCTACTTAACTTAAATCTGTGTTATCAATGAACTTGAAGCTGTAGGAAATACTGAAATAGAAAGGGAAAAATATGAAAACAATAAAGCGGCTTAATTTTGCACTTTAATATAGCTATAAACTTCAATTAGTTACTTTTCCTGTGCTCATATCGTGGACGCTGTTTGTCCTTTCGCCAAGAATCCCTTTAAAAAACATAAAAGCTGTTATATCCACTCTTTTGTAGGATTACACAGAAAGAATCTGTGTATTTGTGGTTGCGAAGTAGGTGTCAGCTAACTAACATAGACCAGATCACACCCGAAAACGATTTTTTTTTTAAATGAGGTCCTTATACGTAAAATATAAGATGTGAAACCAGCATACCCACTATAGCCAATGTACGCACTTTTCTCCTGTGTAACACACTTGCACATTTGACTGCTAACAAGTAATAACAACAATTTGGATCAAATTATCTCTGGTATGTGGTCATTTACAATTTATCAAACAAGTAAGCTTATTTAGTATTAAAATAAAACTACTGACATCTGTTCGGACAGGGAACCACAGATTATGCAGTAGATGCGATGCGATGCGATGAAAGTATAAAATTTCTCTGGAATTATATCATGTGAAAGATTATCAAACTTGTAAATCAAGATCTAGCATTCTGAAAATCAATTCCCGAACCATGAACTATAAGCAGCATTATGACAATCAAATCACTCAAACTAAATCTAAATACCATAGTTTGATATAGCAATCAAGTAATGCTAATTTTAATCATTGATTATCACTGGCAATCCACACTTTTGCAAAAAAAAAAATCCACCAGTATATGATTTAATAAATATCGATCCAAACAGGTAGTAATTTTGAATTTTATGATTTAATAAGCCATAATCAACGAACTCTTACGAGTACTAGATGAAATCAAATCTAAATTTGAATTCAAAAAATTGGTACAATCATACCAATGGAATCATCAAAGACGTACAGATTTAGCAATAGACAACATGAACTAACATCGGAATATTTGGAATAATATAAAAGAAACCAACCTGAGCAAGTTTAGTGAGATATGGAAACTACAGCTTCTCTCTCGCATCTCCCTAGTACACCTTAGTAACAATGTTCACCTACATTAATTCATATCCAATTTATTTTTTATTTTTATATATATAATATAGACATTTATAAATCTAAATGTTGAAAGCTCTAATCTTCCCCCCCCCCCCCACAAAAAAAAAACGAATAAGAATAAAAAAAATTAAATTTTTTTTGGGAAAAGACCTGTTTCTATCGTACTTCTTCATGGTCTCTGGTTGCCGAAACTCTGTCAATGGAATTAGGCCTGAAAACCCAACATTACTCCATCAGATTTAATAAGCTAAATTAAAAAAAAAAAAAAAAAAACAAGTTAATTTATGAAAAACATCCATCTATATATATGTTTATAAACTTACAGGAACTAGAGTTGGACCAGAGAAGGTCGCGAGACTGGTGATGGGAGTGAGAGTTGATGAGGATGATGTAGAAGGTGTCCCCTTTATCAGCCAAGTTTTCTATTGCCCATCCCGAGACTGATGTAGAAGGGTTCAACGAAGAAAGAGAGTGGCGGTTCAACGTCTCTCAGTATAGAAGTTAGGGCAAGAGGAATGTGTTCTTTAGGTAGAGAGAGAAAGAGGACAGGAACGAGGGATCTAGGGTTGCTGAAATTCGAGTGAGAGGGAAGAGGGATCACTAATTTCGTTCCAGAAATTTTCCCTTAGCGGGAAGCTTCCCGCCTCAAACAAGAACCTCTATTTTTTTTTTCTTTGTTGTGTTTGTGACCTGATGCTTCAAAAGGCTTAAATTAAAGCCTACATTTTTTTCGCAAAAAAAAAAAAAATGGCTTATAGCCTGCCTTAGTTTAATAAGTCACCCACGTGACTAACATCAGTTCACTATAATGGGATTTTATCTCATGTGACATGGAGTATGGGTGACTAAAACCGCCAACTAGAATACATTTTTGTCCACCCTAAAATTGCTCACTTTTTGTTCGTCCTACTTTCCTATTAGCTAATGCAGTGAGGTCTAGTATTAAATGAGAATTAACTAATGGTGTAAAGTACTGGGCCTTATTGTATTTAGCCAATGAGAGAGAAGGATGAACAATTTTGGATGAGCAAAACTGCACTCCACCAACTAATATGGAATTTCATCCGATGTGGCATGGAGTATAATAATCACTTGGTGTACTGACAGAAAAAAAAATAGTTAATAAATTCTAGAAAAAGTAAGTATTCTAAAAGAAATAAATTTTCTTCCTAAATAAGTAGTCATAAATAAAGTACTTTTCAAAAAAAAAAAATAGTAGTCATAACTAAAATATTACTTAGGTTTGATTTTATAACTCATACAAAAAGAGTCATAAAAATAAAAATATTTATGACTACTCAAAAATGAAGTCATAAATTAAAAACCACTTATCAATCTTATGACTATAAATATAAAAGTAGTCATATATGTTATAAAAAATATTTTTTATGACTATTTTTTTTTAAAATAGTCATTAAATAAAAATTATAAATAGTCATAAAAAGGATTTTTTCTTGTCGTGTCTCTTGTCTCTTTTGTGTTTTTTGGGGGGAAAGAATTAGGGCACCGAATATTTGGCGAGGGTAATATTTGTATCCTCTTTCTACTTTTCTTTTTCTTTTTCCCTCCTTTTTTGTATTATTACATTTAATTTCGGTATAAAAAATTCTAACGGATATATCCGTTAGTATTGTTTTTCAAACCGTTAGTAAAAATATAAGTCAATATGAATGGTCATTACTAACGGATATATCCGTTAGAAATTAGCAACGGATATATCCGTTAGAAAGCTTAAAACATGTCCGTTAGAAATTGGTCCATATGGTGTAGTGTGAGGTACCACGATAGAGCAGCTCCTGTCAAGGTTTGCTGAAACAGGACAGCCATCATGGTAGTGCTCAGTCCACTAGGCTGAAAAGCTCCTATGCACATTCGGACGTGACTGCGGGGGTTGCCTGTGCCATCAAATTTATCGAAGACAGGCATTTTGAAACCGGCGGGCAGTACCTCACAAGCCCCTTCGTACAAACCCTCTAGCTCCAGCAAATAAGTGTCGACCCCTTGAGCCTTTCGTACGACCCTTTCAAGCTTCTCGATTTTCTCTGCCATAAGCCTCTCCTTCTCAGTCTGTTCCCTTTCTTTCTTCTCTTTTTCTACCCTGAGCGCTTCGGTTCTCGGCATCTCTAGATCATCAAACCAAACTTCTTCTCTGATAGGCGGATCCGGGTTCGGTGGGTTTATGACTGGTACATCTACAACAGGTGGTGGACGCGCTATTGCTTCTATCATAACCATCATACAATTCATATTCTCGGCTTGCCTCCTCATCTGTTCAGCTTGTTGCTCTACCAGTGTTCTTAATTCTGCCACTTCTCCAGTATTTCTTTTCTCTGCCATCTCGAAGTCTTCTCTTCTTATCAGTCTTGCTGTGGGTCCCCTAAACCAGGTTGAATCTGAACTCGATGCTATCTTTGCCCCTACAAACAGGTTTAATTTTGTTTTAAAACCCACGTATTTTTATTTTAAAAGATTTTTGGTAAAGTGAAAACCCTCTCTTTTATTTTAACGCATGTCATGCGGATGCAATGCATGTGTGCGTGTGTGCCTATGCTATATGGCAAAGAAACAAAAAAACCTAATCTTAACACATAAAACACATAAGCACATAAATCCTCACCCATGTCAAGTGCGCTGATGCCTCCTCTCATTGTGATCCTCACTACCTTCTCAGAGGTTGGTTATTTCAAAATTTTCAAAATCTATTTGAAAAGCATTTTTTGTGTTTTGTTTGAGTAGTTAAAAAAAGGCTTTTGAAAACAATTCTTGAGAGTGCTTTTTGAGAACATTCTTCTACCAAAATAATTTTCAAGGATTTTTGAAATTTTATTTTGAAGATGATCAAGTGAAATATGCCTTAACAAGGGTAATTTGGGAATTTTTAATTGAAAAGAGGAAAATATTTTTTGAAAAGGTAATCGAAAACCTTGAGAAAAACCTTTGGGTAGGGGGATCACATGACCGGATTATCACCGTACTTTCCATGAATTTGGATACATACAAGGTCAATGATGCTCAACTAGACATGATATAAGAAATACAATCTTATAATCAAGGTTCGGCATGTTCTCCAAATGTCGCAGAACATGATGAGAATTTGCTAAAAGGTGATTAAAAGATTATATATCTTTCATCAAGCAAGTATCGTCATCATCTCAAATAATCCCCTCCGGGCAAACAAAACTCCCTAGCATATAAAACCTAATCAAGAATTGATTTCCTAAGATTGAAAGGTTCTACAGAAACTATCATGCACAGGCTGGGTTTTGGTCAAATAAGGGACCCTTGACACACATCCGATAGGATGCTTCATATACCAAATCATGGTACGAGATCAAGGGTGATCACACAGCCCCATGATGACTTGACTGACCGGGTTGCCCCGAGCCTCCAAGGTCATAGTTCCATGCAATCGACTGGCTGGACATGCAAGTGAAATGCAACAGGCACACAAAGATAAATTAATTCGATTAAAGGGACATTTTTCAAGTCTAATCCTCAAGTGAACCCAAAATCAGAAAATGCTTGGTCTGCGAAACCAGAGATTCTGGGTTCGATCCCCAGCAGAGTCGCCAGATTGTGGATATCGCATTTTTCTTACCCACAGCTTTTCTTTCAAAATTCTTTTTCAAAATCAATTTCAAAAACAAATGAGTTGCCACTTAATTTTTAAAAGGAAAAAATTAAGAAACCATTTTGAAAGGAAACTGATCGTTTGCGAAACCAAAGATTAACTAGGTCCGGGGATTATGGAATGAGAGAGGAAGGAGCCCGTCAGACTAAAACATCCTCTCTCATCCTATCTTGTGATAGGCCTCTACTCAACATCCTTTTAATCAAATTTATTAATCTAAGCACGCCCTCAACTAATATATATATACATATACATCACAAAAGCATGTCCAAAGGGTGTAAAATTGCTAATGACAAAATATCATTCATAAACCACATATTTCAAGTAGAAAGCAATATGATATGCAATAAAGAACAAGAGAACTTACCCGGGATCCAGCAACGATATTTAAACGTGCAATGCATGCAAACAAAAGAAAATCCTAAAAAAGAGTCTCTAATCACATATACACATAAGGCAAAACCTAATTCTAAGGTGTCGCGCATTAAGTCGAAAAATCAATAAAATCAAGAAATTAAGATAAACTAAAGAGGAGTCCTAGAAGTCATACCTTAATAGCGCTACAAAACAAAAGGTTAGTCTACATGCTTCACATAGTAATATGATATCAAACAATCAATCCTAATTCTCTAGCTTATATCTAGCAAGCAATGAAATCCAACTTTATCCAATTACTAGTTCTAATTATGAGCATTAATGTACATAAATGAATGAATGTGAACAAGAATAAGACATAGATTTATTCACTAATTTGGGTCACTTAGCCTCTGGATTTAAACTAAATTATCATTATTAAGATATGGTTTAAGCCCTAAGTCATAGGAGAATCATTTGGGCCATTATTTACAAAGTTGGTCAAATGTGTCATAAAATTCTGAAAATTGCAGAGAGCAGACCAGCACTTTAAAAAACGAAAAAGCATGTCTCCCATGGTTTGATGTAGGTGAATTTTGGATACAAGATGCCTCTGTGAGTCTAGCTTCCAAATCAAAAATAAAATCAATGTTTCAACGGTTAGATCTCTGGAAAAAGGACAAGAACTAGACATCACTCAGAGATGTACAACTCTCTGTCCAGAGATATTGTTTGATTTTTTAAAACTAGCAAAAAGATCAGAAACACTTAGATCTTTTTAGGGGATCTTCCTAACACATTAAGGTACCTAGAAAAAATTATTAGAGACCCCAAAAACTCCATTAGAATTCTGATTTATGAATTTAAAAATGGACTTGCTGTTTAGAAATTCTGGGCAGATTATTGTTACTTCACAAAACTCATGACCAAACCATTTTAAACATGGAACCACCTTAAAACAAAAATTACAGTGGTAGAATATTGTGTTATTGACACTCTCCCGTTGGTTTCACTTGATTTCAACGGTTAGATTTCGAACTAAAAATCTTTGATCAAAAACAGTTTGTGAACTCACTGTTTTCATTTGTCAAGTTCAACTTTTATTTGGTAACTCCAACTATCAAACCATGAAGTTGGGTTTAAACCAAACCACTTCTCCTACCATTTGATGGTCATTGGAGATCAAGACATGACTAAAACTCATGAGTCTCAAAAGAATATGGAAAGGATTCTCTAAGACATCAAGTTTAGAGGACCCAAGTCATAAGTATGGACTTGGATCCATCTATTTGCTTATAAAATAAAGTGATGATCAAACTTTGACTCCCATGTGAAGCATAAGCTTACATGGGATTCAAAAGATCATATTCAAGAGATTTCAAGAGAGATATTGAGGATCTCTAAGAGTCTCAAGAAGGAAGTATGAACAATAAAAGAAATGAAGCAAAGAAACCAAAATAGTTTGAGGATTCAAAAGAAAGAATGCAAATAAACAACTTATGGTTAGAGGATCACCTCCAACTATCCTCAAAGTTTCTCTTTTTTGAAGATCTTCCAAACTCTTCTCTATAGTTCTCTAAACTCTCTCTTTTCTCTCCCAAAATATGTTGATGTAGTGGTAGTTCTCTCTTGTTGTATTCTCACCCCTCCTCTTCCAAGGAAGATCCCTTCTCTTTTATAGGCAAAATTACCAAGTATTTTCAGTGAATTTCGGAGCAAAAAATAGGTGTAAATCTCTCATTTGGTGGTACAATACGTACTTTCTGAAATTAGACAGACTGCTGCCCAGGCCGGCAGTCCAAAAAGATGTGCGGCAGTCCGTGACTGCCGCTGCGGCACTCCATGACTGCCGCTCCGGCACTGCGTGATTGCCGCACGGCTCTCATCAAATGCCGCGACAATTAATGGGTTGCCGCGTTTTTGTCGGTCTTACTTTATCAGTTTTTTGTTTTTATCCGCATACACATATGTATTGCACTGCAAAATACGGACTTTAAAAGCAAACGGCAGTCAGAAAATGTTGGCGGCACTCAGTAAGTGCCGGGCCGGCACTCACTGAATGTCGTTCGGCACTTAGTGAGTGCCGCTCGGCATTCACTGAATGCCGCGGAAATCTGCCGTGTGCCGTTTTTTAAAGAACTTCCCCTTTTTAGGTCTTCCTTTTTCTCAAAGCAATTTATTTTTGAAGATCTTTTCCGAAAATTGTGTTTTATACCTGATTTCTCCTAAATACCTGGTTTTTTCTTCTTTCTGTGAAATTTTATCGCGTTTAGAGGATTTTCTGAAGAGCTTGGAATACTTCGAATCTTTCGGTCCTTGTCATCATCGGATACGGAGGTGACACTCTCCTAAATTCGGTGGTCGGTCAAAATTGGGGTGTCTACATGTCACGACCCATCCCACTACGCGTGGAAATAGGACACGTGGCACGCCACCAAGGCTCATCCAAACATCAATATAATTATACGCAGCGGAAAGATTCTTAAAAACAACCCGGGTATTTAAAACTTTCGGAAACATTACCCTTGAATTGAAATCAGAGTTATAAAAAGTTTTGGTTCAATAGAAAACACATTCAAAAGAATCAGTTTTGAAAACAGGGGTTCAGTCGACTGTCCAGTCGACTGTACTAGGGTCCAGTCGGCTGTGCCTGGCAGAAACTAAAACCCTAAATCCTCAACAGAGGTCCAGTCGACTGCCCAGTCGACTGGGTTAAGCAGAACCCAAAATGCAGTAAATAACACAGAGGTCCAGTCGACTGGTATGGGAACTCAGTCGACTGATTTTCCATTTCTAGAAGAAGTAACCAAAAATCTACAGTGTTCAGTCGACTGACAAAGGGTCCAGTCGACTGCTTCCCTTACTATTCACCTTCAGTGTCTCAAACACACGAGATCCAGTCGACTGACCCTGGGTCCAGTCGACTGCTCCCCTGCTGGCAGCCCTGTGATGAAATTTAACAACTCATGCCTCTCTATACCAACCACAATCCCAACCATAACTAATTTTCAACGTATAAAACACAATTACAGACGTTCAAGTACAGAATTACCATATTACAAAGCTAATCCAAGGATCTATTACAACGTATACAATATTCGAATCCTTACACAAGTTTAGGATTAAAACAAAAACATATACAAGTGTGATTCCCTCGGCGTTCCTTAACGTCCTCACTCCTCACGCTTCTTCTTGTCTTTCTTTTTACCTGCAATGGAGTACATCTCCACAGCTCAACTATATGCTGAGCGTACAAGTCTAACATGTACAATATATGACAAACCATGCTTTAATCTCATAATCATACAATAGTCTCTAGGGAGAAAAATACGCATTCATCCGATAGCGGCAAGTCCAAGCCTTAAACCGCGATACCAATGGCAAGTCCAAGTCTATCAACCATTGTATCCACAAGTGCCATGGCAAGTCCAAGTCTATCAACCATGCACAGTAGCCGTTGCTACTAAATTCTCAAACATCGAGAAGCTTACTCCGGCATGAATTTGTATAAGACTCCCCTTTGACCCACATAGACAACTTAACGTGCTCGCATAAATTTAGACATGCTTTTCACAATTTAGCGCGTGCATAATTAACGGGCTTACAATTTATACATGGATTTCGCCCGGATCACAATTTCGTCGTCGAAATATAAAACATGTATTTCCCTATATTTCACAAGTTAGAACTTCATACCTCGTGCGATTTCCCCCAAACTTTGAAGGATCGACTAGGAGGCTAAATAATCGTCGGATTTCGAATTTGAGAAAATTCCTACAAGTTTATACCTATTTTTCCCAAAAGTCTAAAATTAAGATCTTTACAAAACTTGGCCAAACACGGCCTAAGTGGTATCAAAACGTAGATCTTACCTCCACGAGTTCAAATCTGAAATCTGGAGAAAATCTGACGGACGAACGGTCGTCGATCGGCGTCGCAAAGCCCGTTGGCTCCAAATCTCCCTTTTCTCTCCTCTCTCTAGATATTTTGGAAAGTTAGGATGAGAATGAATCTCATCCTCATCTATATATAGACAAAAGTTCTGGAAATTACATTTACCTCCCCACGAGTTCCTCAAACTTCTAATTTGTTCTCGAAACTTTGCGCACATCCATTTTATAACTTTACGAGAGAATATTATAAATTCCAAAAGTTTTCGACTAGGTTTCGTTTGGGTCCAAAATAACGTCCGAAAACTATATTCTGTGAAATCTCTACACAACCTACCTTTTTAATTAACGTATCTCTCACGTTCTCACCACAGTTCTCAAAATGATACTATCATATCCAAATTTACCAGAATTATACTACACAGGTATAATTACTATTCATAGAAATACTAGATAAGGTCAAATAACAATTAAATCATATAAATGTCATTTACTCATGATTATGCAATATGAACTTCCATGTTCCCGTGTCCTCACTGACACCTTACCGTTGACTCACAGTCAACCTCAATCCACCATTATCAACTAACATTGATAATCCACAAAATCTGAATATGCATATTAAAACCATGAAATTTTTGGAACTGGTGTGACACTACAGTTCCCCTATAAACAGTTTGTTAATTGGTTGAGTTCTTGACCCCCAAAAGTGGAATTTCGTTTTTGCCACGAATATAGAAATCTGGAAATTTTAAGTAAAATTCCGGATATATAATGTAGATTTTTGGAATCCTTGCGAAAAATCGAGCAACTTTCATATAGAACTCGTCACAATCCGATAAGTAACGAGAAAGATATAGTGACTTTAAGAATTCCTAAAATAAAAGCATAGCCAAACAGGCCCTTAACCAGAGTTGCAGAATTTTTTTGGAGAAGACGATGTATTAGTTTAATATACTGATATTAGTGTTTTTAATATTTAATTCTGTAAAACACAAGCTGGCAGAATGGTTTGGGGTATTGTTCCCCAACCTCAAGGTTGGGAGATCAAATCTTATTGGCTACATACTGTGTTGTAGTTAATTTTTTTGATACCTGGAATGACTTATTTAAGTATTTAATTCTGGTGGTTTAAATAGTAAGAATTAGGTTGAAAGATTGGTTTGGTGCTTTGATCCTTGACCCTAAGGTTGAGGGATCAAGCCTTGTTCGCTACATAGTATTTTTTTTTTGTACATGTGTTTAATGGGCTAAGATTAGTAGTATTTAAATATTTAATTCTAGTAGTTGATTACTAAAGCATAAGTTGGTAGAATGGTTACTAGGTTATTTTCCAACTTAAAAGTTAGGGGTTCAACCCTTCTTGTAATCTATACATTAGTTATATTTTTTTTACATGGATAAAAAAATTTAAAAATACTTGTTTTAAATGTAAATAATTCCTAAATTATGTTTTAAATTATTATAGTATATTTTTATTTCGAAAATGATATTAAATAATATTTATTATTTTATGAAAATTTTCTTAGTAATGCTAAAGTATATTTATTATTTATTTGTGTTAAATAAATGATAAATTAATTACTATGTATAAAATGAGTATTAAAAATACTTATTGACTCTATAAAATTTTATATTATTGTTCACATGTTGGAGGTCATTTTGTATAGTTTTGTAATTTACCAATTTATAAAACAAGAACTTGGTATTTTTAATAAATTAATTAGTGGTTATTAAATTAGTATTTTTAATTATTTCAAATGCCTATGATACTTCCAAAGTCTTGAAAAAAATAGAGGAAATTATATTTTGATGTGTTGTCTTTATTAAAAATAATGTCAAAGCATGTACCCTATACTTTTATGTATTTATATCATTAAGAAGGGCCTCATGGCTAAATTTATATGCTGTTTTTATCTTCTGGAATTTGTAATAAAAATTCTATGACTCCTAAAATTACGCCGCCAGCTTCCTAAAAATCAAACTGAGATAAATTGGTTTACTTGATGATAATTACGAGTTTAAACAACCACTGCCCTGTTAAAGAAAATAGTAAATAGAATAAGTTACACATTGCATAGTCGAGTTGGCATGTATGGAAAGGGGTCGTTGGTCAGCATATATGTTGTGAGAATGTCTCGGGACGGGTAACCTTAATTATCCCAGGCCGCTTGAGATACGGTAGGTTAATTAAGAAGGATTGAGCCCAGGCCACTTTTGATACGGTAGGTCAATCAGAGTCTTGTGATAGCCTTAATTATTCCAGGCCACTTCAGATACGGTAGATTAATTAAGAGGGCTGAGCCCAGGCCGCTTTTGATACGGTAGATCAGTCTGGTGGTAGCTTTAAATTATTCCAGGCCGCTTCAGATACGGTAGATTAATTATGGCATTTCCACAGGTTATTGTAACCTTGAACGTCTAGGTATGTCCCAGTCAACTTAAAGACGGTAGGCATATCGACAGACCTTCTAAACTAACGGCATTGTGCCGGATGGTTCTAGGTGAACCGAATGAGTCAAGAGATTGTAATCGAGATAAAAGAGTTAGTGAGATGAGATGGTCTTATTGTGCATGCACGGTCTTAATTATTCATTACTCAAGCTGTTATTAATTATTATCATGCGATGATTGGAATAATGGATTAATCGTACCCTAAGGTACCATACATTTATAATAACTGTTAATGTACTTTTATATACATTGCTTGTGTGTTCGTTATACTCACTCGGCTTTCATTAGCTGATGACTTTATTTTGTCCTGAACATCCAAAATGTTCAGGAAATGATTATGCAGGGCAATATGATTATGCCAGCTAAAGGAGCCTGCAGCGCTATTTTTATAATTTAAATAAAGTTGTAATAATGATATGGATAATGCTTTTGATTTGAATAAGGTGCTTGTGCCTTAGGGATGTTTTATTAAAGGACAATGTAATATCATTTGAAGTTGTAATATGTTTAATATTAACTTCCCTGTTGCTTTATATTACTCTGTTTTCTGGTACATGTTAAGCTAAGTACAGGACAAGCGATCCACCAACTGTCATGACCTACTGGTCCAAAACGGAAATGAAATTTTTTTTCCTTATTTTGCTACGCCGGGGCGTGACAGGATTTTTGGTATCAGAGCCTTGGTTGTATAATTAGGCTTAAGCCTAGACACAGGTTGTGATAGCAAAAGGATAGGCATAGTCGAGTGTCCTCCGTACTTAGGATCCGACATCCAGATGTATTAAGATTAGCCCTGATATAAGATAGTTTGCTTTTGTCAGGTTATCAGCATGGACCCATATCTCGTACCCGATGATTTTGGCGGACATGTGATTGGCCTAGACGGGATAGCGCCGCACGACTTAGAGATCTATCTTACCCTGATTCAGTTCCAGGCTAATGTTAGCGTGGAAAACAGTATTTGGAGAGCCATTCACACCGAGGGGATGGTGGACCTCCACCGAGTTCAGTTAGAGGCCTTCTATCAGGCCCAGGCCGATAGACTGATAGTAGAGGAGAGGATTAGAAGGATTCTTACCCCTGACCTCTACCTACCTGTAGAGATGGAGATGGTACAGTTGCACCTATCACTTCAGGTTGCTCCACTACCAGTTGTAGCTCCAGTGGCAGTTGTACCTGAGGCTGCTATGACTGCCCCTATGGAGCTGGGAGGAGTCGAGGTAGTCCTAGATGGATTTGAGCTCGAGCTTCATGACGTTGAGGCACCTGAGCCACCCCCAGCGCTACCCGTAGACCCCATGGACATGGATGGTGCTCCACCTCCAGTGTCTGATGCTGAGAGTAGTACTGACCACCCGATGCACCGTTTTGGAGTTTGGCGCCGCAGGTCCCGTGGCCCCCAGTAGGCGTGTTTAGCTCTATGTTTGCAAGCATGTTGTAAATATTGGACTAAGTAGTCCTACTTTTTGTCTTATCGGATATTATAAGTTAGCATTAGAATGCATACGGGACAATGACTCCCACATTTTGTACATCGGACTGTTAGTCCCAAAAATCTCATCTTTTGGCTAGATAGAAGCATTAACTTAACATGATATGTGTAACTGCTTACAAAAGATATATATAGAATATTTTTGAAACCTCGTATTGATACTCGTATTCCTTCTCATAATTGCTGTCACGCCCCGGCGCAGCAAAGTTCGGGAAAAATTAGATTTCCAACTTTGGACCCTTAGGTACGCGACTAGTTGAAGGATCGTCTGATTGTCCATAAAACATTCTAATAGAAATATATGCTTAATAAAGGTTCATGCAATGGCTAAAAGTAACAGCGGAAGTAGAAGTCTTACATAAATATTAAACATACATATTAAACAATCATAAAATCCATCCCAAATTTAAACAAATATAAATAGAGGTCTAGGCAACGTCTGCCCAAAATATATTACATCGTAGTATCTCGAACAACATAAACATAACAACATAATTATAAAAGAGCCGCAACAACGTTGGCTCCCAAATGCTAACTAGCAAAGCCAAAGTCTTCCTCATCGCAAGCATCATCATAATCACTAAATCGAGAATCCTCAACTCGAAACCACAGATACAAGACCATGACAAGAAGGATAGAACAACTCAACAAAACTGAACACGAATCAATTTCAAGAACAGACATAATCCACTGAACACAAACCCATGAATCACTTACTCTTCCCAAATACATCCTCTCCTATTTTCACAAATTACCGGTGTAAGCCGTTGGTTAAAGGATATACGTGCTCTAAAGCCGCTTGAATGGCATACCCTCATCGGGCATACGTGCTCTAAAGCCGACCATATCAGGATATCCAATGAGTATACGTGCTCTAAAGCTGCTTGAATGGCATACCCACATTGGGCATACGTGCTCTAAAGCCGACCATATCAAGATACTATGTAACCATTCATAATACCATCAACACATCACTTCCACCAACTATGCTCAACTATGCGACTGAAAGAACGCTACCAAAGAAAGTTGGGTCTGAGCCCGAAATCTCAACAACAACGGAACAACAAAATAATAGCAACCAGAACCAAGACTGACCATGATATGACAAGAAACGAAAACACACCCTCAAGCATTATTCATCGGACGTTAGCGTCAATTTAATGTTCTCGCACAATTTATTAATTTGCCATTAGATTATCTACCCCAATGTCGTTGTCGCAATCCTAGCATCGCACTTGCTCATAAAAAAAAATCATAATATCATCTAAAACGAGTATAACATAATTTTAAGTCCATATTCCACTTAGATGTGCATATTTCAATTTCCCAAAATTACTAAGCATACAATTCACCATAGAAACCCAAGTTTTATTACCAATTCTCATAAAACATAAGTCTTGTTAAAATTATAAATCGAGTGTTTCCAAGTGAGTTAGAGTACTCACCAGAGCGTCTTAGCAATAAACAAAAATTTCTGGTAGAGACAAGAATATCCCTACAGCGAATAAACACAATAATGCTTAAGAAATGAACACTAAAAATAAGAAATAATCAAATATGGCAAAAGTGCGCCTAAACCTTAAGATGATGATCCACACATCATTATGAGTCCAACGCCATTGACTAGACTCAAATCGGAGTCCGTCACTGAAAAGGCTAGGTTCCTATGCATGTGTGGTACCTAACCGTACGCTGTATTTTTACTAATTCGAAATGTCACCAAACTTAGTGGAACTTCTTTAATATTATTCTAAGATTTTAGAAACAAACGGCGTAATTTTCGGATCAACGGTCTAATTACTACAGATTTCCGACAAGAAACATAGTAAAAGGATTAACCGAAAAATGGTTTATTATTTCCAAAACCATATAAAACTATAGCAACATCCCTTAAAATATTATACCTTAGAAAATGTTATTATAGAAAATGTTACTAGTAAGTTTTCTCAAAGTTACAAATAAAGATAATATATAAATTAACTATTTATCCTCATTAGGCAAAATATACTTAATTAAAATCCCATTGTAAAATCTAAAAATGTATTACTAAATCCTATGAGGATTCCAAGGATCTTTTTTTTTAAGTATTTATTTATATAAAAACCTTACATTACAAAATAATACACTAAAATATTTCAACAATATGTAATTATTAAGAAATGTTTTAAAACATTCTAAACCATTTACTAGATCAAGCGTGGCGACAATTGGCAAATGATTACATGAAATTCGAGCCGAGAGTTATTCAATTAGTCGACGTACTTAAGGAAACAATATAAACATAGCATTATAATCGTTACACAAGTAGTTGCATCGCAAAGAAATGGCGAAACAACACACAAAAGCTTTATTTAGTTAAGGACAGATTTTGCCCAAGTTCGTCGACCGATCTTGCAGAAATTCTAATTAAATCTAGAAAAATCGTATGAGTGCCTATATTATGTCAAAAGAAAGCTAATTCAATGAAGTTTCATCTAAAAATAAATTCACAAACTCAGAATGACTTTAAATTGGCCGAATTCAGTCTTTGTCCAGGACAAAACTTGTCTCTGTCCAGTTTCGTCGACCATTCTTGTAAAATTGATAACTAAATCTTCCGAGATCGTATGGACGTCTATCTTATGTTAAAAGAAAGCTATTTCAATGAAGTTTAATCTAAAAATAATTCCACAAACTCAAACATAAAATATCATGTCCGAAAATCTGCTGAAACAGACTCCCCTGTGCAAAACAAAATCTGAAAAGTGTGGTTTCTTCATTTCCAATCATTTTCAAGCACATGCAATGCATTTAATTGATTTATGATGACATGCAAGATGATTTTAAGCTAGACTAAGTAGTCAAGGATGTATACTAAGCCATGGATGATGTTAGATCATCCACAATTTCAACATGCAAGCTAAGATTTACAAGAATGAAGGTAATCCAAGCTAGACCTTCAACTTGTATGAAGATGATGATGAAGAACTTAGATTCTTGAATAGATTGTAGTATAGGAGTATATAGAGAGGACAAGGATAAAGTTTAAACTCTCATGTAAATATGTATATAAACATAGGATAAGTAGTGAGTGATACTCACAAAGCTTGAGAAGTGTTTGGATGATGATCAATTGAAGGAAATTGGAAGAAATGAAGAATATGGTGATGTTCTTCAAGATATGAACTTCAAGGCTTCAAAAAAACTCCAAGAACTCATCCATGCAACTCCTTAGATGCTCCAAGAACTTGAAATGGTAGGAGAAAAGGGTGCCAGAGGCTAGTAGGGGTCTTGATTCACTTAGAAATGGGACATGCAAGAGAAAAATGAGAAGTTCTCTTGGTTTTTCTCAAGAACAAAGGGGCTGGGATTTAGTGTGTGTTTAGTGTGTGTAGAGATTAGGGAATGTGTGAAAATGAGCTCCCAAATGAAGTATAATACCCATATATAATGGGGGTTTAAGTGGGACACATGTCACTTAAAGATTTGGCCAAATGTCATTAATTGAGTGGGTCCAAGTGGACGAATTAAAATGTACCACGCCTAAGTCACGGGTCCCACGTGAAATTAAACTTGAATAACGCGAACTAATCCCAGTGTAGGTATGTGACCTCGATATACACGTAAACAGACTATTACGCGCACAGACAGAAAATGTCACCGGGACTGAACGAATAATTAACTGTGAGTATCAATCAATATTATAGATATAAAATTAAATGTATTAAACCAATATAATAAACAAAAGTTGTGAAAAGGCAAAATTAGACAATTAGTCAATTTATAACTTGTCAAAACTTACAAAATGAAATACAACCAAACTATATTTATTTATATCTAGACAGAAAACATAAATAATATATGGGAAATACTGGTATTAAAATATGGGTGTTACATCTCTCCACCACCTATAAAGAGATCTCGTCCCCGAGATCACGAGTCCTCGGGTATGAACAATTCTGGATACTTTTCTCGCATTCCAGATTCCATCTCCCAAGAAGCTTCTCTTTCATCATGATGCTTCCACTGAACTTTCACCAATGGAAACTCTCTGTTCCTCAGTTTCTTGGTTCCTCGGTCCAGAATCTTCACAGGCCTCTCTTCATAGGATATGTTGTCATTTACTTCTATATCATTGAAGTCGATCACATGCGGTGTCGGGCCCTGGTGATACTCCTTCAACATGCTGATGTGAAAGACATTATGAACTCCTGATAGTCTGGGTGGCAATGCAAGTCTATAGGCTACTTTACCTACACGCTCTAATATCTCAAACGGTCCAATGTATCGAGGCGACAACTTTCCTCTCTTCTGTCCAAATCTCACTACTCCTCGGATCGGAGATACCTTAAGCAAGACATGATCACCGACACTGAACTTCTTATCTTTACGGTGCTGATCTGCATAACTCTTGTATCAGTCTTGTGCTGCTTTCATCTTTCCTCTAACAACGACAATCTTCTCATTGGTCTCTCGAACCATGTCTGGTCCAAGAAGTTGGCTGTCTCCAACCTCGGCCCAACATAAGGGTGATCGGCACAGTCTTCCATACAAAGCTTCAAATGGTGCCATCCCTATGCTTGAGTGATAGCTGTTGTTGTACACAAACTCAACTAAAGGAAAATGAGTTTCCCATGAGCTCTCAAAGTCAATGACACATGCTCTAAGCATATCCTCCATGACTTGATTCGTTCTCTCCGTTTGCCCATCGGTTTGCGGATGAAAAGCTGAACTCATCTTCAACAATGTTCCCAATGCTGACTGCAGACTCTCCCAAAATTTTGCGGTGAACCGAGAATCGCGATCTGATACGATTGACATGGGTACACCATGAAGTCGAACCACTTGTTGTATATACATTTGACTCAGCTTCTCCACTGGATACGTCATATTATATGCAATGAAGTGAGCTGACTTGGTCAAACGATCTACAATCACCCAAATGGCATCGTGGTTTTGCTGTGACCTTGGCAATCCAACCACAAAGTCCATGGTAATGTGTTCCCATTTCCACTGCGGTATTGGCAACGGTTGCAAAAGTCCTGACGGTTTCCGATGTTCGGCCTTGACTTGCTGGCAAGTAAGACATTTGGAAACGTACTTTGCCACTTCACGTTTCATTCCTTCCCACCAGAAATTTCTCTTCAAATCTCTGTACATCTTTGTTCCTCCGGGGTGAATTGTCAAACGAGATTTGTGTGCTTCATCCAGTATATCTTTCCTAAGATCGCCCACATTGGGCACACAAAGTCGATACTTGCATCTAAACCCACCATCTGAACTCATGGTCCAAATTTCAGAATCTTTGGTTGCCATCCTAGCAAACCATTCTTGGAATCTGGCATCCTGCTTCTGTGCTTCCAAAATTCTGCTAATAATGGTTGGCTGTACCACTAGACATCCAAGGTATTGTCCTTCTCCTGGTGCTTCTATTGGCTGCACGTCAAACTCGCTTAAAGTTTCCATCGCTCGCCATTCTCTAATCATGAGGGAGGCTAATATATCATAGGATTTCCGACTTAAGGCATCTGCAACAACATTAGCCTTGCCGGGGTGGTACTGCAGTGTGAAATCATAATCCTTGAGCAGCTCCATCCACCTGCGTTGTCTCATATTCAACTCCTTCTGCGAGAAGAGATACTTCAGACTCTTATGATCCGAAAACAAATCGAATTGCTCTCCGATTAGGTAGTGTCTCCAGATCTTAAGAGCAAAAACTATAGCGGCTAACTCAATATCGTGTGTCGGATAGTTCTTCTCATGGGGCTTCAACTGTCTAGACCCATATGCTATCACTTTCCCATCTTGCATCAATACACAGCCCAATCCTTGGTATGACGCATCACTGTAGATGGTAAATCTCTCGCCGCTTCTCGGAATAGCAAGCACTGGCGCAGAGGTCAATCCCTCCTTTAACTCTTGAAATGCGCATTCATGCCTGTCTTTCCAGTCATACTTTACATCCTTCTTTGTCAACCCAGTCAGCGGGGCTGCAATCTTGGAGAATCCCTCCACAAATCTCCGATAATACCCTGCTAACCCAAGAAAACTTCTGACTTCTGAGGCGTTGCTCGGCCTAATCCAACTTGACACTGCATCAGTCTTGGATGGGTCAACAGAAATTCCCTTCTCGGACACAGCATGTCCTAAAAACTTGACTTCCTTAAGCCAAAATTCGCACTTGCTAAACTTTGCGTACAAACGATTGTCTCTTAAGGTTTGTAATGCGATTGTCTCTTCCATACTCTTGGAATAAATCAATATGTCATCAATAAAAACAATAACAAATTGATCCAAGTATGGTCGGAAGACTCTATTCATCAAATCCATAAACACTGCTGGGGCATTGGTTAGACCAAATGACATCACTAGGAACTCGTAATGCCCATATCTCGTGCGAAAAGCTGTCTTTGGCACATCTTCGGGTCGCACAAGTAACTGATGATATCCTGATCTCAAGTCTATCTTTGAAAAGATTGTTGCTCCTTGCAACTGATCAAACAAATCATCTATCCTGGGGAGTGGATATTTGTTCTTGATCGTCACTTTATTTAACTCTCTATAATCAATACACAATCGGAGCGATCCATCTTTCTTCTTCACAAAGAGTACGGGTGCTCCCCAAGGTGAAGTACTAGGCCGAATGAATCCCAAATCTTCTAACTCCTGCACTTGCTTCTTCAACTCGAGCATCTCCGTTGGTGCCATTCGATAAGGAGTCTTGGATATCGGAATTGTGCCGGGTACCAATTCTATGCAAAAGTCTATCTCTCTCTTTGGCGGTAAACCCGTGATATCCTGGAATACATCCTCAAATTCTTGCACCACTGGAATCTGTGAAATGACAATCTCCGACGTCGTAGTCTCAATAGCGGCTAAACGACTAGTAAAGAGTCCATCACTAGAACAAGTGCACTGAAGTTTAAGGGGTAAACTTCCAGGTACTGAAAAAATAGTAGACTTACTCACACAATCCAAGTTAGCATAGAACTTAGTGAGCCAATCGATTCCCAAAATGACATCAAATTCCTTCATAGATAACACTATCAGATCTGCGGGAAAATTTCTATCATCTATAGTTATAGGGCAGTCCTGACATACTCTACCCAACTTAACCGTAGCTCCCAAAGGAGACACTGCATTCAGTATTACATCAAGGTTTTGAGGCACTAAACCCAATTCTTGCACCAACTTAAACGCAATAAAAGAATTCGACGCACCAGTATCAAATAACACTTTAACTCTACTGCGAAAGAGTGTAAGTGTACCTTCTAGATTTTGCTGTTCTTCGGCATCAAATCCAGCCTCCTCAGGGATGATAGCATTCACCCTAGCTTGCCTCTGTTGTCCAGAATTCTCACGGCGGGGTTCTCTGCATTCCCTACTGAGGTGACCTGGCTTGCCACAGTTATAACAAACTATGCTCTGTCGGCCAAAGGTTCGAGGTGCTCTGCAATCTCTAGCCATATGCCCTGGTATCCCACAATTAAAACACTTTTCCTCACCCTTCTCTAGGACAACTGGGGGTTTGTGCACTGTTGGTGCAGTAGGTGGGGCTTTCTGCTGCTGCTGTTGAGGCTTCCTCTCTCCATTCCAAGTACGCTTGTTATTCTGGAAGCGAACTGGGGGTCGGTGTCCTTGCCTATTGTGTGGCAGAGGTCTCCGTCCTTGCTTGTTGTGGGATGAAGATGGGTTGTTGAATGGCAGGGAAGATCGATTTCCAAACCTTCTTTGTTCCCTCTGATTCATATCCTCGAGCTCCTTAGCCGAACCCACGAGATCCTTAAAATTTTGATTCCGATAACTCAAGGTCAACTGTTGCAGTCGTAAGTTGAGTCCTTGGTGATAACGCTAGTTCTTCTTCTCTGGGGTATCCACCATATGTTGTGCGAATCGGGACAACCTCTCAAACTGCACTGTATATTCCCTCACAGTCTGAGATCCCTGAGTTAACTCCAAGAATTCTTTCTGTTTCTTTATCTTTTCTGCATGTGGAAAGTGATTTCTCTTTTGGTTTTGAGATGTCTATAAAAAAATATGAAACTCGAACTAAAGATACCATATAGATATAGAATGTATCATAAAACATGATGCAATATGTGCACATGTAAACCAAAACCAAATACCTCAATAATAACAGTCGCACATATATATAGATCAAAAGAGTAGTACAACCAAAATATACAGATGCGACTGCAACGCTAATATACCACGCGCAAGCGCGACAAAAGAATAGCTACTACTACTACTACCATCAAGGTTGGTACCTATACATCATATATAACAACAAAAGAGGTAGGCACGCAGGCCCAAACAGTCATACAAAAGATCTAGATATGAAGATGATCCCAGAAGTCATCATCATCGGGCACCTCGGGTGGAATCTCATCAGCTGGTACGATATATGTCTCAGAAGGCACCAAGTCTAACCAGAAGTCAAACTCGTCAATGACTCCAAGAGCAACTCCCTCCTGCACAAAGACTGGCTCCTCAGCAACTGGCCGTGGGGCATCATCAGGAATGTGGATAATGTCAGGCTCGAGCTCCAGCTCCTCTTCATCAGCATCGACTCCGAGATCAGCATCTAAATCCATATCCTCTGCAGGCTCGATTTCCTCGGGGTCATCCTCAACACCCTCATCTGCAACTGGGTCAACATCGGCATCGGCGTCATCCTCGATAGGCTCCTCCTCCTCTGGCTCGACCTCATCCTCATCGTCGACAGCATCACCAATGTCCTCCTCTGGGTCCTCAAGAAAGTCATCATCGTCAATACCGTCTCCCTCAAGGTCAGCAATAGGAACGGCTGCAAGTGGAACAGCAGCTATAGGTGATCCGGGCATCTCAGGCACTGGCTCAGCAAGTGGAACAATAGCTATAGGTGATCCGGGCACCTCAGGCACTGGCTCAGCAGGATCCTCTACCATAATAGGCTCAACGGGCACTGGAGGGTCCGCCTCAGCTGGGGGAATGTCCTCGGGGACTACGGGCTCAGGAATCACCGGCTCCGGAATAACTACTGGAGGTGGAATAGGTGGTCCGAGACGAATAGCCTGTAGCATGATCGGGCGGTACTCTGTCTCATGAGCAACAATCCGGGCCATCTCTGTGTAGATGCGCTCCGTCGTCAGTGATCTATGAAGAATGCTCATGCGCACTCGGATAGGGCGGTCATCGTCTGTCTCGTAGACGGCTCTCCAGATATCCTCCTCTAAATATCGACGGGCTCTCTCTCGAATACCCTCCTGGTAAGCGATAGGGTCGATCGCCTCCACATGATCAGCATAAATAAGAAATCCTCCGAAAGCGTCTGGGACAACGATAGGATCCATCGTCCTGCAAAGAAAATCATCTTAAAGTCAGTACTAGCACAAGGTAACTTACGGTTCATAGCTTAAGTGTATAGGACAATCAGTGAGCTCCACTAAACCTAAGCTCTAATACCACTAAAAACCCTGTCACGTCCCGGCGTAGCAAAGTTCGGGAAAAATTAGATTTCCAACTTTGGACCCTTAGGTACGCGACTAGTTAAAGGATCGTCTGATTGTCCATAAAACATTCTAATAGAAATATATGCTTAATAAAGGTTCATGCAATGGCTAAAAGTAACAGCGGAAGTAGAAGTCTTACATAAATATTAAACATACATATTAAACAATCATAAAATCCATCCCAAATTTAAACAAATATAAATAGAGGTCTAGGCAACGTCTGCCCAAAATATATTACATTGTAGTATCTCGAACAACATAAACATAACAACAGAATTATAAAAGAGCCGCAACAACGTTGGCTCCCAAATGCTAACTAGCAAAGCCAAAGTCTTCCTCATCGCAAGCATCATCATAATCATGGTAGTCTCCATCTACCTGTCCATCACCTGCATCACCATACTGATAACCTGGACATAGGATGTCCAGGGTATAAACACCGTCAGCTTGCGAAAGCTGAGCGAGTACAACACTCACAAAGAAACAATAAAGAATTAATAATAATACTCGCAACTATTGTCGTGTAGTTTAAACGTTAACCCAACCAACCATTCACTAAATCGAGAATCCTCAACTCGAAACCACGGATACAAGACCATGACAAGAAGGATAGAACAACTCAACAAAACTGAACACGAATCAATTTCAAGAACAGACATAATCCACTGAACACAAACCCATGAATCACTTACTCTTCCCAAATACATCCTCTCCTATTTTCACAAATTACCGGTGTAAGCCGTTGGTTAAAGGATATACGTGCTCTAAAGCCGCTTGAATGGCATACCCTCATCGGGCATACGTGTTCTAAAGCTGACCATATCAGGATATACAATGAGTATACGTGCTCTAAAGCTGCTTGAATGGCATACCCACATTGGGCATACGTGCTCTAAAGCCGACCATATCTAGATACTCTGTAACCATTCATAATACCATCAACACATCACTTCCACCAACTATGCTCAACTATGCGACTGAAAGAACGCTACCAAGGAAAGTTGGGTCTGAGCCCGAAATCTCAACAACAACGGAACAACAAAATAATAGCAACCAGAACCAAGACTGACCATGATATGACAAGAAATAAAAACACACCCTCAAACATTATTCATCGGACGTTAGCGTCAATTTAATGTTCTCGCACAATTTATTAATTTGCCATTAGATTATCTACCCCAATGTCGTTGTCGCAATCCTAGCATCGCACTTGCTCATAAAAAAAATCATAATATCATCTAAAACGAGTATAACATAATTTTAAGTCCATATTCCACTTAGATGTGCATATTTCAATTTCCCAAAATTACTAAGCATACAATTCACCATAGAAACCCAAGTTTTATTACCAATTCTCATAAAACATAAGTCATGTTAAAATTATAAATCGAGTGTTTCCAAGTGAGTTAGAGTACTCACCAGAGTGTCTTAGCAATAAACAAAAATTCCTGGTAGAGACAAGAATATCCCTACAGCGAATAAACACAATAATGCTTAAGAAATGAACACTAAAAATAAGAAATAATCAAATATGGCAAAAGTGCACCTAAACCTTAAGATGATGATCCACACATCATTATGAGTCCAACGCCATTCACTAGACTCAAATCGGAGTCCGTCACTGAAAAGGCTAGGTTCCTATGCATGTGTGGTACCTAACCATACGCTGTATTTTTACTGATTCGAAATGTCACCAAACTTAGTGGAACTTCTTTAATATTATTCTAAGATTTTAGAAACAAACGGCGTAATTTTCGGATCAACGGTCTAATTACTACGGATTTCCGACAAGAAACATAGTAAAAGGATTAACCGAAAAATGGTTTATTACTTCCAAAACCATATAAAACTATAGCAACATCCCTTAAAATATTATACCTTAGAAAATGTTACTATAGAAAATGTTACTAGTAAGTTTTCTCAAAGTTACAAATAAAGATAATATATAAATTAACTATTTATCCTCATTAGGCAAAATATACTTAATTAAAATCCCATTGTAAAATCTAAAAATGTATTACTAAATCCTATGAGGATTCCAAGGATCTTTTTTTTAAGTATTTATTTATATAAAAACCTTACATTACAAAATAATACACTAAAATATTTTCAACAATATGTAATTATTAAGAAATGTTTTAAAACATTCTAAACCATTTACTAGATCAAGCGTGGCGACAATTGGCAAATGATTACATGAAATTTGAGCCGAGAGTTATTCAATTAGTCGACGTACTTAAGGAAACAATATAAACATAGCATTATAATCGTTACACAAGTAGTTGCATCGCAAAGAAATGGCGAAATAACACACAAAAGCTTTATTTAGTTAAGGACAGATTTTGCCCAAGTTCGTCGACCGATCTTGCAGAAATTCTAATTAAATCTAGAAAAATCGTATGAGTGCCTATCTTATGTCAAAAGAAAGCTAATTCAATGAAGTTTCATCTAAAAATAATTTCACAAACTCAGAATGACTTTAAATTGGCTGAATTCAGTCTCTGTCCAGGACAAAACTTGTCTCTGTCCAGTTTCGTTGACCATTCTTGTAAAATTGATAACTAAATCTTCCGAGATCGTATGGACGTCTATCTTATGTCAAAAGAAAGCTATTTCAATGAAGTTTAATCTAAAAATAATTCCACAAACTCAAACATAAAATATCATGTCCGAAAATCTGCTGAAACAGACTCCCCTGTGCAAAACAAAATCTGAAAAGTGTGGTTTCTTGATTTCCAATCATTTTCAAGCACATGCAATGCATTTAATTGATTTATGATGACATGCAAGATGATTTTAAGCTATACTAAGTAGTCAAGGATGTATACTAAACCATGGATGATGTTAGATCATCCACAATTCCAACATGCAAGCTAAGATTTACAAGAATGAAGGTAATCCAAGCTAGACCTTCAACTTGTATGAAGATGATGATGAAGAACTTAGATTCTTGAATAGATTGTAGTATAGGAGTATATAGAGAGGACAAGGATAAAGTTTAAACTCTCATGTAAACATGTATATAAACATAGGATAAGTAGTGAGTGATACTCACAAAGCTTGAGAAGTGTTTGGATGATGATCAATTGAAGGAAATTGGAAGAAATGAAGAATATGGTGATGTTCTTCAAGATATGAACTTCAAGGCTTCAAAAAAACTCCAAGAACTCATCCATGCAACTCCTTAGATGCTCCAAGAACTTGAAATGGTAGGAGAAAAGGGTGCCAGAGGCTAGTAGGGGTCTTGATTCACTTAGAAATGGGACATGCAAGAGAAAAATGAGAAGTTCTCTTGGTTTTTCTCAAGAACAAAGGGGCTGGGATTTAGTGTGTGTTTAGTGTGTGTAGAGATTAGGGAATGTGTGAAAATGAGCTCCCAAATGAAGTATAATACCCATATATAATGGGGGTTTAAGTGGGACACATGTCACTTAAAGATTTGGCCAAATGTCATTAATTGAGTGGGTCCAAGTGGACGAATTTAAATGTACCACGCGTAAGTCGCGGGTCCCACGTGAAATTAAACTTGAATAACGCGAACTAATCCCAGTGTAGGTGTGTGACCTCGATATACACGTAAACAGACTATTACGCGCACAGACAGAAAATGTCACCGGGACTGAACGAATAATTAACTGTGAGTATCAATCAATATTACAGATATAAAATTAAATGTATTAAACCAATATAATAAAGAAAAGTTGTGAAAAGGCAAAATTAGACAATTAGTCAATTTATAACTTGTCAAAACTTACAAAATGAAATACAACCAAACTATATTTATTTATATCTAGACAGAAAACGTAAATAATACATGGGAAATACTGGTATTAAAATATGGGTGTTACATCTCTCCACCACCTATAAAGAGATCTCGTCCCCGAGATCACGAGTCCTCGGGTATGAACAATTTTGGATACTTTTCTCGCATTCCAGATTCCATCTCCCAAGAAGCTTCTCTTTCATCATGATGCTTCCACTGAACTTTCACCAATGGAAACTCTCTGTTCCTCAGTTTCTTGGTTCCTCGGTCCAGAATCTTCACAGGCCTCTCTTCATAGGATATGTTGTCATTTACTTCTATATCATTGAAGTCGATCACATGCGGTGTCGGGCCCTGGTGATACTCCTTCAACATGCTGATGTGAAAGACATTATGAACTCCTGATAGTCTGGGTGGCAATGCAAGTCTATAGGCTACTTTACCTACACGCTCTAATATCTCAAACGGTCCAATGTAGCGAGGCGACAACTTTTCTCTCTTCTGTCCAAATCTCACTACTCCTCGGATCGGAGATACCTTAAGCAAGACATGATCACCGACACTGAACTCCTTATCTTTACGGTGCTGATCTGCATAACTCTTGTATCGGTCTTGTGCTGCTTTCATCTTTCCTCTAACAACGGCAATCTTCTCATTGGTCTCTCGAACCATGTCTGGTCCAAGAAGTTGGCTGTCTCCAACCTCGGCCCAACATAAGGGTGATCGGCACGGTCTTCCATACAAAGCTTCAAATGGTGCCATCCCTATGCTTGAGTAATAGCTGTTGTTGTACGCAAACTCAACTAAAGGCAAATGAGTTTCCCATGAGCTCTCAAAGTCAATGACACATGCTCTAAGCATATCCTCCATGACTTGATTCGTTCTCTCCGTTTGCCCATCGGTTTGCGGATGAAAAGCTGAACTCATCTTCAACGATGTTCCCAATGCTGACAGCAGACTCTTCCAAAATTTTGCGGTGAACCGAGAATCGCGATCTGATACGATTGACATGGGTACACCATGAAGTCGAACCACTTGTTGTATATACATTTGACTCAGCTTCTCCACTGGATACGTCATATTATATGCAATGAAGTGAGCTGACTTGGTCAAACGATCTACAATCACCCAAATGGCATCGTGGTTTTGCTGTGACCTTGGCAATCCAACCACAAAGTCCATGGTAATGTGTTCCCATTTCCACTGCGGTATTGGCAACGGTTGCAAAAGTCCTGACGGTTTCCGATGTTCGGCCTTGACTTGCTGGCAAGTAAGACATTTGGAAAGGTACTCTGCCACTTCACGTTTCATTCCTTCCCACCAGAAATTTCTCTTCAAATCTCGGTACATCTTTGTTCCTCCGGGGTGAACTGTCAAACGAGATTTGTGTGCTTCATCCAGTATATCTTTCCTAAGATCGCCCACATTGGGCACACAAAGTCGATTCTTGCATCTAAACCCACCATCTGAACTCATGGTCCAAATTTCAGAATCTTTGGTTGCCATCCTAGCAAACCATTCTTGGAATCTGGCATCCTGCTTCTGTGCTTCCAAAATTCTGCTAATAATGGTCGGCTGTACCACTAGACATCCAAGGTATTGTCCTTCTCCTGGTGCTTCTATTGGCTGCACGTCAAACTCGCTTAAAGTTTCCATCGCTCGCCATTCTCTAATCATGAGGGAGGCTAATATATCATAGGATTTCCGACTTAAGGCATCTGCAACAACATTAGCCTTGCCGGGGTGGTACTGCAGTGTGAAATCATAATCCTTGAGCAGCTCCATCCACCTGCGTTGTCTCATATTCAACTCCTTCTGCGAGAAGAGATACTTCAGACTCTTATGATCCGAAAACAAATCGAACTGCTCTCCGATTAGGTAGTATCTCTAGATCTTAAGAGCAAAAACTACAGCGGCTAACTCAATATCGTGTGTCGGATAGTTCTTCTCATGGGGCTTCAACTGTCTAGACCCATATGCTATCACTTTCCCATCTTGCATCAATACACAGCTCAATCCTTGGTATGACGCATCACTGTAGATGGTAAATCTCTCGCCGCTTCTCGGAATAGCAAGCACTGGCGCAGAGGTCAATCTCTCCTTCAACTCTTGAAATGCGCATTCATGCCTGTCTTTCCAGTCATACTTTACATCCTTCTTTGTCAACCCAGTCAGCGGGGCTGCAATCTTGGAGAATCCCTCCACAAATCTCCGATAATACCCTGCTAACCCAAGAAAACTTCTGACTTCTGAGGCGTTGCTCGGCCTAATCCAACTTGACACTGCATCAGTCTTGGATGGGTCAACAGAAATTCCCTTCTCGGACACAGCATGTCCTAAAAACTTGACTTCCTTAAGCCAAAATTCGCACTTGCTAAACTTTGCGTACAAACGATTGTCTCTTAAGGTTTGTAATGCGATTGTCTCTTCCATACTCTTGGAATAAATCAATATGTCATCAATAAAAACAATAACAAATTGATCCAAGTATGGTCGGATGACTCTATTCATCAAATCCATAAACACTGCTGGGGCATTGGTTAGACCAAATGACATCACTAGGAACTCGTAATGCCCATATCTCGTGCGAAAAGCTGTCTTTGGCACATCTTCGGGTCGCACAAGTAACTGATGATATCCTGATCTCAAGTCTATCTTTGAAAAGATTGTTGCTCCTTGCAACTGATCAAACAAATCATCTATCCTGGGGAGTGGATATTTGTTCTTGATCGTCACTTTATTTAACTCTCTATAATCAATACACAATCGGAGCGATCCATCTTTCTTCTTCACAAAGAGTACGGGTGCTCCCCAAGGTGAAGTACTAGGCCGAATGAATCCCAAATCTTCTAACTCCTGCACTTGCTTCTTCAACTCGAGCATCTCCGTTGGTGCCATTCGATAAGGAGTCTTGGATATCGAAATTGTGCCGGGTACCAATTCTATGCAAAAGTCTATCTCTCTCTTTGGCGGTAAACCCGTGATATCCTGGAATACATCCTCAAATTCTTGCACCACTGGAATCTGTGAAATGACAATCTCCGACGTCGTAGTCTCAATAGCGGCTAAACGACTAGTAAAGAGTCCATCACTAGAACAAGTGCACTGAAGTTTAAGGGGTAAACTTCCAGGTACTGAAAAAGTAGTAGACTTACTCACACAATCCAAGTTAGCATAGAACTTAGTGAGCCAATCGATTCCCAAAATGACATCAAATTCCTTCATAGATAACACTATCAGATCTGCGGGAAAATTTCTATCATCTATAGTTATAGGGCAGTCCTGACATACTCTACCCAACTTAACCGTAGCTCCCAAAGGAGACACTGCATTCAGTATTACATCAAGGTTTTGAGGCACTAAACCCAATTCTTGCACCAACTTAAACGCAATAAAAGAATTCGACGCACCAGTATCAAATAACACTTTAACTCTACTGCGAAAGAGTGTAAGTGTACCTTCTAGATTTTGCTGTTCTTCGGCATCAAATCCAGCCTCCTCAGGGATGATAGCATTCACCCTAGCTTGCCTCTGTTGTCCAGAATTCTCACGGCGGGGTTCTCTGCATTCCCTACTGAGGTGACCTGGCTTGCCACAGTTATAACAAACTATGCTCTGTCGGCCAAAGGTTCGAGGTGCTCTGCAATCTCTAGCCATATGCCCTGGTATCCCACAATTAAAACACTTTTCCTCACCCTTCTCTAGGACAACTGGGGGTTTGTGCACTGTTGGTGCAGTAGGTGGGGCTTTCTGCTGCTGCTGTTGAGGCTTCCTCTCTCCATTCCAAGTACGCTTGTTATTCTGGAAGCGAACTGGGGGTCGGTGTCCTTGCCTATTGTGTGGCAGAGGTCTCCGTCCTTGCTTGTTGTGGGATGAAGATGGGTTGTTGAATGGCAGGGAAGATCGATTTCCAAACCTTCTTTGTTCCCTCTGATTCATATCCTCGAGCTCCTTAGCCGAACCCACGAGATCCTTAAAATTTTGATTCCGATAACTCAAGGTCAACTGTTGCAGTCGTAAGTTGAGTCCTTGGTGATATCGCTGGTTCTTCTTCTCTGGGGTATCCACCATGTGTTGTGCGAATCGGGACAACCTCTCAAACCGCACTGTATATTCCCTCACAGTCTGAGATCCCTGAGTTAACTCCAAGAATTCTTTCTGTTTCTTTATCTTTTCTGCATGTGGAAAGTAATTCTCCAGAAAGAGTTCTCGAAATGCTGTCCATGTCATCTGTCTCACCGCTTCTTCCCCTATAGCAGCTCTTTCGGCTTCCCACCAACCAGCCGCAGCATAGATCAGTTGGAAGGTGGCCAATCGGCGTTTCTCTAGTTTCGTGCATCCCATTGTCTCAAAAATTAAATCCATATCCCGCAGCCATTGTTCTGCTTTCCATGGCTCAGCGGCACCATCGAACTTTTCGGGGCGAAGTGCACGAAAACGCTCCACTTATTTGTCTCCAATCCGTCGCTGAGGTGGTGCATGATTGTTGTTGATATTGTTGGAAGCTCTCTCTATTCGTCGGACAAGAGCACCAAGCAATCCAGTTGGGTCAATCTCATTTAGCAGAGGAGCTTCAGGGTCTACCCCGTTTCTATTTCTTCTTGGCCTTCCTGCCATCTGCGATCTGTACGTCAGTACCCATACTTCGCGGTTAATGATTTCTCTTTTGGTTTTGAGATGACTATAAAAAAATATGAAACTCGAACTAAAGATACCATATAGATATAGAATGTATCATAAAACATGATGCAATATGTGCACATGTAAACCAAAACCAAATACCTCAATAATAACAGTCGCACATATATATAGATCAAAAGAGTAGTACAACCAAAATATACAGATGCGACTGCAACGCTAATATACCACGCGCAAGCGCGACAAAAAAATAGCTACTACTAGTACTACCATCAAGGCTGGTACCTATACATCATATATAACAACAAAAGAGGTAGGCACGCAGGCCCAAACAGTCATACAAAAGATCTAGATATGAAGATGATCCCAGAAGTCATCATCATCGGGCACCTCGGGTGGAATCTCATCAGCTGGTATGATATATGTCTCAGAAGGCACCAAGTCTAACCAGAAGTCAAACTCGTCAATGACTCCAAGAGCAACTCCCTCCTGCACAAAGACTGGCTCCTCAGCAACTGGCCGTGGGGCATCATCAGGGATGTGGATAATGTCAGGCTCGAGCTCCAGCTCCTCTTCATCAGCATCGACTCCGAGATCAGCATCTAAATCCATATCCTCTGCAGGCTCGATCTCCTCGGGGTCATCCTCAACACCCTCATCTGCAACTGGGTCAACATCGGCATCGGCGTCATCCTCGATAGGCTCCTCCTCCTCTGGCTCGACCTCATCCTCATCGTCGACAGCATCACCAATGTCCTCCTCTGGGTCCTCAAGAAAGTCATCATCGTCAATACCGTCTCCCTTAAGGTCAGCAATAGGAACAGCTGCAAGTAGAACAGCAGCTATAGGTGATCCGGGCATCTCAGGCACTGGCTCAGCAAGTGGAACAATAGCTATAGGTGATCCGGGCACCTCAGGCACTGGCTCAGCAGGATCCTCTACCATAATAGGCTCAACGGGCACTGGAGGGTCCGCCTCAGCTGGGGGAATGTCCTCGGGGACTACGGGCTCAGGAATCACCGGCTCCGGAATAACTGCTAGAGGTGGAATAGGTGGTCCGAGACGAATAGCCTGTAGCATGATCGGGCGGTACTCTGACTCATGAGCAACAATCCGGGCCATCTCTGTGTAGATGCGCTCCGTCGTCAGTGATCTATGAAGAATGCTCATGCGCACTCGGATAGGGTGGTCATCGTCTGTCTCGTAGACGGCTCTCCAGATATCCTCCTCTAAATATCGACGGGCTCTCTCTCGAATACCCTCCTGGTAAGCGATAGGGTCGATCGCCTCCACATGATCAGCATAAATAAGAAATCCTCCGAAAGCGTCTGGGACAACGATAGGATCCATCATCCTGCAAAGAAAATCATCTTAAAGTCAGTACTAGCGCAAGGTAACTTACGGTTCATAGCTTAAGTGTATAGGACAATCAGTGAGCTCAACTAAACCTAAGCTCTGATACCACTAAAAACCCTGTCACGCCCCGGCGTAGCAAAGTTCGGGAAAAATTAGATTTCCAACTTTGGACCCTTAGGTACGCGACTAGTTGAAGGATCGTCTGATTGTCCATAAAACATTCTAATAGAAATATATGCTTAATAAAGGTTCATGCAATGGCTAAAAGTAACAGCGGAAGTAGAAGTCTTACATAAATATTAAACATACATATTAAACAATCATAAAATCCATCCTAAATTTAAACAAATATAAATAGAGGTCTAGGCAACGTCTGCCCAAAATATATTACATCGTAGTATCTCGAACAACATAAACATAACAACAGAATTATAAAAGAGCCGCAACAACGTTGGCTCCTAAATGCTAACTTGCAAAGCCAAAGTCTTCCTCATCGCAAACATCATCATAATCATGGTAGTCTCCATCTACCTGTCCATCACCTGCATCACCATACTGATAACCTGGACATAGGATGTCCAGGGTATAAACACCGTCAGCTTGCGAAAGCTGAGCGAGTACAACACTCACAAAGAAACAATAAAGAATTAATAATAATACTCGCAACTATTGTCGTGTAGTTTAAACGTTAACCCAACCAACCATTCACTAAATCGAGAATCCTCAACTCGAAACCACGGATACAAGACCATGACAAGAAGGATAGAACAACTCAACAAAACTGAACACGAATCAATTTCAAGAACAGACATAATCCACTGAACACAAACCCATGAATCACTTACTCTTCCCAAATACATCCTCTCCTATTTTCACAAATTACCGGTGTAAGCCGTTGGTTAAAGGATATACGTGCTCTAAAGCCGCTTGAATGGCATACCCTCATCGGGCATACGTGCTCTAAAGCCGACCATATCAGGATATCCAATGAGTATATGTGCTCTAAAGCTGCTTGAATGGCATACCCACATTGGGCATACGTGCTCTAAAGCTGACCATATCAAGATACTCTGTAACCATTCATAATACCATCAACACATCACTTCCACCAACTATGCTCAACTATGCGACTGAAAGAACGCTACCTAGGAAAGTTGGGTCTGAGCCCGAAATCTCAACAACAACGGAACAACAAAATAATAGCAACCAGAACCAAGACTGACCATGATATGACAAGAAACGAAAACACACCCTCAAGCATTATTCATCGGACGTAATTAGCGTCAATTTAATGTTCTCACACAATTTATTAATTTGCCATTAGATTATCTACCCCAATGTCGTTGTCGCAATCCTAGCATCGCACTTGCTCATAAAAAAAATCATAATATCATCTAAAACGAGTATAACATAATTTTAAGTCCATATTCCACTTAGATGTGCATATTTCAATTTCCCAAAATTACTAAGCATACAATTCACCATAGAAACCCAAGTTTTATTACCAATTCTCATAAAACATAAGTCTTGTTAAAATTATAAATCGAGTGTTTCCAAGTGAGTTAGAGTACTCACCAGAGCGTCTTAGCAATAAACAAAAATTCCTGGTAGAGACAAGAATATCCCTACAGCGAATAAACACAATAATGCTTAAGAAATGAACACTAAAAATAAGAAATAATCAAATATGGCAAAAATGCGCCTAAACCTTAAGATGATGATCCACACATCATTATGAGTCCAACGCCATTGACTAGACTCAAATCGGAGTCCGTCACTGAAAAGGCTAGGTTCCTATGCATGTGTGGTACCTAACCGTACGCTGTATTTTTACTGATTTGAAATGTCACCAAACTTAGTGGAACTTCTTTAATATTATTCTAAGATTTTAGAAACAAACGGCGTAATTTTCGGATCAACGGTCTAATTACTACGGATTTCCGACAAGAAACATAGTAAAAGGATTAACCGAAAAATGGTTTATTATTTCCAAAATCATATAAAACTATAGCAACATCCCTTAAAATATTATACCTTAGAAAATGTTACTATAAAAAATGTTACTAGTAAGTTTTCTCAAAGTTACAAATAAAGATAATATATAAATTAACTATTTATCCTCATTAGGCAAAATATACTTAATTAAAATCCCATTGTAAAATCTAAAAATGTATTACTAAATCCTATGAGGATTCCAAGGATCTTTTTTTTTTAAGTATTTATTTATATAAAAACCTTACATTACAAAATAATACACTAAAATATTTCAACAATATGTAATTATTAAGAAATGTTTTAAAACATTCTAAACCATTTACTAGATCAAGCGTGGCGACAATTGGCAAATGATTACATGAAATTCGAGCCGAGAGTTATTCAATTAGTCGACGTACTTAAGGAAACAATATAAACATAGCATTATAATCGTTACACAAGTAGTTGCATCGCAAAGAAATGGCGAAACAACACACAAAAGCTTTATTTAGTTAAGGACAGATTTTGCCCAAGTTCGTCGACCGATCTTGCAGAAATTTTAATTAAATCTAGAAAACTCGTATGAGTGCCTATCTTATGTCAAAAGAAAGCTAATTCAATGAAGTTTCATCTAAAAATAATTTCACAAACTCAGAATGATTTAAATTGGCCGAATTCAGTCTCTGTCCAGGACAAAACTTGTCTCTGTCCAGTTTCGTCGACCATTCTTGTAAAATTGATAACTAAATCTTTCGAGATCGTATGGACGTCTATCTTATGTCAAAAGAAAGCTATTTCAATGAAGTTTAATCTAAAAATAATTCCACAAACTCAAACATAAAATATCATGTCCGAAAATCTGCTGAAACAGACTCCCCTGGGCAAAACAAAATCTGAAAAGTGTGGTTTCTTGATTTCCAATCATTTTCAAGCACATGCAATGCATTTAATTGATTTATGATGACATGCAAGATGATTTTAAGCTAGACTAAGTAGTCAAGGATGTATACTAAGCCATGGATGATGTTAGATCATCCACAATTCCAACATGCAAGCTAAGATTTACAAGAATGAAGGTAATCCAAGCTAGACCTTCAACTTGTATGAAGATGATGATGAAGAACTTAGATTCTTGAATAGATTGTAGTATAGGAGTATATAGAGAGGACAAGGATAAAGTTTAAACTCTCATGTAAATATGTATATAAACATAGGATCAGTAGTGAGTGATACTCACAAAGCTTGAGAAGTGTTTGGATGATGATCAATTGAAGGAAATTGGAAGAAATGAAGAATATGGTGATGTTCTTCAAGATATGAACTTCAAGGCTTCAAAAAAACTCCAAGAACTCATCCATGCAACTCCTTAGATGCTCCAAGAACTTGAAATGGTAGGAGAAAAGGGTGCCAGAGGCTAGTAGGGGTCTTGATTCACTTAGAAATGGGACATGCAAGAGAAAAATGAGAAGTTCTCTTGGTTTTTCTCAAGAACAAAGGGGCTGGGATTTAGTGTGTGTTTAGTGTGTGTAGAGATTAGGGAATGTGTAAAAATGAGCTCCCAAATGAAGTATAATACCCATATATAATGGGGGTTTAAGTGGGACACATGTCACTTAAAGATTTGGCCAAATGTCATTAATTGAGTGGGTCCAAGTGGACGAATTAAAATGTACCACGCGTAAGATGCGGGTCCCACGTGAAATTAAACTTGAATAACGCGAACTAATCCCAGTGTAGGTGTGTGACCTCGATATACACGTAAACAGACTATTACGTGCACAGACAGAAAATGTCACCGGGACTGAATGAATAATTAACTGTGAGTATCAATCAATATTACAGATATAAAATTAAATGTATTAAACCAATATAATAAACAAAAGTTGTGAAAAGGCAAAATTAGACAATTAGTCAATTTATAACTTGTCAAAACTTACAAAATGAAATACAACCAAACTATATTTATTTATATCTAGACAGAAAACATAAATAATACATGGGAAATACTGGTATTAAAATATGGGTGTTACAATTGCTTAATTGCTAACCTTATTGTACTATCAGGATTTAAGTTGTAACTATGGCAAGAAGGAGTCCCAGGAACCGCAATGCAATTAAAGGAGCACCACCAGCGGTCGATCCGACCGGCATGTTTGAGGCATTTGTTCAGAGGATCGAACGAATTGGAGACCTAAATGCCGCCAACAATAGGAATGGAAACAATCAGAGGAATGAAGTCTCGGTCCGTTAAACGGGGGATAACCGGTTGGAGAGGTTCCGTGCCTTGCGACCAGAACAATTTGCTGGCACTGCTGAACCATGGAAAGCCGAACAATGGCTGAGGCAGATGGATCATATCTTTGAAACAATGGATTGTACTGATCAGGAGAAGAAGAGACTGGCAACAGTTCAGTTGACATATGCTGCTGCAGACTGGTGGGAAGCTGTCAAAGCCACCATGGGAGAAGATGCTGTTAAAGCTATGACATGGGTTACTTTCAGGAAGAAATTCTTAAAGAAGTATTTCCCGGCAACCGAGAGGCACAAGCGCAAAAGGGAATTCATGGACCTGATCCAAGGAAACAAGTCTGTGCAAGAGTACACGACTCAGTTTGAGAGGATATCCCGATTTGCTCCACACATGGTGGATACAAAGGAAAAGAGAATCCGAAAATATAATCAAGGGTTAGCACCGCCTATTCGTCGTATGACTATCGGGCACTTGGACAAGACATTCGAATCTCTTGTGGGACTGGCCACCGAACTGGAAGAGGACATGCGATCAAACCGCAAGCAATTTTACTTTCACCCACCGCAGAAGGGTAATCTTGGGAACAGACAACCATATCGAAATCAAGGTCAGAAGAGGACTTTTGCTGGAAATCGGAAACCTCGTCCAGCTCCATATCAGACTCAGCCACAATTGGGTGCAGGAGGGAGTACCAATAATTATTTTAATTGTGGTATACCCAGTCACATATCTCGAGACTATAAGGCACCAAGGCGCAATGGTCGTCAGGATGTGGTGTGCTATAACTATGGCAAGACTGGTCATATCAGCCAACGTTGTCGTGCCCCCAAAGGAGGAAGCTATGGTCAGCAGGGACAAGCCCAACTGAATGCAATCATTCCTGATGCCGCAGGATATGAAGAAGGTAGTTATGATGAAGCTGGGTATGGAGGAACCCAATATGAAGAACAACCAGAGCAGCAAGTCATGGAAGGTACTTTAACACTTTATAATCATCGTGTGAAAGTCTTATTTGACACGGGTGCCACACACTCTTTTATTGCTGCCAAAATTCTTCCAAATGTACGTATATTACCTCAGAGGTTAGACGTAGTATTGAATGCTGTCTCATCGTTAGGGGCTACTATCGTACTAAAACATGCATGCAAGAATTGCCCTGTACACCTAGAGAATCAAAATCTTCCAGCTAATCTGGTTGTCCTATCAATGAAGGAATTTGATGTGATATTAGGAATTGACTGGCTCACTAAATATCATGCTAAGTTGGACTGTGTTAAGAAGAGTATTACTTTTTCAGTACCTAGAGGTCAATCTTTTGAATTCCAGTGTAACCCTATGAGTGATACGTTCCTCACCAACTGTTTAGCAAACATCAAGGTGGTTAGTACAGAAGTGGTTATCTCTTCGATACCCATAGTCAGAGACTTTGAGGATGTGTTTCAGGATATCTCTGGGTTGCCACCTAAGAGGGAGATTGATTTCTGCATTGATCTAGTGCCTGGCACTATCCCAATATCCAAAGCACCTTACAGAATGGCCCCTACAGAAATGCTGGAACTAAAGAAACAAGTTCAAGAACTTGAAGATCTGGGATTTATACGTCCAAGTACATCACCCTGGGGAGCACCAGTGTTATTCGTAAAGAAGAAGGACGAATCACTTCGACTGTGCATCGACTACAGAGAGTTGAACAAAGTCACCATCAAGAACAAGTATCCTCTACCCCGAATAGATGATCTATTTGATCAATTACAAGGTGCTATGATCTTTTCCAAGATAGATCTACGATCAGGATACCATCAGTTACTCGTACGACCCGAGGATGTACCAAAGATAGCTTTCAGAATAAGGTACGGTCACTATGAGTTTTTGGTAATGTCGTTGGATTAACTAATGCCCCGGCTGTGTTCATGGATCTGATGAACAGAGTGTTCAGGCCTTACTTAGATCAATTCATCATTGTCTTCATTGATGACATCTTGATCTATTCAAAGACCAAGGAGGAACATGAGCAACACTTGCGAATCGCAATGCAGACACTTCAGAGTCATCACTTATATGCGAAGTTCAGTAAGTGTGAGTTTTGGTTACAAGAGGTAAAATTTCTAGGGTATGTGGTCTCACAACAAGGAATCGCCGTAGATTCATCGAAGACTGATGCTGTTTCAAATTGGACTCGACCAACCAATCCTACAAAAGTCAGAAGCTTTCTTGGACTCGCAGGTTATTATCAGAGATTCGTAGAAGGATTTTCAAAGATAGCAGCTCCTCTAACTGGTTTGACTAAGAAGGATGTGAAGTTCGAATGGAATGATAAGCGTGAACAGGCTTTTCAAGAATTGAAAGCAAGACTCACCACAGCACCAGTATTAGCAATACCAAGAGATGGCGAGAAGTTCTCTATTTTCAGTGATGCATCGTATCAAGGATTGGGATGTGTACTTATGCAAGACGGCAAGGTTATTGCTTGTGGTTCAAGGCAGTTGAAGTCGAATGAATTAAACTACCCAACTCACGACCTAGAATTGGCAGCAGTAGTATTTGCTCTCAAGATCTGGAGGCACTATCTATATGGAGAGAAGTTTGATTTGTTCTCCGATCACAAGAGTCTGAAGTATTTGTTTACTCAGAAGGAGCTGAACATGAGACAACGTCGATGGATGGAATTGATTAAGGACTATGACTTTACATTAGAATACCACCCTGGTAAAGCTAATGTAGTCGCAGATGCCTTAAGTCGGAAACCTCGAGGTATAGTTACATCTCTTATGGTTAGAGAATGGAAAGCCTTGGAAACTATAGCTGAATTCGATGTTCAGGTTTCTACAGAGGGTGAAGGACAACACTTTGGATGTCTTGTAGTGCAACCGACACTTATAAATCGTATTTTGGAAGCTCAACAGAAAGACGCCGATCTTCAACTATGGTTTCAGAAAATGTCGGCAAAGGACCCAGAGGAATGGAAAATTGGGACCGATGGGGCACTCCGGTGCAGTGGTAGATTATGTGTGACCAACACGGATGGACTAAGGAAGGATATTCTTGAAGAGGCACACAGGTCTAGATTGACAGTTCATCTAGGAGGAACTAAAATGTATAAGGATCTAAAGAGAAATTTCTGGTGGGAAGGAATGAAAAGGGATGTAGCCGAGTTTGTGTCTAAGTGTTTGACTTGTCAACAAGTGAAAGCCGAACATCAAAGACCCTTAGGACTTTTACAACCCCTACCTGTTCCAGGTTGAAAGTGGGAACACATCACAATGGATTTTGTAGTTGGATTGCCCCGAACACAACAACACCACGATGCTATTTGGGTGATTGTGGATCGTTTGACAAAGTCCGCTCATTTCATCGCTTATAGCATGACTTATCCAGTAGAGAAGATGAGTAGAATATATCTTCAACAAGTTGTACGACTACACGGAGTACCGGTGTCTATCATATCAGATCGCGATTCACAGTTTACTTCAGGATTCTGGGAAAGTCTTCAAGAAGCTTTGGGAACCTCATTAAGTTTAAGTACTGCTTTTCATCCACAGACCGATGAACAGACCAAACGCACCAATCAAGTTATGGAGGATATGCTCAGGGCATGTGTTATAGACTTTGAAAGTTTGTGGGAAACACACCTTCCATTGATCGAATTTGCTTATAACAACAGCTACCATTCAAGTATAGGAATGGCTCCATTCGAAGCATTGTATGGACGACCGTGTCGATCCCCGCTCTGTTGGGCAGAGATTGGAGATAAAGAACTGTTAGGGCCAGACTTGGTTAGGGAAATCAACGAGAAGATAGCAGTTGTGAAAGAGATGATGCGTACCGCATAGAGTAGACAGAAGAGCTACGCCGATAAGCATAGAAAGGATAAAGAGTTCACTGTTGGAGATCACGTACTTTTGAAAGTTTCACCAATTCGTGGAGTTGTTCGATTTGGTCAGAAGAGAGGTAAGTTGTCACCTCGTTTCATTGGACCGTTTGAGATTCTGGAGCATGTGGGAAAAGTAGCCTATCGACTCGCGTTGCCACCAAAGATGTCTGGGGTACACAATGTCTTCCATATCAGTATGTTGAGGGAATACAAGGGAGACCCTTCACACACTATTGATTTCAACGACATAGAGATCCACGAGAATGTCACCTACAGGGAGAGACCTACATGCATTCTGGATCACAGCATGAAGAAGCAGCGGAACAAGGATATTCCTCTAGTGAAAGTTCAGTGGAAGCATCACGATGAGAATGAAGCGTCTTGGGAATTGGAGTCAGAAATGAGAACTAAGTACCCGGAGTTGTTTCAAGACTAGCCAACTTATATTTCGGGACGAAATCTCTATTAAGGGGGGAGTGATGTAGCTACCTGTATTTTCGCGCCCCTAATAATAAATAAGAGATGTTAGTTTTTATTTATTTACTATTTGTCAATTTTTAGTTGGGGTATTATTCTAATTATTAAATAATACTCGTGTTATTAATTATTAATACAATGCCATTTTACTTTGATGCTATGTGTTATTTTTAATTGTAGTATTAATTCCATAAATGAAAAATACTTATGTTGATTTATTATAATTATATAACATTAATTTTGTGACCCGTTAGTAATTTCATTTGAACTAATTTTGCTTAAGACTGTGCCCCTAAGTTACCCTATAATTTGGGATTAAAACTATTAATAAAATATTAATCATGTTGATTACATTTTTGGTCCCTAATATTTATTTGGGGTATTTTTCTAGACTACCTAGACCAACCTAACTGGACTAACTGATCAAACTGATTAACTAACCAGATGAATTATTGAAGTGACTGCATCAATCACATAACTGTAACAATATTCTCGAAATCATTACATTCATAGATTGCACTTGCAACTTGCAAGATGGATAATGTTGATCACCTAGCTTATAAGAATGTGCACACTTGCAAGGCATTTCTCTTAGCATTAGCATTATACCCACACACACTTAATTGCAACAACTCTCACAGAGAGCATTAAAAGTCTCAAGCTCTTCTTCCTCTCTCTCTCGGATTATATATATATACCAACATACCCACATAAACCTCCCAAGCTCCATTACTCTCTTACTCACTCTCACACACAAGCACATTTTCATTTCTGGAAATCAAGGTATATCACAGCAAGGAAATAAGTTGCAGTAAGCTCTATCAAGCTCAAGGAACCATAGCCATTCCAAGCTTGAAGCTTTAATTTTTACGGAATTTCCGTCTTTCTTCGGCAAGTCGCGCCGCCCAAGCTAACGCTCGGTGAGTCTCTCGAACCCACTCATAATGTAGTATTTGTCATTACACACAAGCCTGGAGTATCGAAACTATGTATAGACGCCTATATATGTATATATAGTCATGGAGGTCCAAAATTAGCGGTACCGAAAATGTTAACGGAAACAAATTCTGTAAATTGGAAATGAAAGTATATAGTCCCATTAAGTTCCCCTATAAACAGTTTGTTAATTGGTTGAGTTCTTGACCCCCTCAAGGTTGGGAGAACAAATCTTATTGGCTACATATTGTGTTGTAGTTAATTTTTTTGATACCTGGAATGACTTATTTAAGTATTTAATTCTGGTGGTTTAAAAAGTAAGAATTACGTTGAAAGATTGGTTTGGTGCTTTGATCCTTGACCCTAAGGTTGAGGGTTCAAGCCTTGTTGGCTACATAGTGTTTAATGGGCTAAGATTAGTAGTATTTAAATATTTAATTCTAGTAGTTGATTACTAAAGCATAAGTTGGCAGAATGGTTACTAGGTTATTTTCCAACTTAGAAGTTAGTGGTTCAACCCTTCTTGTAATCTATACATAAGTTATATTTTTTTTACATCGATAAAAAAATTTATAAATACTTGTTTTAAATGTAAATAATTCCTAAATTATGTTTTAAATTATTATAGTATATTTTTATTTCGAAAATGATATTAAATAATATTTATTATTTTATGAAAATTTTCTTAGTAATGCTAAAGTATATTTATTATTTATTTGTGTTAAATAAATGATAAATTAATTACTATGTATAAAATGAGTATTAAAAATACTTATTGACTCTATAAAATTTTATATTATTGTTCACATGTTGGAGGTCATTTTGTATAGTTTTGTAATTTACCAATTTATAAAACAAGAACTTGGTATTTTTAATAAATTAATTAGTGGTTATTAAATTAGTATTTTTAATTATTTCAAATGCCTATGATACTTCCAAAGTTTTGAAAAAAATAGAGGAAATTATATTTTGATGTGTTGTCTTTATTAAAAATAATGTCAAAGCATGTACCATATACTTTTATGTATTTATGTCATTAAGAAGGGCCTCATGGCTAAATTTATATGTTGTTTTTATCTTCTGGAATTTGTAATAAAAATTCTATGACTCCTAAAATTACGCCGTCAGCTTCCTAAAAATCAAACTGAGATAAATTGGTTTACTTGATGATAATTACGAGTTTAAACAACCACTGCCCTATTAAAGAAAATAGTAAATATAATAAGTTACACATTGCATAGTCGAGTTGGCATGTATGGAAAGGGGTCGTTGGTCAGCATATATGTTGTGAGAATGTCTCGGGACGGGTAACCTTAATTATTCCAGGCCGCTTGAGATACGGTAGGTTAATTAAGAAGGATTGAGCCCAGGCCGCTTTTGATATGGTAGGTCAATCAGAGTCTTGTGATAGCCTTAATTATTCCAGGTCACTTCAGATACGGTAGATTAATTAAGAGGGCTGAGCCCAGGCCGCTTTTGATACGGTAGGTCAGTCTGGTGGTTGCTTTAATTATTCCAGGCCGCTTCAGATACGGTAGATTAATTAAGGCATTTCCACAGGTTATTGTAACCTTGAACGTCTAGGTATGTCCCAGTCAACTTAAAGACGGTAGGCATATCGACAGACCTTCTAAACTAACGGCATTGTGCCGGATGGTTCTAGGTGAACCGAATGAGTCAAGAGATTGTGATCAAGATAAAAGAGTTAGTGAGATGAGATGGTCTTATTGTGCATGCACGGTCTTAATTATTCATTACTCAAGCTGTTATTAATTATTATCATGCGATGATTGGAATAATGGATTAATCGTACCCTAAGGTACCATACATTTATAATAACTGTTAATGTACTTTTATATACATTGCTTGTGTGTTCGTTATACTCACTCGGCTTTCATTAGCTGATGACTTTATTTTGTCCTGAACATCCAAAATGTTCAGGAAATGATTGTGCAGGGCAATATGATTATGCCAGCTAGAGGAGCCTGCAGCGCTATTTTTATAATTTAAATAAAGTTGTAATAATGATATGGATAATGCTTTTGATTTGAATAAGGCGTTTGTGCCTTAGGGATGTTTTATTAAAGGACAATGTAATATCATTTGAAGTTGTAATATGTTTAATATTAACTTCCCTGTTGCTTTATATTACTCTATTTTCTGGTACATGTTAAGCTAAGTACAGGACAAGCGATCCACCAACTGTCATGACCTACGGGTCCAAAACGGAAATGAAATTTTTTTTCCTTATTTTGCTACGCCGGGGCGTGACAAATAGGGAGCAATTATTGGAGGCCATCTATGAGGAACATGGTCTGATTCTGAGAAAAGTGGGAAGGCTGACTTATCGGTGGCCATACCCCAACCGTATAGACCGAGTGGAAATCCCACAAGGTTATAAGGTCCCTAATTTCACTCTAATTACTGAAGATGGCGAACAATCAACGATTAAGCATATCGGTCGTTTTATTATTCAGTGTGGTCATCTTGGGGGTAATAATGACCTCAAGATGAGGCCTTTCCCAAACTCCTTGACTGGTGTGGCATTCACATGGTATGTTAATTTGCTACAAGATTCAGTCTAAAACGGGTTACAAATGGAAGAGATGTTCCACTGCCAGTTCTACAGGACTGAACCTGAGGTGTCTATGGCTGACCTCTCCCGATTACACTAGCAAAGCTGGGAGTCACCTGAAGATTTCATCAGGTGCTTTAGGAAATTGAAGTTCCGATGCAAAGTGGCCATTCCTGAAGAAGAATTTATCAAAATGGCCACTGTCGGCCTAAACTTTGAACTTCGTAAGAAGTTTGAGGGAATGCAGTTCAGGGATCTGTTTGAGTTAGCTACAAGAGCCACTAGATATGAGAGAATCCTTCTAGATGAGTAGGAGATGAAAAACTCATCAAAAGGGACTATTACAAGGACCCAAACTTTGAAGTCCATGTGACCGATTGTGACTTAGAAATTGGTGACGTAGATATGGCCGAACTGGTGTGTAATTATCCAGTCTATGCAAAGCCCTACAAAAGCCAACCGATGGCAATAAGGACTCGGGGGCAAAGAAATAGGCTTTTAAAGTCATAAAAAATTATTTGTTTGATACAACTAACGTCGACCAAATGTTTGATGCCCTATTAGCTGAAAAATTAATTCAGCTTAGTGACGACCATAAAAACCCTAAGGCCGAAGATCTAAAGGGCAAGGAATTTTGTAAATGGAATAACTTATGGCGCCATGCAACTAATAACTATGTTGTCTTTCGTAATGTGATACAAAGCAACGTGGAAAAGGTGTAGGGAAAATAGGTTTAAAATTATTTCTTTAAACACGCAGCGGAAAGACAAAGTTCGAAAACTTTATTGGTAGCCTGGATCTACTCCTCATCAATTCTATAGATGCGTATATGCAAGAGGGAGAAGAGTTTATACCTAACAGTCTTGAACCCAATTCTAATAATCTTCTTCCTCGATGGTGTAGCAGCCTCTACTAGATTGTCTTCACTCCTATGTCTCCTTTGAACACTTCCGGAGAGGCTAGAGATGATGGGATCTCTAATATGGAGGATAGAAAAGGTTTGGGAACCCTAAATAGTTTCTACAGATTTCTGGGTGATAAAACGATGATTATTAAATTATGTACATAGTTGCCCTATTTATAGATTTTCAAACTGACTTTAAGCCTTTGATTGATCGAAGTGGCTTCGATCGATTGAAGTATTTCGATCGATCGAACCTGTCTAGACTTCAATCGATCGAAACTCTTCCTATCGATCGAACCGTCTTGACAAGATCCTCTTGTGCCTTTCCAGGCGCCCTAGTGGAGCTAAGAGTGGGACCTCTTACTCTTTATTGTTGGCTTAGACTAGTTGTTAATTCTGATGATCAAACTCTTTGGTCAGCAAACTAATCAACTGATCAGTTAACGTTTACTCCACTATAAAACGATAACTGAACTCCAACGTAAAAGAACAAATCTGAAGCAATAACTAGACTTGTATGGTGTACTAATGTCCCTCTACCATCAGCATTCATAATCATATTCAAGTAGTCGGATAACTGTTACTGTCAACCTGAATCATGATTACTTCTTATATTCCTTGAGTCCCATTCACCACTCATGATTACCTAACATGTTGATAACTACTTAAAAACAAGACTCTAGTTCTCAGTAATCAACTTGGTGACATTCTCAAGGGAATGCTTACTCTTTATCAGAGGGTAGATTCTATCTTGACAATATATGTTCACAACCCTGTGAACATGACATACCCAAGATACCCAGGTGTTGATCTCTAAGACCTCACTAATTGGTAAGTCAAAGCAGCTATATCCACAGTTTGTGTTCGTAGCCATCTCAAGATTGAGAATACTTACCTTATACAAGCTATGAGTTCCTATCAACTGTTGACAATCTTAAGTGTCAATAGGAAAACTCAGGTTCGTCAATGCACTATAAGCACTAGCATATTAACTAAGAGTTATACTCTAGTGATTGAGATTCATCACTCCATCCAATGGTAGTTAATCATGCTACAGTGTAAGCCTGATGAGATATCTAGTCTCATCATCCACTGTGACAATTTCTATGTATCAAAGAATAGTAATTCGTATCTCACTTAGATGTATCTCATATATACACGAATACTATAATACTTAAGGATTAACAATCATCTCATGACAGAAACATACACGATAAAATGTAAAGTTGATATCCATATATTAAAATGTCAATGTCTCAAGCATAAAGTAATGGTTTGATGGCATAAACTCAACAGAAGGGCATTCTCAAGTTTTTAGACAAGCCAATGGGAGTTGATGCCAATCCGTTCCCTATTGTGGTAGGATCAAACATGGTTACCTCTGATCTCTCCAAGATCCTAAAGCCAAGAATCAAAGTCGATTTAGAGACATCGAGGACGCATCCTCCAGCAGGCCAGAGAAAACGATTGTTATGGATATACATGATCTGAAGAAGACATACAAGGAAGGAAAACAAAAGGAATCGGCCGCAACGGCCAATTAGGGGTATAAGTCTACAAAGCAGCTATTAATGGAGATAAGGCAGTAGCTTGAGCTAATAGAAGAGGGACTTTGCCCAAAATGCAAAACATCTATTAACACTGAAGATGATGGACCAAGCAAGAGGTCGAGAAATGTTACAAATCGACCACCTAGTCCTCCTCAAAGGCCAGTTCGAGAATGTTTAGCTTTCCCCAAGCATGAATATCGAAGGAAAGACTACTCAAAAAAGAGATCAAGTAACAATTACCATGCCACAAAGAAAAAGGGCATTGACAACTCCGTCATAATAGACCGAGAATCCAGAATGGTGGTGTAGACACCCCAATTTTGACCGAACTATTAAACTTAGGGGGGATTTACCTCTAGAAACCAATGATGACTAATGTCCCGACGATTTTCTTCAAGTTCATCGCTTCGACTTCTGAAAAGCTTCAAGCTCCCAAAACTTGCTCCTAATATCCCTAGATTTGGCCAATCACTGACCATCTGTCTCGAGCTCACTAGATCATGGGTTACTTTCTAAAAAAAATGGAATAGATTAAATAATAATAATAATAATGATATTTTATAAAAATAACATTGTTTCTCATTTTTTTAGATTCAAAAAGAAAAACAAAAAGAAGAAAAAGATACTATTTGATGACTCATATGATTAATTTAGATTTAAAATGAAAAATGTGTCTATACATATATATATATATATATAAGAAAAGGAAAATAATAAAAGAAAGTATCCCATGTGATTTGGAGAGTTAGAGATTCCTTGGCATATTCCTAATCCAAAGTAAATACCCAAAAAGCCCTTTGTTGGGCACTAATCTCCCATGTGCTTTGAAGATGCTCTAGAATGTTCCTTTATTCTAGCCAACTTAAATGTCCTTCAAGTTTCTTGGAATTACATAGAAGTGCCATGGAGAGTTAGAGATGCCATAGAATATTCCTAACCCACCCCAAATTGACCTATCTACCCTTATCTTGCCCCCTAAGATAATGAAAGTCTATAAAAAAACCCATTTCTCTCATTTTGGGAGAGACACTTGAATGGTATAGAAAAAATATTGGGAGAGCTTTAGAGGAAAGAAATATAGAGAGAGAAACTCTACCAATTATTTTACCCAAATCCCACCAAAACTCTACCCAACCATCAAATCACCATTGAAGGAGCTTGAAGCTTGAGGAAGAAGAATAGAAAAAGCTTGAGGAATTCAACATCTCTACAAGTTTTGAGAAGATCTAGAGGTAAAGCCTTCAAATCTATATATATATAATAATAATTCAATCACAAGTTCATAGTTCTAGGAAATTTTACACATTTTCAAAACCTCTCTTCCTACCCCATTTCATCACACATCACTTAGAACTTGTAATTGAATTTCATAATATTTCATTAATTTGGATCCAAAATAGAGCTTTAGATTTATGAATAAAAGAGTTTTAACTTGAAATTTTCAAATAATATTGTGATTTCCTTTATTTTGTTTATATTCTTCTCAAGAAATCTATGAGATCTTCAATATCTCATTAGATTTCTTTGAGTTTGGTCCTCTAATTCCCTATGATCTTATGATTTATATGGGGATTAAAGTGGATTATGATCATCTCTACACATAGTTGGTTGAGTTCAAGTCTTAGTTCATGACTTGAAATCTCCTCATTAAAAATCTTGTGGGGATTCATGCTATATCCCATGGAGGTTTATGTGGATTTGTTTTCCTTTAGTCTCCAATGACCATCAAATGGTAGGAGAAATATTTTAAGTTTAAGACCATCTCTATGGCTTAGACTAACCTCTTCCTTGGGTTTTTGGAAGTTCTTCATACTTCATCCAAAACCTACATGTATGTGTGTCTTTAGCCTCTAATGACCACCAAGTGGTAGGAGTAATGATTTGAACTCAAGTTTTGGTCCATAAGTTTGAGGTCATTGTTTGGGATTTTGTGAAATCCATTTCATACTTCATTAAAAGTCCATAAGTCTAAAGAGGTCCTTAGGCTTCAATGACCATTAAATGGTAGAAGAAATGATTTGGTTTAAGCCCAACGTTATGATCTAATAGTTGAGGCCAATCAACAAAGTTGAACTAGCAAAATGAAAACAGTGGGCTCACAAACTGTTTTCGATCAAAGATTTTTAGTTCGAAATCTAACCGTTGAAATCAAGTGAAACCAACGGGAAAGTGTCAATAATACATTGTTTTACCACTGTAATTTTTGTTTTGGTAAGATTTTATGCTTAGAATGGTTTGATCATGAGTTTTGTGAGACAACCACAATCTGTCCAGAATTTCAGAACAGTTTCAGAACAGCAAATCGATTTTAAAATTGATAGATCAGAGATCTAACCAAGTTTTCATGACCTCTAATAATTGTTTATAAGAACTTTAATGTGTTAGGAAGGTTCCCTAAAAAGAATGAAGCAATTCAGATTTGTTTGCTATTTTTAAAAAATCATACAAGATCTCTGGACAGAGAGTTGTAAAATCCTGAGTGAGGTCTAGTATTTTCTGTATTCCCGGAGATCTAACCGTTCAAACCTTGATTTTCTTTTTGGGTTAGAAACTAGACTCACAGAGGCATAACAGATCCAAAAATAATTCAGATCCAACCATTGAAAGTATTTTATGCCTATTTTTGAACATCTGGTCTGCTCTTTGTAATTCATAAAAAACTGCTACTATTTTTGTCTAATCTTATTTATTTCAACTCAAATGGTCTCTTAATGTCTTAGGACTCAAACCATGTTTTGAATAATGATAATTTAGATTAAACCCAGAGGCTTAGGGATCTAAATTAGTGAATAAATTCATATCTCATTCTTGTTCATATTCATGCATACATGGTAATATTCATAAGTAGGACTTATCTCTTGTCTTAGTTGAATCTAGTTGAACATGACTTAGGATTAATTACTCTTTGATATTATATCTTGTCTAAGGCATGTGTACTAACCTTTGTCTTGTAGCGCATTTGAGGTACAATTTCTCATCCCTTCTCTAGTTTAATTCATTTCGTTGATTTTTGAATTGATTTTCGACTCCATGTACGACACCTTAGCTTAGGTCTTGCCTTATGTGAATATGTGAATTAGAGACCTTTTCTTAGGCTTTGTATTTTGTGTATGCATTGCACGTTTCCATTTCGCGGCTGGATCCCGGGTATGTTCTCTAGTTCTCTATTGCATATCATGTTGTTTGCTACTTGAATTACGTGGCTTATGAATGATATTTTGCCATTAGCGATTTTACACCATTTCCAACATGCTTGTGTAATGTATATGTATATATGTATTAATTGAGGGCATGCTTAGATTATTAATTTGATTAAAAAGGATGTTGAGTAGAGGCCTATCGCGAGATAGGATGAAAGGGGGTGTTTTAGTCCGTCGGGCTCCTTCCCCTTTCATTCCATAATCCCCGGACCCAGTTTATCTTTGGTTTCGCAAAAGATCAGTTTGCTTTAAAATGGTTTCTTAATTTTCCTTTTAAAAATTAAGTGGCGACTCATTTGTTTTTAGAAATTGATTTTGAAAAGCTGTGGGTAAAAGAAATAACCTGCGATATCCACAGGTGGTGCCACCAGTTATGATGCCTGGTCCTTGGCATAGGTTGGAGCATCCCAAATTTTCTCAACCAAAAACTTATCAGCCTACGACGACTCAAATTAGGCGATATCAGAGAATGAAGAAAGCAGCCAAGGATTGGGAATAGAGATATTACAAAGAAAAGTCAAAATCGATTAAGATTTTACAAGTCCCAAATCTGAAGGTAACTGATTCTTCAAAGATAACATCTTCTTCAAGAATGATGATAAGCTCCCAAGTGGAAGTTCCTCGAGATAAAACTAAAGGAAAGGAAGTTACTCCCAGTGAAGAATTCATGAAGATGAAAGGCCCTGCAGCCCTTGAATTGACAGAAGGGACTAAGTCAGAAAACCACAAATCAGACTCTAGCGAGACTGATCAAGTTAATTGATTTCTACAATTCGGTTACATGCCAAGGGACTTCTCGGTTAATATAGTGTATACATTGCCCATGACCTTCAAGGCCAAACCAGGCCAGTCATTGGTCATGAATGGCGATGTTGAAGACAAGATCAACTAACTGCGAGTATTAATGAAGAGCGAGTCCAGAAAGTGGCATAATTGATAGTGGTGCAAGCCACCAGCAAAATGTTGATGAGGCTGATAAGCAAATTCAAAAGCCAAAAATCACTATTTTGAGACCAAAGAAAGAATAGAATGATGATAGCCAGTCAGTAAAGCCTGTCAAGGTGGTAGTTGAAAAACCAATGATTCAAATATCTCAGCATTTAAAACCATTGTACATCAAGGCTCATATTGATGGACTCCCTATTAATAGTGTTCTGAGCGATAGAGGGTTAGCCATTAATGTGATGCCCTAAACTATGCTGAGAATCCTACAGAAAAGTAAGGATGACATGATTCTTACTGAGTTAAATGTTCATTAGGTGTTCCTTCAAGGACCAAGGGCATACTCCCAGTTGAGCTCAGGGTTGGATCCAAAACCTCATTGATAGCTTTCTTTGTGGTTGAATCCTCCGCAGCATATAATGCACTACTCGGGCATGATTGGACATCCTAATTTTTGCCTACCATCCACTCTCCATCAGCTCTTAGTTTTTTGGAACAGGGAGGACGCCAAAGTAGTGTTGGGTGATAACAAACCCTTTGTGGCAAAAGTCCACGACACTGATGCATTGTTATATGAAGAACACATTAGTCTGGTTAAAATGTTTGGACTAAGCATACATGGAAGACCGAGTGCCTACACATTTGATAAACACCAAATGTCAAATGTGAAGAAGTTATATGAAGAAATAGGTCGGATATCTGGAATGACACCGACTGTGGCTGATGAAGAAAGTTTCCTTAATGGAGCCACAATTTTTGAAAATTAATAAGGAACTAGAAGTCAAAGCCAGTCTGGCCAGAATGTATGTGTTAGCCCCAAGGGTTATACCTTAAGTAATTTTGATGATTAACAAACTATGAAGTTGAGTACTTATATTTATCTTAAGTTTTGTGTCCAAATAGAGCTTTATAAACTTGATGCATATTTAAAGGGAAGCTTATTGGAAGATCATTTCATTTGTATTGATAGGGCTCTATATGAAGTTAGTTATATTATTTCTTAAAGAACAAGGGCTTAAAACTCTGGTAAAAGAAGCAAAACAAGAAAACTACTTTTCACAAGAAAAATAGTCGACTTGACATATTCCCCAGTCAATTGGACCCTTCAAGGTTCAGTCTACCGTTAGATGAAAACCAATCGGCTGGTTTCTATAGGAAAATAGAGGTTCTTCCTCACCACTTTCAGTTGATCGGACCCCTCATCCAGTCGACTGTCTTAATGGCGCATTTCATTAAATTTGAAATGCAGTCGACTGGACCGCAAGCCCAATCGACTGGATTACTATGCAAAAATAGTAACGGCTCTTTTTCTAGGGTTTTGCTTTAGCATTAAATGCCCCCAACTACCTCAAACATTTTGATTTTCAAGTGAGAGTATTTTTACTCAATTAAATTTGGTTGTTGGACACTTAATACATTAATTGAATACTCATCATTTGTAATAAAAGATTTAAGCCCCAGTTGTGTGAGATTCATTCTACTTGCTCTAGTTATTCATTGTAATTCCTTTAAAGCATTAAAAGAGAGCTGTTTATTGTTTCCATCTACTTTAAGAGAGAGTGTTATTTTAGTTGTAATCAGACAATCTTTTATCGTTGAAGTTGTAAAGAGGGTCGGTATAACCCTTGCTCCAAGTGAAGGGTTTCTTCATAGGAGGTGTAAAGGAGTTCAAGAAGAACTTGTAAGGAGAGGGTTGATCTTCACCCAAAGAGTATTGTTTAGTGGAATCCTCAAGAGGTGTTCTTGAGTGGTGGACGTAGGCCGCGGATTGCGGAATGCTAAATCACTTGAAAAACTTGGTTTGTAAGTGTTTCTTTCCCTTCTCTCTTTACGTGCTATTTTAATTTGATATTATGCTTGCTTAGTTTTTAATTTGCCATTAATTATTAGTAATCTTATTCACCCTCCTCTAAGGATTACTTTTGGGCCAATAGTATGCTTATCTAGCCGATAGGAGAGCACAGTTCAACCCTGAAGTAACATCGGCAAATCTGGCCGATTGCGTTTATGAGGAAGAATTTGCTCATGAGGATGCTATCCAATTGGATGAACTACAATCGGCTTCTGCCAAGTTAGATGACTTAAAAGCTGATGTGCAAGACCCACTCTTAGAAGTAAATGTAGGAGATGAAATGGAACACAAGCCCACGTTTGTTAGCTAAACACTGGAGCCCGACTTCCAATCAAATCTAATTGGACTTCTTAGGCAATATAGAGACTGTTTTGCTTAGGATTACGATGAGATGCTTGGATTATCTAGGGAATTAGTGGAATACCAATTACCAATTCGGGATGGGTACAGACCATTCAAGCAGCTACCGAGGAGGATGTCTCTAGAAGTCACTTTAAAGGTTAAAGAGAAAATTAAGAGACTTATGAAGGCAGGCTTTATTCGGACTGTAAGCTATGTGGAATGGTTATCAAACGTTGTTCTAGTTGTAAAATATAATGGCAAGTTAAGAGTTTGCATCGACTTCGAAAATCTAAACTTGGCTACTCCAAAAGATGAATACCCTATGCCAATGGCCGATCAATTAATGATGCAATGGGCAGCCATCAAATCTTGTCCATCATGGATGGGCACTCAGGGTTTAATCAAATCTATATAAACGACTTTCCGATGCCCAGGAGCAATCGGTACGTTCGAGTGGGTGGTCATGCCATTTGGGTTAAAGAATGCAGGGGCTATTTATCAGAGGGCCATGAACTCTATCTTCTATGACATGATTGGCCATTTCATAGAATTCTATATTGACGATGTTGTTATTAAATCCCCAGCCAAGTTCAAACAATTGGTTGATCCTGAGAAAGCATTCTAGAGAGTGAGGGCCCATAAGCTGAAGATGAACCCCCTTACGTGTACATTCGGGGCGTCTGCTGGGAATTTCGTTGGATTCTTGGTCCATCATAGAGGGATCGAGATTAATAAGAATAAAGCCAAAGTGATCCAAGCTGCTCAATCCCCGACAACAAAGAAAGAAATATAGAGGCTACTCGGTCAGATAAACTTCCTCAGGAGGTTCATCTCTAACTGTGCTGGAAAGACCCATGTCTTCTCTTCACTGTTGAAGATTAAGGCCAGTGAGCCATTCTGATGGGAGAAGCAACATCAACAGGCTTTTGAAGACATCAAGCAATATTTGTCAACTCCTCCAGTACTTATGATGCCAAGGAAAGGTCAGAATTTAAAGCTTTACATATCAGCGGCAAAGAAGTCAATAGGGAGCATGTTAATACAAGATAATCAGCTAGGAAAAGAACAAACTATGTATTATTTAAGTAGAGCTTTAACACCAATCAAGCAAAGATACTCTCCAATCCCAAAACTTTGTTTAGCCTTATATTTTTCCTCTCAGAAATTAAGGATATACATTCAGTCAAGAAAACTCTAGAATGCACGAGTATTATTTAAGTAGAGCTTTAACACCAATCAAGCAAAGATACTCTCCAATCCCAAAACTTTGTTTAGCCTTATATTTTTCCTCTCAGAAATTAAGGATATACATGTTGCTTGTGTTGACTTATACTATTTGTCAAACATATGTTATTAAATACATGTTGTCTAGACCTATCATGAGTGGTCAAATCGGTATCACTGGCTCTTATGGAATTTTTATTCCAATTTAGACCGCAGAAATTGGTCAAAGGCCAGGCAATTGCCAATTTCTGTGCAGATCACCCAAGTGTACCGATTGAGCCTTAGTAAATGAATCGGTCACTTCTTTGTCGGTCCCCTGTATAGCCTTAATGCCTTGGACATTAATATTTGATGTATCCAAGAATGCATAAGGGGCTGGTGTTGGAATTGTAATCAAATCCCCTCGGAATCGAAGAACTAAAATGTCTTTCAAACTTTATTTTGAATGTTCAAATAATCAAGCTGAATATAAAGCCCTCATAATCGGTTTGGAAATTTTATTAAAAATGAAAGCATCCTCAATTCACATTAAAGGAGATTCTAATTTAGTAATTGGTCAGATAGGGGATTTCAAAACCAGAAGTTGGGAATTATGTCCTTTCCATTCAATCGTAATTCAGCTCATGGCCGAATTCGATGACGTACACATCAGCCACATGCTAAGGGAATGTAATTTCAGGGCTGACCATATGGACAAGGTAGGGTAAGGAGCCAAGCCAACTTTTGACTTGGAAGGAAAGTTGATCACTGCTCAACTCAGGGCCATGTCATCAGTACGACAAAGGGGGATGTTCTCTAAAACTTACTCTATTCTAGAAGAAGACGAAGATTGGAGGACCCAGATTGTAAACTTCCTAACCCATCCATCAATGGGAGCTAACAGAAGAACAAGGACATTTTCTGTCCGATTTGTGTTGATTGATAGAGAATTGTTCAAAAAAGTAATCAGGGACAATGTTATCCTAAAATTCTTAGGTAAGAGAGAGGCAATGCAAGTTATGGCCAAGGTTCACGAAGGTATTTATGGAGCTCACCAAGTAGGGATCAAAATGAAATGGCTAATTAGGAGGTATTGTTAATACTGGTAAACTATGCTCAATGATTGCATTGACTATGCTAAAGGATGTTAGGATTGTCAGAAGCATGAACTAATTCAAAGGATCCCGGCCAAAGAACATCATCAACCAATCATTAAGCCTTGGCTATTCAGGGGATGGGCCATGGATCTGATAGGTAAGGTATATCTGCCTTCCTCTAGTCAGCACTTCTTTATTATTATAGTGACCGATTACTTTACCAAGTGGGTTGAGGTAATACTAGTAAGATAGGTCTCATAGGCGACAATAATAAAGTTCATTGATGAACATATAATACACCGATTTGGTCTTCCTGAATCCATCACGGCTAACCAAGGGATAGTGTCCACAGGGGGTTAAAACATCGGCTTTTGTTGAAAGCAGGGGAATTAAAATTTAAAATTCTACCCCTTATTATGCACAGCAGTACAAGCAAACGGTCAAGATGAGGCCACAAACAAGACTTTTATTAATATTATTGAAAAAATAGTGAAAAAAAACCCTAGGAGTTGGGATGCTTTCTTGTTTGAGGCTCTTTGGGCATATCGGACATCTAAGAGGTCCAGCACAAGGGTTACTCCATTCATGCTAACTTATGGTCACGATCCGGTGTTACCTACTGACACGAGAATTTTTTTGTGTGCGCTTATGTGCTATACCCAAGTGTAGGTAATCGTGCAAGTAGTAATCTGGTTAAGTCCAGGTCGATCCCACAGGGAAGGTGTTAAATTAAAAACTTAGATTAATCTCAAAAAGGGAAATAAAAAATCAATGTTTTTAAGAAATGTAGAACACGAAGTCCCACGGTTTATTAACTACTAAAGACAAGACAATTAAACTAAATTAATCTAACGACTAACTAACAATTTAAAGCGATAATTTAAAATGTTTTTCTTAATAAAAAAGGAATGTTGGGATCACACGAATCCACCGCGACCTAGCCATCTACCATGCAGTTACGTTGAAGCTCAATGGAGTACACTCTCTACAGTATTCCGTATTTCTCTTAGGATAAAGAATCTATAGTCCTTTCATGACCGAGACTATGTCATCACAATTAAATTTGAAATACATGAAAGCAGTTTAAAACAATAGTTTAGACTCGCACCTATAATGGTGTTAGCATTGAGGGTGGTTTGCAAAATATATTGAAGAAAAATGCCTCAAGGCTTAAAGTTCACAGACTATTTTGACAAACTGAGCGTTTGGGGACAATTTGATAACAAATCAGTAAAGCAAAAAGTCTAGGAATACTGCATAGAATGTCCTCAAGAATCAGAGAGTTCGATCGATCGGACTTCTTCATCCCTCGATCGATCGAACTGACTTCGATCGATTGACTGTATCTCTATTCCGATCGATCGAGCTTTCTCAATCGATCGAACACAAGAATTATTCTGCTGCATGGCAGAGGCTTGAGATCACGGTTTCATCGTGATCTCCCAACCTGGAGACTACTCAGACATAGTCTGGAGTGTCATAGATGCGTTTTTAATGTAAAAGTTCATTAAAGTCTTGTTTGTTTGTGTTTTAGTCATGAAAACTAAGAAAACTAATGGTGTTAACTTGTCTAGCATGCAAAACTATGTATTTAACAGATTATACTACTATAAATTACATGCAGAATATATGTAAACAATAAAGAAGTAACCTGGAATGATAAACTTTGATTAAACCAAGAGAATCCAAGCTACACTACCAAGAATCAATGGAAAAACTACAAGAACAAAAAGAAAACTCTTCTCTCTCTCTATAAAAACTGATAAAAGTCAAGTGGGCGTCCTTATGGACGTATACAATACGAATATTTATACTAAAAACCTAATGCTAGGGTTAAAATCCCGTTTCTGCTGCGTGAGCGTAAAATCTGATAAAAGTTATGTTCGATCGATCGAACATTCTCGATCGATCTAACTCTGGGATATTCGAGCGCTTGAGCTTCTATCGATCGATCGATCGAACCTTGGATCGATCGAATGGTCTTTAATCGATCGAGGTTCACTTTTCATCCTGTACTTTTCTTCATTAAAATTCAGCACTTCCTTTTATCTTTCTCATCCAATTCTTCACACAACAACAGTAATTTGCACAAACTACAGCTAAAACAAACAACTTATCATAGTTTAATCAAATTGTGTACAAACTAGCATTGTAATTCAAATTGCAGATAAATGAAGGAATTGTGAAATAATTTAGTACATTTTCTTCTTTTAGTGCGGTTGTATTTTACAAATACCCCTGCTTGTCACCTACAAAGGTGACAGTCCGATCTGCCAGAAGAGTCTTTCAGAATAACTTAGAGCCTGCTGGATATAATGAGGCTATGATTGTAGAGTTGGAAGAGTTAGATGAAGTCCGATTAAATGCTTTGGATTGCTTAATAGTCCAAAAGAATCGGGCTACCAGGGCATACAACAAAAGGGTTAAGGCTAAATCATTCTATATTGGTTGTTTAGTTTGGAAGGTTGTTTTGTTCATCGGGGACTAAAATACCCGATGAGACAAATGGTCTGTGAATTGGGAAGGTCCTTTTCTTGTTGAAAAATTCATTCAGGGTGGTGCTTATCACTTGATGGATATTGATGGTGAAAGTTATGTTAGATCGATTAACGGTCAATATCTTAAATAGTACCATTCAACATTATAGGAAATTACTCGACTCACGATCTCGAATTGGCTGCGATAATTCATGCCTTGAAGATTTGGAGACATTACCTATATGGGGAAAAATGTGAAATCTTCACAGACTACAAGAGTTTGAAATACCTATTCACACAACAAGACCTGAACATGAGACAGAGAAAGAGGTTAGAATTAATGAAGGATTATGATCTTTTAATAGAGTATCATCCGAGGAAGGATAACACAGTAGCCAATGCGTTAAGCTGAAAGACGCTAAGGAACTTAGCCGACGAGCTAACTAGTCAAAAGGAATTGGTCGAGGAAATGGAACGTTTAGAGTTGGATGTAATTCCAGAGACAAATGGTGGCCTAATGATGGCAATTATAGCACACCCTAATATTATTGATGAGATTAAGAAGGAACAGTTTAACGATGTTTGCCTGTGCAAAATGAGAGATGAGATACCTTTGGAAAAGTGACCTGATTTTGTATTGGAACAAGGAACATTGAAACTTGAAAATCGATTATGTGTACCGAATGTGAAAGGCTTGAAAGAGAGAATTTTGGAAGAAGTGCATAGTACTAGATCTTCAGTGCATTCGGGAAGTAACAAGATAAACCAGAATTTGTGAGAACTTTTGGTGGAAAGGTATCAAGCATGAAATTGCTAAGTATGTTTCTGAGTGTTCAGCATGTCAGCAAGTGAAAGCAGAGAGACAAGTACCTGCAGGGTTTCTACAATTGTTACTAATGTCAGAGTGAAAGTGGGATGAGATCATGATGAATTTTGCTTTTGGATTTTCACGATCATCTAACAAGAATGACAAGATTTGGGTAATAGTTGACCGATTAACAAAGTCAGCGTATTTTCTACCAATCAAGACGACTAAACCTTCGAAGTTAGCTAAGTTGTATGTGAAGGAGATTGTAAGACTACACGGGGTTCCGGTAGTGATTATATCAGATCGTGATAGTAGTTTTATATCGAGGTTCTGAAGAAGTTTGCAAAAGGCTATGGGTACCAAGTTGAGTTTTAGTACCGCATTTCATCCTCAGACCGATGGATAGTCAGAGTATATGATTTACACATTAGAAGATATGTTAAGACTTTGTGTCCTAGATTTCGGGAGTGATTGGGAGAAACACTTGTCATTAATTGAATTTGCTTACAACAATGGTTTTCAGTCAAGTATCGGAATGGCAACGTACGAAGCTTTGTATGGCCATAAATGTCGATCACCGGTTTGTTGGACCGAGATTGAAGAAAGAAAGTTTTTAGGACCTGAGCTAATACAGGTGACTACTGAGAAGGTGAAGTTAATTCAAGAGCTACTTAAGGTAGCTAAGAGCCGTTATAAGAGCTATGCGGACTCTAAGCGACGAGTTATGGTATTTGAAGTGGGAGAGTTTGTCTACTTATAAGTATCGCCTTCAAAGGGCATTGTATGATTCGAAAAGAGGGGAAAGCTTAATTTGAGATTCGTAGGACCAGTTGAAATCCTAGAGAGAGTAGGACCGGTGGCTTATCAATTAGCTCTTTCATCAGAATTGGAGCATATACATAATCTATTTCATGTATCTATGTTGGGACGTTGTATGACAAATACGAGTAAGATCATTATACCTGAGCCGTTACAAATTCAGGAATACTTGACTTATGTGGAACAATCGATAGAGATTTTAGATCGAAAAGAGCAAGTTTTGAGAACTAAGATAATTCCAATGCTAAAAGTATTATGGCACAGCCATACGGTGCAAGAAGCTACATGGGAAAATGAGGAAGACATGAGGAATGAATATCCGTACCTTTTTAACCAATGAGGTATAAGTTTAGGGACAAACTTCCTTTTTGGAGGGGAGAGTTGTCACACCCGTTCCAAAATTTCATGGCTTTTAAATGCATAACTTGAGCATTTGTGAGTTTATCAATGTCAGTTGATAATGGTGATATGGTTGACTGTGAGTCAACGGTAAGGTGTCAGTGAGGACACGGGAACATGGTAGTTCATTTTGTTTTGGCACGTTTAAATGATATTGATGGGATTTAAATTTTATTTGACTTTTTGGTATTGTTGATATATAGTAAATTTACCTGTGTAGAGTAAATTCTCATAATTTTGATATTATTGTATAGCATTTTGAGAATTATGGTGAGAACGTGAGTGACACGTAATATAAAAGGTAGGTTGTGTAGAGATTTCACAGAATTTAGCTTTCGGAAACGATTTTGGACCCAAACGAGACTTAGTCGAAAACTTTTGTCATTTAAAATTTTCACTCCTAAAGATATAAAACGGACGTACGCGAAGTTTCAAAAGTTAACTAGAAGTTTTGAGAACTCGTGTGGTAGTAAGAGCGATTTTTGAGAAGTTCACCTATAAATAGTTAAGGGTGAGTTTGCATTATTGGCAAAACTCATATAATATCTTGAGAGAGGAGAGAGAAATGGAGATTTGTTGCCACGGGCTTTGCGACGACGATCGGCGACCTTTCGTCCGTCAGATTTTCTCCAAATTTGAGATTTGAACTCGTGGAGGTAAGACCTATGTTTTGATAGTCATTAGGCCATGTTTGGCTCACTTTTGTAAATAATCTAATTTCCAGACTTTTTGGAAAAACCCTGCAAAACTTGTAGGAATCGCCTGAGATTCGAGATCTGACGTTTAATTGGCCCTTTAGTCGATCCTTCAAAGTTTAAAGAGAATCGCAAGAGTTTTGAAGTCCTAACCTATGAAATATAGGAATATACATGTTTTAGATTTTGACGACGAAATTGAAATCCGAGCAAAATCCATGTGTTAATCTTAGGCCCATTAATTATGCACGCGATATAATGTGAAAAGCATGTCCACTTTTACGCAAGCATGTTAAGTTGTCAATATGGGTCAAAGGGGAGATTTATGCAATTTCATGCCAGAATAAGCTTCTCGATGTTTGAGAATTTAGTAGCGATGGCTACTGTGCGTGGCTGATAGACTTGGACTTGCCATGGAACTTGGGGATGCAATGGTTGATAGACTTGGATTTGCCATTGGCATCGTTGTTTAAGACTTGGACCTGCCGGTACCGGATGAATGCGTATCTTTCTCCCTAGAGACTATTTGTTATGAATTGTGAGATTAAGGCATAATTTGTCATATATTGCATATGTTAGAACTTGTGCACTCAGCATATAGCTGAGCAATGGAGATTTACTCCATTACAGGTAAGAAGAAAGACAAGAAGAAGTGTGAGGAGTGAGGCCGATGAGACGATAGGGTCACTTGTTTATAACTTTTGTTCTTTTCTCCCAAACTTGTGTAAGGTTTTGGAATTTGTAAAATATGTTGTAGTAGAACCTAGGGAGTTAGTGTAAAATATGTTTTAATAGAACCTTGAGAGTTAGTTGGTGGTATCGTATCTTTGTATTCGAACACCTGTAGTTATGTTTTAAAATGTTGCAATTCAGTTTTGGTTGTGGTTGTTTTTGGTTTGGAGAAGCATGGGTTGTGATAGCACAAAATAGGGCTGCCTAGCAGAGGATCAATTAATTGGACCCTAGATCAGTCGACTAGATCATGTGTTATTTTAAACATTGAAAGTGAGTAGTGGCAACATCAGTCGATTGGATAGCTTTTCAGTCGACTGCACCACTGTACCTTTTTAGCCACTGCTTTGTTATGTTTGGGAATCAGTCGACTGGGTTGATAAAATAGTTGACTGGATGGGATCCCAGAACATAACTTTCTGCTTGAATAGAGTGCCAGTCGACCGGACAACTTCAGTCAACTGATTATTTAAGGCACCAGTCGACCGAGTCACCAATACAATCAATTAGATGGGCTGTTATTGTTTGAAAACCTTTCTGCTTTAGGTACCCAGTCGACTGGGCCCTCGATCAGTCGACTGGACCTCTGTTTTCAAAACTGAATTGTTCCTCGAATGGGCAAAACTTTTTATAACCATGATTTTATAAGGATTTGACTTATGTTTCCGTTGTTAGTCACACTTTAATGAGCTGGTTAAGTCTTGATGGCATGCCACATGTCCTATTTCCGCACGTTAGCGGGATGGGTCATGAAATTTATTGGTATCAAAGCTATAGGAAACAAAACTTTGGGAACGTTCGACGACGAATAGAGTGTTGAATGAATTGACATGTGTTATAGAGTGCATCCATACATGGTAGAGATGTTTGATGCATATGTATGTTGTTGTACATATATGTTATAAATATTATTGTGCATGCATACTATTTATGCATCGAGATATACAGGATTATAAGCATGACTGACGGTGACTTATCGCCGCATACCCGATGTATGAATGAAATGACCAAAATGATTGGAAACATGGGAGATATGATATGGAATATAGCAGAGCGATTGCCTCTCACACCTCCATTTGAGCCAGCACCGATAGTCGTGGTACCAGTGCCTGAGAATCGGGGAATGAGATTAATATCTGAATAATTTGCTAGGAAAAAACCGAAAGAGTTCCATGGGACATCAGACACGACGCTAGCAGAACACTGGATTATGGATATGGAAAGAATATCTTGATCTATCCCGATGACCGATAGGGAAAAGATTGAGAACGCTAGTGATATACTTAGAGGTGAGGCCCAGAATTGGTAGGTGAACGTCCTAGATCAGGGAGCACTGATAACTTGGGAGGATTTCAAAGTAGAGTTTAATCGATGATTCTTTCCAAGGGCTGCTCTTAATGCGAAGAAGAGAGAGTTCGATAATCTTTGACAAGGGAAGATGATTGTGATAGAATACACCTCAAAGTATAATGCTTTGCTGAGATTTGGAAAGGGGTCTGTGTTGGCCGAGGATGATAGAGCAAGGACATTTGAAGGAGGTTTAAGGAAAAATATTTATTTGAGGGTGGAGACCTACGAGCACTCGACTGTGGCAGCAGTGCAACAAACGGGGCTTGTGACCGAGAGTGGGATGAAGGTGGTGATAGGAACCAAGGAGGATCTTTCAAGAGGCCGTTTCAAAAAGGCTCTGGTTCTAGTTTCAGTGATTTCAGGAGGACGCCAGGTAATATACCGTTGTGTTCACTTTGCAATATACCACATATCGATCGATGTTTTATGACGAACTTCTAGAACAAATCTCAAGGAATGAATAATGCTAGCTTGGCACCAGATACGAGGGGCAAATGTTATGACTGTGGGATGGTTGGACAACAATCTAGAAATTGCCCGAGGAAGCATTCTTAGCAAGGAACTAGTTCAATGGTTTCTAGTGGGTTGAAGCCTAGATAATCTAACGATGGGGGACAAAGGACAGAGCAACATCAAGGGAGAGCATACCAGATGAACCTAGGAGATATGGCTGCTTCAGAGATAGTGGTCTCAGGTATGGTGCTTGTATGTTCGCACTTAGCACGCATACCTATTGACTCAGGATCTACGCATTCATTTGTATCGCATGCCTTTGTTGAACATTTGAATGTTAAATTGACACCGTTAGGATATGAATTTCCTATTTCCATACCACATAGTAAAACAATAACGACGTCTACGATATACAAGAACTATGAGATCAAACTAGATGAGAAGTTGATGAATGTAGACCTTATACCGATCGTTGTGAACCATTTCAATGTGGTATTGGGAATGGATTGGTTAGCTCTTAACCAAGCTACCATAGACTGTTACCGGAAAGAAGTTAATTTTTTATCACCGGTGTATGGGAACTTTTGTTTCTAAGGGAATGGGGTTACACTGCCACCGTACTTGATTTTAGCCATTCGAGTGGGTAAACTATTGATGAAGGGATGTCAGGGATTCCTATGTTCAATAATTGATACTTCGGCAACTGAATTGAAAGTAGAGGATATTCCAGGAGTACGAGAGTATCCAGATGTATTTCTAGAAGACTTACCAGATGTTCTGATTGAGAGGGAGATTGAGTTCACTATTGAGGTTATGCCAGACTCAAGGCCAGTATCAAAATCACCATATAGAATGGCACCCGTGGAACTGAAAGAGCTGAAAGTTTAACTACAGGAACTACTTGACAAAGGCTTCATTCGACCTAGCATATCGCCGTGGGGAGCTTCAGTGTTATTTGTGAAGAAAAAAGACGATTCAATGCGTATGTGTGTAGATTATCGAGAACTAAATAAGTTGACAATTAAGAACAAACAGTTAAATGCGTATGTGGGTAGATTATTGAGAACTAAATAAGTTGACAATTAAGAACAAGTATCGCCGAGAATTGATGACCTATTTGATCAACTTCATGGAGCACAAGTGTTTTCCAAGATAGATTTGAGAACGGGCTATCATCAGTTGAAAGTAATGGTTGTAGATGTTGAGAAAACAGCTTTCAGAACATGCTACGGACATTATGAGTTCCTAGTCATGCCATTTGGAGTTACGAATGTACCAACTGCATTCATGGATCTTATGAACTGAGTCTTTAAAGACTACTTGGATGATTTTGTAATAGTGTTCATTGACGATATTCTTGTTTATTCACTGAGTGAGATAGAACACGAGAACCACTTGAGGTTGATACTTCAGAGATCGCGAGAGAAGCAACTGTTCGGGAAGTTTAAGAAATGCGAATTCTGCCTACCTAGCATTACTTTTCTTGGTCATGTGATTGATAAGAACGGGGTTTCAGTTGATCCTCACAAAGTAGAAGCTGTGTCTAGTTGGCAAAGACCAACATCCGTATATGAAATTCGAAGTTTCTTGGGATTAGCGGGATACTACTGCCGTTTAATTGAGCACTTCTCGAAGATTTCATTACCTATGACAAGGTTGATGAGGAAAGGGGTTACCTTTGAATGGAGTCAAGAATGTGAAGACAGTTTTCAGGAGTTGAAGTCGAGGTTAACAAGGGCACCTATCATGACAATACCATCTGGAGCCGAGGGGTTTTAGATCTATAGTGTTGCTTCACATCAAGGATTGGGATGTGTGCTTATGCAAGGTAGTAATGTGATTGCCTATGCGTCTAGAAAGTTAAAGACACATGAGGTTAATTACCCAACTCACGATCTCAAATTGGCTGCGGTAATTCATGCCTTGAAGATTTGGAGACATTACCTATATGGGGAGAAATGTGATATCTTCACAGACCACAAGAGTTTGAAATACCTGTTCACACAACGAGATTTGAACATGAGACAGAGAAGGTGGTTAAAATTAATGAAGGATTACGATCTTTCAATAGAGTATCATCTAGGGAAGGCTAACGTAGTAGCCGATGCGTTAAGCTGGAAGACGCCAAGGAACCTAGATGACGAGCTAACTAGTCAAAAGGAATTGATCGAGGAAATGGAACGTTTTGAGTTGGATGTAATTCTAGAGATAAATGGTGGCCTAATGATGGCGATTATAGCATACCCTGACATTATTGATGAGATTAAGAGGGAACAGTTTAACTAAGTTTGCCTGTGCAAAATGAGAGACGAGATACCTTTAGGAAAGCGACCTGATTTTGTATTGGAACAAGGAACATTGAAACTTGAAAATTGATTATGTGTACCGAATGTGAAAGGCTTAAAAGAGAGAATTTTGGAAGAAGCGCATAGTACTAGATATTCAGTGCATCCGGGAAGTAACAAGATGTACCAGAATTTGCAAGAGAACTTTTGGGGGAAAGATATCAAGCATGAAATTGCTAAGTATGTTTCTGAGTGTTCAACATGTCAGCAAGTGAAAGTAGAGAGACAAGTACCTACAGGGTTTCTATAATCGTTACTAGTGTCAGAGTGGAAATGGGATGTGATCACGATGGATTTTGTTTCTGGATTTTCACGATCATCTAACAAGAATGACAAGATTTGGGTGATAGTTGACCGATTAACAAAGTCAGCACATTTTCTACCAATCAAGACGACTAAACCTTCAAAGTTAGCTGAGTTGTATGTGAAGGAGATTGTAAGACTACAATGGGTTCCGATAGTGATTGTATTAGATCATGATAGTAGTTTACATTGAGATTCTGGAGAAGTTTGCAAAAGGCTATGGGTACCAAGTTGAGTTTCAGTACCACATTACATCCTCAGACTGATAGACAGTCAGAGCGTATGATTCAGACATTAGAAGATATGTTAAGACTTTGTGTCCTAGATTTCGGAAGTGATTAGGAGAAACACTCGTCGTTAATTGAATTTTCTTACAACAGTGGTTTTCATTCAAGCATCAGAATGGCACCATATGTAGTTTTGTATAGCTGTAAATGTCGATCATCGGTTTGTTGGACCGAGGTTGGAGAAAGAAAGTTATTAGGACCTGAGCTAATACAAGTGACTACTGAGAAGGTGAAGTTAATTCAAGAGCTACTTAAGGTAGCTCAGAGCTGTTATAAGTGCAATGCGGACTTTAAGCAACGACTTATGGTATTTGAAGTGGGAGACTTTGTCTACTTACGAGTATCGCCTTTGAAGGGCATTGTACGATTCAAAAAGTGGGGATAACTTAATCTGAGATTTGTAGGACCATTTGAGATCCTAGAGAGAGTAGGACTAATGGCTTATCTATTAGCTCTTTCGTCAGAATTGGAGCATGTACATAATGTATTTCATGTATCTATGTTGAGACGTTGTATAACAGATACGAGTAAGATCATTGTACCTGAGCCGTTACAGATTCAGGAAGACTTGACTTATGTGGAATAGCTGATAAAGATTCTAGATCGAAAAGAGCAAGTTTTGAGAAATAAGACAATTCCAATGGTGAAAGTATTATGGCGTAGCCATACGGCGTAAGAAGCTATATGTGAAAATGAGAAAGACATGAGGAATGCGTATCTGTAACTTTTCAACCAATGAGGTATAAGTTTGGGGACAAACTTCCTTTTTGTAGGGGAGAGTTATCACACCCATTTCAAAATTTCATGGTTTTAAAATGCATAACTTGAGCATTTGTGAGTTTATCAATGTCAGTTGATAATGCTGATGAGGTTGACTGTGAGTCAACGGTAAGGTGTCAGTGAGGACACGGGAACATGGTAGTTCATTTTATTTTGGCACGTTTAAATGACATTTATGTGATTTAAATGTTATATGACTTTCTGGTATTGTTGATGAATAGTAAATTTACCAGTGTAGAGTAAATTCTGGTAATTTTGATATTGTTGTATAGCATTTTGAGAACTGTAGTGAGAACATGTGTGACACGTTATATAAAAGGTAGGTTGTGTAAAGATTTCACAGAATTTAGCTTTTGGACGCGATTTTGGACCCAAACGAGACTTAGTCGAAAACTTTTGTAATTTATAATTTTCACTCGTAAAGACATAAAATGGACGTACGCGACATTTCAAGAGTTAACTAGAAGTTTTGAGAACTCGCGGGGTGGAAAATGCGAATTTCAAGAAGTTTACCTATAAATAGTTGAGGGTGAGCTTGTATTATTGGCAAAACTCATATAATATCTTGAGAGAGGAGAGAGAAAAGGAGATTTGTTGCCACGGGCTTTGTGGCGACGATCGGCGACCTTTCGTCCGTCAAATTTTCTCCAGATTTGAGATTTGAACTCGTGGAGGTAAGACCTATGTTTTGATAGTCATTAGGCCATGTTTGGCTCACTTTTGTAAAAAATCTAATTTCTAGACTTTTGCGGAAAATCCAGTAAAACTTGTAGGAGTCGCTTGAGATTCGAGATCCGACGTTTGATTGGCCCTTTAGTCGATCCTTTAAAGTTTGAAGAGAGTCGCACGAGGTATGAAGTCCTAACCTATGAAATATAGAAATATACATGTTTTAGATTTTGACGACAAAATTGAGATCCGGGCAAAATCCATGTGTTAATCTTAGGCCCGTTAATCATGCACGCGATATAATGTGAAAAGCATGTCTACTTTTACGCAAGCACGTTAAGTTGTCAATATGGGTCAAAGGGGAGATTTATGCAATTTCATGCCGGAATAAGCTTCTTGATGTTTGAGAATTTAGTAGCGACGGCTATTGTGCACGGTTAATAGACTTGGACTTGCTATGGCAATTGGGGATGCAATGGTTGATAGACTTGGACTTGCCATTGGCATCGTGGTTTAAGACTTGGACTTACCGCTACCGGATGAATGCGTATCTTTTTCCCTAGAGACTATTTGGTAATGAATTGTGAGATTAAGGCATGTTTTGTCATATATTGCATATGTTAGAACTTGTGCACTCAGCATATAGCTGAGCAGTGGAGATTCTATTGCAGGTAAGAAGAAAGACAAGAAGAAGCGTGAGAAGTGAGGCCGATGAGACGATGGGGTCACTTGTTTATAACCTTTGTTCTTTCTCCCAAACTTGTGTAATGTTTTGGAATTTGTAAAATATGTTGTAATAGAACCTTGAGAGTTAGTTGGTGGTACCGTATCTTTGTATTCGAACACTTGTAGTTATGTTTTAAAATGTTGCAATTCAGTTTTGGTTGTTGTTGTTTTTAGTTTGGAGAAGCATGGGTTGTGATAGCACAAAATAGGGCTACCCAACAGAGGATCAGTCGACTGGACCCTAGATCAGTCGACTGGATCCTGTGTTGTTTTAAACACTGAAAGTGAATAGTGGCAACATCAGTCGACTGGATCGCTTTTCAGTCGACTGGACCACTGTACCTTTTTAGCCACTGTAGACACCCCAATTTTGACCAAATATCAAATCCAGGGATTGGTTACCTCTAGAAGACCGATGATGACAAAGACCGGTAAAATTCAAAGATTTTCCAGAGAATTCAAATTATTCAAGGATTCTTCAAGAAAAGTTTCAAAATCAAAGAAAAAATCAAAATAAATAAGAGAAAGAGAGTGAAATTAGGTACCTGGGGGAAACCCGAACGTTGAAGAACATGTGGGAAAATCAGTCTAAAAATTTTTATTCAAAAAAAGTTTTCAAAAGAAAAAAGAAGAAAAAAAGTTTTCAAAAGAAAAAAGAAGAAAAAAAGTTTTCAAAAGAAAAAAAAAAGAAGAAAAGAGAAATAAAAAGAAATAAATAAAAATATACCATGCATATAGGTGTATCTTAATAATGTATACTACATATGTAAGTATATTAGTATATACTTTGCTAATAATTAAGATTGTGGTACTGTAGGTTTTGAAAATTAAAAAGAGGGCAAAACTCTGTTAGCCCCAGCACGCGAAAAAGCCGTAGTGCCGCCCGGCATTCAGCGAGTGCCCGCCGGCAGCCATCGAGTGCCGTTAGCTGTAACAGACTACTTTTCTCACATGTTCTAGAGGAAAACTTTGCACATGGGTTTCCACCCGAATTTACCCATTTAACCTTGATGTGTTGGTCTATATAAAGAGGCTTTCATCTTCTTCATAGGGACTTTTACTCTTACTTTCAAAAATTTTCACTAGAGAGAGATATAATAGAGAGAGAATTGGAAGAAGAATTGAAGAATTTTTTAGAAGAACTTGAAGAATTTGGAGAAGAACTTGAAGATTCTTGGAAGCATTTCACAAGGAATAGAAGAAATCTTTGAGGTCTTGGAGGTAACCTCTCAATCACTTGGTACAATTAGGCAATTCAATCACAAATTCTTAGATCTAGGACTTTTACATATTTTCAAAACCTCTCTTCCTATCTCATTTCATCACACACCACTTAGAATTTGTGATTGAATATCATGGTGTTTCATTAATTTGGATTAGAGCTTTGGATTTATGAATAAAAGAGTTTTGACTTGAAATATTCAAATAACCTTTGTTTTCCTTTCTTTTGTTTATATTCTTCTCAAAGAAATTTATGAGATCTTCAATATCTCATTAGATTTCTTTGAGTTTGATCCTCTAATTCCCTATGATCTTATGATTTATATGGGGATTAAAGTGGATTATGATCATCTCTACATGTAGTTTGTTGAATTTAAGTTTTGGCCCATGGTTTGAAACCTCCTTACTAAAAATCTCATGGAATTCATGATATATTCCATAGAGGTTTATGTAGTTGGGATGTTATTTTGTCTCCAAGGACCATTAACTTGGTAGGAGAAATAATAAAATGACTCTATATTTTCCAAGGACCATTAATTTGAGAGGAGAATAAGGTTTCATGGATCTATATTCCTCAAGGATCATATGTTTGAGAGAGGAAGTAGATGTAGATTTTCATAATTTGTATTCAAAATTCATGAGATCAAGTAAGACCTTAGGATTCTCTTGCTAGATCTCCAACTATGTGATCTATGATAGGAATCCATCAAGGTTAAATCTAAGGGTTTCTCCCTACTTTATTATTTGTCCCAATAATCATGGATCAAGTTGGTTTTAAACTATAAACATCAACTTAACAAAGGTGCAGTGAATCCATAAACCAATCGTGATCAAAGATTTTTTATAGGGTCATGATTCATTGGAAATGGATGAGACCAATTTGAGGTACCTCTGTGATTTTTTGTTTTGATGAAATTCCTTGCCTAAGATGGTTTGGTCTTATGATTTCAAAACATGCAACTCTCTGTCCAAGATTTCAGAACAATAAGTCCATTTTGAAATTCATAAATCAGAACCTTAATGGAGTTTCCCGGGTCTCTAATAATTTTTTCTAAGTACCTCAATGTGTTAGGGAGATACCCTAAAAAGATCTAAGTGTTTCTCATTTTTTTACTATATTTAGAAAATCGTACAAGATCTCTGGACAGAGAGTTGTAGATTCCTGAGTGATGTCTAGTGTTTTCCATATTCCCAGAGATCTAACTATTCAAACATTGATTTTCTTTGTGGATTATAAACTAGACTCACAGAGGCATATCATATCTAAAAATCATTAAGATCCAACCGTTGGAAGTATGGTTTTTCTACTTTTTAAAATCTGGACTGCTCTCTGTAATTTAGGAAAAACAGTCACTGTTTTGTCTATTCTCATTGATTTTAACTTAAATGGTTCCCTAATATCTTGGGACCCAAATCATGTTTTGAATAATGATAATTTAGTTTAAATTCAGAGGCTAAGTGATTGCCAAATTAGTGAATAAATCCATATCTTATTCTTGTTCATATTCATCCATTCATTCATGTACATCAATGCTTATGATTAGAACTAGCTATTTGATAAAGTTGGATTTCATGCTTAATAGATCTAAGCTAGAGGATTATGATTGATTGTTTGATATCATATTATTTGAAGCATGTGAACTAATCTTTGTTTTGTAGCGCATTTGAGGTACAATTTCTCATCTCTTCTCTAGTTTATTTCATTTGTTGATTTTATTGATTTTCGACTCCATGCGCGACACCTTAGACTAGGTCTTGCCTTATGTGTTTATATGCGTTAGAGACCTTTTTAGGTTTATTTTATATGTATGCATTGCACGTTTAAATTCGCAGCTGGATCCCGGGTAAGTTTTCTAGTTCCATATTTGCACATCATCTTGCTTGCTATTTGAACTATGTGGCTTATGAATGATATTTTGTCGTTAGCAATCTTGCACCCTTTTCAACATGCTTGTATAATGTATTATTTATATATATATATATGTATTAGTTGAGGGCATGCTTAGATTAATAATTCGATTAAATAGGATGATGAGTAGAGGCCTATCACGAGATAGGATGAAAGGGGGTGTTTTAGTCCGTCGGGCTCCTTCCCCTTTCATTCCATAATCCCCGGACTCAGATTATCTTTGGTTTCGCAAAAGATCGGTTGCTTTTGAAAATGGTTTCTTAATTTTCCTAAAAAATTAAGTGGCGACTCTTCATGTATTTGGATTTGAATTTGAAAAAATGTTTTGAAAAGTTGCAAGTGGGCCCAAATGCCGGTATCCACAATCTGGCGACTCTGCTGGGGATCGAACCCAGAATCTCTGATTTTGCGGACCAGAATTTCTGATTTTGGGTTCCTTTTAATTGAATTAATTAATTTTTGTGTGCCCGTTGCATTGCACTTACATGTCTTGCCAATCGATTGCACGAAACTATGACCTTGGAGGCTCGGGGTAACCCGGTCGGTCAAGTCATCATGGGACTGTGTGATCACCCTTGATCTCGTACCATGTTTTGTTATATGAAGCATCCTATCGGGTGTGTGTCAAGGGTCCCTTATTTGACCAAAACCCGGCCTTTGCATGGTAGCTTCTATAGAACCTTTCGATCTTAGGAAATTAATTCTTGATTAGGATTATGTGCTAGAGAGTTTTGTATGCCCGAAAGGGATTTATTTGAGATGATGACGATGCTTGCTTGATGAAATATGTGTAACCTTTTCATCACCTTTTAGCAATTCCTTCTCATGTCCCACGACATTTGGGAACATGCTGAATCTTGATTATAAGATTACATCTCTTACATCTTGCTAGCTAAGCATCATTGACCTTGTATGCATCCGAATTCATGAAAAGTATGACAACTGATCATGTGATCCTCCTACCCAAAGAATTTTAAATACGTTTTTGGAAGCAAATAGATATTTGCTATCTTTATTCCAAGGCATTCAATCACTCTTTCAAAAATCTTTGGAATTCACTTTTTGATTAAAATCTCAGGTCAACCATCTTTGAAGGAACGACCCAAAATTTTTTTGAAAAGTTTCACCAAAGAAACGCTTTTAAAAGCAAAATTTTGACCCAATCACCTTTTGGTTGAGGAATATAATCCAAAATTCTTGAGAATTATATTTGAGAGATCTCCCCAAATAAAGAAATGCTTTTCAAATGAATTTCAAAGCAAAGTTTCAACCCAATCATCTTTTGTTCAGAAATGTTGCCTTCAAAGGAAAGCTCCTTAAGAATTTTGAAAGATCCCATCATCTAGGGAAATGCTTGCCAAATGAATTTCAAAAATTCAAAAATTTTCAAATTTTGAAGGGGTAAAGAGGATCACAATGAAAGGAGAAATTAGCACACTCAAAATGGATGAGGATTTTATGTGCTTATGTGTTTATGTGTTAGGATTAGAATTTTCTTTTCTTTGTCATATAGAATAGGCACACACACACACACATGCATCGCATCCGCATGACATATGAGCCATTTATAAGAATTCTACCAAGCATTTTCAAAATAAATAAAGTTGTTTGAAAATTGATTAAAAATAAAAATTGGTTGTAGGCAAGATAGCATCGAACGCCAGGACAGTTTGGGTCAGGGATTCGAGTGCAAGGTTAGTACGAAGAGAGCCAGAGATAGAAAGAAAAATGGATCATGAACAACACGCTGCAGAAATAGCACAGTTGAAAGAGAGGATGGACCAAATGATGGCCATGTTGGAAACATTGACCCGTCAGAGGCCGGTAATTGATCCACCTATAATCGACCCTCCTCTTCCACCTTTTTGGGGTGTAGAAGACGAATGGTTTGAGGATCCAGAACCACCTAGAGCTGATATACCCAGGGCAGAGAGAGAGAAAATTGAGAAAGCTGAGAAAGAGCGTATCGAGATGAAGGAGAAGGTGGAAAAGCTAGAGAAAGTTGTCCGCAAATCCAATGGGGTTGATAGCTATCTACTAGAGCTAGAGGGTTTGTTTGAGGGAGCTCAAGAAAAATTTCCAACCGGTTTCAAGATGCCTGAGATCGATAAGTTTGATGGTTCTGGCAACCCCAGAAACCACGTGAGGATGTGCATCGGGGCCTTTCAACCAAGTGGCCTGAGTCCTGCCATGATGGCCATGCTGTTTCAACAAACTCTGACTGGGGCAGCTTTATCCTGGTATTTCACATTAGAGCCAAGCAAAAGTCGCATATGGGAGGAAGTAGTGAAAGCCTTTGTCATCCAATATGATTACAACCAAGAACTCGATGTAACTGTGAGGGATCTGGAAACAACCACACAAGAGAATACAGAGTGATTTGCTTAATTCCTGGCGCGATGGAGGGGGAAAGCTGCAAAAATGACCCAGCAGCCATCAGAGAAAGAACATATACGGATTTTGATCAAGAACCTGCAGAGTGTTTACCAGGATAAACTAATGTATCAATGTATTCATACCTTTGCTGAGTTGTTTGAAATTGGGACAAGGATAGAAGACGCCATTAAAGACGGAAAGATCAAAAGAGAAGATTCCCAAGGGCATCGCCCTAGAAGATCATTCTATGGGGAGAATGTTGGAAATCAGGTGGCAACTGATGTTAATGTTCTAAGCCAGCCGGAAGAAGGGCAGAATTTTTCAAAAATAGGGGGTGCATCGAGACCAAAGTTGGAAGGACAGCTCCATCGCTTCACGGATTTAGGGGTTTCTCTAACTACCGTTCTCAAGCGATTAAAGGAAAAAGGATATCTCAAGCCTCTAGATCCAAAACCAATGCCTGATCCACTTCCACCAGGTTTCAATACAAGCCTCTATTGTGAATTTCACCAAGCTCATGGCCATACAACTGACCGATGTATGAGGTTAAGGCATGAAGTACAAGATTTGATCGATAATAACACCATTTCCCCTCCGCCTGCAGCTCGACCGCATGTGACCCGGAACCCGCTCCCTAATCATCATGCTGTACCACTACCACGGAACATTAATCTCTTAGATGTTGGGAGGGAGGTCTTTGATCCGTCTGTGTTGATCATACCAGTAGGACAAGCTACCAAAGCTTATAAATTCCCAGAAGATCAGAAGATATGCCTTATAGTAGTCGAAGAAGAGGATTGTCTGATAGGAGGAGAAGAAGAACAAGCATTTGAGGAAGATATGGACAATAGAATCATCCAAATCAATTGGTGGGATCCAAACAATCCTACTAATGACTCCATTTGGGATGAGGAGGTATACAGTGACACAGACGATCTGTGGTCCGAAGAGGGAGAAGAGGGAAATGCTGAGGAAGTGATCAATCATGCTGAGAAGAACGATTCGGAAAAAGGAAAAGGGAAGGATCCTGAAGAAAAAGAAGAAGGTCAGGCGTCGCATGAATACTTCATTAAGAAAGGAGGAGATTTCCCCTACTGCGGCTTTCCAGAGCCATGGGTGAACTACAAAGATAAATACTTGGAGCAAGGGTCTGAGATCTCTTTCTTTCATGAATTCGCTGACTATGAAGATCCGTACCTACAAGCACCCACAAAACCAATTTCTGTCCAAGAATGGATTTGTGTACTGGATGGTCTGTCTATGAGGAACCTTTTTAATGAAGAAGGCAGTAAGACCGAGGAGAGTGGTCCAAAGAAGATCATAGAAGTGAAGATTGGGAAAGAACAGATGAGAGAAATACTGAAGGAAGAGGTCAAGGGAAATGAAGCAAGGAAGGAGAAGTCGGAAAATGGAGGAGAGATAGAACCAGGAGATTCGCCAATAGGTCCTCGAGTCTAGTGATAAAATTTCCCCTACCCCGGAAGTCTGTAATGGCCAATATGAGCCAAGCTTTTAAATTTCCGCTATCAACGAAAATGTGATTGATTCTGCTTACTTGGTAGCGCTTAATAACTGTGAAAAAAAATAAATGAACCTACATGCAAAATCATTGAGGAAACCTTGGCATTTGACTTAGAAAATGAAGAAGATTCTCGAAGTGATTCTTTCCATATTTCACTCAATAAAGATAAAAGCATAAAATTGATCTCATTGCTAAAAGAATACAAGGATACTTTGCATGGTCCTATGATGATGTGCCAGAATGAATTCAGAAATTATCCCACATTACCCCCTTTATACCAAGCCTAAAAGGTGGACTCATAGTCCAAAGCCATGAACCTGGTCCTTAATGGTAGCTAGATATCTTGAATGAACTTCTTCTTCTTAAAAAAAAGAAAGACAAAGAAAGAAAAAAAAAAAGACAAACAAAGAAAGGAAAAAAGAAAAGAAAAGAAAAAGAAAAAAAAAAGAAAAAGAAAAAGAAAAAAAAAAGAAAAGGGAGCTCGCTAGGATGAAAACCCGAAAGGGCGCCTAGGCAAGAATTAGAGCAAAATAAGATGCGTGTTGATTTCAAGATCCGAATCCTAGCCAGTCAAAATCATGAAGAGAATAAGAGATAGTGAGGTAGAGAAAAGAAAAAAAAAAGAGAAAAAGCAGAGAATAAATAAATTCTTGAGTACTTCAAAGTACATGAATTATCAAAGGTTTTGTGTTGCTCTCAACAAAGAAGAGAAATTGAAATTGGAAAGAGAGATTTGAAAGTATCAATTAGTATCAAAATTTTGTGAGAGGCTTATGGCTAAGTGGGCCTATAACAATGCAAAAGTATCTTTAAGAAAAATAAAGAGTGATTTGGAGGGTTGCTATTGCTTTATGAGTATGGTAGAGTATGATTTAAACACGATGTGTTATGAGAGTTGTAAAGATTGACTGGCTAGTGATAAGGTGAAAAGAATCAACCGCCACAAAACAAAAAAAAAAGGGAAAGAAGAAAAAAAAAAAGAAAAGAGGAAAAGAAAAAATGCATAAAAGGGAGAAGTAGTTCATTTTCTCATCATCTTGTTCAAAAGCTGCCACAAGGAATCTGTTTCAGAAAATCTACCCAGAAAGGGCACTCATTGAACCCAAATGAAAACATGGCTCGAAAAGCCCACCAATTCTTGAAAGCCTTATTCTTTCAAAACCTCCAGAGTTGATGAACTACGTTTTGACCTGATTCCCATTCAGGGATACGTAGGCAGCCTGCAAGGTTCGGTCACAACTACACACACAGTCAATCATTGCACTTCTTTCAGGCCTCTACCAAACTACTATAGGACCTGATGCCCATTCGGGGATAAGTAGGCGGGTCTCATAAGGCCCTCGGTCCAAAGAAGAAACCCACCCAGTTCATGAAATTACCTTGAAAACTAGGGGCAACCTATCGTTTGCCCAAAGGCCGCATCACCTCCCTTAAACCAGGGGCAAACTTCGTTTGCCCAGCACTTCCAAGCCCCCTATCAACTAGGGGCAAACTGTTGTTTGCCAAATAAGATATCTCTGGGTTTACTGGCTTTCCAAATAAGGATCAAGTTTGGACATCCTGAAAGTTCTTGAGGTTAAAAGTTAAAGTTTTCATGCATAAATCTGAAATTGATTTAAGATGGAAAGAAACATTGAAAAGAAGAATTCCTCATTACCTTAAAGTCAATTGTAAAGGAAGATACAATGAAAGAATACTACGAGATGATGATTCTCTAAAAATAATATAATCAGAAAAGCGCAAAGAAAAGAATGCAGAATTGGTCACAAATTTGAAAAAATGTGTGTCTTTACTCAGTTTGAGTCTACCGTCTTAAAGATGCATTCCTCAGATGGATCAACAAGAGTTGGAAACTCCAAAAGAAGGGTAATAAGCATGGAGGTCAGGAGTTCAGATCCCACTCCGCCATAGAAATCGAATAAAGGTCGAGTAATATCTTCAGAGAGAGCAAAAGCAAGTGAACATCCTCAGCAGATCAGGCTCCAAGCCGTACAAGCTTATCATCGGATGAACTAGAAAGCCTTTGGATTTGTCCATAATCAAAAAGGAAATCAATAAGTATAAAAGTGGGGTTGTTGTGGAAGAAATGGCTCATACTTCTTCCTCTTCTTGCCCGAATCACCCAAACTGCTGTTCATAGAAAGCAATCTATCAAAAGGAAATTTTTTAAAAAATAAAGATCAATCCGAAATGATAAGCACATAAACTTATCTTGAGCTAGAATAGCCCCAAGGCAGATCTTTTGAGGCTGGACCAGCTCTGATCAATCCTCGGTCTTGGCATAAGTCGTCTATCGCAGTCTATGAGTTACCGATCAAATCATCGGTCTTGGCATAAGTCGTCTATCGCAGCCTATGAGTTACCAATCAAATCCTCGGTCTTGGCATAAGTCGTCTATCGCAGCCTATGAGTTACCGATCAAATCCTCGGTCTTGGCATAAGTCGTCTATCGCAGGCCTATGAGTTACCGATTAAATCCTCAGTCTTGGCATAAGTCGTCTATCGCAGCCTATGATTTACCGATCTAATCCGCGGTCTTGCCATAAGTCGTCTATCACAGTCTATGTGTCACCAATCAAAGCAAAAAAAAAATATAGGCATAATCCAGATCTTTGAAATAGAAAATGAATTTTTGAGTCTGTGAGACTCCCGAGCTTTGAAATAGAAAATGAATTTTTTAGTCTGCGAGACTCCCGAGCTTTGAAATAGAAAATGAATTTTTTTAGTCTGTGAGACTCCAAATCTTTGAAATAGAAAATGAATTTTTTTTGAGTCTGCAAGACTCCCGAGCTTTGAAATAGAAAATGAATTTTCGAGTCTGCGCGACTCCAAATCTTTGAAAATAGAAAAATGAATTTTCGAGTCCGTGCGACTCCAGTTCTTTTTTTTTTTTTAAATAGAGAACGGATTGTTAAGTCCACATGACTGTTCTGAAAAAAGAAAAAGAAAGGGGATTTACCCTAGCAATACCAAGCTTCTTTTTTACGATCATTGGGGTCATTGAATCTGGAACGATTCTGACTTTTCTGCGATCTTTGGGGTCGTTGAATCTAGAGCGATTCTGACTTTTCTGCTCTTTGGGGTCATTGAATCTGGAGTGATTCTGACCCTTTGGCTCTTTGGGGTCATTGAATCTGGAGCAATTCTGACTTTTCTGCTCTTTGGGGTCATTGAATCTGGAGTGATTCTGTCCTTTCGGCTCTTTGGAGTCATTGAATCTGGAGCGATTCTGACTTTTTCTCCTATTTGGGGTCATTGAATCTAGAGCGATTTTGGCTTTTTTGCTATTTAGGGTCATTGAATCTGGAGTGATTCTGATTTTTCTGCGATCTTTGGGGTCATTGAATCTGTAGCGATTCTGACTTTTCTGCGATCTGGGGTCATTGAATCTGGAGCGATTATGACTTTTCTGCAATCTTTGGGGTCATTGAATCTGGAGCAATTCTGACTTTTCTGCTATCTGGGGTCATTGAATCTGGAACGATTCTGACTTTTCTGCAATCTTTGGGGTCATTGAATCTGGAACGATTTTGACTTTTCTGTAATCTTTGGGGTCATTGAATCTGGAGCGATTCTGACTTTTCTGCTATCTAGGGTCATTGAATCTGGAGCGATTCTTACTTTTCTGCTATCTGGGGTCATTGAATCTGGAGCAATTCTGACTTTTCTGCTATCTGGGGTCATTGAATCTGGAGCGACTCTGACTTTTCTGCTACCTGGGGTCATTGAATCTTGAGAGATTCTGACTTTTCTGCTATCTGGGGTCATTGAATCTGGAGCGATTCTGACTTTTCTACGATCTTTGGGGTCATTGAATCTGGAGCGATTATGACTTTTTGCAATCTGGGGTCATTGAATCTGGAGCGATTCTGACTTTTCTGCAAAACATCTCATTTCTTAGAAGACACCAGAGTATAAGACACAAAAGCGCATCTTAGTCTTTCAGCATACCACCTGACTCGGCACCGGAGTATAAGACGCGAAGCGCATCTTAGCCGATCGTCATTCTCGTAAAAATGACAGTAGCGACTTTCCCAAGATAGGACGTCATCGGCATAGAAGAATTTCGAGACAAAAAGGTATGTTTTGCCACTATAAGGAGTAGCATTGTCCTAAGTCATTTAACTTGAGAACATGGATCACAAATTTGTTTGAGCACGTGCATCATGATAGGATAGGTGCATTCATCTGTGTGATTATTTGTGCTTAGGAGTTGTCCTTTGCCCGAACTACGTCCTGGTCTGATTCCCGATGGGATACGTAGGCAGCTCACCATTGAGCACGACCATCTTTTAGCCCTCTGCGCGCCTGACTTCTTTTGCAACGCACTTTTGTTTTTACCTGGATTCGACTGCTTGGTCAAAGGTTTGCCTTTCACACAGGCTTCAACATTCACTTGTGATACGCGTTGCTTTACAAGCTTTGCCGAAGAAGGGCAAACTGTAGACACCCCGATTTTGACCAAATGTCAAATCCAGGGATTGGTTACCTCTAGAAGACCGTTGATGACAAAGGCCGGTAAAATTTGAAGATTTCCCAGAGAATTCAAATTCTTCATGGATACTTCAAGAAAAGTTTCAAAATCAAAGAAAAAATCAAAATAAATAAGAGAAAGAGAGTGAAATTGGGTACCCGGGGGAAACTCGAACGTTGAAGAACATGTGGAAAAATCAGTCTAAAAATTTTTATTCAAAAAAAGTTTTCAAAAGAAAAAAGAAGAAAAAAAATTTTCAAAAGAAAAAAAAAAGAAGAAAAGAGAAATAAAAAGAAATAAATAAAAATATACCATGCATATAGGTGTATCTTAATAAAGTACACTACATATGTAAGTATATTAGTATATACTTTGCTAATAATTAAGATTTTGGTACCGTAGGTTTTGAAAATTAAAAAGAGGGCAAAATTCTGTTAGCCCCGACACGCGAAAAAGTCGGCGGCACTCTGTAGACACCCCAATTTCGACCGAACAATTAAACTTAGGGGGGATTTACCTCTAGAAATCAATGATGAATAATGTCCCGACGATTTTCTTCAAGTTCATCGCTTCGACTTCTGAAAAGCTTCAAGCTCCCAAAACTTGCTCGTAATATCCCTAGATTTGGCCAATCACTGACCATCTGTCTCGAGCTCACTAGACCATGGGTTACTTTCTAAAAAAAAATAGAATAGATTAAATAATAATAATATTATAATGATATTTTCTAAAAATAACATTGTTTCTCATATTTTTAGTTTCAAAAAGAAAAAAAAAAGAGAAAAAAGATACTATTTGGTGACTCATATGATTAATTTAGATTTAAAATGAAAAATGTGTCTATACATATATATATATACATATATAAGAAAAGGAAAATAATAAAAGAAAGTATCCCATGTGATTTGGAGAGTTAGAGATTCCTTGGCATATTCCTAATCCAAAGTAAATACCCAAAAAGCCCTTTGTTGGGCACTAATCTCCCATGTGCTTTAAAGATGCTCTAGAATGTTCCTTTATTCTAGCCAACTTAAATGCCCTTCAAGTTTCTTGGAATTACATAGAAGTGCCATGGAGAGTTAGAGATGCCATGGAATATTCCTAACCCACCCCAAATTGACCTATCTACCCTTATCTTAGCCCCTAAGGTAATGAAAGTCTATAAAAAACCCATTTCTCTCATTTTGGGGGAGACACTTGAATGATATAGAAAAAATATTGGGAGAGCTTTAGAGGAAAGAAATATAGAGAGAGAAACTCTACCAATTATTTTACCCAAATCCCACCAAAACTCTACCCAACCATCAAATCACCATTGAAGGAGCTTGAAGCTTGAGGAAGAAGAAGAGGAAAAGCTTGAGAAACTCAACATCTCGACAAGTTTTGAGAAGATCTAGAGGTAAAGCCTTCATATATATATATATAATAATAATTCAATCACAAGTTCTTAGATCTAGGAACTTTTCACATTTTCAAAACCTCTCTTCTTACCCCATTTCATCACATACCACCAAGAACTTGTGATTGAATCTCATGACATCTAATTAATTTGGATCTAATTAATGCCTTGGGTTTGAGATAAATTAGTTTTGAAGAAATTTGTGTTCCTAAATAAAACTTTGATTTCCTTTATTTCTACTTCATTCATAAGGTTCATGAGATCTTCTATATCTCATTGAAACTCTTTGAATTTGATTCCTTAGTTTCCTATGATCTTATGATCCATATGGAGATTAAAATGAATCATGATTTCAATCTACACATAGTTGGTGAGATGCTAGTATCAACTCATGACTAGGATCTCTTTACTATGAATCTTATGGAATTCATACTATATTCCATGGAGATTAGAGTAGATTTGTTGTTTTTAGTCTCCAATGACCATCAAATGGTAGGAGAAGTAGTTTAGTTTAAGTCCATCTCTATGGCTTAGACTAATCTTTTCCTTAGGTTTTGAGAAGTTCTTCATACTTCATCTAAAACCTCCATGTATGTGTGTCTTTAGCCTCCAATGACCACCAAGTGGTAGGAGTAATGATTTGAACTCAAGTTTTGGTCCATAAGTTTGAGTTCATTGTTTGAGATTTTGTGAAGTCCATTTCATACTTCATCAAAAATCCATGGGTCTAAAGATGTCCTTAGTCTTCAATGACCATTAAATGGTAGAAGAGATGGTTTAGTTTAAGTCCAACTTCATGATTTAATAGTTGGGGTTAACAAATAAAGTTGAACTAGCAAAATGAAAACAGTGAGTTCACAAACTATTTTTGATCAAAGATTTTTAGTTCGAAATCTAACCGTTGAAATCAAGTGAAACCAACGGAAAAGTGTCAATAACACATTGTTTTACCACTGTAATTTTTGTTTTGGTAAGATTTTATGCTTAGAATGGTTTGATCATGAGTTTTGTGAGACAACCATAATCTATCCAGAATTTCAGAATAGTTTCAGAACAGCAAACCAATTTTAAAATTGATAGATCAGAACTCTAACCAAGTTTTCATGACCTCTAATAATTTTTTATAAGAACCTTAATGTGTTACGAAGATTCCCTAAAAAGAATGAAGCAATTCGGATATTTTGGCTATTTTTAAAAAATCATACAATATCTCTGGACAGAGAGTTGCAGAATCCTGAGTGAGGTCTAGTATTTTCCGTATTCCCGGAGATCTAACCGTTGAAACCTCGATTTTATTTTTGGGTTAGAAACTAGACCCACAGAGGCATAATATATCCAAAAATCATTAAGATCCAATCGTTGAAAGTATTTTATTTGTATTTTTGAACGTCTGGTCTGCTCTCTGTAATTCATAAAAAAACTGCTACCATTTTTGTCTAATCTTATTTATTCCAACTCAAATAGTCCCTTAATGGCTTAGGACTCAAACCATGTTTTGAATAATGATAATTTAGATTAAACCCAGAGGCTTAGTGATCCAAATTAGTGAATAAATTCATGTCTCATTCTTGTTCTTATTCATGCATTCATTCATACATGTTAATATTCATAAGTAGGACTTATCTCTTGTCTAAGATGAATCTAATTGAACATGACTTAGGATTAATTACTCTTTGATATTATATCTTGTCTAAGGCATGCGTACTAATCTTTGTTTTGTAGCGCATTTGAGGTACAACTTCTCATCCCTTCTCTAGTTTAATTCATTTCTTTGATTTTGAATTGATTTTCAAACTCCATGTGCGACACTTTAGACTAGGTCTTGCCTTATGTGCTTATATGTGATAGAGACCTTTTCTTAGGATTTCTATTCTTGCATGCATTGCACGTTTAATATTCGCGGCTGGATCCCAGGTATGTTTTCTAGTTCTCTATTGCATATCATGTTGTTTGCTATTTGAATTACGTGGCTTATGAATGATATTTTACCGTTAGCAATTTTACACCATTTCTAACATGCTTGTGTTATGTATACCTATATATGTATTAATTGAGGGCATGCTTAGATTAATAACTTGATTAAAAAGGATGTTGAGTAGAGGCCTATCTTGAGATAGGATGAAAGGGGGTGTTTTAGTCCGCCGGGCTCCTTCCCCTTTCATTCCATAATCCCCGGACCCAGTTTATCTTTGGTTTCGCAAAAGATCGGTTTGCTTTCAAAATGGTTTCTTAATTTTCCTTTTAAAAATTAAGTGGCGACTCTTTGTACTTGAATTTGAAAAATTGTTTTAAAAACAAAAGTGGGCCCAAATGCCGGTATCCACAATCTGGCGACTCTGCTGGGGATCGAACCCAGAATCTCTGGTTTCGCAGACCAGAATTTCTGATTTTGGGTTCACTCAAGGATTAGACTTGAAAGCATCTTTTTAATCAAATTAATTAATTTTTGTGTGCCCGTTGCATTACACTTGCATGTCTCGCTAGTCGATTGCACGGAACTATGACCTTGGAGGCTCGGGGTAACCCGGTCGGTCAAGTCATCATGGGACCGTGTGATCACCCTTGATCTCGTACCATGTTTTGGTATATGAAGCATCCTATCGGGTGTGTGTCAAGGATCCCTTATTTGACCAAAACCCGGTCTTTGCATGGTAGCTTCCATAGAACCTTTCGATCTTAGGAAATTGATTCTTGATTAGGATTATGTGCTAGGGAGTTTTGTATGCCCGAAAGGGATTATTTGAGATGATGACGATGCTTGCTTGATAAAAGATGTGTAACCCTTTAATCACCTTTTAGCAATTCCTTCTCATGTCCCACGACATTTGGGAACATGCTGGATCTTGATTATATGATTACATCTCTTACACCTTGCTAAGCTAAGCATCATTGACCTTGTATGCATCCGAATTCATGAAGAGTACGACAACAATCCAATCATTTGATCCTCCTACCCAAAAAATTTTAAATATGTTTTTGAAAGCAAATAGATTTTTGGTATCTTTATTCCAAGGCATTCAATCACTCTTTCAAAATTTATGGAGTTCACTTTTGGATTAAAATTTCAAATCAACCATATTTGAAGGAAGAACCTAAAAATTCTTGGAACCCAAAATTCTTGAAAGAGTTTGAAAAGTTTTACCAACTAAAGGAATGCTTTTTTCCAAAGCAAAATTTGGACCTAATCACCTTTTTGTTAAGGAATATAATCCAAGAAATCTCTGCAATTAAAGAAATCATTTTCAGATAAATTTCAAAAGCAAAGTTTCAACCCAATCATCTTTTGTTTAGAAATGTTGTTGTCTTCAAAAGGAATTTTGAAAAGATCCCATCATCTAGGGGAAATACTTGTCAAATGGATTTCAAAAATTCTAAATTTGAAAACCTTGAAAGGGTAAAGAGGATCACAATGAGAAGAGAAATTGGCGCACTCGACATGGGTGAGGATCTTATGTGTTTATGTGTTAGAATTAGGATTTTCTGTTTGGCATATAGAGTAGGCACACACGCACACATGCATTGCATCCGCATGATGTATAAAATAAAAGTCTTCCTCGAATAAAATGAAGGTGAAAAAGGTTTTCTAAAAAAAGAAGTTTTCAAAATTTGTTGTAGGAGCAAAGATAGCAAATCAAGCGTGGTTTAGGGATCCTACGACAAGACTAGTAAGGGGAGGATACGCTGACATGGCCGAAGAGAGAAACAACGAAGAGATGACCGGGTTGAGGGTACTAGTAGAACAGCAGGCGGAACAGATGCGGAGACAGGCTGAAAACATGAACCGAATGATGGGAATGATAGAAGAACTGAACCGTCGACCACCGTATATGGTTCCACCTGTCATGGACCCACCTTTGGGAGGAGGAGAAGGAGATTGGTTTGACGATCAGGAGACACAATGGACCGATGCACTAAGGGCCAACAGAGACAGGGAGCAAGCTGAGAAAGAGAAGCAACTAACCGAGAAAATAGAGAAGCTGGAAAGTGTAATGCGCAAGGCTCAAGGGGTTGATACCTATCTGATGGAGTTAGAAGGCCTGTATGACGGGGTCCATGAGACGCTGCCCGTCGGATTCAAAATGCCAGTTTTTGATAAGTTTGATGGCACAGGCAACCCCCACAGTCACATCCGAATGTGCATAGGAGCTTTTCAGCCTAGTGGGCTGAGCACTACCATGATAGCTGTCCTATTTCAGCAAACCTTAACGGGAGCTGCTCTATCGTGGTACCTTACACTTGAGCCGAGCAAAACTAGAGTTTGGGAAGAAGTGGTGAAGTCATTTGTGGCCCAGTATGAATACAATCAAGACTTGGATGTCACTGTCCGGGACCTAGAAACAACCAGGCAAGGGAACAAAGAATCATTTGCTGAGTACCTGAGCCGATGGAGAGGGAAAGCTGCGAAAATGGTGCAAAGGCCGTCCGAGAAAGATCAAATCCGGATGTTAATGAAAAACCTACAGCCAGTCTACCAGGAAAAGATGAGGTTCCAGTCAATCAACACCTTTGCTGAGGTGTTCGATGTGGGGACAAGAATCGAAGATGCGATTCAAGAAGGGACAATCAAGAAGGAAGAACCACAAAACCGATATTGGAGGCCCAGTTATGGATCAAATGGAGGGCATTCGGGAGGTCACTCTGGCCCCACCGATGTCAATGCACTTAGCGAGCCGGAGAGAAAATTCGATATCACCAGAAACCACCCAAGAGGAGGAGAGGATAAGCTACTAAGAAAGTTTTCGGATTTGGGAGTATCATTATCAACCGCCCTCGACAGGCTGTTAGCAAAAGGGCATCTCCGTCAGTTGGAACCTCGACCCCCGCCGAGTCCGCTCCCACCGCATTTTAAAGGAGATCTCTACTGCAAATACCATCAGCAGAAGGGCCACTCGACGGATCGATGCATGAGGTTAAGGCATGAAATACAAGACCTCATCGACAACAAAGTCATATCTGAACCACCTGTCAAAGCCCCCAATGTCACCAAGAATCCTCTGCCAAACCACCATGCTGTACCGCCGCCGCGGGGTCTTTACTTCTTAGGGGTAGGAGGAATGACATTTGATCCATCCAAGCTAATCACAAAGGTCGGGGAACCGAGAATGTTTTATCAGTTACCGGAAGATCTGGGGATTTGTACACTTAGGAGTGAGCCGGAAATATGGGAAGAAGAAGTAATTGGGCAGTCAGATTGGTGGGTTTTTGAAGGCGATAATCGGGGCATGAACCAAGTAGAGGACAATCTGTGGTATCAGAGTGACGAAGAGGCAAAAATTGAGGAGGAAAGTTCAGGGGTCATTTCAGATATCGACGATGTTTGGGCAAGAGAAGAGATCAATCACCTGACTCGATCTGGTAGACACTTCAAGCCGCACGAACTAGAAGAGGATCACCCGGGGAGGGAACTGGAAAAAGGGAAAGGGAAGGTGAATGAAGAAGAAGAAGAGGACAAGGTTTTAAGGCAGATGAGGAAAACGCAAGCTAACATCACTATCTGGGGACTGCTGATCGCCTCCAAAAAACACAGGCAGGCAGTCTTGGATGCTTTGAACCAATCCGATGTCTCTATCGATACAGCGCCGGAAGACCTCGTGGGGATGATCAGTAGGATCCCGGCTCTAGCTATTACCTTCTCGTCCGACGACCTACCTCCCGGAGGGCCCGTGCATAACAAGCCTTTATATGTCACCGTCGAATGCTTGGGTAACACTGTGCCTGCCTGTCTAGTGGACAATGGATCAGCCTTAAACGTATGCCCGTTTCGAACTGTCAAGTGCATGGGTTTGGACGAATCAACTTTCATACCATCTGAGCAAAGGGTGAGAGCGTACGACAACACTCAGAGAACTGTCATGGGCATAATTCTCCTTCACCTCGCTGTTGGTCCACTTGAGAAGGAGGCCGAATTTCAGGTCATCGACATTCCTGCATCCTTCAGCCTGCTACTTGGAAGGCCATGGTTAGACAGTTTGGGCGCCATACCATCAACAATCCACCAGAAGGTTAAATGTGTTTGGAAGACCAGGGTCTGTGACATCCTCGGGGATAGCTGGGTTCGTCCGTCTGAAGCTTCATCAAGCGCACCAGTCTTAGAGGTACAGCTGCAAGAAGAGGAGACAGGTCTGGGGGGATTCGAGTTCATTAACATGCTGGAAGAGGGAAAGTCGCGAGAGTTCCTACCGCTTTATTTTGATCAATACGCCAGTCCGTTGGTCACAGGGATAATGAAAAAGATGGGTTTCTTCCCGGGCATGGGATTGGGTAAAAATCATCAAGGCCTGCCTGAATTCCCGCGCATTCTGACTCAGACTCACTCTCATGGTTTGGGTTACCAGCCAACAAAGGAGGAATCGAGGGCGAAGAAGAAGACAGCTAACGCACCAACGGACCCCTATCGGAAAACACTCAACGGGTACTTCGTAAAGGAAGGAGAAGATTTCCCCTTCTGTGGCTTCCCGGAGCCGTGGATGGATCAGAAAGGAAAATGTCTAAAGCCGGGGTTCGAGATCTTTTTCTCCCATGAGTTCTCCAAGTACAAGGACCCATTTTTGCAAATACCTGAAAGGTCTGCTACAGTCGGCGATTGGATTGGTGTACTGGACGGACCGGTCATGTAGAACCTGTTGAGCGAAGGGGGGGTAAAAGATGAAGGGAAAGGAAAGGAATACAAGGGTCTGGAGGTCAAGGCTGAAGAAGTGTATGTTGAGGATGTATTGGAAGAGGAACCAGAGGAAGAATCAGTGGAAGAGCTGGGGAAAGAAGAAGCGGAAGTGATTACCAAAACAGAGAATCTGGAAGAATGCTTCATCACCGACAAGGGAGGGGAAGGCAAGAAAGAATGGGTCTTTGAGTCTAGTGATAGGTATCCCCCACCCCCGGAGTCTGTAATGGCCCAAATGAGGCGTCTTTCTATTTCTATGTCTGTTGTAATTGCTCCAAAGAAAATGAATGAAAATGTGACTGATTCTGCCTACTCGAATGCGCTTAATGAATGTGATGAATATGATGATCATGAAATACCAATTGAATTGCAAAAATTAATTGAAAAAGAAAAGGAACCTGCATGTAAAGTCATCGAAGACACTCGAACAATTAATCTGGGAAGTAAAGACAACCCTCAAAATGTTTTTATTGGCTCAACACTTAGCAATGAAGAAAGTGAAGAGCTAATCAATCTATTAAATGAATTCAAAGATGTTTTTGCATGGTCTTATAGCGATATGCCAGGAATTGATCCAAAAATCGTCCAACACCATATCCCCCTATTTCCAAATTCTAAACCAATAAAACAAAAGTTGAGGCGAATGAGGCCTGAATGGGCACTTAAGGTAAAAGAGGAGGTTGAAAAGCAATTAGGGGCCGGATTCTTGATGGTCACCGAGTATCCAGATTGGATCGCCAATATAGTACCGGTTCCGAAAAAGGATGGTCGTGTTAGGGTATGCATGGATTTTCGAGATTTGAATAAAGCAAGCCCTAAGGACGATTTTCCATTACCTCACATTGATGTTCTGGTCGATAATACGGCAGGTCATGAGCTCCTATCTTTCATGGATGGCTTCTCAGGTTATAACCAGATCCTCATGGCACCCGAGGACAGAGAGAAAACCACTTTCATCACGCCCTGGGGGACCTATTGTTATAGAGTGATGCCATTCGGTCTTAAGAACGCAGGCACAACCTATCAGAGGGCTGCCACCACTTTACTGCACGACATGATCCACAAAGAGGTAGAGGTGTATGTGGATGACATGATTGTGAAATCCAAGGAAAGATGAGGACACCTGGGGGCTTTGAGGAAGTTCTTTGTGAGGTTGAGGGAGTTCAAAATGAGGCTAAACCCGCAAAAATGCACCTTCGGGGTCACTACTGGAAAATTATTAGGGTTTCTCATCACTCAAAGAGGAATAGAGGTGGACCCCACCAAAATAAAAGCCATAACCGAAATGAACCCGCCTAAAAATGAGAAAGAACTGAGGGGATTTCTGGGGAGGGTACAGTTCATCAGCCGCTTCATTTCCAAACTTACCTTAACCTGCGACCCACTGTTCAAACTACTCCGAAAATGAGAGAAGTTTGAATGGGATGCCCCTTGCCAACAAGCCTTCGACAAAATCAAAACCTACCTCCAAAACCCACGTGTCCTGTCACCACCTTCACCCGGGAGACCCCTGTTACTTTACCTCTCTGTGTCCGAAGATTCGATGGGGTGTATGTTGGCCCAAGAAGGAGAAGAAGGGCACGTGGAAAAAGCCATTTACTACTTGAGCAAAAGAATGGTCGGATATGAGTTAAAGTATTCACCCTTAGAAAAGGCCTGTTGGGCCTTGGTTTGGTGTACCCGTCGCCTTCGCCACTACATGCTAGCCTTCCCTGTAATCCTGATATCCCGAATGGACCCATTAAAATACCTATTCGAAAAGCCCGTCCTGACCAGTAGGATTTTCCGGTGGACCATGATGCTAGCCGAGTTTGATATTAAGTACGTCACCGCCAAATCCATGAAAGGGAGGGCCGTCTACGAATTTCTAGCCGATCTCGCCATAGAATCCGAAGATAAGGGCGAATTTAAGTTTCCTGATGAGGAGGTAATGGAGGTAAAGGAAGACTTGTGGAAGATGTACTTTGACGGAGCGGCCAACCAATTGGGATTTGGGGTTGGAATCATTCTCATAGCACCCGATGGGACCCCCACTCCGTTAGCCGTCAAACTCAGGTATGACTCTACCAATAACACTGCAGAATATGAGGCATGTATAATCGGAATGGAAGCGGCCTTGGCCCTGAGAGTTGAAAGGATCGATGTCTTCGGGGATTCTAACCTGATCATATCCCAAGTACGAGGCGATTGGAGGGTGAAGCATGAGAAATTGAGACCTTACCATGACTACCTAGAAAGCCTGAAAGTGCAATTCAAAAGGATTTCCTTCTATTACCTTCCTCGAGAAGAGAACCAACTAGCCGATTCCTTAGCAACCCTAGCCTCAATGATCCAAATCCCTTCCAAGACTACCATGATCCCACTATCCATAGAAGTAAGAAGTCAACCATCGTTCGAAATGATCACGGTCATAGAAGAAGAGGGTGAAGGGCCTTGGTTTGAGGACATCTGGAATTTTATTAAAAAGGGAGAGTACCCCAAGTGAGCCTCAGAAAAGGACAAGAAAGCAGTTCGGCGATTCTCTGCTCAGTTTGTGATCTACGCGGATAAACTATGGAAGAAGTCCTACACCGGGTATAATCTGGAGTGTTTATATGGGAATGAGGCTAAAAGAATGATGGAGGAAATACACGAGGGAGTGTGCGGGCCCCATATGAATGGGCACATGCTAGCAAAGAAGATCATCCGACAAGGGTATTATTGGACAACCTTGGACAAAGACTGTTGCGAATATGTCAAAAGGTGTCACAAGTGTCAAATTCATGCAAATCTGATGCACACTCCACCATCACAGCTTTATAGCATGACCACCCCTTGGCCATTTTCTGTATGGGGGATCGATATCATTGGTGAGATAGTTCCCAAGGCTTCCAATGGGCACCGATACATAATCGTGGCAATCGATTATTTTACAAAATGGGTAGAGGCAGCCTCGTATGCAACTTTGAAAGCCAAGGATGTGGTAAGTTTCATCGAAAAGAACATAATCTGTAGCTATGGGGTCCTGAATGAATTCATCTCTGATCATGGTAGTCATTTCCAAGGAGAAGTCATCCCGCTGTTAGAAAAATACAAGATCACCCGTCATCAGTCGTCTCCATATAGGCCTCAGACAAATGGAGCAGTGGAAGCAGCAAATAAAAATGTCAAGGCGATCCTGGGAAAGACGACGGATACATACAAGGATTGGCATGAAAAACTACCGTTTGCCTTATGGGGATACAGGACCTCTGTAAGAACATCTACGGGGGCAACACCGTACTCCTTGGTATATAGGATGGAGGCCGTTCTCCCGGTTGAAGTAAAAATACCATCTCTAAGGGTCTTGACGGAATGTGAAGTAACCGAGCTAGAATGGATAAAGGCGAGATACGAGGAGTTGATGTTACTTGATGAGAAAATGTTGGCGGCAATAAACCACACTCGGGGATACCAGAAGAGGATAGCCCGTGCTTTCAACAAAAAGGTTCGCCCAAGGAAGCTTGATGAGGGTGACCTGGTCCTCAAAGAACTTAAAGTGCCCGTTTATGACCCCAAAGAAAAATTCAAACCCAACTGGGTCGGTCCATACATCATCAAAACTCTCCTTTCCGGAGGGGCAGCCTATCTCATGGACCTAGATGGGGTTGAATTTAAGCAACCAATTAACCTCGATCGCCTCAAGAAATATTTTGCTTGAAACCTTTTTTTTAAAACCTCCAGATTAGATGAACTACGCTTGACCTGATTCCCGTTAGGGGATACGTAGGCAACCTATTCGGTTCGGTCAGCAAATAATCGCCTGATTGGCACTTTCTTTTGAAGCCTTAAGCCGAACTACTCAGGACCTGATACCCACTTGGGGATAAGTAGGCAGGCCATACCGGTCTTCGGTCCATAAAAAAAAAAAAAAAATCCCCGTGTCAAACTAGGGGCAAACTCGCGTTCGCCCAGAAACACATCGAAGCCCCAAAACCAGGGGCAAACTTCGTTTGCTACCCGAAGAACCCAGATATTTCTAAAAAAAAAAAAAACCGTCTCTGGCTATTAAAATAAGTACTGTAAAAGAACAAACGGAATTCATGGTATAGAATGACTAAAGCTTCAAGCAAGATTCAAAGTAAAGCAAAGAACCAAGTAAAGACATTAAAAGGGGGGTGTTCTTCATAAAAGATTAATTAGAAGAGTGAAAGCCCTGATTGAACATGATAGAAAGTCTTCCAAAAACATAAAAATCACATCTCAAAAGCGCAGCGTGAGTAGGCAGGGTCTGTCAGAATGTTTTGTAAATGGAAAGATTTTCCCTGTTTTCTTCTACTTTATTATGCATATATCTATCAGGCCCGTCTTATAGCCGAAACTTGAATCTCCCGAAGGTATTCAGCAGTAGGAACGATCGAAGAAAGGGCTTCCGGAAACGGGGTGGCCATCCTGCTGTGCCAAGCCTCAATGAAAACCTTCACAACGGAAGGATGCAAAATGGATCCCCTCGTAAAATCAGCCGTGACAGCCTCAGTAGCATCCTGCAAGAGCCCAAATTGGCAGACCACCCGATCAGGAATGTAGAAAGTAGTAGCATGCAAGCCCGGTAGCCAAATGCCGGGTCGCCCAGGAAGTCGTACAGCAGTAGAACGAAGAATCCACCACGGGCAGACCCAGCAGATATCGCTGTAAGATAAGCCTTGGAGCCAACCAAGCCATCGATAGAGTGGAACAAGCTGTGAATCTCCATACGATCGTAAGGAAGTGACCTGCAGAGATGGGAAGGGTGTATGAAGAGGTCCAAACGCTCCATAAGCCAAACCTGCAGAACACAAGGTGCCCCAGCAGATAATACGGCCCCGGTAGCGTGAGCATGATCTAGTCCTATCAAAATCTCGCCGAGAACCAGCATGACCGCTCTCTTCATCTCTCTCAAACCGCAGGCAATGGGTACGAGAATGTCGGAAGACGATTGAAAGAGAAAATAAGAAAGCATGGCAATCGATAGAGCGCTACGCCGTATAATTTGATACCCGCTGTCGTAAAGATCCCCAATGAGAGTATAACAGATTTATATTCTCGATTTTCGCAACGGATTTGCGTTAGCACTACATTTTGAGAGTATAACAGATTTATATTCTCGATTCTCGCAACGGATTTACGTTAGCCCTACGTCGATCCTTCGCTTGAGAATATAACGGATTTATATTCTCGATCGTCGTAACGAATTTACGTCGATCCTTCGCTTGAGAATATAACGGATTTATATTCTCGATCGTCGTAACGAATTTACGTCGATCCTTCGCTTGAGAATATAACGGATTTATATTCTCGATCGTCGTAACGAATTTACGTCGATCCTCCACTTGAGAATATAACGGATTTATATTCTCGATCGTCGTAACGAATTTACGTCAATCCTTCGCTTGAGAATATAACGAATTTATATTCTCGATCGTCGTAACGAATTTACGTCGATCCTTCGCTTAAGAATATAACGGATTTATATTCTCGATCGTCGTAACGAATTTACGTCGATCCTTCGCTTAAGAATATAACGGATTTATATTCTCGATCGTCGTAACGAATTTACGTCGATCCTTCGCTTGAGAATATAACGGATTTATATTCTCGATCGTCGTAACGAATTTACGTCGATCCTTCGCTTGAGAATATAACGGATTTATATTCTCGATCATCGTAACGAATTTACATCGATCCTTCGCTTGAGAATATAACGGATTTATAATCTCGATCATCGTAACGAATTTACGTCGATCCTTCGCTTGAGAATATAACGGATTTAAATTCTCGATTTTCACAAAAGAATTTGCATTAGCCCTCATTCTGGAATGCAACGGATTTGCATTCTTAGTCTCCGCAACGGATTTGCAGTAACCATCATTTTCTAGTCAGAGCAGCTTCCCTAACAAAATTGGCATCGGTCAGAGACTTGGTGACCTCCTTTGACTAACATATCACGTGATTTGTGTCGTATGAAAACGTGTTATAGAGTGAGCATAGCATTTGTATAGCCAGGTCAATTCAAGAAAATACTATTGCATAGCATGTGCATCACGACAGGATAGGTGCATTCATCCGTATGATTATTTGCGCTTGTGTGTTGTCCTTTGCCCGAAATACGTCCTGGTCTGATTCCCGATGGGATACGTAGGCAGCTCACCATTGAGCACGACCAGCACCGACCGTCTCCGCGAATGTTTTTGCAACGCATTTTATTTTTACCTAAGTTCAATAGCTCGGTCAAAGGCTTGTCTTCACACAGGCTTCGACATTCACTTGTGATACGCGTTGCTTCACAAGCTCTGCCGAAGAGGGGCAAACTGTAGACACCCCAATTTCGACCGAACTATTAAACTTAGGGGGGATTTACCTCTAGAAATCAATAATGAATAATGTCCCGACGATTTTCTTCAAGTTCATCGCTTCGACTTCTGAAAAGCTTCAAGCTCTCAAAACTTGCTCGTAATATCCCTAGATTTGGCCAATCACTGACCATCTGTCTCGAGCTCACTAGACCATGGGTTACTTTCTAAAAAAAAATAGAATAGATTAAATAATAATAATATTATAATGATATTTTCTAAAAATAACATTGTTTCTCATATTTTTAGTTTCAAAAAGAAAAAAAAGAGAAAAAAGATACTATTTGGTGACTCGTATGATTAATTTAGATTTAAAATGAAAAATGTGTCTATACATATATATATATACATATATAAGAAAAGGAAAATAATAAAAGAAAGTATCCCATGTGATTTGGAGAGTTAGAGATTCCTTGGCATATTCCTAATCCAAAGTAAATACCCAAAAAGCCCTTTGTTGGGCACTAATCTCCCATGTGCTTTAAAGATGCTCTAGAATGTTCCTTTATTCTAGCCAACTTAAATGCCCTTCAAGTTTCTTGGAATTACATAGAAGTGCCATGGAGAGTTAGAGATGCCATGGAATATTCCTAACCCACCCCAAATTGACCTATCTACCCTTATCTTAGCCCCTAAGGTAATGAAAGTCTATAAAAAACCCATTTCTCTCATTTTGGGGGAGACACTTGAATGGTATAGAAAAAATATTGGGAGAGCTTTAGAGGAAAGAAATATAGAGAGAGAAACTCTACCAATTATTTTACCCAAATCCCACCAAAACTCTACCCAACCATCAAATCACCATTGAAGGAGCTTGAAGCTTGAGGAAGAAGAAGAGGAAAAGCTTGAGAAACTCAACATCTCTACAAGTTTTGAGAAGATCTAGAGGTAAAGCCTTCATATATATATATAATAATAATTCAATCACAAGTTCTTAGATCTAGGAACTTTTCACATTTTCAAAACCTCTCTTCTTACCCCATTTCATCACACACCACCAAGAACTTGTGATTGAATCTCATGACATCTAATTAATTTGGATCTAATTAATGCCTTGGGTTTGAGATAAATTAGTTTTGAAGAAATTTGTGTTCCTAAATAAAACTTTGATTTCCTTTATTTCTACTTCATTCATAAGGTTCATGAGATCTTCTATATCTCATTGAAACTCTTTGAATTTGATTCCTTAGTTTCCTATGATCTTATGATCCATATGGAGATTAAAATGAATCATGATTTTAATCTACACATAGTTGGTGAGATGCTAGTATCAACTCATGACTAGGATCTCTTTACTATGAATCTTATGGAATTCATACTATATTCCATGGAGATTAGAGTAGATTTGTTGTTTTTAGTCTCCAATGACCATCAAATGGTAGGAGAAGTAGTTTAGTTTAAGTCCATCTCTATGGCTTAGACTAATCTCTTCCTTAGGTTTTGAGAATTTCTTCATACTTCATCTAAAACCTCCATGTATGTGTGTCTTTAGCCTCCAATGACCACCAAGTGGTAGGAGTAATGATTTGAACTCAAGTTTTGGTCCATAAGTTTGAGTTCATTGTTTGAGATTTTGTGAAGTCCATTTCATACTTCATCAAAAATCCATGGGTCTAAAGATGTCCTTAGTCTTCAATGACCATTAAATGGTAGAAGAGATGGTTTAGTTTAAGTCCAACTTCATGATTTAATAGTTGGGGTTAACAAATAAAGTTGAACTAGCAAAATGAAAACAGTGAGTTCACAAACTGTTTTTGATCAAAGATTTTTAGTTCGAAATCTAACCGTTGAAATCAAGTGAAACCAACGGGAAAGTGTCAATAACACATTGTTTTACCACTGTAATTTTTGTTTTGGTTAGACTTTATGCTTAGAATGGTTTGATCATGAGTTTTGTGAGACAACCACAATCTATCCAGAATTTCAGAATAGTTTCAGAACAGAAAACCGATTTTAAAATTGATAGATCAAAACTCTAACCAAGTTTTCATGACCTCTAATAATTTTTTATAAGAACCTTAATGTGTTAGGAAGATTCCCTAAAAAGAATGAAGCAATTCGGAATTTTTTGCTATTTTTAAAAAATCATACAAGATCTCTGGACAGAGAGTTGCAGAATCCTGAGTGAGGTCTAGTATTTTCCGTATTCCCGGAGATCTAACCGTTGAAACCTCGATTTTCTTTTTGGGTTAGAAACTAGACTCACAGAGGCATAACATATCCAAAAATCATTAAGATCTAACCGTTGAAAGTATTTTATTCTTATTTTTGAACGTCTGGTCTGCTCTCTGTAATTCATAAAAAAACTGCTACCATTTTTGTCTAATCTTATTTATTCCAACTCAAATAGTCCCTTAATGGCTTAGGACTCAAATCATGTTTTGAATAATGATAATTTAGATTAAACCCAGAGGCTTAGTGATCCAAATTAGTGAATAAATTCATGTCCCATTCTTGTTCTTATTCATGCATTCATTCATACATGTTAATATTTATAAGTAGGACTTATCTCTTGTCTAAGATGAATTTAATTGAACATGACTTAGGATTAATTACTCTTTGATATTATATCTTGTCTAAGGCATGCGTACTAATCTTTGTTTTGTAGCGCATTTGAGGTACAACTTCTCATCCCTTCTCTAGTTTAATTCATTTCTTTGATTTTGAATTGATTTTCAAACTCCATGTGTGACACTTTAGACTAGGTCTTGCCTTATGTGCTTATATGTGATAGAGACCTTTTCTTAGGATTTCTATTCTTGCATGCATTGCACGTTTAATATTCGCGGCTGGATCCCGGGTATGTTTTCTAGTTCTCTATTGCATATCATGTTGTTTGCTATTTGAATTACGTGGCTTATGAATGATATTTTACCGTTAGCAATTTTACACCATTTCCAACATGCTTGTGTTATGTATACCTATATATGTATTAATTGAGGGCATGCTTAGATTAATAACTTGATTAAAAAGGATGTTGAGTAGAGGCCTATCTTGAGATAGGATGAAAGGGGGTGTTTTAGTCCGCCGGGCTCCTTCCCCTTTCATTCCATAATCCCCGGACCCAGTTTATCTTTGGTTTCGCAAAAGATCGGTTTGCTTTCAAAATGGTTTCTTAATTTTCCTTTTAAAAATTAAGTGGCGACTCTTTGTACTTGAATTTGAAAAATTGTTTTAAAAACAAAAGTGGGCCCAAATGCCGGTATCCACACACTCAGTCACTCACTGAGTGCCGCCCGGCATTCAGTGAATGCCGCCAGCAGCCATCGAGTGCCGCTAGCTGTAACAGACTGCTTTTCTCACATGTTCTAGAAGAAAACTTTGCACATGGGTTTCCATCCGAATTTACCCATTTAACCTTGATGTGTTGGTCTATATAAAGAGGCCTTCATCTTCTTCATGGGGACTTTTACTCTTACTTTAAAAAAATTTCACTAGAGAGAGATATAATAGAGAGAGAATTGGAAGAAAAATTGAAGAATTTTTTAGAAGAACTTGAAGAATTTGGAGAAGAACTTGAAGATTCTTGGAAGCATTTCACAAGGAATAGGAGAAATCTTTGAGGTCTTGGAGGTAACCTCTCAATCACTTGGTAGAATTAGGCAATTCAATCACAAATTCTTAGATCTAGGACTTTTACACATTTTCAAAACCTCTCTTCCTATCTCATTTCAACACACACCACTTAGAATTTGTGATTGAATATCATGGTGTTTCATTAATTTGGATTAGAGCTTTGGATTTATGAATAAAAGAGTTTTGACTTGAAATATTCAAATAACCTTTGATTTCCTTTCTTTTGTTTATATTCTTCTCAAAGAAATTTATGAGATCTTCAATATCTCATTAGATTTCTTTGAGTTTGATCCTCTAATTCCCTATGATCTTATGATTTATATGGGGATTAAAGTGGATTATGATCATCTCTACATGTAGTTTGTTGAATTTAAGTTTTGGCCCATGGTTTGAAACCTCCTTACTAAAAATCTCATGGAATTCATGATATATTCCATAGAGGTTTATGTAGTTGGGATGTTATTTTGTCTCCAAGGACCATTAACTTGGTAGGAGAAATAATAAAATGACTATATTCTCCAAGGACCAATAATTTGAGAGGAGAATAAGGTTTCATGGATCTATATTCCTCAAGGATCATATGTTTGAGAGAGGAAGTAGATGTAGATTTTCATAATTTGTATTCAAAATTCATGAGATCAAGTAAGACCTTAGGATTCTCTTGCTAGATCTCCAACTATGTGATCTATGATAGTAATCCATCAAGGTTAAATCTAGGGGTTTCTCCCTACTTCATTATTTGTCCCATTAATCATGGATCAAGTTGGTTTTAAACTATGACCATCAACTTAACAAAGGTGCAGTGAATCCATAAACCAATCGTGATCAAAGATTTTTTATAGGGTCATGATTCATTGGAAATGGATGAGACCAATTGGAGGATGTTCATAACCCATTTAAGTACCTCTGTGATTCCATGCCTAAAATGGTTTGGTCTTATGATTTCAAAACATTCAACTCTCTATCCAAAATTTCAGAACAGTAAGTCCATTTTGAAATTCATAAATCAGAACCTTAATGGAGTTTCCCGGATCTCTAATAATTTTTTCTAAGTACCTCAATGTGTTAGGGAGATACCCTAAAAAGATCTAAGTCTTTCTTATTTTTTTGCTATTTTTAGAAAATCGTACAAGATCCCTGGACAGAGAGTTGCAGATTCCTGAGTGATGTCTAGTGTTTTCCATATTCCCAGAGATCTAACCGTTCAAACATTGATTTTCTTTTTGGATTATAAACTAGACTCACAGAGGCATATCATATCCAAAAAGCATTAAGATCCAGCCGTTGAAAGTATGATTTTTCTACTTTTTAAAATCTGGTCTGCTCTCTGTAATTTAGGAAAAACAGTCACTGTTTTGTCTATTCTCATTGATTTTAACTTAAATGGTTCCCTAATGTCTTGGGACCCAAATCATGTTTTGAATAATGATAATTTAGCTTAAATCCATAGGCTAAGTGATCCAAATTAGTGAATAAATCCATATCTTATTCTTGTTCATATTCATCCATTCATTCATGTACATCAATGCTTATGATTAGAACTAGCTATTGGATAAAGTTGGATTTCATGCTTAATAGATCTAAGCTAGAGGATTATGATTGATTGTTTGATATGCTATTATTTGAAGCATGTGGAATAATCTTTGTTTTGTAGCGCATTTGAGGTACAATTTCTCATCTCTTCTCTAGTTTATTTCATTTGTTGATTTTATTGATTTTCGACTCCATGCGCGACACCTTAGACTAGGTCTTGCCTTATGTGTTTATATGCGTTAGAGACCTTTTTAGGTTTATTTTATATGTATGCATTGCACGTTTAAATTCGCAGCTGGATCCCGGGTAAGTTTCCTAGTTCCCTATTTGCACATCATCTTGCTTGCTATTTGAACTATGTGGCTTATGAATGATATTTTGTCGTTAGTGTAGACACCCCATTTTGTCGGCTATCAGATTTAGGAGACCCATAGCTTGGTGGTTGACAATGATCGTAAAAGACTCAAAAGGACACTCGGAAGTCAGTTCTATCTCTCAGAATGCTCAAAATGACAAAAATGCCCCAGGAAGCCCGAAAACTCCCAAATTTGGTCCCAAAGTTCTAAAAACATGCTACGTCGTAAGAAAAGCGATAAAATGAGTTTTTAAGAGAAAATCGGGTGAAATCGTCAGCTCCCAGAGACCCCCGGAAGTCCCGGAAGCTCCCGGAAAATCCCCGTTGACCGGTTTGACCAGGTTTGACCAAGTTTGACCAAGTTTGACCGAAATCGTCCGAATTCACTAGAATCATTCTAAATCATGAGAAAAGTATTAAAACAAGTTCCAAAAGAAAATCGAGCGAAAACATCAGCTCCCGGGAACTCCCAGAGGTTTCCAGAACTTCCCGGGAATCCCAGGTTTGACCAGTTTGACCGGAATTTGACTTTAGAACCGGGGCACCGTGACAATTTTCAAATATTTTTCATGGATACTAGAGGTCAACAGCTTTCCGACGGTATATCGCACATAATTTTCGGATTTAAAACGAGTTCATTATGAATTTCCAAAGGCGAAAAAAGGCGATCAAATCGGCTTTTATCGCGAATACCGTAAAACTTTTCAAAGTGACCTATCCCCGAACTATTTTTTATGTAGAGTAGACTCCATTACCTTTCCAACGGTATATCACAACCTCAATTTGGAGTTCGTATGCATTTTCTGTGAATTTCGGACGAAATAGGGCCTTTTCGCGAATACCGGAACCTCTGGGTGCCTAAACGTAATTTTCTGGGCTTCAGAGGAGCACTGCTGCCGTGGCACTGGCCCAGTGCTGCCGCGGCACTCATCCCTCGCAGAGTCCATTTTTGTAATTTTTTGGGGGGTCCAATTTGATTAATTGAAAGCCAAAACGACATAGTTTTATGTTCACAATTGTTTGGGACCAATGGGAGTACTTCTAAAACCCTAAACCACCCCAAATTGGCCTATTTAAACCCTCCATTGCTCTTCATTTTGGGAGGGCCAAGTGCAAAGCTTGAAAAGTTGTAGAGAAGAAGAGAGATAGAGATAGGTTTAGAAGAGAGAAAGGGAGCTTCTCCCATTGATTTTCCATAAGAAAGTGAGTTTTATTCTTGTTTTCTTCCATCATCCTTCTATATACTTCACATTCAAAGTCCACTCCAACCCTCATTCTTGAGCATTCATGAGATAGGAAGCTACTTCCATGTCCAAATGTCAAAATCTATGAGTGAAACACCAAGCTACAAGTCCAAAATCACATTGATTATCATCTATTGATTGCTATTTACTTGCTTTGATTATATATATGTTCATCTCTCCTTATCTCATTTCTTTTTCTTTTCTTTATTTACTTACTAGTTCATCATCATCTAAGTGATGACATGAAGTTTGGGGTGAGTGAATCCTTATGGATAGTAGCTCTTGACCTCAAAAACATGTTTGATAGATGATGATCATAACCTCAATACTTCCAAAGTATTCTTGGAATGTATTGAAGTTATGTCCAAAAATAAATAAATCTCTCCAACAATCTTGGAGGTTCTTAAATGATGAGTTTGATGTAGGTGTTCTAAGTGGCTATGATCCTTATTGAGTGTTGAAAACATGTTTTCAAAACATCTATTTCAAAACCCCTCTCAATCCCTCTCATTTGGTTTCAAGAAACAAAACTTTGTTTTCTCCAAAATCTTCAAAACAATGAGTCAAAACAGTGAGTGAGTTGAGTTCAAAGATTTTTCTAGAACTCAATACTCAACATATGGATACAAGGCCACTTGGAAAGTCTTCCTAACTCATTGGAGAACACCCATGATTTTTGGTTTGACTTGGAAGTACTTGAAAATGGTCCATTTGGGTCCCAACATTCCTTCCAAACATTCTGTTTTTGCTGTCACAGCAGCTAGGTCAACTTACGACCTCTTTTCCAGAAAACCTTTCCAAAAGGGGTGGTCCTAACTTATTTTTCCCTTAAAATTTAATGTCTTAGGAAACTTTATGTATAAAATGGGTCCCTAGATCATTCTTTTTCATTTTCTAAGATTTTCTAACATTTCAGTCGATAGTACGAACTCTGTCTCTGAGTGACCTCTATTGTTTATATAATTTCTCTCAATCTGTGATAGCTATTCAAGATTGGCCTTTTGGGTTGTGTTCTAGACACAATAAGGAACATCTCCATAAAAAATCATGCATTGAAAACATTCCTAACCCCTCTTTTCAAATTCCAAAAGATCATGCTACTGTTCTGTCCACTATTCACAGCAAGTATACTTTAACTTTCATTCTTTGATTTGATGCTTATATGCATTCCAAATTAGTTCATATCTTAGGAAGTAGTTCATACTACATTTGTACATATCCCATGTTAATTTCATTCATTCATTCATACACATTTTAGACTTCTAAGTCATTCTAGAAATCCATGTACACAAAACACACTACAACCTTTGCACATTTTAGATACATACATTGCATTCATGCAAGATTTGGGGTTTTTGTAACTCTTAATCTAAGGAGATTATAAGGAATGAACTCGATCACCCGTTCACACTTCCCCTTGATCTAATCATCCTTTCTCATCCGTCCCGGGGATTGAGAGGTCTTCTTTTATCAAAGAATAACATGCATCATCCTAGTTTGCTAAGCATATTTTGATTTCTTTGTTTATTTGTGTCAAGAACAATTCATGTCCCCTCTAGATTAGGAAAACTTGATTAATTGATATATGATTAGATGATTTTTCCTAGGTTTATTTGTGTGATCTTTCACTTTGCATTGTGTGATATTTGGCTTAGATCTTATGAATGATATCTTATCTTTAGATCTTCCATTTCAAGTTTCTTATGTGATGTAATATACTATCGTAGTATTATTTGTCAAACCATACATAGTATAAGATGATTATTTGGATGCTAATTGAGGCCCGTCGAAAGACGGGGCGAGTTGAGGGTGTTTTAGTCGCGACAAAGGCTCCTTGCTCTCTCGTACCAAAACCCCGAACCAAGTTCTTTGGTTATGAAGGGCCGGTGCCCTTATCCGCTTGGGTGAGTCAAAATTAGGTTTCTTGGTTCCTTAAAGACCAAGTGGCGACTCTGTATCTGTTTTCAACAGACCTTTTCTTTTCCTTTTCAAAACAATCTCAAACGAGAGAAGTGGTCCACTTCCGGTATCCACAATCTGGCGACTCTGCTGGGGATATTTATTTTCTAAACAAAATAATACAGAGGTTTGACTCATAAGAAGCATCCTTAAAATCATCTTTTTACTGTGTTTGGTTCACCGCATTGTACTCTTGCATTCCCCCCCCCCCCCCCTCCGACTGTGTCTGAAACGCGGCGCTGACATTGTTCAGGTCTTGCTGTGCCAGGGCACAAGTCACCGTTGATACTGTACCTTCCAAGGTATATCAAAAAGAGTAAACACTTCCGTACTGTCTCCCTGACGGTATATTAGGAACTCTCGTCAACGGACCCTCTTTGACTAAACCCAGCCTTTGCATATAGATTCTTGTAGAACCTTTCATAGGACTGTTCATTTATCTTTTCAGATAGGACAATGTGATATAACTGTTGTATGCCCTGACGGGATTACCTGCGCGGTGTAGACGCTTATGTGGCATAGAACAGAACCCCTTTCTTATGGTTCCCAAGGCAATCACTCACATGTGATCACATTGAGTTGACCTGCCTAAGCATCATGACAAGGATGTCTGCTCCATGCTCGCAAAGATATACACCGCAAACCTTGTTTGTCGGTCCTAAGGCATAGGAGTATGAAAACCTGCTGGAAAGTACGATCACTATAACCATATTAATCAGTTTCTCCCAAGAACCCTGCTCAAATTTCCCAGAAATGCCAGAAACTCTACCCAGATATCCCAGATGTAACCGTATTAACCCGTTTCTCCCAGAAACTCTACCCAGATATCCCAGATATAACCGTATTAACCAGTTTCTCCTAAAAACTCTGCCCAGATATCCCAGATATAACCGTATTAACCAGTTTCTCCCAGAAACTCTGCCCAAATTCCCCCAAAAATGCCCAACCCCTCCTAGAAGCTTTCATAAAAACCTGGAAACCCCTGTTATCCCTTGGTGATCATACTGGAAAGTAAGGTTAGCACACTCTGTATGGCTAGGACCTTATTTGTTTAACTGCTATATGTTAGAAATAGGAACATCATGTAGATTAGGGCTTACATCCGCATGCCTGTCTCATTTGCATACACCATTCCCACCTCTCTGCACGCACTGTCCTGAGTCAGTCCACATCACTGTCATTGTCTGTCTAAAAGTCATCACTATCAGGATCTGATACATCCCCTTTCTCTCAAAATCTGTCAAAACAGTATAGATTCCCAAGGTCAGCAGCCGGGATCCTCGTCGTGGGTCAGGAGTTCAGATAATCGTTTGATCAAAATCAACCCGACAACCTGCTTCAACATGAATCGAGAAGAGTTAGAAAACAAGGTTACCGAGTTGGGAGCAACTATAAGCCAACAGTACGACAGCCTAGCCCAAGTTCTGAAGTTCATGGAAGAATTGAAGCAACAGCGGCCACAACCTCCACTTGGGTTTGAACCACCCCTACATGAGAATAACGGGGAGGAAGACTGGTTTCAAGGGGTCCCACCGCTTGCGTATGAGAAGAAGCTCCAAGAGAAAATGGACAAGGTCGACAAGCTGGAGAGCGTACTGAGAAAAAGCAAGGGGGTCGATGACTACATGCTAGACCTGGAAGGCCTCTTTGAGCCTGTTAAGCTGAAACTGCCGGAGAACTTCAAGATGCCGGAAATTGATCGTTTTGATGGAACTGGGAATCCGAAGAGCCACATAAAGTTCTGCATGAGTGTTTTCCAATCAATGGGCTGCACCCATGAGCACATTGCAATGTTGTTCCCTCAAACCCTCGCCAAGGCCGCTCTATCCTGGTTTCTGACCTTGGAGGTTTCTAAAACGCGGACTTGGGAAGATATAGTTCAGGTCTTCGTTGATCATTACTCCTACAACCAAGAGCTCGATGTCACCATCCGGGATCTGGAGACTACCCGGCAGAACTTCAATGAGTCCTTCGCTGCGTTCTTGAGCAGATGGAGGAGCAAAGTGGCCCAAATGACCCACCGACCAATCGAAAAGGAACAAGTCCGGATGTTGATCAAGAATCTACTGCCGCTGTACCATGAGAAACTCTTCTACCAATCCATCTCAACATTTGAAGAACTGTTTGAGATTGGGACTAGAATTGAGGATGCAATCAGGGAAGGGAAAATCAAGAATGAAGAATCGCAAAGCCAGTCCAAGAGGCCCGACTACTCCCGAAACCCTTCGAATGTCAACGCCCTTAGTAACCAACCCATGGCCTGTTCTCCCCAATCATACTAGTTCACAAACCAAACCAGCTCGCCTAGCCGCCCTTACCAAAATAGGGTACCCCGTGAATTCTCCAAGCTGGATATCTCTCCCTCCGTAGCCTTAGGCCGCCTGCTAAAAAAGGGACACCTCCAACTCCTTCAGCCTCGTGCTGACCCCCCACCACCTAACTGTAACATGTCCAAACGATGTGCCTACCACCAAGGCCCAGGCCATGACACTGACCGGTGCATACGTCTCCGCCATGATATCCAAGACCTCATTGATCGAGGAATCATCGAGCCACCACCCATTCAACCCCATATCACCTAAGCCCATGGCCTATCCTCTCAAATGATCCATGTCATTGACACCCATGAATGTTGAATCCGTGCAGTAGAGCGATAGTGTTTGGAACTTCTGCTAAAATAATAATAATAATAAATGGGTCACAAAGACACTTCATTTGAGACCAAGTCGAGTCTGTTCTATGTTTTGAGTATATTTTAAGTTTAGTCTTATGGTCAAGTTCGTCCGTCATCGAGTTGTTGTGAGTCTGTATCGAGTAATGTAATCCTTCTCTTCTGAATGGAATGAAGTCTCAATTTGCTTAATCTGATGTGCCTAGTCATAAATGCATGAATCGCTAAACTGAAGTGTCACTTTTCAAATTACTATGGATATTACTCTGGTAATAATTTTTCTACGACAAAACAAAAAAGAATCCTGAAAGGTTAAAGTCGATTTCACGCTGACACTGATGAAGAGCTGAGAATTGAATAGTCTTACTTTAAGAATTTAAAGATGCTCTTGCCTCAATCTTGAAAAGACATACTTGAAACTGACTTGGGGCTTGCCCCAACACCCTTTTTCCACCATTTCAAAGCCTTAAGCCCAATCCAATTGGGAGCCACGCAATCTGTCCGATTGAAAGCAATGCAAACTTAGCCCTTGATGGTAGCCAAACATTTCAGTGAGTTTCATCTCCACTTTCAAAAAAAAAAAAAAACAAAAAAAAAAGGGAGAAAGAAAAAGAAAAGAAAAGAAAAAAAAGAGAGAAAAGAAAAAGCTCGCTAGGTTGAAAACCCGAAAGGGCACCTAGGCAAAAGTTAGAGCTGAAAAAGGTGTTGATTTCCAAAGTCTGACCCTAGCCAGTCAAAATGTTGAGGAAAATTTTGATGAAACAAATGAGAGAATCATACGCTTCAAGATACATCTTAAGAACGTGCCAAGATCACATTTCAAAAGGCACGGAATGACCACAAATAAATTTCGAGAGCTGACATGCACATTCTGGAATTCTGAGATTGCGATTGAAAGATCTCACAAGGATCGACTACATTAAAAAGCAAAATTGACTGGCTAGGCGAAAGTAAAAAGGATCAATCCTCAAAACAAAATAAAAAGAAAAAGAAAAAGAAAAGAAGCGGAGATTGAAACTGAATCCTTTTATTCAAAGCTACCATAAGTGGCTCAAGTTTGAACTTCTTTGACGATTGGTTTGGAAAACCCTCATACCTCAAACCCCTTATTTCAAGCCCTGACTTGAACTACGCTTGACCTGATTCCCGCTCAGGGATACGTAGGCAACCGCATCGGTTCGGTCACCCCACCTACCTAAAAAATTAACCCGCTTCTTTTCAACCATGGCCCGAACTACGTTGGACCTGATCCCCACTTGGGGGTACGTAGGCAGAATTTCAAAAAGAAAAGAAGGATGGCTCGCTAGGTCGAAAATCCGAAAGGACGCCTAGGCAAAAGCTAGAGCTAAATCTAAGGTGAGCAATAACAAAAGAGAGAAAAGAGCTCTCTAGGTTACCTCACTGGTGCCTAGGCAAAAAGTTATGAGCATTTGAGAGATTAAAGTCACGGTCCATGCCTCAAACCAGAAAATCACCTTCCACACTAGGGGCAAACTTCGGCTACCCGCCTCGTTTGCCTGACTTTTACTATCTACCCTTCACACAAGGGGCAAACTTCGGTCACCTACCTCGATCAGTCGACTGGACCTCTATTTTGAAAACTGAATTGTCCCTCTAAGTTTTCCTATTGGCAAAACTTTTTAGAACTCTGATTTTCTAAGGATTTGACTTATGTTTCTGCTATTAGTCACACTTTAATGAACTGGTTAAGCCTTGATGGTATGCCACGTGTCCTGTTTCTGCACGTTAGCGGGATGGGCCGTGATAGGATGAGTCAACCTCTATGCTTTGGTTGATAGATTTAACCAAAAATGATGAACTCAACAATGGTGCAGTGAATTCATAAACCAATTTTGATCAAGGATTTTTAATTAAATCATGATCCGTTGGAATTGAATGCGACCAATTGGAAAGTGTTCATAACACAAAAATCCACCAGTGAAGTTTTTGTTTTGATGAGATTCCATGTTTAGGATAGTTTGTTCTTAGAATTTGTAAACTAGCTACTCTCTATCCAAAATTTCAGAATTGTAAGTCAGTTTTGATTTGAATTTATCAGAGCTTTAACAAACATTTTTTACTTTAAATAAATTTTTTTACGAAGTTTAATGTGTTAATAAGATCTCTTACAAAGAATGAAACAATTTAGATCTTTTACTATTTTTAGAAAATCACACAAAATCTCTGGACAGAGAGTTGTTAAATTCTGCGTGAAAAATTTGGCAAGTTAAAAGTTTAATTTGGCAAGTTGAAGAGTCATTTAGTATATAAATCACCCAACAAAGAAAAAAAAAGAAAAAAAAAAAAAAAGAATGCCACATAGGATTAAAAGAAAAAGATGAGAAATGCCATATGACATGACTTAAAGCAAGGAAAATAGTCTTGCTTTTAGCTCTAATAAATAGATACATAATAGACATGTCCCAAATTTGATACATGATTGGATCAAAAAATGTAAATAAATGTGTAGTCATGTGCATAAAGCCAACTATTAAACATTATTGTATGGATGAGTAGTACATTTGATTTTTGAATGGGGTAGTGTGGTGGTCCAACATCTTCAATAATATTACACGATAAACACATGATAACTTTATTGATAGATTATAGATATGATCCCAAATTTGATACATTGGATCAAAAAATTTAAATAAATGTGTAGTTATGTGAATGAAGCCAACTATTAAACATTATTGTACGGATGCGTAGTCATTTGATTAAGAGTAATATTTGGGACACAACTTTTATACAACTTTTATACAACCTCTCTAAAAGATGTGTCTATCTCTCTCCTGTGATGTCACTGGACCCCACTGTGACACAGGAAAGAGATAGACACATCTTTTGAGGAGATTGTATGAAGGTTGTGTCTCAAGTATTACTGTTTGATTAATGAATGGGGTAGTGTGGTGGTCCAACATCTTCAATAAGATTACACGATTAACACATGATAATTGATCTAATCGTTTAACACATCAGTTGGCTTTGTTCAACTATCACACCACTATTGTGTTAAACGATTCGATCAATTGTGGTTCAACATTTTCAACAAGTTACACGATTAACTCATGATAATTGTTGTCCCAGAGTTCCGGAGAATTCTACCTCAAACTTTCCATCTCATTGTCATAGGCTCCATTAGTTTTGATAATTATCCCTATTAAATTATTAATAATGACAATAAAGTAAAAAAAAACCTTTGTACTGGCATATGTGAAGAAAGCGAGTACATTTGAATTTTGGATTCCGGCAATTTGGTGGTCCAACATCTTCAATAATGATTTTCCGAGTGACACACATTGAAAATTGATCGAATTCCACAACTTAAATTTTTACTTAGATTTTGACTTGCTAAAATATGATTATCTTACTCTAATTATAATAAGGAAAAATTAATTAACAGTCCCTCGAATGGACTGTTAATGGTGATTAGTCCAGTCTCTTTTTTTTAAGGAGGAAAAAACAACGTTTTTTAAATTTTATCACTTTAAGTCCACTTTTAAACTGAAAAGTCTGGCTATTGGCAAATTTGCTCCGATTACATATATAGGAAGTTGTTTCAGTTTTGCCACCTCAGCACGTTTTTCAAGGAAGTATTTTTTTTCAAACTTTAAAATGCCATAACTTTCAAACCACAACTTTATTTTCAATAAAATTTATATATTTGTAATCTAGAAGGAAAAATCTATGAAACAAGATCCATAGTGACTATGAAAAAATGTGTTAAAAAAAAATATTCATGTTACCGTCAGACCACTATAACGTAACGTAATGTCACTGTCTCTTTTGCGACAGTGACATGATACTACCCTTGAATTTTTTTTTTTTTTTTTTTTTTTTTTTTTTTTTTTTGCATTTGATGATATGTTACTGTCTTTAATTGGGCAGTAACATTTGAAAATTAGCAATAATTTTGTGATTATTAGGTCAATTTGAAGAAATATTATTGTTGACGATATGTTACTGCTTCTTTGTTCAATAACATGTTGCTAATCTTTAATGGTATGTTACTATTTTTTGTATGGAGATATTTTTTAAAGACAGTAACATCTACTAAATGGCCATAATTTTGCAAATTGCAACAATGATGTTACTATCTTTGTAAAAACGTTTAGTTTTTTATAATGTTACAGTATTTATTTGAAAAGTATTGTAAAAGCAGTATCTTATGATAAAATTGCCATAATTTTGAAATTGTTTGATCAATTTGAAGGAATGTTACTGTCGATAGTATCATGTTACTGTCTCATGTTAATATTTTGCACCTAGGCAGCACTTAAAGATTTCGATTTTCTTTTCTTTTCTTTTTTTTTTATAGGCACTATGTGTTGGAAAAATTACATTGATACAATTGGAAAACAGAAACAGATTCTGGATTACAAACTGGAAAAATAGAACTTGAACAGAAACAGAATTACAATATGTAAACAGAAAGCAATAACTGGAAAACTACAACAAAATAAGATCAAACCGAGGCATGTGATATTTCACAGTTTCCTTAAAACAGATTCGCCGCCTCACCAGAAGTGCTTGAGGATATCTTTTTCGGCATCTGTCTCCCAGGATACAGCGGCCACTAGCACTCACCAAGCACGGTGTGTGACTGCTCTAGCGAACCAACTATGTTCTGTGTCTCTCTCTCTCTGAAATTGGAACTGGAAGGAGGAGCAAAAGTTTGTGTATCAACTAAGGAAGAGATACATTCAATATAGGGGATATAATGGATGAATTTAACCTGTGATTTATCACAAAGTCTTTTCAGTTTCTGTAACTCTTTCAGAAATCCCAAAGGTTTCTGCAATGTTAAACATGTGCAGAAATTCTAAGGGTCTCTCAATACAGAAATAGAAAAAGCCAAAACTTGACGGGTCTAAAAAGAAATATTCTGTGCGGGCTGCACCCACGACCCACGACCCCGACCCCGACCCCGACCCGGCCTGGCCGGTCGGACGGACAGCGGCGTCCGCGCACACGTGTGTGGAGTAAACCCAAAAGGCCTTAGGTCCTCCCCCTTCCACAAAACTGGGTACCCCTTAGGGCCCAAACCCAAAACATGAAGTAGCCTTATAAATACACTAAAGGCTACTTCTAGTTTTCCCATGTGGGACAAGGCAAGTTGTAAACCTCTTTCATTTCAACAACTCCTTGTAAGGGGCAACCTTTAATCATTAATTTCTCATTCACCCATCAATAGTTTTGGACATGTGAATATCCAAACTTCATCTCCTCATGGAGGAGAACACAAATCCATAAGGACCCCACTTAAACTCTAAGTGGGTCCCACTTTTATTAGCCCTTAAACATGGCCAAAACACAAATTATCCAACAATCCCCCACATGAATGAAATTAATCGAAACGATGTGAGACAGCGTAGACTCGACAAGAGAGAGCACAACGGATCACTCCTCCAAAGGATAGGTAGCTTTTGGCTTTGAACCTTCCCTTGTGACAATCTATCAGATTTACTGGCTGACCAGTGAACGTGTAGTCTTGAACTAATTGTCGTTAGTGTAAACAACCAACAGACCTCACACAGGAGCTTTCCAAACATAGTTTAGTTCTTACACTTGTGTTCATTTTGGCCTTGAACACTCGCCTGGTTCAGTGAATGTTTATCAAACAATTTTGCCTTTCTCAAATTCTTTTAGAAGCGGCCCTACTTCATTCACATAGGTGACTATTTAGAGTGTCCTGCTATACTCCGCTTGGTTATACCAACACACACAGTCATTAAAAGCTAAGCTTACCCTCACACTATGCAGGTATCACTGTTGAATCATAGAAATGGGCAGAAGAACATTTTTTCTCAATGATTCTCTTAAGGTACATGAAATTAGGTTGTCCCTTTGAACCTAGATCTTGGGATCTCCAGTCAACTAGGTTGGGTTTCCATTCCATTCCCTTGTAACGTCATAGGCTTGAGTCACATTCCTCTAGATGATTTATTAACTAACTCTCGATTTAACCCTTTGGTTAGCGAATCCGCAATATTGTCCTTTGACTTTACATAGTCAATTGTGAAATCCCACTTGAGAGTAGTTGTTTAATGGTATTGTGTCTACGACGAATATGTCTAGACTTATCATTATACATATTACTTGTGCCCTTCCAATAGCAGATTGGCTATCGTAGTGTATGCAAATAGCTGGCACAGGTTTTGACCATCTAGGAATATCTTCTACAAAATGGCAAAGCCATTCAGCCCCTTCAACTGCCTTGTCTAATACAATGAATTCAGATTCCATTGTCGATCTAGCAATACAAGTTTGTTTTGAAGATTTCCATGTACAGCTGCACCACCAAGTATGAAACATATCCACTTGTAGATTTTGAATCTTTCATATCGGATATAGTTTGCATCACTGTATCCTTCCAATACAGCTGGATATCTCATGTAGTGCAATCCCTGATCACGTGTATATCGTAAGTACAGCAGTACCCGTACTATCCCTTTCTAGTGTTCAGCACTAGGATTACTAGTGTATCTACTCAGTCTACTAACAGAATAAGCAATGTCAGGCCTTGTACAACTCATTAGTTACATCAAACTTCCTATCACTCGAGAATATACTAGTTGAGAAACACTCTCACCAGTATTATTAGATAGGTGTAGACTTAAGTCCACAGGCGTCCTGGCTACACTAGTATCAGACTTGTTGAACTTTTCTAGAATCTTGTCTACATAATGTGACTATGACAGTGTTGGGTTTGTGCTCTCAAACCATTACTTTATGTATGAGACATTAGCATTTTAATATATGGATATCAGTTTTACATTATGTATGTTCCTTTCATGAGATGATTGTTTAATCCATAAGTATCATAGTAAGTAATTCGTGTATGTATGAGATATATACAAGTGAGATACGAATTACTATTCTTTGATACTTAAAGCTTGTCACAGTGGATGATGAGACTGGATATCTCATCAGGTCTACATTGTAGCATGATTGACTACCATTGGATGGAGTGATTAATCTCAATCACTAGAGTGTTACTCTTAGTTGATATGCTAGTGCTTATAGTGCATTGACGGACCTGAGCTTTCCTGTTGACACTCAAGACTGTCAAACAGTCAATAGGAACTCATAACTTGTATAAGGTACGTGTTCTTAATCTTGAGACAATTATGAACACAGACTGTGGATATGACTGCTTTGACTTACCAATCAGTGAGGTCTATAAAAGATCAACACCTGGGTATCTTGGGTATGTCATGTTCATAGGGTTGTGAACATATATTGTCAAGATAGAATCTACCCTCTGATTCAGAGTAAGCATTCCCTTGAGAATGTCGCCAAGTTGATTACTGAGTACTGCAGTCTTGTTGATAAGAGTTATCAACATGTTTGGTAATCATGAGAGGTGAATGGGACTCAAGGAATATAAGAAGTAATCATGATTCAGGTTGACAGTAACAGTTATCCGACTACCTGAATATGATTACGAATGCTGACGGTAGAGGGACATTAGTACACCATACAAGTCTAGTCATCGCTTCGAATATGTTCTTTTGCGTTGGAGTTCAGTTATCGTTTTATAGTGGAGTAAACGTTAACTGACCAGTTAGTTAGTTTGCTGATCAAAGAGTTTGGTCATGGTGATTAACAAACTGGTCTGAGCCAACAATAAAGAGCCTAGGAGGTCCCACTCTTAGCTCCGCCAGGATGCTTGGAAAAACACTTGAGGAAGCTGTCAAGACAAGTTCGATCGATTGAAGTATGTTCGATCGATTGAAGTCATGGCAGGTTCGATCGATCGAGAATGGTTCGATCGATCTAAGGTTAGATCGATCGAAGTCACTTCGATCGGTCGAAGCTTAGGTCGGTTCTGGAAATCTATAAATAGGGCAGCTGCGTTCTGGAAAAAGTTGTTCGTCGTTTTGAACGTCAGAAGCTGCAGAAACTGTTTTAGAGCCCCAAAACCTTCTCCTTCCTCCCTATTAGAGATCCCACCGTCTCTAGTCTTTCCGGTAAGTATCCGTAGGAGACATAAGGGTGAAGACAACCTAGTGGAGGCTGCTGTATCACCAAGGAAGAAGAAAATCAGAATTGGGTTCAAGACACTAAGGTATAACTCTTGCACCCCTTTGCACGTATCTATGGAATTGACGAGTAGTAGATCCTGGGATGCCAAAAGTTTTTATAACTTGACCTATTTCCGCTGCGCGTTTAAAACTTAATTTAAACCGATTTTTCCTTCAATTGGTATCAGAGCCAGGCTCGTTTGGATCTATAGATGCGTTTTGGAACACTAGTTTTGATTTGCATGTTGATTTTAGAACTATTTTTGAAACTGCATCATCACAGATCTGTTTCTGCAGTGTTATCGCAGCAGAATACAAATCTGTGATTGCATAGGATACAAGGTGGGTTCGATCGATCGAAGTTGTTTCGATCGATCGAACATCCTCTTTTCTCAAGCGATCGAACTTGTTTCGATCGATCGAAGCCGTCTAGTGTTCTACCGATCGAATAGTGATCGATCGATCGAGACAGATTCTCTGTCCAAGTGTTATGTTCACAGTTTTAAATGTTTTTTAAATTATACTTTAATTTTAAATTATTTCTGAAAATTTTTTAAGTCATTCTGTGAAACAGAATGTTCAAGCGATTGAACAGTGTTCGATCGATCGAGGTGTCGAGCGATCGAATGGTCTTCGATCGATCGAACTATGACAGAGAAGATAGATACTATTTTGAGTTCTAATTTAGTATGTAAAGAGTTTATATATTGTGTGAATCAATTAGGGGTTCCAATAGTTACATATATTTGTTATATATGCATAGATGTGTGTTCGACTAACCTTCTTGCAGCTAAGTTTAGTTGCTATCTCCCATGGCACCAAGACTTTTAAATTTTGTATTTAATTGTTTGAGATTGGTGTATATTATTTTTATTATTGGTTTGGTTTTAAGGCATATGTAAAGGGCGCTGCGACTTCAATCCTACGAAAAGGAAAGTCGCACCGGTTTCCCTAGCCTTTTATTTTATTTGTAGCTATTTCTATTTCTAGATAAATTGTAAGCTTCGAGAGAAGCATAGGACCAATGTAATAGAATTAGAAAAATCCATGAAGATGGAGCAAGGAGCCGTTGTCCATGAAGATGGAGGTGGAGGCGACCAAACCAAGAGCAGGTTCTATGGAGATAGAGCCATGGGAGATAGAGGCATCGTTTGAATGTCTTAATTTTCAATTTTAGTTTTTTGTTTTATGTGCTTGGTTTGTGATTGGCATTTAATTATATTGTTACTACTTGCATGCACGTAAAACAAGTTTTCTAAAATAAAGTTCAAAAACCGTTTCCATGCATTAGTAAACATTGGGTGTTTATGGGTAATGAATGGAAACATTTTTTCCAAAAGCAAAATCCTTTTTATTAAATCTAGTGGGAGAGGGTCTTATTAAATACACCCACGATCTTCCATTAATGGTTCACTATAAGATGAGTGGTGCATTCTGTGTCACCTCGCCAGGGGTGATCATTCCATACGGAGGGTGCATTACTCATTGGCTACTAGATGTGAACTTCCTTTGGATAGGATCAATCAGACGTGTTAGAGGGTGACCACCACACGGAGGCGCTACTTGAGACGGTTGTGATTGGATCCTAGTTAATGGTACACACTAGCTAAGCTATGAATAGGGGATCCCACACGGGGCATTATTTAGAAACTTAGAGATCAAATAGGTTCGGGAGTCATAACTTGTTTTGCAAGAGTTGCATAGCGGATAAGTTATGATAAATCGAAAGATCGAACATTGACCACCACTCGGAGGCTTTATTCTTTTGTTTCGATATTCCGGCGACTTTGTTTTAAAATAAGAGTTTTAAGGATTCTTTTATTTCAAAATGTCAAATTCTGATATCCATATTTATTTTGTCTTTTGATTTTTACAGTAAATCATAATGTCTGGATCTGCATTTAGTCCACTTGCCACCATACTCACTCAAAACAAGTTAACTGGAAACAACTACACTGAATGGAAACGTAACCTTGACATCGTGTTAACTGCGGAGGATCACATATATGTCCTCACAACCCCATGCCCCGAAGAACCCGCAGCAAATGCTTCGGCAGCTGCCAGACGCGAGTTCGACAAATGGAAGAAGTCGAATGGAATGGCTCGTTGCTATATTCTGGCCTCAATGGATGGTGTATTGCAACACCAATTCCAATCGAATGATTCTGCCAGTGACATTATCACATCCCTGAAAAAGATGTTTGGGGAGCATAGCAGGCCTGCCAGACAGGTAGCCATGCAAAAGATAATGAGTGCAAAGATGTCGGAAGGGACTCCAGTCAAGGAACATGTTTTAAAAATGATTGGTTATTTAAACGAGCTGGAGACCCTAGGTGCCAACATCGATGCACAGACCCAAGTTGATATGATCCTTAATTCGCTGTCGCCTTCATTCGCTCAATTTAAACTTAACTATAATATGAATCAAATGAATTTTTCAATGAGCGAATTGATGAGTTCTCTTTTGGCAGCGGAAGGGGTGATCAAACCTGGGGTCAACGTTTTGAACGTTGAGAAAAGCGCTTCCTCCTCCCGATCTGTGCCGAAAGGAAAGAAAGGGAAGAAGAAAGCTAGCACTGGTGGTTCAAGTGTTGGACCAGTCCCTAAGATTGCAAAATCTAAGGGAAAAGGTAAGGGCAAAGGGAAGGTGGGTGGCCAAGGCAAAGGAAAGTGTTTCCAATGCGGTGAGAAAAGCCACTGGAAGAGGAACTGTCCAGAATTCTTAGCTACAAGAGTTCAAGGTATGATTGAATCACATGTGATTGAAGTAAGTTTTATAACGGATACTTCAAACACTTGGTGCATTGATTCTGGTGCGACTAACCATATCTGTAATTCATTGCAGGGGTTCAGATCAACCAGGAGGTGCAGTGATGGGGAAATCGTACTTACTCTAGGTTCTAGCGCAACCATTTCTGCGGTTGCTATAGGAGTCGTAGTTTTAGAATTTCTAGACAATAAAATTTTGATTTTATCAGATGTACTTTACGTCCCTTCAATGAAACGTAATTTAATTTCAGTTTCTAATTTATCGAATAATGGTTATTCTTTTCATTTTGGAACTGAAGTTGTGATTAAAAGAAATAGTTCTTTTATATGTTCTGGTGTTAAATCAAATGGTTTGTATGTGATTACTCCCAATATTTCTAAAGACTCTTGCATGGAACTTAATAACTCAGTGGTTAATATACCATCTAAAAGAAAGAGACCTTCCACTAATCCAACAAGGCTTTGGCACATGAGGCTTGGCCATATCAATCTAAATAGGATTGGCAGACTAGTCAAAGAAGGGATCTTAGGCGATTTGGTTCTCGAACCAATGGAAGTCTGTGAGTCTTGTTTAGAGGGTAAGATGACCAAAAGGCCCTTTCCCGCAAAGGGCAATAGGACCAATGCATTGTTGGAATTAGTTCATACTGATGTGTGTGGACCAATAAATATTAGAGCAAGGGGTGGTTATGAGTATTTCATAACATTTTACCTAATGCAGCACAAGTCTGAAGCCTTTGAAAAGTTCAAACAGTTTAGGGCTGAAGTGGAGAAGCAATTGGGCACACATATCAAGGCCATTCGATCTGATCGAGGTGGCGAGTACCTCTCTAATGAGTTTATTGATCACCTCGTATAGAATGGGATTCTGTCACAATTGACTGCACCTGGTACACCTCAGCAGAACGGTGTAGCGGAGAGAAGGAATCGGACTCTTTTAGACATGACTAGGTCGATGATGAGTTATTCTGAGTTGCCATTGTTCCTTTGGGGTTATGCTTTGGAAACCGCTGCGTACATACTAAATCTAGTACCAAGCAAATCTGTTCCCAGGACACCACGAGAGATGTGGATTGGGCGCAAGCCTTCTTTGCAACATCTCCGGATATGGGGGTGTCCGGCACATGTGCTAAAAGGAAAGATGAGCAAGTTGGATTCTAGATCGGAAGTATGTTACTTCGTAGGGTATCCAAAGGGTACTTACGGATGGTATTTTTATGATCCAAGAGAACAGAAAGTATTTGTTAGTACAAATGATGTTTTCTTAGAAGATGATTATATCATGAACCATAAACCTAAGGGAAGGATAGATCTGAGAGAAATAGAAGGAGAGCCCTCGGTCCTACCCGCAGTTGATAACGATATAAATAAAGAAAATACCACTTCTTCATCCATTTCCGTACCGGTACCTCGTCGTAGTAGGAGGATTATCAGCCAGCCTGATAGATACATGTTCTTAGGAGAAGTTTTTAAAGCTGTCTCCATAGAATCTGAATCTGATCCTGCCACATACGAAGAGGCAATGGCTGATGAAGACTCATCTCATTGGATTAAAGCTATGAAGGCTGAATTGGAATCTATGGATTCTAATCAGGTCTGGGATCTTGTAGAGCTTCCAGCCAATATTAAACCCATTGGTTGTAAGTGGGTCTACAAGAGGAAAAGAGGATCTGATGGAAAGGTTGAGACCTTTAAGGCTAGGCTTGTAGCGAAAGGTTATACTCAGAGGGAGGGCATTGACTATGAGGAAACCTTCTCGCCTGTGGCCATCCTCAAGTCCATCAGAATACTCTTATCCATTGTTGCATGCCTAGATTATGAAATCTGGCAGATGGACGTCAAGACTGCATTCTTGAATGGCAATCTTGAGGTGGACATCTATATGCAACAACCAGAAGGGTTCATAGCTGGTCGGAAAGGTAACTTGGTATGCAAGTTGCAAAAGTCCATTTATGGTCTTAAACAAGCATCCAGAAGCTGGAACATTCGATTTGACCAACCGGTCAAGTCGTTTGGTTTCATACAGAATCTGGATGAACCTTGTGTGTACAAGAAGTGTGAAGGGAAAGTGGTGGCTTTTCTTGTGCTTTATGTTGACGACATTCTACTCATTGGAAATGATGTAGCAGCATTGTCAACGGTCAAGATTTGGCTAGCTAGTACTTTCGATATGAAGGATCTAGGAGAGGCGAGCTATATTCTAGGGATAAAGCTCTTTCGGGATCGTAAGCGAAAGATAATGGGATTATCTCAAGCTGGTTATATCGATAAAGTGCTAACTAGGTTTTCTATGGATAATTCGAAGAAAGGTTTGTTACCTTTCCGGCATGGTTTAGCGTTCTCCAAGGACCAGTGTCCAAAGACACAGGAGGAGAGGAATCGCATGGCAGGAATTTCCTATGCCTCGGCAGTGGGAAGTCTCATGTATGCGATGTTATGCACTAGACCAGATATCTGCTTTGCCGTTGGCATGGTTAGTAGATATCAATCGAATCCAGGTCCAGAGCACTGGACAGCCGTTAAGCACATTCTTAAGTACTTGAGAAGGACTAAAGATTACATGCTTATGTACGGTGGTAGTGAGTTAATTCCAGTAGGATACACTGACTCGGATTTTATGTCAGATAAAGATTCGAGGAAGTCGACATCCGGACATCTTTTTACCTTGGGAGGTGGTGCTGTTAGTTGGAGGAGCATTAAGCAGAAATGCATTGCAGACTCAACTACAGAAGCTGAGTATGTGGCTGCTTGTGAAGCCGCAAAGGAAGCTGTTTGGCTCAAGAAGTTCCTTATGGAACTCGAGGTGGTACCAGCGTCGCTGTCACCTATTACGCTTTATTGTGATAATAGTGGGGCAGTGGCTCAGTCCAAGGAGCCAAGGAACCACGGGAAGGGAAAGCACGTAGAGCGGAAATATCATCTTATCCGAGATATTGTTCAACGTGGAGATGTGACTGTCACCAAGATTGCCACAGCTGACAATCTTGCTGATCCGTTTACAAAGGCCTTGCCACAGAAGGTCTTTGATCGTCATCTAGATAGTCTAGGTCTTAGATGTAGTTCTGGATGGTTATGAGTGCAAGTGGGAGTTTGTTGGGTTTGTGCTCTCAAACCATTACTTTATGTATGAGACATTAGCATTTTAATATATGGATATCAGTTTTACATTATGTATGTTCCTTTCATGAGATGATTGTTTAATCCATAAGTATCATAGTAAGTAATTGATCTTGTCAGAATCAAGATATAAAAGTATTCTTTACTTTTCAAAAGATTTGCAGTGTGGAAGTAAAGGTCGAACCCACAGAGATTGATTACTACAACTACTTAATTTTAAAACCTAAGTCTATTTAATTAGGAAAAACGGAGTTTGATTTGGATTTAATTAAACTAATAACAATAAAAATAAATCTAAACTATGAAAGCAATTAAAAGTGTTTTTAGTGAATGTTTAAGGGAACCTAGGATTGCAAATCCACCACTAGATTCATAATAGGAATATTTATGAATTACTTTAGCTTATTACGTTGGATGAATATGGGGAATTGTAACTACAAGCCCAATTCCTCCGACAAGAAGATAATCATGGTTCAAGCACCAACATAATCCATCTGCGGATAGCACGAATTATCTCACACTAAACTAGGGTTGTGATCTAATCCGTCTAACCTAGGCATGGACTATTCGGATACTTGATAGCACGAATCAATAAAGCACCATCACGTGTAAACAACCTAAACAAGCACAGCAAGAATAGATCGTTGAGCACATCACAGTCAAAATAGATCTAAGACAAGAATAAATTCCGAAAGCAATGATTTAATCAATGTAAGTACGATTTATTAATAAAAATCCTCTCAACATGTGACTGTCATCCATACATAATAGACTAAAACAAAAGCATAAATAAAACCCTATTACTCACCTAGGGCTTCATTGAAACCCTAGATCAATGATTTAGCCGTCCATAGAAGTAGTAGATAGCAAGAGGTTGATGGAGGAGGCCATGGAAACCCTTGGTCTTCTTCTTCTTCTCCTTGCTTCCCTCCCTTCAATGGCTGGAAGTATGGTTGTAGAATGTGTGTATAATAATTGCCAACCCTCTAATTGAAGTAAAATAGAGTTTATATAGATTTACAACATGTTTTGGAGGCCTTTACAACTCGAAACGGACTGAAACGCATGTAATTTACAGTCTGGACGTCGTTTAGCAGTCTCGTTTGCACAGGAGTCTTCAGTATACTGAAATACGCAACTTTGGTTTTTGGGCATATCGCGCGAGCGGGTCGCGCGAGCGCGATATTTGGCTTTCGCGCGCGCGGGTCGCGCGAGCGATTCTGGGGTTCTCGCGCGAGCGATTTCTCGGATTTCGCGGGCGCGGGTCGAGCGCGCGACTTGGTTTTTTCAGCTTCTTCAACTATGCTTTTTCACCCTGTTTAGCCTGGTTTAGTTGATTTCTTCCAAAACCTGTCAGAAACTAGAAAACAGAGTAAAAATATACAAAAACAAGGTAAAAAGGTACTAACAAATGCTCGTTAAGGCGTATATATAGGATTAGTTCTCTCCCGATCACACCCCCAAACCTACATTTTGCTAGTCCTCGAGCAAAACTAAAATAAAAACTACTAATAAAAATCTATTCCATTTTCGTATGGATCACGATTGCATTTAGCGTATGCAACAAGCCTTTTAAACCCCTAGGTGTCCCTAGTCGGACGAGTGAAGTCTCGTGAGGGTTCTCGTCAACAAGTTACCCACAACCATCTTTATTAACTTAAAATTTTAAAAACTTTTATTAAAACGAAAAATAAAACAATCAATACTCCTTATTATACAACAAAGATTCGAAATAGAATAACGAACATAAAGAAATAGAATCAAACATCTACATACATCATGAAAAACACTCTCAAGCACATGCATCGTGTAAATCAATAGAGTTTCTCATAAAATTGCACGTGTGTGATGAGGTAGTCAAATGAACACGCGCTTGTCATGAACTTGGAATATAACTCGGATAACCGTCTAACTATGTCTCGACTACGAATCTCACAATGAATTACACTCAAAAATAAAACACTCAGAAACAGGTGTAATTTTTCTAAAATATGTGAGTAAAAGAAATATGTTTTCAAGACGAAAAATGCTCACATACGACATGAAGGAGACGCATGACATGAAAGAACAGTAGTCTCATGGATAGGATGCCAATCAATCAAGAAAAATTAATCATTACCATGTTTTAATCCCCCTCCCATCATTTTCATATCCGAACCATGTCTCCTAGGATCAAATAGGACTTTTCAAAGGTTGTAATGTGGCTCAGGTAATGAAAAAGGGTAAAATGGATATATGGGTAGACTTAGAATGGCATTGTAAGGCATGTTCGATTTCTTTCATTCATCTCTTCTACCAACTTTTCATCTTTTCTTTCTCTCCATTCCTTTTCATTCATTTTCTTTTTTTTCAACCTTCTCCTTTTTATTTTGTTTTCTTTTTCCTTTTTCTTTTCTTGCTTCTCAAATGATTATTCATCGAATACCAAACAACTACCCCAATAGCATCTTATTTTCTTCTTCTCATTCAACACATCGCCTTAATACTACTAAAAGTTGATCACTCTTCCAGTGGTATACTCCAAGTTGATCAAGTTGGAGCTTTTAAAGAGGATAATGGTGAACAAAGAAAAAGAGGCCTTGTAATGGCTCAAAGGGCGAACTAAGGAAATTTTTTTCATTTATCGGTCGGTAATAAATAAAGAAGGCCTAAAATCATGTCCTATGGTTATATGGTTCTTCAATATTTACGACGGAAGATTATTTAGCATGGTAACAACTATTTTAACTTGATTATCAACCAAAGCAAGAATACTGAGACTAATCAACAAGTAGATGCGCTATTTCAATGAAATTCGACAAACACAATATGTATTTATAACCCTCTAAATAGAAAAGATAGGCTCAAAAGCTCACCGGGTCTAGTCTCCACCATGTGTTATCTAGAAATCCGAATCATATTATAGTTCACAACCAACATGTATTCAAGTGACTACGTGCAGTGCATAGTTCATGTGCAAATCTATGATATAAAACTACGATTCAAATGATACATAACCTAAAACATTTCAACATGACTTCAGCAAATATTTAACCACATATTATCTTGTATATCATTCTATAACAAATCACATTACATAACAAGAAGTATCGACTAGCGATTGCAAAACCGTAGGTAACATCGTTTATTTAAACACACTTATTGTAAATTTTAAAATTTTAGTGCATAATGGCGTGCATGTGTGTGCATACCCCCAAACCTAAACCTTTCATTGTCCCCAATGAAACAATAAAACCAAAGAAAGGAGAGTACATAAGAAAAGAACGATAATACCTCGATCTGGACAAGCATAGAGCAGGTGAACACACAAGCATGTGACAATAAAGTTCAATGTTACCTGTTACTATTCTTAATAAAAGAAAACAAACTAACAAAAGAATATTAACAGTACATGAAATCAAAATACAAAATATAAATCTATAAACTAATCAAAACTAAACTAAACAAATAAATGGAAAAGAAATAAACGAAAAAGTATAAATATAATAAGGAAAACAATAACTAACTCGATCTAAAATGGCTTAATAAACAAAAACAGAAACAAAAACATTATCAGAACAAGTATGGGGGAAAAGATAGAAAACAAAAGAGAAAAACAGGAAAAAGGGGGAATCGCGCGAGCGGCCGTCGCGCGCGCGAATTCCCAGGATTTTTTTTTTTTTTTTTTTTTTTTTTTTTTTTTTTTTTTTTAATAATTCGCGCGAGCGAGGTACCTCGCGCCCGCGATTCCAGGCGCGAGGAGATCCTGAGGCCTCATAAAAAGAAAACAAAGAAAAACCACTAAGGGGCAATCTCGTGCCAGCGGGCCGCGCGAGAATGGTCATTTCACTTGGTTCACTTATTTTATGCATATTAATTAAAAATAATTGTATTCCAACCCCCAAACCTATCCAGCATGTCCAAAACAGACACACACAGACCCAAACACAACCAAAAATAAGGAAAACAAACGACACTAAGCTTGGGTTGCCTCCCAAGAAGCGCTAACTTTTACGTCTTTAGCTAGACCTTCCTAGCATAAGACTCATGGAGGCCGTATATCGGACTGTGTACCCCTAAGGATGTCAGGTAGAGCTCGATGGTACGCAGAAATTACATCGCTTTGAATTAAATCGATTAACGGTTTGTCAGTATTTTCAAATCGATTTCTTACCTTTCGAGTAGATTCAACATTAGGGTCCACGGGATTAGGATTCATCCACTCATCATCGTCCGCTATATCGTTTTTGTTACTCACGTTTATTTCTTTGGTAGGCGCAATATTCCGTGTTACCTCACCTTCCACCTCACATAGGGAATCGTCGTATTTAGGAGGTTGATCCATAGCGTTAAATACGTTTAATTTTAAGTTCATGTTCCCAAATGACACTTTCATCACCCCCGTCCGACAATTAACACGTGCGTTAGCAGTTGCTAAGAATGGACGGCCTAAGATGACAGGAGTATGTTTCCTAACATCTAGCACTGGTTCGGTGTCAAGGACCATGAAATCTACAGGATAAAAGCATTTATCAACCTTAACCAAGACGTCCTCGACGATTCCTCTAGGAATTTTAATAGAACGATCCGCTAATTGTATAGTAGCGGCCGTAGGTTTCAGTTCACCTAGTCCTAATTGTTGATAGACGTGATAAGGTATGAGATTAACACTAGCTCCTAAGTCAAGGAGAGCCCTATGAATGATAGTGTCACCTATGACACATGAAATCGTAGGCGTACCTGGATCTTTATATTTTGGAGGAGCGTGTTGGAATATGGAGCTTACTTTTTCCGTGAGAAAGACCTTTTTAGGAGTATGACTCCGTATTTTGCGTTTTTGTGTACAAAGGTCTTTTAGACATTTAGCATAAGCGGGAATTTGTTTTATAGCATCGAGGAAAGGAATATTTATTTTAACTTGTTTGAACACCTCGAGTATATCCTCAACCTTAGACCCTTTCTTAGGTAAATGTGACGGTCCCTCAACGTTTGGTGGATATGGCATTCTTGGAATATAGTTTGTTGGGGCCGATTCCTTTTCTTTTCTACTTTTACTCTCCTCACCCTCCTTATTCAAATTTATATTTTTATTTTTCTCACCCCCATCCGGAATTACAACCACTTCCTCATCTCGAATAGTCGTCCTAGTCGAAACAGCATTCACGCTCTCACTCACACTTCCCACTGCATATTGCCCCTTAGGTTGCTGAGTAGGTTGACTCGTCGTCTTACTCTCAGTTAAACGGTTTAATGTATTAACTACTTGTCCCATTTGGGACTCTAGCTTTGCGATAGACTGAGTGTGAGAGTGCACTAACTGAATTACCGACCCAAAATTTTCAAGTGAGGCCAACACCTTCTCCTCGAATGCACTATTACGTGGAGGTGGAGGAGGTAGTTGGTATTGACCTTGTTGATATTGGGGTCGGTACGTATTAGGAAAATTATTCGACATAGAATTATAATTATTTCGCGGGAATTGTTGTATAGAATTAACGTGTTGCTCAACAAATTCCGGGAATTGAGATGCAGAAGGACATGCAAAGATATTATGGGACGGTTCAGAACATAATGCACATACTTCTAAAGAGGGTGGATTAGACGTTTTGTTCATTTGCATAAGTCGGTCAAGTTTTCTATTTAATTCTTGTATTTGCATTGACTGACTTGACTCAACTGTCACCTCTCGCTTAGGTTGAAGGTACCCCTCAGAACGTACCGACACAGCCTGATGCATCGAATTCTCGCTTAGTGTTTCAAATATTTTCCAGGCCTCGTCGGCGCTTTTGTGTAGGAAAGTTCCCGCACAAACGGCATCGACGGTATTCCTAACAGAGGGAATAAGCCCCTCGTAGAAGACTTGAACCAATTGCCACTTGGGAACCTGATGATGTGGACACGAGCGTAACAATTCTTTAAATTTTTCCCACGTGTCATACAGTGATTCCCCATCTTGCATTACAAAATTAGTTATATCTTTTCTTATCTTATTTGTACGCATAATAGGGAAAAACTTTTGTAAAAAGGCGGTGTGTAAGGCTTCCCATGTTTTTATTGTGTTTGGCTCAAGTGATTGAAGCCAATACTTCGCTTTGTCTCTTAAGGAAAATGGGAAGAGCCGCAATTTTAATTCATCATTATTTAGGTTGTATTTTCAAAGTAGAGCATATACCCTGAAAATCCCCTAAGTGTTGGTAAGGGTCTTCATTTAGACGGCCATGGAAGGAAGGTAGTAGCGAGATGGTAGACGACTTTATCTCAAAGTGAGATGCCGTCGCCTCCGGTAATTCGATACCAGCTTGTGGCGTGTAAGTAGTAGGAATAAAATAATTTATAAGTGGAGGTGGTGGCGGTATATTAAGATTATTCATATTAGCTCCATCATTTTGATTGTTATTGTTATTTCCTCCGTCAGCCATTTTAATCGGTTTAATTTGAAAAGTTCGAGTTTTCCTTAACCGTTCACGAGTACTCTGAATTTCGGCCTCAAACAACGACGACGGAATCGGAATTGATTCGTCGTCTTGCAACCTAGCTCTAGAAGCTTGGGTTGTGGACTTACTAGTTCTTAAGGTACGTTCAAGTTCAAGATCGAAAGATTTTAAATCTGGTTTATTTGAACGTGTACCTAACATAAATTAAAACAAAGAAAAAGAAACTAAAAACAAAAACTGACTCAACAAAAGAAAAACAAATAGCAAGCAATCACGCAACTAAGATAACAAGCATTCAACTACTGTGATGCATGAAAATTATCCTGTAATGCAATGACCGCGTCAAGCCCAGCGCCCCGGGTTTCCTAGCTAATGCAGTGCAATTAACCTTAAACTAATGCAAATAGTGCGTCACAGCGCCCTGACTTACAGCGGTTTAAAGCGAATTCCACAAGAAGCAATTTATTTTATTTTATTTATATTATTTTTGCGTAAGCTCCTTTTGATGTAATTAGCCGCTCCACTCGGAAACGTTGACTACAAAATAAAAGAAAAAGTTAGTAACTAAAAACAAAAACAGAAAATAAGAAGAATAAAAACTAATCTAATATTTACAAATTAACTAAACTATGATTATAAAACTAAGAGTAGTAATGCAGTCCCCGGCAACGGCGCCAAAAATTGATGTTTGTCAGAATCAAGATATAAAAGTATTCTTTACTTTTCAAAAGATTTGCAGTGTGGAAGTAAAGGTCGAACCCACAGAGATTGATTACTACAACTACTTAATTTTAAAACCTAAGTCTATTTAATTAGGAAAAACGGAGTTTGATTTGGATTTAATTAAACTAATAACAATAAAAATAAATCTAAACTATGAAAGCAATTAAAAGTGTTTTTAGTGAATGTTTAAGGGAACCTAGGATTGCAAATCCACCACTAGATTCATAATAGGAATATTTATGAATTACTTTAGCTTATTACGTTGGATGAATATGGGGAATTGTAGCTACAAGCCCAATTCCTCCGACAAGAAGATAATCATGGTTCAAGCACCAACATAATCCATCTGCGGATAGCACGAATTATCTCACACTAAACTAGGGTTGTGATCTAATCCGTCTAACCTAGGCATGGACTATTCGGATACTTGATAGCACGAATCAATAAAGTACCATCACATGTAAACAACCTAAACAAGCACAGCAAGAATAGATCGTTGAGCACATCACAGTCAAAATAAATCTAAGACAAGAATAAATTCCGAAAGCAATGATTTAATCAATGTAAGTACGATTTATTAATAAAAATCCTCTCAACATGTGACTGTCATCCATACATAATAGACTAAAACAAAAGCATAAATAAAACCCTATTACTCATCTAGGGCTTCATTGAAACCCTAGATCAATGATTTAGCCGTCCATAGAAGTAGTAGATAGCAAGAGGTTGATGGAGGAGGCCATGGAAACCCTTGGTCTTCTTCTTCTTCTCCTTGCTTCCCTCCCTTCAATGGCTGGAAGTATGGTTGTAGATTGTGTGTATAATAATTGCCAACCCTCTAATTGAAGTAAAATAGAGTTTATATAGATTTACAACATGTTTTGGAGGCCTTTACAACTCGAAACGGACTGAAACGCATGTAATTTACAGTCTGGACGTCGTTTAGCAGTCTCGTTTGCACAGGAGTCTTCAGTATACTGAAATACGCAACTTTGGTTTTTGGGCATATCGCGCGAGCGGGTCGCGCGAGCGCGACATTTGGCTTTCGCGCGCGCGGGTCGCGCGAGCGATTCTGGGGTTCTCGTGCGAGCGGATCGCGCGAGCGATTTCTCGGATTTCGCGGGCGCGGGTCGCGCGCGCGACTTGGTTTTTTCAGCTTCTTCAACTATGCTTTTTCACCCTGTTTAGCCTGGTTTAGTTGATTTCTTCCAAAACCTGTCAGAAACTAGAAAACGAAAACAGAGTAAAAATATACAAAAACAAGGTAAAAAGGTACTAACAAATGCTCGTTAAGGCGTATATATAGGATTAGTTCTCTCCCGATCAGTAATTCGTGTATGTATGAGATATATACAAGTGAGATACGAATTACTATTCTTTGATACTTAAAGCTTGTCACAGTGGATGATGAGACTGGATATCTCATCAGGTCTACACTGTAGCATGATTGACTACCATTGGATGGAGTGATTAATCTCAATCACTAGAGTGTTACTCTTAGTTGATATGCTAGTGCTTATAGTGCATTGACGGACCTGAGCTTTCCTGTTGACACTCAAGACTGTCAAACAGTCAATAGGAACTCATAACTTGTATAAAGTACGTGTTCTTAATCTTGAGACGATTATGAACACAGACTGTGGATATGACTGCTTTGACTTACCAATCAGTGAGGTCTATAAAAGATCAACACCTGGGTATCTTGGGTATGTCATGTTCATAGGGTTGTGAACATATATTGTCAAGATAGAATCTACCCTCTGATTCAGAGTAAGCATTCCCTTGAGAATGTCACCAAGTTGATTACTGAGTACTGCAGTCTTGTTGATAAGAGTTATCAACATGTTTGGTAATCATGAGAGGTGAATGGGACTCAAGGAATATAAGAAGTAATCATGATTCAGGTTGACAGTAACAGTTATCCGACTACCTGAATATGATTACGAATGCTGACGGTAGAGGGACATTAGTACACCATACAAGTCTAGTCATCGCTTCGGATATGTTCTTTTGCGTTGGAGTTCAGTTATCGTTTTATAGTGGAGTAAACGTTAACTGACCAGTTAGTTAGTTTGCTGATCAAAGAGTTTGGTCATGGTGATTAACAAACTGGTCTGAGCCAACAATAAAGAGCCTAGGAGGTCCCACTCTTAGCTCCGCCAGGATGCTTGGAAAGACACTTGAGGAAGCTGTCAAGACAAGTTCGATCGATTGAAGTATGTTCGATCGATTGAAGTCATGGCAGGTTCGATCGATCGAGAATGGTTCGATCGATCTAAGGTTAGATCGATCGAAGTCACTTCGATCGGTCGAAGCTTAGGTCGGTTCTGGAAATCTATAAATAGGGCAGCTGCGTTCTGGAAAAAGTTGTTCGTCGTTTTGAACGTCAGAAGCTGCAGAAACTGTTTTAGAGCCCCAAAACCTTCTCCTTCCTCCCTATTAGAGATCCCACCATCTCTAGTCTTTCCGGTAGGTATCTGTAGGAGACATAAGGGTGAAGACAACCTAGTGGAGGCTGCTGCATCACCAAGGAAGAAGAAAATCAGAATTGGGTTCAAGACACTAAGGTATAACTCTTGCACCCCTTTGCACGTATCTATGGAATTGACGAGTAGTAGATCCTGGGATGCCAAAAGTTTTATAACTTGACCTATTTCCGCTGCGCGTTTAAAACTTAATTTAAACCGGTTTTTCCTTCAGACAGAACAAGTCCATTAGTATTTCTAGAGATATTGATGCCCAGTATAACATCAGCAAGTCCCATATCTTTCATGTCAAATTTAGAATTCAACATTTTCTTAGTAGATTTAATGATCTTATCATTACTACCCAATATGAGCATGTCATCAGCATAAAGACATAAGATGACATAGCCTTCAATTTTGTCTTTGACATAAACACATTTATCACACTCATTGATTTTAAATCTACTAGAGAGTATAGCTTTGTCAAATTTTTCATGCCATTGTTTTGGAGCTTGCTTTAAGCCATACAATGATTTGACAAACTTACACACTTTATTTTCTTGCCCTGGAGCAGAGAATCCTTCAGGTTGTTCCATGTAGATTTCTTCATTCAAATCTCCATTAAGGAAGGCAGTCTTAACATCCATTTGATGTATTTCGAGATCTTGCAATGCTGCGATCGCAATAATCATACGAATGAATATTATTCTCGTAACAGGAGAATACGTATCAAAGTAGTCTAGACCCTCCTTCTGTCTATACCCTTTGATGACAAGCCTTACTTTATACTTATCAATAGTACTATCCGTCTTCATTTTCCTTTTGAAAATCCATTTGTAGCCCAACGGCTTACAACCAGGAGGAAGATCTACCAGTTCCCAAGTATGGTTTTGTAGGATAGAATCAATTTCACTCTTGATGGCTTCTTTCCACAATGGACCATCTGGTGATCTAATAGCTTCATTATAGCTCTGAGGCTCACTTTCTATAACATAAGTTAGAAAGTCTGGATCAAACAATTTTGAGGTTCTAGCTCGTTTCCCACGTCTAGGATCAATATCAACAGTTTCTTCTTGGGTTTTACCAGTTTTCCCAATAGTCTCAAATGTGCGTTTTTTAGAACTATATTCCTCTTTACAAGGAAATGTATTATCAAAGAAAGACGTATTTCTAGACTCCATGATTGTGTTCTTGTGTATATCTGGGTTTTCAGATTTATGTACAAGAAACCGATACGCACTACTATTATGTGCATAGCCAATAAATAAACAATCAACAAGTTTTGGACCTATCCTTTCTTTCTTAGGAGTAGGTACAAGAACCTTTGCAAGACATCCCCACATTCGTAAGAACTTGTAGGAAGGTTTTCGACCATTCCATTGTTCATACGGGGTTTGATCAACTTTCTTTCGAGTTACCTTATTTAAAATATAATTTGCGGAGAGAATTGCCTTCCCCCATAAGTTCTGTGGCAATCCAGAACTTATTAACATAGCATTCATCATTTTTTTTAAGGTACGATTTTTCTGTTCAGCAACTCCATTTGATGGAGGCGAATAAGGTGCGGTGGTTTGGTGAATAATTCCATTTTGTGCACAAAACTCACCATATAGCGCTACATATTCACCACCCCTATCACTTCTCAACACCTTAATCTTTTTACTTAGTTGATTCTCAACCTCTATCTGGTATAGAATGAACTTATCCAAAGCTTCATCCTTACTTTTTAGCAAATACACATAACAGTATTTAGTGCAATCATCAACAAAAGTAATAAAATACTTATTGCCACCTCTAGATTAAACTATTTTTAAATCACATACATCAGTGTGGATTAATTCCAGAGGTTCAGTGCTTCTTTCAATTGATTGAAATGAAGTCTTTGTTAATTTTGCTTAAACACAAGTTTCACATCTATAACTTGCATCAATATGAAAGTTTGGTATGTGGACTAATTTAATTAATCTTCACAAAGAATTAAAATTAACATGTCCTAGTCTACCATGCCACAAATTGGAAGACTCAAGCAAGTAAACAGAAGAGTTACTCATTTTATTAACTTTTGGGAATACAGTTGCTACATTAAGTTTGAACATCTCATTACACATATACCCCTTCCCCACATACATTTCCACTTTGGTCAACACCACCTTGTCTGACTCAAAGACCATTCGGAAGCCATGCTTGCTTAGGAGAGATCCGGATACCAAATTCTTGCCAATTTCTGGTACATAAAGGACATTGTTGAGAGTTAGCTCCTTTTCTGAAGTCATTTTCAGAATTATTTTCCCTTGGCCTTCAACATCCGAGGAAGCATAATTTCCCATATACATCTTCTCAGCACTTGTAATTGGTTCGAAGGAAGTGAACATAGCTTTGTCGGAACATATGTGGCGAGTAGCACCAGTGTCTATCCACCATTCCCTTGGGTTTGAATCCACCAAGTTCACTTCAGAGACCACAGCAGACAGAATAATGCCAGAGACATCCCTTGAGATAAAATCTAACTCCGTCATATTAGCCTCTTGGACTTGACTGATCACAGTCCTTGAGTCTATAAATTTCTTTGGCCCGGCATCCTCGGTTTTGTACTTTCTGTTTAAGGACTCCCATAGTTCCTTAGCAGTGGTCTTAACACTATACACATTATAGAGTGTGTCGTGTAGGTCATTCAACACATAATTTCGGCACAGAAAGTCCGAGTGCTTCCAAGCATCAATAGCTAGCACAACCTCTCGGTCTTGTTCATTTTCATTAGGCACAGGAGCCTCTTCCTTCAAGAACCTCGCAAGGTTTAAGGTGATAAGGTAGAACAACATCTTTTGCTGCCACCTCTTGAAATCCACACCCTTAAACTTCTCAGGTTTTTCCCCGTGGTTCACAGGAGCTGTTTGGATTGAGGGAACCTTCACAGGTATGGAGCCAATCACCACGGTGTTGGAGCCAGTACCATCGGTGTTACAGTCTCATTTGCCATTTTTGAAATATTATCAAATGAGAAAATAAATTAAATCTAATATTTTATTTTTTCCTCCTCTTATTTTTTTAACAGTAGCAGAATTTCGTTTTCAGATTATTGTTAAAAAAATGAAGGAATTTTAAGATTCTGCTCGCGAGTTCCAAGAAAAACGCGATTCTGCACACTTTCCGTCTAAAACTATTTTCCATGATTCTGCACCGTTTGGGCAGAAAACGAGGATTACAGTATCAGTTTTTTGTAAAACTGTTTTTCAAAAAAAATTTCTGTTTTTCCAAAATCGAATCTGCTTTTGTTTTATAAGATGTATCGAATCTGTTTTAAGATTGTTGCAAAAATTACATTGATACAATTGGAAAACAGAAAAAGATTCTGGATTACAAACTGGAAAATAGAACTTAAACAGAAACAGAATTACAATATATAAACAGAAAGCAATAACTGGAAAACTACAACAAAATAAGATCAAACCGAGGCCTGTGATATTTCACAATTTCCTTAAAACAGATTCGCCACCTCACCAGAAGTGCTTGAGGATATCTTTTCCGGCGTCTTTTTCCCAGGATACAGCGGTTACTAGCAGTCACCAAGCACGGTGTGTGACTGCTCTGGCGAACCAACTATGTTCTGTGTGTCTCTCTCTCTGAAACTAGAACTGGAAGGAGGAGCAAAAGTTTGTGTATCAACTAAGGAAGAGATACATTCCATATAGGGGATATAATGGACGAATTTAACCTGTGATTTATCACAAAGTCTTTTCAGTTTCTGTAACTCTTTCAGAAATCCCAAAGGTTTCTGCAATGTTAAACATGTGCAAAAATTACAAGGGTCTCTAAATACAGATATAGAAAAAGCCAAAACTTGAGGTGTCTAAAATGCACCCACACCCACACCCACGAACCGGCCTGCCCCGGCCGGACGGCAGCGGTGGCCTGTGCGCGTGGAGTAAACCCAAAGGGCATTAGGTCCTCCCCCTTCCACAAAATTGGGTACCCCTTGGGGCCCAAACCCAAAACATGAAGTAGCCTTATAAATACACTAAAGGCTACTTCTAGTTTTCCTATGTGGGACAAGGCAAGTTGTGAACCTCTTTCATTTCAACAACTCCTTGTAAGGGGCAACCTTTAATCATTAATTTCTCATTCACCCATCAATAGTTTTGGACATGTGAATATCCAAACTTCATCTCCTCATGGAGGAGAACACAAATCCACAAGGACCCCACTTAAACTCTAAGTGGGTCCCACTTTTATTAGCCCTTAAACATGGCCAAAACACATATTATCCAACACTATAGATCTTGTTTGATAGATCTTGTTTTGTAGATTACGAATATCTAATGTTTATGAAAAAATAATTTGTAGTTTAGAAGTTATGACAATTTAAAGTTTGAAAAACAAAAAATAACTAACTTCCTTAAATTATGGGCTGAGGTGATATATGTGTAGTGCAATTGTTGAACATAAGGAAAGTGGACATTTTCGTCCACTGAAAATCACAAGGATCTTTGGTAAGGAAAAAAACGTAGGGATCTATCCTCTATTATGGTCTAACGTAGGGACCTACGGTCAGTCGCTCCTTATAATAATGTCATTTCAACGATACTACTATTATTATTATTTATCACCCCCTTTTAATAATACTAATCTACTATTTTGTAGGGGTGGCAATTTTCGAACCGATACGGCAACCTGACACGAAAATAAACGGGGTTTAATTGGGTGACCTGTATAAGGGCACGAGTCATAAACGAGTCGACCCGTTTAACACGATTAATAAACGGGTTTAAGCAGGGCTGGCCCTGAGATTGTGAAATTCACATGAGGCCCCAAGCAAACATGAAAAAAAAAAAAAAAAAATTTAGGTCCCTTTTTTGGTCATATTTTTATATATAATACATGTATATATAAGATCCTATTTTTTTAGGCCCTATTTTACCCTATTTTTATATATAATACATGTATTTTGGCCAAACAATTCCTTACTTTTTGTCCTATTTTTTTTATATGTAATGCATGTATATCTAAGGTCCTTTTTTTTAGGTCCTAGTTTGACCCTATTTTTATATATAATACATGAATTTTGGTCAAAGAAGGCCTTATTCCAAGGCCAAACAAACTCTTATTTTTGGAGGCCTCAAGCGACCGCCCGTGCCGCTGGCCCAAGGGCCGGCCCTGGGTTTAAGCGGGTCAACCCGTCTAACCCGTTTGACCCGATTAAGTTTTTAAGTGCAGTTGAGGCATTTTTTTTAGTTCTAAAAATAATTTTTAATAATATGAAAATCTAAAATACAAATAATATAAATAAGAATTAAAAAAAGAGTATTTATTTTTTAAAAAAAAATAAGCCAAAATATAATTTTTTTTTTGGCTCCCAAAGCAAAAAAAAAAAAGGAGTAATTACCAACTTACCAAACAAGTAAATCTATATATAATGATTGATAACTAATGTAATAAAAAATATATATATAAAAAATATTTACTATTATTTTTTTAAAAAAATATAAACTAAAGTTGTTTTTTTTTTTTTGCTCCCAAAGCAAAATAAAAAAGAGTAATTACTAACTTACCAAACAGGTAAATCTATATATAATAATTAATAACTAATGTAATAAAAAAATAATAATTAAGAACTACGGAGTAATAGGTTTATAATAGTTGGATATTGTTATATTTATAATATTTTAGTATTTAAGATTTTATGTAATACGTGTTCATAATTGATGCATTTGATGGGAAGACTTGTTTGTGTTTTTAGCAAGGCTGTAGGCTTTTTTTGAATAACCAAACCGAGCTAACTAGTCGATTTTCTTAAAATTACCTACAACTAAAAAATCGATCCGACGGCCCAAGATGGAAAAATCAACCAAAAGTCGAAAAATTGACCGAACCGACCACTTCGGTTGGTTTACAAAAAGTGAAGAAAAAAAAAACCAAAACCAAAAAAAAAAAAAAAAAATTCGAACTGAACCGAACCGATGACACCCTACACGGGTTAAACGGGTGACCCATGTATGACCCGACACGATTATAATCTGACACGATTATGACACATTAAGAATGACACGATTATGACCCGACACAATTATGACTCGACATGATAATGACCCACACGATTATGACCCGAAACGATCCGACTGCCACCCCAACTATTTTGGCTTGTTACCAAAATTTGTTACCTGGAATAACGAAAAATTGTAACCCAAATTACAAAAGTTATTTATGGAGAAATAAGAATCGGAAAATACAAAAAAATCTAACCGAGAAAAAAATATCACCTCGAGGCGCTTAGGGCCCCAAATTGAAGGGCTGGCCCTGATCGTTGGCTTTGCAAGAGTGGTCCTTAAGTATAGTGCAAATATAAATATATAGGACTAATTGCACTTTGCACCCTTAAAGTTTGGATGATTTTACACTTTGCACTCTAAAATTTCAAATTTTGTACTGTGGTCCTTGAAGTTTCACAAATGTGCCACTTAAGTCCTTATAGCATTTTAGTGACGAAATCATTTGTCACTAAAAGTGAAATTCGTAACAAAAAGTCATGAATGGAGTATAGTGCGACTCATAAACTTTAGGAACTAAAGGACCAATAATGGGATGTTCGGCTGTCTCTCTTATTATGACAGGGTCGGTCTCGAGTATTTAGAGACCCTGGACTAATTACTAAAAGGCAGGCCCTTATACGGGGTTTCGGGGCCAGCACCCCGAGGTGATTTTTTTTGGGTCTACTTATAATATATAATTGGTAATTTTTTTAGTGTTTACTTATACATAATTGGCAATTTTTTTGGGGTCTACTTATAATATGAGTCTATTTGTGAAACTTAAACATTGTATTGTATGTTTCAAAATTCTAGAGCTAGGAGCCTATTTCTAAAACTAAAAAAATTCTTACACTAAAATTAAAGTATAAATTTTAAAATTCTAGGGCCTTCGATTTTGAGTTATATATATGTATATCAATATATATATATAGTTGATGACACTAAATTGAGCCTTAGGAGTGACCTAAATGTGAAATACTAAAATTTTAAATAAAAAATGTAATTTAGCAAATTTCATAAAGATGCTCAAAATTTTGTGAACTTTAATGACCTTGAGAGATAGCCCCGTTTGCCCCCTTTGACCGGCCATGTATCTTGAAAAATTCTAGAACACATCCTTAATTACGTGTCATACAGCATGAGTAAGGTATCACATAACATGTCACTTGATATCCCGTACCCAATAAAAGTGTGTCATGCGAACAATGAAATCCACCACAAAAACTTATGTGGTGTTATCTCATTAAATGTTAGACACCACATAAACGCTAGATTGAGGTACACAAAAACTTCTCCATACAACATATATGCACCTCCCTCTCTCTCTATAAATAGAAAGCTCCCTTGGCAATATTTTTCCATCCAACATTTCATACAACCTCAAACATAATACAAGAGAGAGAGAGAGAGAGAGAGAGAGAGAACGTACAATCATGAAGACAACAGGGGTACTGGTAATGATCTCATTCCTTGTCTTTGTTCTGTCAGCAAATCAATTGCTGGCCGCACATGATGCAGTGCTTGACAATAAAGGCGAAGCGGTCATTGCAGGTAAGGAGTACCATATATTACCACCAAATATAATGCCTGGCAAAGGCGGTGGACTCACAACGGGCATTAATATAAATGGAGCTCTCTGTCCCCCGGCCGTGGTCCAAGAGCCTTTCGATGTGGAAAGAGGTCGACCAGTCATCTTCACTCCTTGGAACACCCCTGAGGATAAAGTGGTTCAAACTCAAACCAAACTCAACATCGTGTTCTCGGGCCCGTTATACTGTGGTGCCCGCTATTTCAGGTGGAAGCTTGGTGAGTTTGATCAAACACTCGGACGATTTTGCGTGACGACTGAACCTCTTTTAGAATACCCAGGTGGGCCAGGTCCTGTCATTTTGCGTAAGGAATGGTTTAAGATTGAGAAGGAAACTGGGACGTCATTGGATATTGACTATAAGATTGTGTACTGCTCCTCAGCGTGTGAAACCTGTGAAGTTCAATGCGGGGATCTTGATATTTTCTTCGACCGCAATGGAGTTCGACGTGTGTGTGTAAATGATGTCAGTGCTGAATCTTTTCCGTTTTCCTTTGCCAAGGCCAACTTTGACCCAATAACTACTTCTTCATATTAGCTTAATTATGCATGCAATTAGGGAAGCCTGTACTTCCACAGTTTCATATATATATATATATATATATATTTGTGTGTGTATGTATGTGCTTGTGCAATAAATAAAGGTTGTAACACCGCAGTTGTGCAATAAATAAAGGTTGTAACACCGGAGCAATAAAATAAGGAAGCTTGTACTTTCAATATATTCTATCTATTTTTGCTTGTACTTTTAATATATTCTATATGTATATATGTGTATTTAGTGACGGATTCAAAATTTTAATTCAGGGGAGATAATGCTTTTATGGGGGTCTGCAGGAAGCTCCCCCATTTGAAATTTTTTTTTTGTAGAAATCATATACTTTTATCTGATTTTTTTCACAAGTTTCGTGTATATATAGGGGATTGGAAAATCTTTGTGATTTTTGTCTATCTCAAGAAAAAGGAGTACGAGGAGTTTTTTTTTTTTTTTTGCTAAACAGGAGCAAGAGCAAGTTAATGGTGAATATAGGACCTTTGAGTCTTTCGAGAACTTCTCCAAAACTTCAAACTTCATCTGTGTGGGAATATTTTTTATTTATTTTTTTAGAAAATGCCTTGTGGAAAACTAGGGAACTCTAGGTGATTTTTGTTTTACTTTTTGGTATTTCATTATATAACACGTACATATATACACACAATATAAAATTTTATAAAATTAAGTGTGAAACAAGTTGTCAATTAAAACCGTGTCAAAGTTCTAAAATTTACAAAAGAGTAATGCTATACTTTTCAAATTTCTATTTTAAGAGTGTTTCCCAATTGACCTATCAGTGGGGTAAGGTATGCAACTTCCAATCAAAATTCAACTGGTCCCACAGATTATGACTTCGTCCCACTGCTACATCATTTGGAAAGCATTTTTGGGATAGAAATTTGGGTAGCATATCATTACTCTTTACAACAAGCCCCCGAATCAACAGAAAATCTTAATAAAAGTCCACATTTTTTTAAACTATCATATATAACCTATTCTTTTCCTGAAAGTGGGTCTGCCCCTGTGTGTGCTTGTTCTAGTGCTAATTATTATCTTTTTTTTCTTTTTTTACTTGTCTATCTAGTCTGCTCACACTTCCATTTCCATTTGATATTGCCTAAAATGGTTGATCTGAATTCTACTTGGACTGGAAGAACTGGACTACCAGAGAGAATCCCTCTAAATAATGACCTGCAAAAAGGCAAAAGGAAGGCCACAAAGGGGGGTTTGGACCCTTGAGCCACCTCTGATGACTAAGTTAGTCTTAAATGGAGTTTGAGTATGAGAGAATATCAGAGGGAAGAATTGTGCACCTTTTTCATGAGCTTGAGCTGTGCATAGATAGGGCTTGAAGCTTAATAGTCTACGCTTTTCTAGGAGCACTACTCCCACTACTCTACTATGCAGTCATGGGCTAGACTACACCTTGTTTGGGCTATAATTGTGTGATTATGCACATCATTTTCTCCCTCCATGATCACCAATGGCTAGTCATATATGGGCTAAGGTCATGGGGTTGACCCATTGTTGGGCTCCACTTGTCGGTAGATGATTGGGCTAATATTTTTTGGGCATATCTTTTTTGGGGACAAACTTAGTAGTGATACCCAAGAATTTAACTTTTTTGTAGTTATCAAAAGTTTCTTAGATCGTCTGGGACGAACTCTGCGACACTTGGGCTTTACTGTAGCTCAGGTCTTTTGGATTTTCCCGAGCTGTGACGAACTCGGGACTTTTGAAGGCTTACTACACTTGTGCTTTATTATAGCCTAAGAGTTTCAGGATTGCCCGAGGTTGTTTTTTTTTTTTTTTTAAGACCTGGGACACTTAGGCTTTATTGTAGCCTAAGGTATTTAGGTTGTGCCTGTGTTGTACTCAGTCTTTCTTTTGGACCTATGACACTTGGGCTTTATTGTAGCCTAAGGTTTTTAGGTCTTGCCCAAGTTAAGGCTCAGTCTTCCTATGACACTTAGTCTTTGGGCATGCTCAAGCTATTAGGAGCTCGGAGCTCTTGGACCCGTGAGCTAGGTATTTGGGGTGCTCATGTTGTAATTGTTGGGTTTATGCCCTCAAACCATTACTTTATGTATGAGACATTGACATTTTAATATATGGATATCAGCTTTACATTTCATTATGTATGTTTCTTTCATGAGATGATTGTTTAATCCTTAAGTATCATAGTAAGTAATTCGTTTATGTATGAGATGCATACAATGAGATACAGATTGCTATTCATTGTTACTTAGAACTTGTCACAGTGGATGGTGAGACTGGATATCTCATCAGGTATACATTGTAGCATAATTGACTACCATTGGATGGAGTGATGAATCTCAATCACTAGAGTGTAACTCTTAGTTAATATGCTAGTGCTTATAGTGCATTGACGGACCTGAGCTTTCCTATTGACACTTAAGACTGTCAAACAGTCAATAGGAACTCATAACTTGTATAAGGTACGTGTTCTCAATCTTGAGACGATTATGAACACAGACTGTGGATATGACTGCTTTGACTTACCAATCAGTGAGGTCTACAGAAGACCAACACCTGGGTATCTTGGGTATGTCATGTTCATAGGGTTGTGAACATATATGGTCAAGATAGAATCTACTCTCTGTTACAGAGTAAGCATTCCCTTGAGTATGTCACCAAGTTGATTACTGAGTACTGCAGTCTTGTTGATAAGAGTATGTCACCAAGTTGATTACTGAGTACATCAGTACCACATAAAAAAAACCGCAACATGTAAAAACAAGTCCATTGCAAAATTTAATATGAATTAATCTGAAGTAAACCAAGAATTTCTCTGTCCGTATCATGACGAACTACGAATTTCAACTCAAGAAATAGCTAGAGTTGTTACCTTGTTAGGAGGGGGCACATGTATCTATCATGACTCCCTAAACTGATCAAGCATAGCTATAAATTGCGAGTGGATTGCAGCTTGTGAGGATAACTGAGAAGCAAGGAACTATAGTCTTGATGCCATATCATTATGTTCCTTTTCCAACAATTCCAATTGCACCCTGTCTACCTCAGCTTGTCTCCTAAACTCTTCATTCTCCTTTTCAAGTTGTGCTTGGTAGTTTTGTTGACGTGCTCCAGATTGAGTAATCTTAGGACCAGCTCCACAACCGCGTATCTGTCCCGATCATTCTGGTCCGAGAACTTGCACAAATCTCTCATCCTCGGTCATTGGAGTAGCACCCTCCTCTTTGGGATGAGATTCTATAGTTTCAAGTTTTTCCTACATTAAAAAGTCTTTATGACAATATTTCCCATATTAATTATTTCCAAAGCAATGCAATGGTTATTAGTCAAAATATTACATGTGCTACAATAGCATCTCAAACTAACTAGTCATTTAGGCTTACTTTAAGTATGCCAAAACTATGTAAAGACCATGGAACACTAAATATACCACAAAAACTATATCTCTGTACAAACACAAAAAGTTGTAGTTGTTAAATATTCAAAAAAAGCCTGATGTACATATGTATATTTCGAGAACTCTACATTTATGTATAATTGTAAGTGTAGCAAGAATTCTACCAACAACTCATTTATAGTGAGAAGTTTGGAATTAATGACTGAAAACCAATAAATTTAGCAATGAGACTGTTGGGTTAGGAATATAGAATATAACAGAATAATGGATGAAGCTAAGTGGTTGAAATTGCAATCAAGTCAGAAATTTTGGAATTGCAATTATTTGTGATCAATAACAAATGACTATAATAGAAAGACGACGCAACAGTAGATTTCTTTCAAAAGCATAAAAGCTTTTAACTTGTCAATCCTCCATTAAGAAACAAATCTAAGTGCTAAAGTATGTGCAACTAGCAGCAAACAGTTCTAGATGTAGAAAAAGTACATAACTTATTTTCGAAATCCATTCAAATTGCAATTTGGCTTGGGATTGAAATAAGCCTTCAATAGCTGGTCCTCGCAAAACCCTTCATCCCGGCAACGTGACCAATCTTTTGCTTTTCCCAATTTTTTTTTCTTTCTCTTGCTAACCTTCTACTTAATTTGAAAAGGAAAAAAAAATAGATAGGTGTAAATTGTAAAATACAAATATGCATAGAAATAGCATATTACCTTAAATCATCAGATCCAAAATGTCTAACAAGATGCTCCCAGTCATTTTGACTAATCCCTGATGGGCGATTTTGCAATCTCATCTCATTAGTTTGATGTGCAAGATAGTGTTGTTTGTGCAGCCTATAATGATATGATATGTATTGAGTATTCAATTGCCTATACAAAGCACTTTGGACGTGAGGCTCCTCTTGGAGAGCAAACTTTTGCTGCAATGGCAATTTAAACTTGTTCTTAAAATTCAATCTACTGAAAAATAGTTAATTCCAGCAAATCTAAAGTTAAATTTCCAACTTAATTTCCGTACAAGTTTCATTCTTAGTCCTAGCAAATCTTAAGCTAAGTTTCCAACTTTATTTCCAATCCCAACTAATGAGCATTAATCAATTCTTGTTTTCATTCAAGTAGTTTATTTCAATCCCAAGCAAAATTGTATACGGACTAATTTTTGAATACTTCAAATATATATTACTCCCCCCGTCCCATTTTATGTGTCCATTTTTCCTTTTTAGGATGTCCCAAAATTGTTGTCCACTTTCTTAAAGTAGTATGCAAAATTACTTAGTTTCCCAAACTACCCTTCCTTGCAATTAACACCAAAAACAAAACAAAAAAAACGTGCAATGATTATGGGCAATTGTGGAAAGTAGGTGTAGATTCTTTTTGTCCCCTTAAATAGTTGGATTCCTCAAGATGGACACATAAAATGGGACGGAGGGAGTATATGTAATTAATGTAGTATACATGATGTCAAATATCCATGTGCCACTCAAAAGAGAAGGATAAACCACCACAACAATCTGAAAAAAGATCTAATTAAGTCTACAAACTTTCTCAAAAACCAAAAAATGAACTATACTAGAGACAAATATGCATCAAATATGTTATACGTTTGCATCAAACTATAGTGAAGGTTAAAAATGAATAAAACTATAGGATCTAGAATGAAGAAAGGTTATATAACATATAAGTAGCACGTCGAACATGATTCAAACAACAAAGTAATTAGTAAATACAACCAGCAAGAAGTTCCAAAGCCCTAACATCAAGAAACAATAATACCATAAGATATTCTAAGTCAAGTCTCCAAGCAACAATTGAACAACACTGCGTAATGGAAAAAATGAACTACGGAATGAAAATCAATTTGTATTATAAGTTAGTCTATGGATGGTAAAAAACATACTCTCAATGATTGCCACATCTTCTTCTTATCATCTCCAGGAATGTTCTTCCATTTGTCATACTGGAGTGTAGCCATTTGTCTCACAATAATACCTTATTCCGTTATTAGCTCTTGAGAATTTGTTCCAACGGCTCGCCAAAGATAACATGGAATGTCCACATAAAGCTTTTCTCCAGCACGCCTCTTCTTTGCAAGCGCAATGCCCCTGGTCATCCCACGACCTCTTTTCATAGATGTTTGTGCCCCTGTTCAATTCATAATTGCCTATAAAGAACCATTTTTTTTGTTTTTAAGTAAAGCCAACAAAGTCAGAACCACAGTAAGCATACCAATTTCGTTTACGAAAACATGCTCTACAATAGGTGGTGACTCAATCCTAGTGGTGTTCGAAAGCCCATCATCTGATGTATGTTTCTCTATCGATCCCTAAGGAAGTCCAGCTCTGCCTTGGCTGCTTCTACCTGCCATTAGGACGAACATACACCATTTGCATTAAGTATATTGTTAGTTCGCATTTACATAAAGTCATCACTACGAAAAGTAAACAGAAATATGCAAAAACATATTAAAATGCCTTGTCATGGTAATCAATCTTCCAATTCCATCCCAATAAAAAAAATACAAGATAATAGGCTAAATACACCAAAATGTACAACATAGCTAGAATCGTAAAAGAACTAGAACCGTTTGAATAGTTAAGGAAAATAGTTATATAAATCGATTGCCAAACAAAATAGTTAAGGAAATAGGTTTTTTTTTTGTTTTTTTTTTTTTGTGAATTAAGGGTTGGAGCCAAGCACAATCGATAACAAATAGCAATAGAGTCCGACAAAAGATAAGAACTATCTAAAACAATTGAGTAAAAGAATGAAGAGATCACCAAAAACAAAACAAGTTCAGAAATTTTAAAAATTTACTTGTTCTTAAATACTTAATTAGTTATAGTTGAATTGAGGAATGTAGCGAAACGCTAGTAAAACTAATAAGTAGCAAATAGTACAATAGAAGAAGTATAATTCCTTAAAAAGAATTGAAAATATGCCAAATAGAATTGTTGTTATTTAATCCAGTTTTAATACTAGCAGGATTATGTGTTTTACCAAAATTTGTCAAGTGAAGAGCAATGTACAAAATAGCAACAAGATTAAAAGTGGTATCAAAATGTGAAGTAAAAAGGAACCAAACGTAAGAGCTTTCTTAATAAAAAGAGTGCTCTAAGACAATAGTCTAGCTAACACTGAACACTTAATGATGGAGATCTACAATTGAAAAAAAGAAAAAAGAAAAAGAAGAAGAGATGTAGCAGAGAATTTTTTTTATTAAAAAAGCAATGCTATGCTCTCCAAATTTTTTATCCCAAATGATTCCCAAAATTGTTTGGCAGTGGAACCACCTTCAATAATGATAAGACCACTTCAATATCCTCCAATCAAAATCAAGTGGTTCCGCACTCCCACGTGTTTAGGAATCATTTGGGATACAAAATTTGGAAAGCATAGCATATTCTTACAAAATTACTATACTTAAGGAACAACTAAGCTAAAAGATGTCCACAAAATATTAAAATCACTTCTAAGTTATATCAAAGGATCAACCCATAAGAATATAATTATCCATACAAAGAGACTTGTGAATTGCTATCCTAAGTACAATTTGATGGGTATATGGGTATAAGTTACAGGCAGAGGGCCCTTCTCTCTTATATATGATGGATTCAAGAGTCACTAATACATACATATATATATACAGTCAGGCTCTAAAGAGGGCGCCCTCTTTTTATTAAAGAGAGGGCTTCTGTTTTGGCCGTTGGATCGTATTTTCATTAAGGGCAGTTTTGCCATTTCACAGTTTTTAAACACAATCTGACGGCTAAAACAAAGGCCCTCTCTTTATTAGCCCCTCTCTTTAATAAAGAGAGGTGGCCCTCTTTAGAGAATCTTTGTATATATATATATATATAGATGCATAGTTTTTATTTATGGCATATGTGTAGAAGATAAAATAATCATGCTAACAACCTTGATAAAGTACAAGCAAAAATTGTTATTCAATTTGGCACCCAATGGTAACTTATTTTCCCACATGGGTGGCAAAGTTATGAACCTGGGAATAAAATGCAACCATTGTAGTTTCCAAAATTAATTTGCATATCCTAGGTGCAAAAATTGATAACCTTGAAATAACTTGGTATTTTTCAAAGTTACAAACTTATGCATCACTAGTAGCCATAAATTTGAAACTATTCTGTTTGTATGTTAAGATCAACAACTAAAATCATAGAAGTTCTAAGAAAAACTGGAATAAAACAAAGTGAACAAGAAAGTTAAGTGCAAGAAACATTTAAGATACATGAAAAACTCTTAGGATGGAGTCCTTCGGCAAAAAAAACCCTTGTTAGGAAATACAAAATAGTTAAAAGAATTATTTCCACTAGCTTGTAGCACACTATTACAATACAATCAATATCATGAAAAGTCCATACCATCAACCCTTGCCCAAATTAATGGAAAATTTAACGCATGCTCGGGAAAGAGTCTTCATATATCAAATACAATTAATTGCATCACAAAAGAAAATAAGTAAAAGTTTGAATTTTACACCATGTTTTTTCTCCAATTAGTTTGTAAAGACAAAGTAATTAATGAAAAAAGGTCATTACGTAATACTACCTCTGATATCGCTTTTGCTTCCCATAAAACGCAAAGAAAAACAACTCATTCAAATTCAAGCCTCTAACACTGTGTCATAGAGAAATCTAAGCAACTAATTTTGAATTCTTCGAAGCGATTACCACAAACCAAACATAGCCTAGTACTAGTTTGGGAGCAATCAAAAAATTGTACTTGCTTTTATTTGTAACTAGTGATGATGTCAAAAATTGGTAAGAGTAAAGTAGAGCAATTTTGGGAGAGAGAGAGAGAGAGTAAAAGACTATTTTTTTGTATGTCGTTCGGCCCTGTTAATGAAGGTACCTACGTCCACGTGTGTGTCTGAGCACGTTCACTAGCAGATCACCGGCGGGCCTGGTGAGCCAACAATGAGGGGCGGCACTACCAGTAATACCGGCCGGGTGTATGCGTATAATGGTGAATGTTTTAGAGGTGCTGTGTAGACTAAAGAGTTGGCCACCCCCTCAATGGGGGGTGAGAGGTCTCTTTTATAGATGTAAGAGACCTACTCATACATGGATAAGGAAATATAATCCCGTTAGGATGTGATTGACACCAATCAAGTAGGTTTCCTAATTGTATTAGGATTGATTGACATTAACTGTGGGGGTTTCCCAATTGGATTAGGAAATAGATGCACTTTCCATTAGTCTTCTACCTTGAGTAGGAAACTGCCCATAATTTTGGGAGTATCAGCTGCCCCCCATTTTCAAGATTGGCCAGATGCTATATCGGGGCAAGTTTGGAAATTAGTTGATGCCACTTGTCACTGTCTGAGTGCTTGAGGAAGCTGCCTCGGGGCTTCTGAGCCTGCTGAGTCCTCGGGAACTGGCTGAGAGCTGAGACCCGGCTTAGCTCGGGACTTTTAGGTGCTCGGGAACTGACCGGGAATTGAGACCCGGCCTAATTCGGAGTCTTTGAGTGCTCGGGAAGTGACCAAGAGTTGAGACTCGGCCTACTTCGGAGTCTTTTTGCTTGAGTTAGCCTCCAGGATGGTTATCTTCCGCCCATAAACCTTCGTCAAGGTTGTGGGAGAAGAATTTGACCATGTTGGGAAAGCCGACCTAAAGCGAATTACTTTAGGGTCATTTTTATGTTAGCTCCCCAGGATGGTTGTCTTCCGCCCAATTAGCCTTCGTCAAGACTGTTGGAAGAAGAGCTTGACCATGTTGGTGGAGCCGACCTAAATCACGTTGCTTTAGGGTCCTTTTGCTCCTCTATCGTCGGCCAACCTAAGAGATTTTAGTCACCTCTATCGTCGGTTTGGACCTAAGTGGAGTAATGCCTCTGAGTACTGTAGGTGCTCGGGTTGTCCAAGATTTTGACTTGGTTATCCGCGAGTCCTGTAGATACCCGGTGTGATTACCTGTTTAGTTCACTGCGCCGTCTTGTCCCCCAAGCTTTCGCTAAGACGAGGGTCTTACAGAGGCTATGAACTGTAGGTAATCGACCTGGAACATGGTGGTTGCAGGGTCTTTTGAAGCTTGCCATCATCAGCCACCTAGGAGGTTTGCCTCCATCGTCGGTTGGACCTAAGCGAAGCCGGTGCCTCGGGCATGACCCCGAGGTCTTTGGTGCCTGGGTTCGGAGCCCGAGGTCTTTTAGTGCCTGAGTTCGGAGCTCGAGGTCTTTTTAGTGCCTCGGGGTTAGGCCCGAGGTCTTTTTATATCTAACCCCGAGGTCTTTGGATGAGCTTTCTGACAATCGGTGGAGCCTCACGTAGTGATCAGGCAAGTACCTTTGTAGTCGGGCTCACCTAGAATGATGGAGACAGGGGGTCGGATCAGGATCGTCGGGCTCCTAATTTTTATGTGCTGAAGGCAAAGCCGAAACTGCTTGATCCTGATCGATGTGAACTGGAGGTCGGGTCGGGACTGTCGAACCATGCCTGTTGTGAGCTAGAGATCCGATCGGGACTGCCTGACCCGGACTGCTGTGAACCGGTGGTCGGGTCGGGATTGCCTGACTCAGACCTCTGTGAACTGGAGCTCAGGTCGGGATTGCCGGACCCAGACCGCTGTGAACTGGAGGTCAGGTCGGAACTCCCGGGTTGATCTCGCTTTCGCTTACTTCTGGAAGACTTGTTGCTTTCTTGCCCGGGGTCATTGATCTTTAGGAATTCCTCAGTGTCGATGTATTTTCCAACCCTCTCTGCGAGTTCGACCAAAGTTGCCGGTCAGTTCCTATGGAACAACGCGGCGCACTTGGCGTATTGAACTCCCGAGCAGAAGGCTATGATGGCGATTGTCTCGTTCAAATTGCGGATTTGAAGCTTCTGTTGGTTGAACCGGTCGGTGAACTCCTTGAGGGACTCATTACTCCGTTGTCTGACCGTCAGTAGCTGCATGTCTGGCTTTGTCCGCTCATGCATACTGGCAAACTGGTTGATGAACTGCTTGCTGAGTTGTTTGAAGCTGCAGATCGATCGGGGCTCCAAGGAGTAGAACCACTGCATGGCCGGGCCTTTCAAAGTGCTGGGGAAGGTTAGGCAGTGTAGCTCATCGGCGTTGGTGGCTAGGGCCATCTGAGCCTTATAGGTCCGGATGTGACCGACCGGGCTTCCCGAGCCGTTGTAGGGACCTAGGCAAGGCTGCTTGAATTTGCATGGGATAGAGAACCTCATGATCTGGCTAGAGAATGGTGACTCTGTCTCGGTATTGGCTTGATTCGGAACACGGTTTTGACCAAGCTTTTTGGCCACTCCGTCGATCTGCTTCTATAAGTACTTGATTCGGGCTTCCACTCCTTCCCGACCGGTATCTGAGGAGCTGGTCGGGTTGGTGGAAGAGGCTTCTTCGTGGCAGGGTGCTGTCCTCTGGGATCGGGCTCGGCTATGACTCCGGGTAACCGTTCGCCTAGGGACAACTTGACTCTTGACCGAGTGACCCTGGATTGATTCCCGGGCCATATGCTCCTGCCTTTCCTCTCGGACAGCACGCCCACTATTGATGTCTCTGGCATCCTCAACATGGGACGGGTTGGCTCGGGTCCGTTGTCTAGTCAAGATCGGTTCTCGACCGTACACAATGTTCCCGGGTCGTTTCCCGGCCACTGGAGGATTGCTTTGCTGGGCTAGCAGTGCTTCGATCTGTTGCTAGATTTGACGCTGGCCCTCCAAGAGTTGTGTGAGGGTTGCGGTGATTTGCTCAGATATCAGGACTGTTGCATTCGACGCCGGGGCCAAAGGAACATCCCGGTCGGACTGCTGCGCATCCTTCTTACCCTTCTTTGGTGGCATATTGATCAGTCAAGAATTTATTGATGAGAAGAATTGTCGTTTCCCACAGACGGCGCCAAGCTGATGATGCCAAAAATTGGTAAGAGTAAAGTAGAGCAATTTTGGGAGAGAGAGAGAGTAAAAGACTATTTTTTTTGTATGTGGTTCGGCCCTGTTAATGAAGGTACCTACGTCCACGTATGTGTCTGAGCACGTTCACTAGCAGATCACCGGCGGGCCTGGTGAGCCAACAATGAGGGGCGGCACTACCAGTAATACCGGCCGGGTGTATGCGTATAATGGTGAATGTTTTAGAGGTGCTGTGTAGACTAAAGAGTTGGCCGCCCCCTCAATGGGGGTGAGAGGTCTCTTTTATAGATGTAAGAGACCTACTCATACATGGATAAGGAAATATAATCCCGTTAGGATGTGATTGACACCAATCAAGTAGGTTTCCTAATTGTATTAGGATTGATTGACATTAACTGTGGGGGTTTCCCAATTGGATTAGGAAATAGATGCACTTTCCATTAGTCTTCTAGCTTGAGTAGGAAACTGCCCATAATTTTGGGCGTATCCACTAGCAAAAAAGTGAATGAGATGAATCTAGAACACTATTTTTAATTCTAAAATGACAATTAAGTTAAGATTCTAATAATAGTCAATTAAATTTCTTACTAAAAACCAAAGCAGGGTGGCCAATTTTTGGGGTTGACTTCAAAACAAAATTAGATAGATTGCATTTCTTTAACAACAAACATATATATAGGGATATACATACTTAGCGACAGATGTGTAAAAATATCCATTGAGATGGAAAAACACATATAGATCAAGAGAAACTCACCTCAATGAAGCCCAAACAAAGACCAACAGCAACAAAAGCAGATCAATAGCCCAAGGAAAAAATAAAGCTAAAAAACTAAAAAGTAGACGAATAAGATAACAGAAACAGAGAACACAATTTTGTGAACAAAGCACCATAATCATCCTAAAAAAATATGAAGAACATAATATATAAAATAAAAGCATGGTTATAAATCAAGTAATCTATCCAACCTGATAATTATTTAGAATTGAGAATTTAATAGTTAAAAAAATACGATTAAGAAGAGTGTAGTCATAATGAGCTCAAGCTTACTCTACTTTATTAAAGAGAGACTCGGAGATATATAGTGAGAGATTTGTAAAGCCCCTGGGGTGAACCACATTACCACATGCATTTGTAATACACTACAGAAACCAAAGAAGCATCTCCTTTCAAGGGGTAACCCACTAACACAAAATGACAAATACAGGGTAAATTGTGGAAAGAATTGCATCTAGAAAACATGTATGTCCTCCAATGTAAAAAAAAAAATGTGTATATACAAACCGTAATTGAAGAAATTGGATTTTGTGGAAAATAATACCAAATAGACTAACCTACACACTTTGAATACTGTACGAGAAACTTACCAGAACCAGCTTCAGCGCCAATTGGTCCAATAAGGGAAGAAGTGATGGGGCTTGATGCTTCACAAAGAACACCGTACCGCACCATATCGCACCCACTACATCGATCACTAGGAAAGTGTGTGCAACGGATGAAGACTTCCCTGGTTATCAATTGAGATAATGAAATCTCAGAATTGAAGCTCGCTTTGGCCTGTTGTGTAGGAGTATAAAAAAATGGGTCAGTTTATATTTAACATTTTTTTTCTTTTTAAGTGTCAACTAAACCCCATTTTGGTGCTTTTTTTTTTTTTAAATTACAATTTCATGTTAATTAATTTGGTAACTAGTTTATGAGCTTTGTAAAAATTGAACTTAGGGTTTTTTTTGGCTGGAGCTTTTAAAAGCTCAAGTTTGCCTTTTGATTTCATGATATCTTTTTCAAGAGTAATTTATCACTTGTATAAAATTATCAAACAACTTAATAATAAATTTTATAAACTCCTTTTAAAAAGCCACGTGAGACCAAACTAAGCCATAGTCATGATACAAATGAGGCAATAATTGTCTACATCTTTTACAGACAACATGTTTGAGTATTGCCATTAAATATTTCCGCCAAATTGGCGACAACTAAATTTTTTTTTCCCGCCAGCATATTATTCACACCATTTGAGTCATGACTTTGGTTCTTCGTGATTCAAAACCCCGCTTGGTATATTTTAGTAGCAACCTCTTCTAACGTGAGAAAAATCTACATCATAAAACATTTCTTGTAGTGAATCCTGATATGAGGGAGATCACAAGCTTTGGAGCATGTCAAACGGGAATAGGATCTGACTAATAATCCCACAACATATTCGGTCTTGAATCAGTTCTACATAATAAGATCAGGACATAGTCGATTCAAGATACTTTCAGTGGGCTAGCTCGATGTGAGGGGAGCCCGCGAAGAGGAGCTGGTTTGAATTAGCTTTCAATAATGAGCTTAGGATGTGCCTTGTCTTGATCAGATAAGCTAGAGAAGGTCCAAATAAATAAATTGTGATTTTATAAAATCTCAGGCAGCAATTTCAGCTCGAACGAGATATGCCCACAGAGTTTGAATAAGATCTACATAATATGGTCTAAATATGCTTGATCTGAATAAGATCAAGACGATAAGCACGGGGCACGACCCGTTTGATTAAGATTGAGCCCTGTTATTGAGCCAAGTCATTTTGTCTAGAAAAGGCAATAAACCGTAACACCAATAGAATATTCTTACTAAAGATAGACTTGAACGTTCAATGATCAATAAAGCTCACTCAAATAAAGCGTTCAGTTCAATACCAATCTATAGCCAATTATCCTGGAGAGTATAGACATTTAATGCATTGATGCAGTTATCATAATATATAGAGTAGTAAGCATGAGGCTAACGTTATAAGTACTTCAATTCAGAGTGAACGAGTAATGCCACGGACAACATACATATGCAGTAACCAAGTCTCTTGTGGCCGAGTGGTAAGCTTCTTGGGTGTACTACCCAAGAGGTTTAGTGTTCGAGTCATGGGGGGAGCGTGGCCACTGGAGTATTCACCCGGCGCCTCCAGGCCTCGGGGGATTAGTCGAGGTGCGCGCAAGCTGGTCCAACACCCCCGATTACCAAAAAAAAAACATACATATGCAGTAAGAAGTTTTGTACTGCTCAATATGAGCGGAACTAGTTTTTACCCTTCTCACTGGAGGTGGTCCTCTATATATATGTAAGTATACAAGTATATGTGTTGGAAATATATTTGTAAGTGTAGATAAATATGCACGCAAGCATACGAGTCAGGTATAGGTTCGTTACCTAGCGGAATAGCCCGACGGATCGCCGAACGGTGTTGTTACGAGCCCGGCGACTTCACCCACTAACTGCTGCTCCATGTTGCCTCCGTGTACTCTCTTATGCATCGCCTAGGTCGTAGAGGATGCTTCTTGAGCCATCCCCATGACAGTCACGCGCTAGATCCCAAGCCCTTGTGGTGATAGGCTAGAGAGAGAGAGAGACTACGTGAGATAGAGAGAGAGAGACTGAGATTTTATGTCTCCTTAGGTTTTCAATGTACATACACATATATATAAGCACAATGAAAACCTAACAAACTTGGGACTCCAAAGCCCGTAACTTAGTGTCCAAGCCAGGTCTTATTGGACCCAGTCCAATAACATGTGGGTGCCCGTATAGCCCGACCACAATATGTCTTACATCTCCCACTCACCCACATAGGGTTAGTTCTAAAACTAATCTCTCAACACAACGGAATTTCTCACCTCTTCATACAGGGAAATAGAACGTGCGACCTTACGAAAAGAAAGTACAACGACAGGAGTGTATTGCCAAATCATCACCATAACCAGCAAGACACATCACTTGGAAGCTTCTCGTGTATGCCTTAGACGATTCAACCACACCGGATACAGCATTCTCAATCCCTCGGTGAAAAGAAGTGCTGCACCACCTCAATGTAATGTACTCATAACATATCAGTAACAAAATACGATTATCGCAGGCCTACTAATGAGTCACAAAAATATGGTGTGTTATTGAATGGTCTTCCCTGAGCCCACATGTCAATCCGACTAACTTGATCGCTTGCCCAGACACACCCCATAGAACGGAATAATCTCATCGTCCTAGGATAGCATGCTAAAGTAACTATCATCAAGCGTCCTCTTCATGACATAGTCTCAAGTCGTTAAGGCAACCAGTTTGTAGGATAACCAATGTCTTGGATATGCTACATGGCTCACACAGCAATGAAGAGGAATCCATTCACTGCTCCACAGTCGATCGCGAAAGCACATACAGTACGATATGTATGCTATGGTGTTCTTCCATAAAAAATGGGCATGTCACTCTATGTTTGGAAAACAAGTAACGCCATACGAGTCTTAGTCTAGACGTTACACAAAACGTCTAACCAAAGTTTTCCAGCACAGTCTCCACTCCTGGCGCCCGTCTGAAAACTCACATTCGGCTATAAACAGGCTACATAGAGTCGTGGGATATCTCTATGTTCGACCAAGTATAAGGTCTCATCTTAGATCCATCTAAGGCGACATATAGAAATAATAGGGTTTATATCTAGCTCGCTGTTCTTATACTGTGTAGATATAAGTGTTCAAGCTCGCTTTCTAAGCGTTATGGACATACATGTCCTAGCTAGCTATCTAAGCGCCGTGAACACATGTCTCATCTTGCTCGCCATCTAAGCGCCATGGACACGCATGTCCTAGTTTGCTATCTCGGCGCCAAGGTGAATCACCCGTGTGAGCAGGTCGATTCAAGCCCGGTGACATAAGAAATGTGCATTCGTTCCACTTATAACAAATATATATATGGAAACCAAATAGTTTACAAAAACTTGAATAATAATGTCAATATCACAATAAAATGTCTAAGCACATCAAATCCCCAATTGGAGATATGCCTCAAGACAAATTCCCTTTGCGCAAACTACATCTCAAAATGTGACAAAAACGAATGTCTATGTGCAAAAATAATTTTTTGAGATCTTTTGCATATGCTCAGGCTTATGTGTTATCACCATAGATAAGCACAACCTCATCACTATGAGATAAAGAGCCTAGCCACTGCAAAAACTCTTTAACCAAAACAGCTTCTCTAACAGCTGCAGAGCACACCACATATTATGCTTCTATAGCGGACAGCATAAGGCAAGGTCCACAGTCCTCCTGCGAACATATCGCAAGATACTCTTCACTACTCTCTAGTGATAGGACCATGGTTGCTATGGCAACGACTAATTAAACCAACCGCATAGCAGAAATCTGACCGAGTACACACATTAGCATACTTCAGACTCCCTATTGCGGACGGATATGGCAAGCTGGACATTTGTTTCCTCTTCTCATTATTCTTAAGACATTGATCTAAGGTCAAGGTGAGTCCCCCAAAAATGGGATGTCTATGGGTTTTCAGTTTTTCATGTGAAAACGTTCAAGAACCTACATCTTGTAAGTCACTCGAGACAAACAGAGGAGCTTCTGAGAACAATATCTCACAGTCTAAACTTCCAACACATAGTTGGAATCACCCATGTCCTCAATCTCAAACTGAGAGGACAACCACTCTCAAGTGACGACAATGGAACTCATCTCATTCCCAGCTAAAAGGATGTCATCAACATATAAAGAATTAAAACACTTTCCTTGGACCATTTAATGTACACACATTGTACCACTGCCTAGACGATTTGAGATAATAAATAGATCGTTTTAGACAGCACACTTTTGCGCTCATTCCCTTTGGTCACAACACCAATGGGATGATCCATATTTATCTCGTCGTCTTGTTCTCCATTGAGAAAAGAACAGTTTAAACATCCAACTAAAAAGGTTCAAAAACTAAATATGCGACAATTGCTAGGATAAGGCGAATGGAGTCAGATCTCACCCTTTGGGAGAACATGTTTCCATGGTCTATACCCTCTCTGGGTACAAACTATCGCCACAAGGCGCGCCTAATACTTGTCAATTGAACCATCTGCCTTGCGTTAGATTTTGAAAACACACTTGTCTCCAATAGTCCTACGCACAAGCGGAATGTCAACTAACTCCCAGACCTTATTCGCGTCCATAGAGCTCATATCATCTGGCATGGCAACTATCCACTCAACTTCAGCAGACGAAGAAAAACGCTTCAACAAAAGAAGCAGACTCATCCTCATCCACTTGTGCACACATTTACACACATATGAAAATGTCTTCCTCAATTTCAAAACAGCGATAGGGAACTTTTTCCTCATCACCATACAGTGTACTACCTGAGAATCTTGAGTGCCTAGTAGTGCACTCCCACTATCTGGTACACTCCCACTAGCGTCTAGCGGTGTACTCCCACTCGGGTGGAGACTAGTACCATTTTACAGCGATTATTGGATGTGGATTCTCAATCTCCCCACCCTCGCTTAAAGATGGTATGTTGTCTTCAACATCCTCTAACTCATAGAGGTCAAGATATCTCTTAGTAATACAAATCTGGGGAAGTCATTCTCAATATCATGTGGCACCATTTGTCATTCCTATACCCGTTTGTTCATTATACATAACATAGGCTGTCGAACTATTAGAACACCTTATAAAGGTATACTTTCCAGCTCTTGAGCATAGTTTCTCGCACTTATATGAGGTGTAGTGAACATGACCTCCTGAGCTTCACGGGCAAATGCTCCAAAAATGAGCTTTTTGCCTTTCCATAGCTCATAAGGGGGGTAGAGGGAATTGACTGAGAAGAGGCACTCTAGTATGTAGGCAGCAATCAATAGTACATATCCCCAAAACAACTTTGGGAGCTTTACTTGCACCATCATAGTCCTAGCCATATCTAGGAATGTCTTATTCCTTCTTTCTACAACACCATATTGTTGCGGAGTTTCCGAAACAGAAAAGTTGTCTGCGTTTCCCCTTTTTCCTCACATAGTTCCCAGAACAGATTAGATAAATACTCGCGATCCTCACATCGCGCGAAATCATCTATAAAAGTGAGAAAATATGAGGCGCCATGACGTGCCTTTACAACCACAGCTCCACAGATATTTGAGTGAACTAGCTCTAATGCTTGAGTAGCTCTAATAGCCTCTCTAAAAGGCTTTCGGCATGCTTTGCCAACTAAGCAAGACTCACACATAGGTAGGTCAACCTTAGCGAGTGGGCCCAAAAGGGCTTCTCGAGCTAATCAAGTCATCCTATTACATCCTATGCGTTCAAGTCTAGCATGACATGTTTCAGAATAAATTAATAACAGAGAAAACTATAATTATATAAAACAACTCTTAAGTAGTTATCCCTAGATAACCATGTCCTAGTAACACTACCACAAAAAAGTATCCATCCTATTAATACCGAATTAGAGAACGACCTCGATTGCGCTCTTCCACCTTGTTAGCCTTGGGCGCAAACTTGCTTGCCCCACCCTGCCTCCAAGCGGGTTTACCCTTACCATTGCGTTTAGGCCCACTGGCCTTGCGCTTACTTCCACTTATGGAAGTTGTGGTCAAGAGTATAACTATACGGTTCGCCTTACCTTTTTGGCGCTCCGTATTCAGCTCAACATGTCAGAAAATGTCAAAATAAAAAATTTAACATTTCCTTTGTGGATCATGATTTGTTTTCTATGAATCCGCGAATCAGGCAAAGAACTAATCATAACCTGAAACTGCAGTTTGCTAGTAAAGATGTTCCGAGTATTCTGAAATCACGAATCACACCTGTCATCGACCTTAGATGTCCAGTCATCGTGTACTTGGAACGTTTCCTTTACTTTCCCGAACTTCATAACTAGATGCTTAATCTAGTAGTGAATGTGCCATCGAAAACAAATTTGAGCTGATCTCATACTACTTTGGCTATTGGGTAGTACATATACTTTCCAACAAGATCATGGTGCATACTGCTTATCACAAAGCGCGTACTATGATTCTCGAGCCAAGTATTATAGGCTATTAAGGTTATAATGATATTGGGCCAGAGGCCCATTATTCGATTTAATGGGTTGGACCATAAAATAAGCATAAAGCTCATAAGCTCTTACTCATTCTATCGGTGTGTTACTTTGCAGTGCCATATTACAAAAAATTAGTTCCTTTTAAACTTGTTACTTTTATAAAGATCGACAAAGTGTGGTTTGGAAACATTTGTTTTTGTGAATCCAAAAAAAATTTTGAAGAATGATATTTGAGAACATGCGCAAGGGATTGACATTGTTATTTGCACATTTCATAAGGTTTGTTTTAAAATTCAATTACAAATGAGTTTTCCCCTTTCTACAATTTAAGACAAAAAAATTGCTATTGCTCATTAATCAAATCTTAATTTTGTAAATCAAGAAAAACCTTTTATAATTTATTTTTCTAAACAAACATCAATTAGATGGTACAATTACCTATCTAAGATCATCCACAAAATATAAAGTGCGCCATACAACAAAAGTGGGCATGAACCCCCACGTGGGTTCGAATTGACAACTTAGGGCTCATGTTAAGGTAATTCAAGTGTATGATTTATGAACAAAGAAAACCATCCCTTTAGAAGTAGGCTTTTCCAATACAAGAAATAAAACCCTCGTTCTCACATTACATTTATAGCCCATAAAAAATAGGGATGCTTTGTTCATAAACATATACAAGAACAGCCTTAAACATACATCTTGAGGACACAAGCTCCATAAATTGTCAATTAATTGTCCATTCATTAATTCAGATTAATGCATTAATCACATACACCAAGCACTCATGCGGTCTATTTAACAATGAATGGACTAATCCATCACACCATTTAAGGAAGAGGATTAGAGTTCTCGGGTCGTCCAATCACAAACAGCAGTAACATAAACATGACCAACAATGCAACGAGCCTCTAAAAATAATAAAATGTGCAATAAAATAATTATTGCACAGCCCGGATAGCTCCCATAAACTAAAGTAAAATCAACTAAAAATCCTGGATTTTTCACTAATTTTAACACAAATTTCGGTCTTAAAACAGATTTTAAAACCAATTCATTAAGGGCTTTTAAATTAACAAATTAATTTAAAATGCTTCATGAAAAAAAAAATAACTGAAAAAACTGACTTTTCATTATAAAGAATTTTTCAAAACTTATCAAGGCCCAAAAAGATTTTGAATCAATTTAACAAAATAAATTAATCTAGTTAAACAAAATTAACTATGAGCAACAAATTCCCAAAAATACAAAAATTTCAAGAATTTGTTCTCCAAAGATTTTCAGTGGTCTAATATGGTATTCCAAACACCCCATATGAATTTCAAAAATTAATAATCTATTTTGGCTATTTTAAGCAATTAAATAAATGCCCATAAGCATAAATTTTATGCTCTAAAATACCAAAACAAAAAATGAGATAATTTATAAAATTTTCTCAAGTCTCCAATCAGTGTACAAAACACACTAGACATTAAATTCAAGAATTAACAACTTTAATTGGTTATATTTTAAGCAATTAATATTGCATACTCAACACAACATATATGCTCTAAAATACGTCCCAAAGAGCGAGAAAATACACTAAAATAATTTTCTCAAGCTACCACTTGTGTTCTAAACACATTGTGTTAATTTCCTGAACTAATAATCAATAAAAATATTTCAAGCAATTTAATATGTGTACAAAAACACACAATTATATGCTCTAAAATATTAATATGATTGAGATAATTTACCAAAAATTACCTGTGGGTCCCACAAAATTTTACATGGTCTTAAAACAGTGTCCCTTATCTCCCACATTAATTACAAAAATTGATAGTGTATTTTGGCTAGTTTAAGCAATTAATAAATGTCCATAAACATTAATTATATGCTCTAAAATACCATAAATACATGATAATTTACCCAAAAATTATCTCATAGTCCCTTACAGTGTCCTAGACACTATACATTAATTTCAAAAATTAATATTCATTTTGGATATTTTAAGCAATTAAAAACATATATAAAACATATATTTTATGCTCTAAAATACCAAAATTCAATGAAATAATTTACCACAAAATTATTTCTGGTACCACATAGTGTCCATAAGATAGGAGAAATAAAAAATTAAATTTTCACATTTTTCCAGAATTTTAAAGCAATTAAAACAGATTAAAACATTAAAACTATTTATTTTAATAACCAGAAATTGTTTTAATTATAAAATAATTAAAAACTATTTTGAAAAATATATTTAAAAAATATATTAAGGACCGAGACCCCGAGGGGGACCCACACTCGCCGGAATCATAGTCGTCGGACCACTGTAGGCCGGCGAATGGGTCCCACTCTCCCCGGCGCGAGTGGGCGAGGCCCTGCTGGGTCTTCTTCTTCACCAAAAACCCTAAAAAAGTTGCAGCAAAAGCTGCGCGCCCCCCCAACTTTGCAAGCTCGTATCGTCTTCAATATTGATCCAAATTTTATAACTTTTATATGGTTGGAAAGATCTCATGGAGTACTTGAACTTTGAACCAAAAAACAGAGACATTGATCGAGTAAATCTTCCAGAAAATTGGATCAAAGTTGGAAAAAAAAATTCGTTTTTATTGATCCAAAAAGTTAGATTTTGCAATATCTCACTCGTTTGAGATAATCAGGCCATGGGACTTTATGGAAAGACTCTAGGGACCATATGGGACACAATCATGTAAAAAATTAGGACCCCTATTGGAGTTTCGATGTAGACCCACTTTAAAATCAAATTTTCAAAGTTTTGAAAAAAACTTGGTTAAGCTTTAATGGCAGATTCAATTTGGGTGATTTGCGAGCGAATCAAACACCTACAGGCTCTGATACCAATGTAGATAAATATGCACGCATGCATACGAGTCGGGTATAAGTTCGTTACCTAGCGGAATAGCCCGACGGATCGCCGAACGGTGTTGTTACGAGCCCAGCGACTTCACCCACTAACTGCTGCTCCATGTTGCCTCCGTGTACTCTCTTATATATGCATCGCCTAGGTCGTAGAGGACGCTTCTTGAGCCATCCCCATGACAGTCACACGCTAGATCTCAAGCCGTTGTGGTGATAGGCTAGAGAGAGAAACCGTGGGGAGAGAGAGAGAGAGAGACTGCGTGAGAGAGAGAGACTGAGATTTTATGTCTTCTTAGGTTTTCAATATACATACACATATATATAAGCACAATGAAAACCTAACAGGCTTGGGACTCCAAAGCCCGTAACTTAGTGTCTAAGTCAGGTCTTATTGGACCCAGTCCAATAACATGTGGGTGCCCGTATGACTTGACCACAATATGTCTTACAGTAGGAAATCGTGATCCCTTTTTCAGATCTTAAACAGCCAAATCAGACGTTGATCGATCTCGATCGTTCCATAGTGTGATGTTCATTCAAGAACTGTACGAATTATCTTGGTACTGAACAATTAAAAATACCAATCTAGGAAAGTTATTGTGAACTAATGTTTTATTATTGAAAGTGGGGCTGCGGTTTTTTTTTTGGTGAAAGGGCTGCGGTTCACTCATTGATAATATAGGCAGAAGAAATCCTGTCAACTCTGTACAACACACGTACATATTTATAAATAACACTGACCTCCATAAATGTAAGTGTGGCAGTGTAATCAAAGTAAAACACTGACCTCCAAAGTAAGTGAGTATTCCACATCAATTTTAAACCAACAAGCTTTTTGAACATGAAGCATATAGCGTGTGATTTTAATAAAATATTGTATGCATAAAAATAAGATAATTTTTAGGAACAAATCCCAATTCTGGGTAATACCAATTGATCAATGGTTTGATCTTTGTATATTTGGGCTGATTCCCAACAAGTTTGCCAAAGGAAAAGTGGTTTATGAAACTTTTTGGCCGAAGAGGGTGAAAACACTCCAATCTGAAACAATTTCATTTGAAAAGAAATTTCTAGTTTATAGGAGAAAAACTAGGTCTCAAAACTTCATGATCAGGCCGGTTCGTTCATACACACAGAGATATATGTATATATATATATATGTATGTATATATATAACCATATACGATATAATTTCCACCAATAATACTATGGCTAAGATTGAATTTGTCCTATTGCAAGCCTAGTCCAACAAATCATTCCCTCTGTCCAACAATAATATGGACCAGTCAAGCTCTTGATTTTGTTTAGATGTGGAATTGATGCCATAAATTAAGCTTTTCCTTTTTGCGGCATTGAGGAAAGACAAGTAAATAAAAACTGCTCATGCAATATTTCAATTCTCGTACTAGTAGGCATGGCCTGATATGCACTGGTAAAAGTGTGTATGAAATATATATATAATATATATATATATATATATACTAGTTGGAGGCCCGCGCATTGTGGCAGAGTATAACGCGCAGGAAATTTAATTGTGTCGTTTCGTGTGGTTAAGTGATTGTTAAAAGTGTATAATAAGATGTTAAAATGGTTAAGTAGAAAATTGTAAATGTAATTATTTTATCTAAAACTCGTCTTACGGAAGAAGTTGATAATTCTGACTATCTTGTAAATGAATAGTTAAGGTATCTAATAAAGCATCACTTAAAATATATGACACAAATAGGGTATTTCCCCTAAAAATGACATGAATGTGTTTGTAGATCTTAATTGATATTCGAATACAATCTATAAATCCTAAATTTCAAGGATGAAGTTGACCAAAAATTAAATATTAGCGACCAATTCATAAATAGCCACTAAAATCGCTATTTTATTTGACATTTTTTGAAGTAAAGTATAAATATCCCAAAACTTAAATTTTAGAGTAGAAGTAGACCAAAATGTGAATATTAGTGACCAATTCCTAAATAGCAACTAAAATAGCCATTTTTTTTTTACTTTTTTTAAGTGAATAATAAATATCCCAAAATTTATTGATGCAAATGCAATTCACATATTAAAATATATGAATCTTAAATTTGAGAGAAGAAGTTGACCAAATTGTAAAAATTAGTGACCAATTCCTAAACATCCACTTTTTTGACTTGTTTGAAGTGAATAATAAATATTTCAAAAATTATTGACCCAAATGTAATTAGACACAAGATTGTTGATTCAAACCTCATTTGAGAGAAAAAGTTGACCAAATTGTAAATATTAGTGACCAAATCTAAATAGCCACTAAAATAACCACTTTTTTCGCCTTTTTTTCAAGTGAATAATAAATATCATAGAAATTGTTGACCCAAATGTAATTAGACACAAAATTGTTGATTGAAACCTCGTATTATATTAAATAACATTTCAAAAGGTGACTTGAATGTACTTATTTATCTAAAATGACAGATTTACCCTCACACAAATCAATATATCCTTATGACATATAGATTGATGTATGAGTAATTACGGTGTAGTGAAAGGGCAAAAGAATAAGTTCATAACCGACCAGTTCACCAAAATCGTAAGCAACTTTTGGAGTTTTTGGTATTTCAGGGGTTTACATTTTCAACCAAAAATATAATCGAGAAGTACAAAAATTGGGCATGGACAATTTTGAAAGTTCATAAAATTTTACATGATTGGTTATTTAGGTGTTGTCTTCTTATTATAGTACTCCTTACGTCCCATTTTGTGAGTCCATCTTTGGGAACTCAACTTATTAAGGGAACAAAAGAATCTACACATACTTTCCACAATTGCCACTAATCATTACAACAACTTTTGAAATTTTGTCTTGGTGTAGATTTCAAGGAGGGATAGTTTTGGAAAGCAAGTAAAAATTATACATAAAATTTAGGAAAGTGGACACAATTTTGGGACATCCCAAAATGGAATAATAGACTCATAAAATGGGACGGATGGAGTAATAGATATATATTTGAGATCTTAACATTTATTCATCATTATTATGGATAGCAGTAAAAAGGGTGGTTTGGCAGACTTATCTCTTTATTGAGGAAGCAGCAGAGTAGATGATAAGATTCACCAGGGAGTTTGTCCCTTCTTCCAGGGTGTACTTGAGCGCTACCCCAGATTGTCTAAAATCTGATAGGATATGGTTTTTTTTTTTGTTTTGCTAAAATCTGATAGGATACGTTGTTCGAGAAAAAAGAGAGAAAACCAGCAATCGGATTTCAATGAAGTTGGTGAGAAACACATCAATTAATCTCGTTTCTCACAGACGGTGCCAACTGATGTTGCCTAAAATGGTTGATCTGAATTCTACCTGAACTGGAAGAACTGGACTACCAGAGAGAATCCCTCTAAATGATGACCTGCAAAAAGGCAAAAGAAATGCCACAAAGGGGGGTTTGGACCCCTGAGCCTCCTCCGATGACTGAGTTAGTCTTAGATGGAGTTTGAGTATGAGAGAATATCAAAGGAAAGAATTGTGTACCTTTTTCATGAGCTTGAGCTGTGCATATATAGGGCTCAAGGCTTAACTGTTTACGCTTTTCTAGGAGCACTACTTCCACTACTCCACTATGCAGTCATGGGCTAGACTATTGTCACGCCCCAAAACCCAATTGGTGGATTTAAGGTGCGTGACCGGCCACCAAGGCCTCATAACTTGTTCAGAGACTAGCGGAAGCAACATAATTAAATTTTATTACAAATATAGGTCATGAAGACCATAATATTACAAGTCATTCCAAATTTATTACATAATATTATGATTGGCTAACTTGAGCCTTTAAATATTGCTTTTGAGAATTCCATTGGAATTACTCATATTATTTAACTAGGTAGCTAGTATTTTAAGTTCTTCTTCTTCTATATGTCCTCCTCAACCAGGTTATCTCCCACCTTCTTATACTTTTCATCACCTGAAAGGGGTTAGACAGATTTGGAGAGTGTGAGTAGAAGACTCAGTGAAATAATCGTAATCCTGGATGATGAACATAAAGAGAAATCTGTATATCAACGGTAAACAAGATAAACATAACAATCGATATATCAAGAGAGTAGAATATCATCAGGACAGGTATAACGAATACATTTTTAGAAGGCCAGATTACCAACCACCCATTCACGTACTCATACATATACATATACTGCAATAGCTAACTGATCAGAGGCACTCGTAGACCCAATAAGGAGGGTCGACCAACTTTGGGCCACTCGTAGATCCAATATGGATCATCCCACATAGGGGCTCGTAAGTTCTTAATAGAACTAATATATAATCAAGTAGAATGGTGGTAATTGACACTGGAATCAAAGAAATATAGAACTTACAATAACATCAAATAAGGTAACCTCTTTCAATGGAACAAATTGAAGTGTTCCAGAACAAATGTAAGAACGATTTCATAATTGAAATAAAACTTGTTCAAGTAATAGGACAAGATTCGCCCGTGAGGAGTTGAATCAGTAAAAAGGAAATACGATCACTCACTTCGGTAGTTTAGGTGGTTAAAGAATTTCTTTTGAAATTAACCTTCAAGTCCTACACAAAATGTTTATAAAACCTGTCATTTAGTCTAATTTCAAAGCATAGGGGTAAAATGGTAATTGTAGGTTTTAGGGGTATTCTCATAATTTTTACGAAAACAGGGGTTTTCCTTACTAAAATGGTCCTTGCATTTTTACAAAAGTAACACCATTGACTAGGGTTGAATCCGAGTTCATTACAATATTCTATGAAAATTATATAGTTTTTTCTTTAGTAATTTGTGCTTCAGAATTAGTGGTAAAATTTCAGTCTCCAAAAAAAACTTAAAAAGTTAGTGTCTAAATATTCTAAATATTATTCTGGTCACAAAGGTACTGACCATTTATTTTTCAGAGTTTACAAAATTTTAAAAGTAATTTTAATGTTAGAAATTCATATTCTATAGGCGTTTAATAAATTCGAAATTGAAATAAATACCAAATGATGTCCAAAATTCACCAAAATTTACGAAATAGTAGGAAATAATTTATAATGATTTTTCATATTTTTGAAGTTACATATTTTTGAAATACCAAAAATGCCCTTTTTATGTATCCCAAAAATTAAGTTAGCTTTGGAACTTGAATTTGCCATTAATGGCAATTCAGGGTCTGTTTGACCTAACTCAAGGTTTAAGCTTTGAGAAGGCTTAAGGGTCTAATACAGATTATAAAATTAGATATAGAAGGTACATATTAAAAATTGCATGAGAAAATTTTGGAAAAGAAATTTACCCACTGATTGTGATGGAGTTTGAAATCTGTAATTGGGTGTAACTTCCTTCACCACCAGAACCACCACCACTAGTCTAGTATTTTATCCTCAATATGACCAACTTTTAGAGCACATATGAATTTATGACGAACTCTCTTGAACTCTCTGCTTTTCTCCTCAAACACACACATTCTCTTTCTCATAAATACTTCTCTCTCCCTTTAACTCCCTAACTCTCTCTTTTCATGAGCTGAGCAAATACGTATGTCTCTCTTTGCTTTTTATAATGTGAGGTGAGGTTGTATCACATTAACTTTCACGTGTATTAGTAAATGAAGCAAAAATAGTAAATGAATCGGTTTAATAACTAAAGAAACATTAGTAGAAACAAAAACATATTAACGGGGTGTAATGAAGGTATGCTTCATTAATTGAAGTTTTAACATTTATATAGTGTGTGTGATATAGATATGTAATATGTGCAAATACATTCGTTTGATGATAAAGGAGTTATGGTTGTGTTGGGAAAAACTCTTCTAATTAGCTCATTTGCATGTAAATTAGTTAGTTAGGTGAAAGACCAATGATGTTTTAACACATGTCTAAGGTTGATTGGCTAAAACATAAAAATATGCTGATAGTTTACGAATTTTAATAATGAAAATTTGGGTCTTGACATTCTCCCCTACCTTAACTTACCTTATTAATTGAAAAGTTATGGGTATTTGGTTTGCATCTCATCTTCTCTTTCCCACGTAGCTTCTTCTACTACGTGATTTCGCCAAAGGACCTTAACTAACGGAATGACCTTAGTCCTCAGAACTTGGTCACGATGATCCAGAATTTGAACCGGTTGTTCCACGTAGGTAAGATCTTCTCGCACATCCAAAGGTTTGTAGGCTAATACATGGCTGGGATCTGATATATAACGACGAAGCATAGACACATGAAATACGTTATGAACGTTAGACAGATCCGGAGGTAACGCCAAACGATAAGTTACAGCTCCAACTCGATCTAAGATTTCAAACGGTCCAATATAACGAGGATTGAGTTTACCCTTCCTGCCAAAACGAATTATGCCCTTTGAAGGTGAAACTTTGAGAAACACATGATCACCTTTCTCAAACTCTAGATCTCTTCTATGTGTATCTGCATAACTCTTGTGCCTGCTTTGTGCTGTCTGAAGCCGTTGACGAATGAGTTGAATCTTTTCTGTCGTTAGCTGAACAATCTCTGGTCCCAAAATTTTTCTTTCACCAACCTCGGTCCAACATATAGGAGATCGACACTTTCTTCCATAAAGTGCTTTATACGGTGCCATGCCAATGCTAGCTTGAAAACTGTTATTATATGCAAATTCTACTAAAGATAGGTGTTCTTCCCAGCTACCTCTGAAATCTAGAACACTAAGTCAAAGCATATCCTCCAAAATTTGAATTACTGGCTCAGATTGTCCATCCGTTTGAGGGTGAAAAGCGGTGCTGATGTTAAGAGTAGTTCCCAAAGCTCTTTGTAAACTCTTCCAAAATCGTGATACAAATCTTGGATCTCTATCAGAAACTATAGTAATCGGTGTACCATGAATCCTGATAATCTCGTTAATATACAATGCTGCTAACTTCTTTAGTGAATGAGTGACTTTTACTGGTAGAAAATGAGCTGATTTTGTTAGTCTGTCAACAATTACCCAAATAGCATCATTTTGGTTCGAAGATCATGGTAATCCAACTACAAGGTCCATGGTGATATGCTCCCATTTCCACTCTGGGATAGGAAGTGATTGAAGAACTCAACCCGGTCGTTGATGCTCTGCCTTAACTTGTTGATAATGCAGACAATGTGATACAAAGTCAGCGACACTACACCATTCAACCAAATTTCTAACATAGAGGATTTTGGTTTTCTAACGGTAATTTACCGTTACAAATTTGTAACATTAAATTTCCGTTAGAAATATGTAAATTGTGTTAGTAATAATGAAAACTTTTCAAAAAAATGAATTACGGTGGCAATTTTGTAAATAAAACCCCTAAGCTAAAAATGTGGTGGCAATTTATTTTCTCAAAATTTTCCCCCCAACATTTTTCCCCCTAAACATTTTCCTAAAACTCCCTCCACCTCTCTGCTTGTCGTTTGAGCTCTCTCTCTCTCTCTAACTCTCTCAGCTCTATCTCTCTCAAGTCTTACCCACCACCAGCCCGCCACCATCCACTACCAGAACCACCCGCCACCACCAACCTCTCTCTCTCTCTCTCTCTCTCTCTCAAACACACACACACCCAAGCTCTCTCTCACACCACAAACTGATCCATCGTCTCATCTCCTCTCCCAACATTTCACTGCTTCTTTCCTTCCCACAATATTGAAACGCCTCCTCCACTTCTCTCCCATCTTCCGATCGCTACTCACATGGTAAGATTGTGCTCCCATTTTTCCCTTTCTCCTTTTTACCCTTATAGAGATGGATTTAGATCTCACTGATTTAGGGTTGCAACTCTGTGATTTGGTATTTGTTTCAACTCTATGATTAGATAGATTTGCATGGGATTTGTTTCTGACAGGTATATTTGTTTCTCGCGAATCAAGGTTTCAACTCTGATTTAGGGTTTTAATCAGAGCTTTTTCCAGGTATATCTTCCAACTTAAACTATTTATTTTGTCCCCCCCCCTCCCCGATCTGCTTCTCTTTCAAACCCTTTTCTCCTTGAGCTTAGAGCTTCTATCTTGACCTTTTGAGTTCATTTGAGTTATGCCTCTTATTGCAACTCAGATTTTTTCTTTTTATAAACTTCGTTCATATTTCTTGACATTTTCCTCAAGTCGGTGTATATATATGTGTTTATATATATATGAGGATGGAAGTTAAGCTTTGCTTTCTATGTGTGTACTTGGATGTGGCCACATCAAAAAGAGGTAAGCATATGTAATTTTGTCTGATTATTAATTTGGAAGTGTAAGAGAGATGTGAAATAAAACTTTGATCAATCTCTTGGGATGTTGATTCTTTGAAAAAAGAAAGAAAATAAACTTTGCTCTCTAAGAAAAAAAACATATGTGTTTCAAATGCTGCTTAAAAAACCAAGTTAAATTTTGATCTCTGTGATGACCAGTTGTGTGTCATTTAGCTTTTAAATTTTGATCATGTGCATACATTCTACATGTTTGAGAATATGACTGTGAGAGTTCTGGATGTTTCTATTTTTTTAAGCTTTTCCATGTTGATAGGAAAGCTCGGGTGTTCTTGGCTACTGGAGGATTTGATGTAATATTACAATCTTGGTTTTCTTTTAATGAAATTTTTACTTGATGTTCAATAGAAAGGAAAAAAAAAAAGAAGAAGAAGAAGAAGAAAAAGAAAAATAGCCTAAGATAATTGACTTAGATTAATAAATCATTAGTTGCTTATTAACCAACAATGTTGCTTTGCTGTTTGAAATATGTTGATCTAACATTTGGTCCACAAAGGAAAAACAAAACTCTATGTTCAAAGGTTGTCAAATTTAATTAATTTATTTTTTCATGTAGTTCAATAGATTTTTTGGCTTTGCATGTCGTTTGCCCATTACATATTTCTCTTTGTGAGCAAAATAATATTTCTTTTTGTTTTCCTATATGTTTTTAAACCATTTCCCTCCTGCCAGATCTTACTGAGTTGGGTATTATTGCTATATGTTGGATAGTGCATTGCTTTTTCTAGGTTTCTTCTTTCTACTTTTGATTTTTTTAATTGTGATGGTTTGGATTATGTTCTTCCAGTTAATTGCTTTTGAAAAAGTAATTTTACATGGTAAGCACTGAACCAAAGACAACCCAACCAAACTCACCATAGCCCAACCATTAAAAACAAGTGCACCTCCACATGGAGCCCGTGCCTGAGATTGTTTGTGAATTTATTGTTCGTGAACAATGAGTAATGAATTCATTAGTCTCATCATGAGTAATGTGAACTATAGATGGCATTTCTTAATTATTTATCATGCTTTTGAGGCCGACAACTATTTATGTCATGTTTTCTTTGAACAGGTTTTAGTCAAAAATATGTTTTAGTGATTAGAGGTTAGGCTCAAATATGTTGTACTATATTCAGCAACTATTAGGGAACTTTGGGAGCACATATTGTGGAATATATATATATACTTTTGCAGAGAATGTCACCTTAAAAATTAATAACTGTCATTAAAAATATAGAAAAGTTAGTAATACAACATATTCACATTTTTTTTGGATTCATCATTCTGATTCAATTATTGACCCAATTGAAAGGGTGTTTCCTTGATTGTTATTTTGAAACCAGTTTTTATTTATTAATATTTTTGTCATGTCTAGAGGCACTGCACTGCTCTACCTATATCACTATCTAAAAACAATTGGCAGCCACTCGAGTATTTGTGCTACAGTCAATCTGATGTTAATGAAAATTTTTAACGGTTGTTTTGCAGATGATACGTCTTTTCATCTATATTACGGAAAATCACTGGACTCCAATGGCCTTCCAGTTTTTAAGCAATGTATGATTCTGCTATCTTTTACCTTGTTATTGGAATGCGTGTCAATACTCTTGGGCTGTGAACAAGATGATTTCTTAGCTTGTTGCTTGCTTTCAGTGATGTTGTTTTGCTAGTTCATATTCTAGTATTATCTTTTGTAGTTGAATGCGTTTATTTTGATTGTGGTTTTATGTCACAGGTAAATAAATTACGGGGTGTCCTTATTATGTCATTAGGTTAGCACGAGCATTGGCATTCTAGTGAAATCTTTCCTTATCTCTAACGCCCACATTATGTGAATGTAGACCTAAAGGCAAAATCTCCACATCAAGACACTTTACTAAAACTGGAAAAGGAGCAAACTTTCACTAATTTGTCTCAAGAGAGCACAATGTTTGTTTTTAAGCTGTGGTAAATTGCAGTGTTCCCTCTTCTCGTGCCTTCTTCTTCCTACTCTCTCTCTCTCTCTCTCTCTCTCTCTCTCTCTCTGTTAATAGCAAAATAACACATCACATTCTACTTTACTATACTTCACTTATTGGTGCAGTTCCTTTCTTGAGTTCATTTTAATTTGTCAAAGTTGCTATAAATTATAAATACCCTCCATATTAGGTGGCATTATCCTTTTGGGAGGCTCTTTTAAATGCTATGAATGATGAGCTTCCCAGAATACACTACACCATTCAGTCAATTTGCTTAACTTTACTATATCTAAATCTAATATACATAAACTTCATAGTCTGGGAACTTTTTCATGTCATAGTTTTTAAAAGGTCTCTTGTGGAACAGGTGAAGTAGCAATTTCTGGGTTTGGTTCTTTAGCCTAAGTAAAAAATAGTAACATGTTAGTAATTCTCAGTATTACTCTTAAATCCAGTTGGAACAGATTCATAAACTGTTGGTTTCCATAACAAAACGGCCATTTAACGTTTATATAATCAAGACATACCTTTCATTTTTCATATGCTATTTCTTATCTATCAAAGTTTGTTTCAGGATGAATTGAAGCAGCTTGCAAAGAGTGAGAGAATAGCTGTTTACATATCAAATGCTGCTAACTGGATTGAAGGAATGAGAGAAGAGGGAGAGGAGGGACCAGAGAGAGAAGAAAGTAAGGATAACCAGTCCGTGGTGCACCGAATTGTGGCTTTAGTTAATGGAGATGAAAAAAACAATAGAAATGTGAGTGAAGTGAAGGAGTTGATTGTGGTGTCAGCGGTAATTAAAAACGAGGTTATGCCGGAAAGGAGAGAGAACGAAAATGTGAATGTTCTCCCAAAAGAGGTCAAAGTGGTTGCTGAGATTGAAAATATCACAGAAGGAAACGGAGAGGAAAAGAATGTTAACATCGGGGAGTCGAATGAAAGGAAACCCGAGCGAGTTGTTGAAATCAGAGTGGAAGAGGAGCAGAAACCTTCAATAGACAAGAAAGGTGTGATGCAAGGGATGGTAGCTACGGATCTTCAGATGGAAAAGGAGAAGGAAAGTGAGATAAATTCGAATACAGATTCAAAAGAAAGTGCGAATAAGAACCATGCTAGTAAAGTTTCAGAAGTATATGATTCAAATTATTTTTTATTTCAGTCATTTCGAGATGGGATGTTAACATTGAGTTTTGTTCATGTAGCTCCAAGAAATGAAAAGGCTTCCGATAATAAGGAGGAGAATGTAGATTTAAAAGAGCTTGCTGAGACCAAGAATAGTGGTATTGCTTCAGGAAAAGATGCTGTAGGGTCTTCCAATGAGGTTAGTAATATTGCATAAACCTCCCAGATCTTAGACTGTTAGTGTTAGTGAGAATTGGATGTGAATATGGTGGTTTGTTAGTTAAGTTGCTAGTGAGAGTTTAGCTGCATGTTAATCAATCTACGAGGCCGAAAACAGATTCCAAATAATTCACCTCTTTTAGACTTAACACTTAATTTAAATGCATGTTACCTTTTGCCTTCTCTTGGCTCATATTATAATTTATAACTGATGAAGTAAAACTAACTACTACTTTTTTCAGTAAATTAAAGAAATATATATGTGTGTGTATATATATATATAAACTTTTATTGGCTAATGGCTATTGATGAGCTTGTTCTTGATGATTATGTCTTACAAGTACGCACATTATTCTCATATATATGAGTTCAGTTGCAAATTCTTGTACGTATATCTCCAGAGTGCCATCTTATAGTTTCCATTGTCATTTGGTCATATTAAAATGGCATGGTTATGGGGAACCTAAATGCTGGGCAACTTTGCCAAGTATGGAGTTATTCAGCGAAAAAGGTTTGGGGATGCCAAATATCTTTTAGGACTTTTTCTTTTCATGGTGGAAATGTCACATTCGTTATGGTCTTTGGAAGAAGAGGTAGTAACCTGGTTTTGGACCTGAGTTCAAGCAGCAGAAGTTAATTTTGGTGGACAACGTAGGACTAAGCTGATTAATGGAGAACCAAGCATATATATAGGCCAATAATGTTTGGGACCTCAAATTATAAAATTAGTTGATTTAATCGATTATTTAAATTTTGTACTTGCTTGATGGAAGTGATATGATGATCGTTATAGCTAGATGGGGCGGGGGATGGGCTCGTTGTCCGAGGCACTTGGTAGGTGACTAAACTTTGTGAGAAAGCATGTGTTGTCTCACTTCTCCTAGAGGGAGAAGGCAACTATACTTGTCTCAATGTCAATTGGTTTTGAGTTAGATGTTCCAATTTAACACCTCGGAACCACACATGTCGGTCCTTTCACGTTCCCCATATTTATATTAAAACCACTATAATTTAAAATTGCCAAGAGTGAGAGGTAGGGGTACCCAATTTATTTTCACTACCACCCATATTTATATTAAAACCACTAAAAATAATACTCTAAAATACAAATATAAGGTACTAAAATGTCATTCACTATCTCCATTTGAATTTCAAATTATAAGGTATTAAATTTTGATCTAGGTGTTTTCGTAAGAGCAAACTCAGATTTTGAAGTATAAAGTCAAACGTGTAGACTAAGACTCACTGATTTGTAGGGATCATTTGGGTCATTTGTTTTTGGAGTGTCAAGTTGGTATCAATGGGATCAAAAGACAATGACATTTGATAGAAGGCAGTGAAATTTTGTAAAAGGCGGTAAAGATTAGTCAAAAGACAATGAAAGTTGTCCAAAGACAGTGAAATAGGATTTCATTTGGCCCAAAAATGAAAAGTAAGGGACTTTTGGAGTTAAAAAAAATATATATATATATATATGCCAAGGACCTAAGGTTGGAAAGTGTTCGTTTTAAGGACCTAAGGCCGAATGCCCCACCTTTTTAACCTGCTTCAGACTTTTTACGATCATTTTTGCAAGTCACTATGCCGACAAACCCTAGGCAAATTATTTTACTTCTCCTTTGTAGCTAGGTTTTACCGAATTAAGCCTCAATTTTTACTTTCTTCTCCAGTTTTTGAAGAGTATTTTGACATTTCATTTGAACTCAATTCTACTGATTAATTTTTTTTCTATTATCTTTTATTACAAATATTCTTCGACGGGAACGTGCCTTGCACATGACCTTCCCCTGGTATTTAAACGTATGAGTGAATTTTCTATATCGAGAAAGAGACTTGAGTACAAAACCTAGGGCATATCAAGCCCAAATACGCCGAGTCACCTGACTAGTGTTTACATAGCTCCATGGCATTGGAAACTACGTTTTCCATTGATAAGACCATAAGAGAGAATTTCCAAGGGGGCTTGTGTGGATTTGCATCTTCAGACTTAATTGTACCAGCAAGGAAAAGAAGAAAAGAGAAGAATAATTCCACAGTGTAATATATGTCCATGTCCATGTCCATGTCCAAGAAAAATCTACCCAACTTTAGTTGTTTTGGAATTGCTTATAATAGAAACTAGCCACTTACATATCTGGGGAAGGTTTCCCTGATTTGACCTGGTCACTTCCAAGAATTACTGAAAAGTATGCTTTCCAATCTGCAGAAAATGAAATGAAAAAAAAAATAGAAATAGAACTAGGACACATTATATGGAATGTGCACCAACCATTAGATCAAAAAATTGATATAAAAGTATCTTGTTAGACATAAGTCTAGAGATTTTTTCCATGCCTTCGTGAATTCTATCACAAACTCGAGGTACCCCAGCCATAAGAGTTGGCTACTACATTAGATCTCTGCGTCTCGAAGTCGCATCCTCTGGTATAACTATCACGTCCTCCCTCCCTCTATGTGGTATGTCTTTCTGTATCTAATATTTCTAGTTTTGTTTTGGATAGAGTCTTGGGTGCCTTATTAGCTAAAGAATCAAATCTATGACAAAAGGACCAATTGAAACTAGTTTCAAGAATTTGTATTTTATCTTGAGTTTCACCAGTCTCTTTTCTTGTTCATTTGTGTTGAATGGTTGAAACCAATTAGTCAATTGCAATGATCCTGTGATGGTTATTTCAGGTGACAAGCTTGTGAGGGCTACTGAACTTGTGAAGCTTCTGTGCCTTGAAAAATCAGTTAAAGCTGCAATAAAGCTTGTAACTGCTCTTAAGCTTCCCAATTTGGCAGAGCGTTTCAATACCATATTTGAGGTAATTTCTTAATTTTGAAACAAGAACCTATTGTTCTTTCTTAGAGTATTATGTTGCGTTTGGAATCGAAGCTCTTATTTCAAAGTTGACCGATGAAAAAAGCTCATGCGATTCAACAGAGAAACAAACTTCGTCAGGAATTAGTGAGGGATTTCTACTTCTTCTTTTTTAGTAATCTTAATTTTTGCTATCTAAATATTGCATTCAAGACTGTTTAAGCTACTTTGCGATAGTTATCATGTCTTTTCAATGTGGTCCCCCCCTCTATCCTCGCTTAATATTTTGTTATTGATCTGTTTCTTTATATAAGAAATCACCGGTTAAATTTGCAATAATCTTACAATCATTAATACAAAGGTCGTGAGCTAGAAATTTACTAGTGCTATTATGAACAACGCTAACTGTCAGTAAGGACAAATAATAATAGACAATTGCTAAGAGATTGCATGGAAGGGGAAGTGTAGAGTACGATATAGCAATACACGAAATGTTGATCACTGAATGGTTATATCTGCCCTGCTACATAATGTCACACATAATTTTGATCTCTTTATCCTCCCAACAGATCTTTGTTGGGCACTTTATAATATGACTCCAAAGTTTATATAGCTCTGGTTCTCTATGTCAATGTGATGTAGTTTTTTTTTTTTTTGCTGAAGAATCAATGTGATATGGTTATTTATACATAAAGTTTACTTGATTATGGGGATGATTTGTATACTTTTAATTTTGATGTATTTGATGTATAACAATATAGTTGGAATTTCATGTAGATAGTGAAGCCAAGACCTATGCAAGCTTCAATTGGAGCAACTACACACAGCAAGGTAGAGCCCGATGCTCGTTTGTGGGATCCTCAAGGGGGACACAATACATTGGCAGGCTTTGTCCAAGGGGAATTTGTGATTTGGCTTTGTCCAAGGGGAATTTGTGATTTGGCTTGAGTGTTGGTTAAAGATTTGTTGACTATGTTTGTCTTATTTTCTCTGACTTTAAATTTCAGACATGGTTTATTTGTCGGTTTAGTTTAGCTTTGGATGGATTTACTCTTTCAATTTCAGACATGATTTGTTAGTTTTGGTTTGGACTTAGAAACAGTTTGTATTTAAGGATAATTATGCCTATTTTGGATTATATTTTTTGTATTTAATATAGATTGAGCTTGTATTTATTATGGTTTGGATTTGAGCTTATTATATATGTTTATAGTAAATGTGATGTGGCTGTGATGGAAATTAGGTGCAAATAAAATTTGCGAGCATATTTTAGTATTTATGTTTTTCAAATTTAAAATAATTACTAACGGATAATTTCCGTTAGTATTCTTACACATGTGTTAGAAAATAAACCGTTAGTAATAAAATTACTAACGGTTTATAACCGTTAGTAATTGTCTCAAAAGTGTTAGAACCTGTCATATTACATACCGTTAGTAATGAAATTACTAACGGTAATTTACCGTTCGTATTTTTGTATATAAAAGTGTTAGAAAATAAACCGTTAGAATAAATATTACTAACGGAATATTTCCGTTAGGAATAATAAATTACTAACGGTAATTTACCGCGAGTAAACATATTACTAACGGTAAATTACCGTTAGTAAAAATAATTTTCCTAACGGAAAATTACCGTTAGGAAATTCGTTAGAATTATTAACCACGCTATATTTCTAACGGTAAATTACCGTTACGAATAATTTTACTAACGGTAAATTACCATTAGTAATGTGCCCTTTTGGTGTAGTGCGATCTCTCTTTTCATGTTGAGCCACCATGAGTATTTTTTCATATCTTGGTACAGTTTAGTACTACCTGGGTGTACTGCAAATTTAGAAGAATGTGCTTCTTCCATTACTTTTCTCTAAATCTCAGGAAGGTTTGGTACATAGATACGACCTCGATATAGTAGAATACCGTCTCGTGATGTAAATTCAGGTCTCTTCCCTTCTGGTATCTCCTTAGAAATCTTGTTTAGGTAGTCGTCTTGCATTTGAGCTTCTTTCACTTCATCGATGACTGTTGGTTGTGCAACAAGAGCTGCTAATATACCGTCGTAATGACGAGAGGTAACTTCGATTTCTAATCTTTCAAAGTCTTTGATCAATTGTTGTTGTGTAGTGAGCAAGTAAGCCAGATTTCCTGAAGATTTTCGACTTAAAGCATCAGCTACAACATTAGCCTTGCCGGGATGATATTAGATATCAAGATCGTAGTCTTTCATCAACTCAAGCCATCTTTGTTGCCTCATATTCAGTTCCTTCTGAGAGAATAGATACTTTAAACTCTTGTGATCGGTGAAAATCTCACATCTTTCACCATATAGGTAATGACGCCAAATCTTTAAGGCGAACACCACAGCGGCTAGTTCCAAGTCGTGAGTAGGGTAGTTCTTTTCATGAATTTTGAGCTGTCGGGATGCATATGCAATAACTTTACCATGTTGCATTAGAACACATCCCAACCCTCGATGGGAAGCATCACTATAGATCACGAACCCACCTTGTCCAGTAGGTATGCTTAAAATTGGTGCATAAACCAATCTATTCTTCAACTCTTGGAAACATTGCTCACGATCATCAGTCTATTCAAAAGGTATGCACTTCTGCGTCAATTGAGTCATTGGCCCAGCTATCTTGGAAAAGTCTTTGACAAATCTCTGGTAATATCCCGCCAAACCTAGAAAACTACGTACTTCTGTCACAGTTGTTGGTCTCGGCCAAGACATGATCGCCACCACCTTTTGTGGGTCAACTGATATGCCTTCTTTTGAGATCACATACCCCAAGAAAGAAATCTTTGGAAGCCAGAACTATCATTTCTTGAATTTGGCAAATAGTTGACGATCTTTCAATGTGTGTAGTACCATCCTCAAATGACGTTCATGCTCCTCAAGACTCTTAGAATAGATAAGGATATCATCGATGAATACTATTACAAAATCATCGAGATGGGGTTTAAACACTCGATTCATCAAATCCATGAATGCATTAGGAGAATTGGTAATACCAAAAGGCATTACTAGGAATTCGTAATGATCATATCGAGTTCAAAATGCTGTCTTTTCTACATCTTTTGCTTTAATCTTCAATTGATGGTAACCTGATCTCAGGTCAATCTTTGAGAACACTTATGCTCCTTGTAATTGATCGAATAGATCGTTAATCCTTGGAAGAGGATATCTATTCTTTATCGTTACCTTGTTCAACTCGCGGTAATCGACACATAACCTCATAGTCCATCTTTCTTCTTCACAAATAGGACAGGTGCACCCCAGGGAGAAGTGCTAGGTCTAATAAAACCTTTATCCAACAATTCTTGTAACTGCGCTTTTAACTCTGTCAGTTCCACTGGAGCCATACGGTAAGGGGTCTTCGATATTGGTTGGGTATGTGGAACGAGATCAATAGTGAATTCAATTTCTCTATTGATCAAAATGTTGGGCAAGTCATCTGGAAAGACATCTGGAAATTCCCTCACCACTTGGATATCTTCCAGAGTTACTTCTACAGGTGAATCTTCTAGAATGGTACAGAGATAACCTTGACATCCTTTCCTAAGTAATTCATTGGCTTTCATGGAAGAGATAAGACACGTAGGCGGTAACATTGCACCATTTCCTTCAAAAGAAAAGTCTGGTCGATCCGGAATTTGGAAAATGACTCTCTTTGTAACGCAATCGATAGTAGCATATACTGAAGATAACCAATCCATGCCTAAGATGACATCAAAACCTTGAATCTCTAAAGGTATCAGGTCTACAAGTAATGGCACATTACTTATTATGATGTTGCAGGATCGATACACTAAGGAACCAATCATAGAATTTCCAGAGGGAGTAACGACGGATAGGTCATAACATAAAGGCTCTGGTGTCTCATTGAATTTTGAGGCAAAATATAGTGATATAAATGAATGAGTAGATCCTGAGTCCATAAGCGTACGAGCATCAATACCACAAATAGAAATAGTACCTGTCACCACAGTATCAGTTGTAGCCTCGCCACTTGGGACTAAGGCAAATACACACCCCTGGCGTTGTTGATTCTTCCCTTGGTTCCCCTGATTTTGAGCCGGACGTTGGTTGGTTGGGGTGGCAACTGGTACAACTTCCTTCCCAGTCTTCCACGTTGGGCATTCTCGGATCATATGACCAATTTCCCCACACTTGTAGCATGCTCCTGTACTCAGTCGACAGATACCCCAATGCATCTTCCCACATGTTTTGCATGGAGGTATGGTTCCACCCTGTGGTCTACTCTTGTTCTGAGAGTTAGAACCTGCACTAGACGTTCCCGTGAACTGTCTTTTGGTAATTCCTTGTCCTTTTCCCTGGTTACTTGATTGTCTTTTAAAATTGTCTCTATTTTTCTGAAGTTCCAAGCTTGTTCTTTCAGCCACAAGAGCACGGTCCAGCACCTCCTTGTATAACTTGAGTTTGAACATTTCCACCTTACTGCGTATGTGGATTTGCAGGCCATCTTCAAATTTATTTGCCTTTTTCTCCTCTGTAGGGATTAGATACATGGCAAAACGGGATAAGGTAGAGAACTCCGTAGCATATTGGAGCACCGTCATGTTTCCCTGCTTCAGGTTCATGAAATCCTTAGCCTTCTGATCCTTCATAGAGTCTGGGAAGTACATACCATAGAATACCTCCAAGAATCGTTGCCAGCTCATCTCGGGCTCGCTTTCCTCCATTGTAGTCCACAATGATCCGCCTCCCCTACAAAAGTAAAGGTGGCATACTTCACTTTCTCTTCCTCGGGACATGGAAAGACTTTGAAAATCTTTTCCATCCGACGAACCCATGCTTCAGCCTTAGTAGGGTCTGCACTACCATCAAAAGTTGGTGGTCGTAGTTTCTGAAATTGTTCCACCGTTATCTGTAGTCCCCGGTGTCCATTATTTTTACTTCCATTGCCACTATCCTCAGAATTAGCTACTCTATCTTGGGCAGCATATGCCAGTCCTTCGATGATTTGTTCGACACGTTCAAATCTAGCATTCGGTGCTTCATCCATATTGGTTTAGCTTACTCCTTGTTAGTACTTCTCTGACTACATAACAATAATGTAATTAGTAGTATTTCTTACCTTATATTTATATCCAAATAGAATTGACCTAAGTTTAGGTATTTAGCGTACGGTCCTACTAAATAGTTAGACTTTCTAACGACCCTAGAACTATTGCTCTGATACAAAGCTTGTCACGCCCCAAAACCCAATTGGTGGATTTAAGGTGCGTGACCGGCCACCAAGGCCTCATAACTTGTTCAGAGACTAGCGGAAGCAACATAATTAAATTTTATTACAAATATAGGTCATGAAGACCATAATATTACAAGTCATTCCAAATTTATTACATAATATTATGATTGGCTAACTTGAGCCTTTAAATATTGCCTTTGAGAATTCCATTGGAATTACTCATATTATTTAACTAGGTAGCTAGTATTTTAAGTTCTTCTTCTTCTAAATGTCTTCCTCAACCAGGTTATCTCCCACCTTCTTATACTTTTCATCACCTGAAAGGGGTTAGACAGATTTGGAGAGTGTGAGTAGAAGACTCAGTGAAATAATCGTAATCCTGGATGATGAACATAAAGAGAAATCTGTATATCAACGGTAAACAAGATAAACATAACAATCGATATATCAAGAGAGTAGAATATCATCAGGACAGGTATAACGAATACATTTTTAGAAGGCCAGATTACCAACCACCCATTCACGTACTCATACATATACATATACTGCAATAGCTAACTGATCAGAGGCACTCGTAGACCCAATAAGGAGGGTCGGCCAACTTTGGGCCACTCGTAGATCCAATATGGATCATCCCACATAGGGGCTCGTAAGTTCTTAAAAAAACTAATATATAATCAAGTAGAATGGTGGTAATTGACACTGGAATTAAAGAAATATAGAACTTACAATAACATCAAATAAGGTAACCTCTTTCAATGGAACGAATTGAAGTGTTCCAGAACAAATGTAAGAACGATTTCATAATTGAAATAAAACTTGTTCAAGTAATAGGACAAGATTCACCCGTGAGGAGTTGAATCAGTAAAAAGGAAATACGATCACTCACCTCGGTAGTTTAGGTGGTTAAAGAATTTCTTTTGAAATTAACCTTCAAGTCCTACACAAAATGTTTATAAAACCTGTCATTTAGTCTAATTTCAAAGCATAGGGGTAAAATGGTAATTGTAGGTTTTAGGGGTATTCTCATAATTTTTACGAAAACAGGGTTTTTCCTTACTAAAATGGTCCTTGCATTTTTACAAAAGTAACACCATTGACTAGGGTTGAATCCGAGTTCATTACAATATTCTATGAAAATTATATAGTTTTTTCTATAGTGATTTGTGCTTCAGAATTAGTGGTAAAAATTTCAGTCTCCAAAAAAAACTTAAAAAGTTAGTGTCTAAATATTCTAAATATTATTCTGGTCACAAAGGTACTGACCATTTATTTTTCAGAGTTTACAAAATTTTAAAAGTAATTTTAATGTTAGAAATTCATATTCTATAGACGTTTAATAAATTCGAAATTGAAATAAATACCAAATGATGTCCAAAATTCACCAAAATTTATGAAATAGTAGGAAATAATTTATAATGATTTTTCATATTTTTGAAGTTACATATTTTTGAAATACCAAAAATGCCCTTTTTATGTATCCCAAAAATTAAGTTAGCTTTGGAACTTGAATTTGCCATTAATGGCAATTCAGGGTCTGTTTGACCTAACTCAAGGTTTAAGCTTTTAGAAGTAGGGATGGCAACGGGGCGGGTATGGGACGGGGCCCCCATACCTCGCCCCCGCCCCGCTTCAGTAAACCCTCCCCCCGCACCCGCCCCGCCCCGCATCGCATAGTGCTCTCCCCGCCCCGCCCCGCCCCGCCCCGCCCCGATTAAGTTTTTTTTTTTTTTTTTGGTACACAAATTGAAAAAACAATTTTTTTAATGCATTTTTTTTCTCTAATAGTGCAGTTTTTTTTTTAAAATGGTAATACACATAACTATTGAGGGGTAAAAATATAAATACAAGTATATTCGGGGCGGGGGCGGGTTTTTTGACCCTACCCCGACCCCGACCCCGACCCCGACCCGGGTTTTGAAAATCTCCCCCATACCCGCCCCTAACCCTATTAAGCCCCCCCCCCCCCATACCCTACCTATAAGGGGCGGGGCGGGGCGGGGAACCCGGAAAACCCACCCCATTGCCATCCCTATTGAGAAGGCTTAAGGGTCTAATACAGACTATAAAATTAGATATAGAAGGTACAAATTAAAAATTGCATGAGAAAATTTTGGAAAAGAAATTTACCCACTAACTGTGATGGAGTTTGAAATCTGTAATTGGGTGTAACTTCCTTCACCACCAGAACCACCACCACTAGTCTAGTATTTTATCCTCAATATGACCAACTTTTAGAGCACATATGAATTTATGACGAACTCTCTTGAACTCTCTGCTTTTCTCCTAAAACACACACATTCTCTTTCTCATAAATACTTCTCTCTCCCTTTAACTCCCTAAGTCTCTCTTTTCATGAGCTGAGCAAATACGTATGTCTCTCTTTGCTTTTTATAATGTGAGGTGAGGTTGTATCACATTAACTTTCACGTGTATTAGTAAATGAAGCAAAGATAGTAAATGAATCGGTTTAATAACTAAAGAAACATTAGTAGAAACAAAAACATATTAACGGGGTGTAATGAAGGTATGCTTCATTAATTGAAGTTTTAACATTTATATAGTGTGTGTGATATAGATATGTAATATGTGCAAATACATCCGTTTGATGATAAAGGAGTTATGGTTGTGTTGGTAAAAACTCTCCTAATTAGCTCATTTGCATGTAAATTAGTTAGTTAGGTGAAAGACCAATGATGTTTTAACACATGTCTAAGGTTGATTGGCTAAAACATAAAAATATGCTGATAGTTTACGAATTTTAATAATAAAAATTTGGGTCTTGACAACTACTCCATGTTTGGGCTATAATTGTGGGATTATGCACATCACTTTCTCCCTCCATGATCAATAATGGCTAGTCATGGGCTAAGGTCATGGGATTGACCCATTCTTGAGCTCCACTTGTCTGTTGATCATTTGGCTGATATTTTTGGGGCATACCACCATCTTCTTCTTTGAGTACCATTCTAATTTTGTAGACATTTTCTAGAAATCATTGTAACTTATCCATAATATTTCTCAAGTGTATTTCGCACAATGTTGTGATGATATTCGCTGGCTTAATCTGCCTGATCAATCCCTTCACAAATTAATGTTTATTTTTAATTTATTGTCTTTAACAGGGATAATCATCAAAACTACTATAGCGTATGACGGAGAGCTAGATAGTTTTGAGACAAAATTTTCTGAGAAAGCATAAGAAAGTGTCATGTGTTAATCTACCCACAGTGGGGTGTTTCGCTAATCTTTCCGTCTTGGGAAATTTTACAATACTTTGATTACTTTCTTAGGTCCCGTTTGATAACCATTTCATTTTTTTGTTTTCATTTTTTAGTTTTTGTGTTAGAAATTTTTGTGTTCATTTTAAAAAAAGAAAATAAAAAATGCGTTTGGTAACTTTGTTTTGTTTTTTAAAAAGAGAGAATAAAAACAAAAAAAATGTGTTTGGTAAACTATATTTTTGTGTTAAAATTTTATAACTACTTAGTAAAATGACTATTTGGCCCTTAAAACTTCAAAATGACATGACTTGGTAAAAAAAAATTAGAATTTAATGTCGTCAAAGTCTATAAACTCGTATTATTATAAAAACCATTTTAGAACCTAAAAATAAAAATACGTTGTAAAATGACCAAATTGCCCTTGGGGCTTACATATAAGAAGTTAACATTGTTAAAATCTTCAAATAATACGGATTGACCTACCCCCAATGTTTTTCGACGTTCTAGATCCAATGGTAGGGTCCATTTGACCTGAATATATTTGTAAAATGACTATTTTGCCCTTCAAATTTCAAAATGCCATAACTTGTTAAGAGTAAACTAGAATTGAACGTCGTCAGAGCCTGTGAGCTCATATTTAAGATAAGAACATTTGGGACCTAAAAAGAACATATATGGTAAAATGACCAAATTGCCCTTGGGATTTACATATACGAAGTTAACATTATTAAAGTTTTCAAATAATACAGAGTGACCTACCCTGAGATTTTTTGGCGTTCTGGATCCAATGGTAGGGTCCACTTGGCCTGAATATATTTGTAAAATGACTATTTTGCCCTTAAAACTTTAAAATACCATAACTTGTTAAAATAAAATCAGAATTTAACGTCGTCAAAACCTATGAACTCATATTATTATATAGAACATTTTGGAACCTAAAAAGTACATATATGGTAAAAAGACCAAATTGCCCTTGTGGCTTACATATAAGAAGTTAACATTGTTAAAGTCGTCAAATAATACGGAGTGACCTAACCTTAGGTTTTTTTAGGTTCTGGATCCAATGGTAGGGTCCATTTGGCCTGAATATATTTGTAAAATTACTATTTTGCCCTTCAAACTTCAAAATACCATAACGTATTAAGACTAAACTAGAATTGCACGTCGTCAGAGCTTGTGAGCTCATATTAAGATGAACATTTGGGAACGTACAAGCATATATATATATATGGTAAAATGACCAAATTACCCTTGGGGTTTACTTGTAATAAGTTAACATTGTTAAAGTATTAAAATAATGTGGGGTGACTTACACAGTTACACTAAGGTTATTCGACATTCTAAATCCAATGGAGGGGTCTATTTGGCCTGAATACATAAGGGCAAAATGATTATTTTACTCTTAAAAATTCAAAATGCCATAACTTGTTATGATTAAATCAAAATGCCTAAAAAGTATATAGATCATAAAATGATTAATTCTGGTTAAATCTTAACAAGTGGTGGATTTTTAAATTTATAAGGGCAAAATAGTCATTTTACAAATATACCCCGCTAATAGATTCAGAATGTAGAAAAATCTCATGCTAGGTCACTCTGTATTATTTGAAGACTTTAACAATGTTAACTTCTTAGATTTAAGCCCCAAGGGCAATTTGGTCATTTTACAATCTATATACTTTTTAGGTCACAATTGTTCTTCATTTTAAATATGAGCTCATAAGCTCTGACGGTGTTTAATTATAGTTTAGTCTTAACAAGTTATAGCATTTTAAAGTTTGAAGGGCAAAATAGTCATTTTACAAATATATTCAGACCAAATGGACCTTATCATTGGATCCAGAATGTCGAAAAACCTCAGGGTAGGCCATTCCGTATTATTTGACGACTTTAACAATGTTAACTTCTTATATGTAAGCCCCAAGGGTAATTTGGTCATTTTACGATCTATATACTTTAGGTTTCAAAATGTTCTTCATAATAATATGAGTTCATAGGCTTTGATGACGTTAAATTCTGATTTTATTTTATCAAGTTATGGCATTTTAAGTTTTAAGGGCAAAATAGTCATTTTACAAATATATTCAGGCCAAATGGACCATACCATTGGATCCAGGACATCGAAAAACCTTGGGGTAGGCCACTCTGTATTATTTGAAGACTTTAAAAATGTTAACTTCGTATATGTAAATCCCAAGGGCAATTTGGTCATTTTACCATATATGTACTTTTTAGGTCCCAAATATTCTTTATCTTAAATATGAGCTCACATGCTTTGACGGCGTTAAATTCTAGCTTAGTCTTAATAAGCTATGGCATTTTAAAATTTGAAGGGCAAAATCGTCATTTTACAAATATATTCAGGTCAAATGTACCCTACCATTGGATCCAGAACGTCGAAAAACTTAAGGGTAGGTCATTCTGTATTAATTGAAGATTTTAACAATGTTAACTTCTTATATGTAAGCTCCAAGGGCAATTTGGTCATTTTACAATATATATGTTTTTTAGCTCTCTAAATGGTCTTAATATTAGAATGAGTTCATAGGCTCTGACGATGTTCAATTCTAGTTTAGTCTTAACTAGTTGTGGCATTTTGAAGTATAAAGGGCAAAATAGTCATTTTACAATTAGATTCAGAGCAAATGGACCCCGCCATTAAATCCAAAACCTCGAATAACTTTTAAGTATGTCACCTTGTGTTATTTGAAGACTTGATTTTTTTAATTTATTAAATGTAATATTTAAGGGCAATTTGATCATTTTGCGATTATATACTTTTTTGGTCCAAACAAAAAAAAATGCACGAGTCTGACGACGTTTAATTTTGGTTTAATGTTAAATAGTTATGGCTTTTAAAATTGGTAAGGGCAAAATAGTAATCTTGGATACCAAAATCGATTTTGCATTTTTTGGAAGCTACTAATTTTTGTTTTCATTTTTGGTCCCTTTTTTGAAATTGATTTTGAAAAAAAAAAAACAAAATTAAGTTTACCAAACGCTTTTTTTATTGCTATTTTCAAAAAAATGAAAACAAAAACAAAAAAAAAACCAAAACAAAATGGTTATCATACAGACCCTTAGTGTCCTACAATCAGTTTTTAGGTACCAATTCATACTAACAAATTATTAGTTGTATAAGAGTGTAATGTTATAATCTCCAAATTTTGTATCCCAAATCTTTCTCAAATACATGTAGAAGTTGGAACAATTTACAATAATGGTGAGATCACTTCAATATTCTCCAATCATAATCCAATGGACCCACTGTTATATATATTTGGGAAGCATTAAGGATACAAAATTTGAAAAACATAGCATTAATTACTCTCTGTAAAATTTAGTGTCATTTAGTACTAACTTTTAATGTGTCATGCCATTTTGTAGTAACAAAATTTAAATAGGGAAAATTGGGTTAATTAAGGTCCTTGAGGTTGTGTCAATAAGGCCAAAAAGACAGCCCAAAATTACACCTAATTTCACATTTTTTTTAAACTAAAGTCCCTCATTTTTAAATTTTCATTTTTGCAGACTAAATCTTTGGAAAAGTTATTTTGTTTATCAACACTATTTTGGGGTTGAAAGCTATTTTGAGATTGACAAATTTTCCTATGAAAAGTTTTTCTAACGGATTTATGTGTTCTACAAGATGGTGGAGTGGAGGATTGATCTTTTCAAAACTAAATTGATCTCTATTGATTTGTTGTTTGAGATTAAAATTAGTATATAGACCAGTGCTATATCAATAAAATGTGCACCTCTCTCTCTATATACACAAATAGGAGGCTCCCTCTGCAATATTCATAATTCATGCATCCTTCCTTTGATACAATTTCAAACATATATATTACAAGTAGGAGAGAGAGAGAGAGAGAGAGATTACAATAATGCTCTCAGCAGTGCTTGACATTGAAGGTGATGAGCTCCGACCAATTAAGCATGAAGTACTGCATATTACCAGTACTCCAAGGCTCTGGTGGTGGACTCAAAGGTTTGGATGATATATTTCACATATGTTTTGTGGTTCTAAAAAACATTCAACAGGTTGGGATTTTGTGAATTTTCAAAAACGTAACAAATCAATATTTGTTGAGTTGAATGTCCAGATGGTATAATATACATCTTCAATGAGCTTTACGAAATCTTCAACTAGTTAGGCTTCTGTAATTTTTAAAAAATCCCAACAATCAAAATTTTGTCAAAGTTCAGAATCCAAAATACTCACAGTCTCAGTTATGTTAATTTCACAATGCATTCAAATTTCAAAGAACGCATACTTTTTGTGAATTTTGGAATGCCTTAATATGTACTCGCTCCGTCCCTTTTTTTGAGTCCACCATTGGGAACTCAACTTATTAAGGGGATAAAAAGGATCTACACTTACTTTCCACAATTACCCTTAATCATTACAATAACTTTTTTGGTTTTGTCTTGGAGTATATTTCAAGGAAGGATAGTTTTGGAAAGTGGGTGAAAATTGTATACCAATTTAGGAAAGTGGACACTAATTTGTTGGGACATCCCAAAATGAAATATAGGACTCAAAAAAAGGGACGGAAGGAGTATGTTATTTTTTTTTTTCACTAACCATTTAATAGATTTGAGCTTTTGTGAAATTCAAAAACCCTAAGAAAGAAAGTTTTCCTAAGTATATCATTTCTTTCCCAATATCGTTTTATCTAGATCGTGTAAAGCTTGATAATCAGACGGACAAAGAAATTGGAATATGGTGGTGGTGTTGTTCAACTAGACCAAAGCACACAAAATTTCTTCCATGCTAGAAAGTTGAGATTCAACCAAAATTAGGAGTTTTTTCCCAACACAAATCAAAAAGGAAAGTCAAAATAATTTTAATAAAAAGTTCCAAGGATTTGTTTAAGTTCGTAGCCGAAGAGTTTATAAGTGTATCAAATCACTCGTCTAAGAAGATCAGAATCATCAGATATCACCGTCAAGGCTCGTCTATACACAAAATGAATGACCATTTTTTTTCATTAAAGAGAATGGTCACTACCCAACAGAGGCCCTGCTTACGCAAAGCTCTTGAAGGACATTTCAATAAGATCATAGATCATCAAATAGAGAACTTTACTCGAGTAAAGAGTTTAATAAAAAGCTGAGGAGCGGTAAATAGAGGCACAGGTTATTACAATAACTCTTTTAAGTTCTTAAGCTACATTCTGGTAATTTAAGGAGGATAAGTAACCGTTATTGTGTGCCCTTGGTTTGCGCGTATCAAAAGCTCCCCATTTTCTTCTAGCGGGTTGAACCGCTGCTTATTGTCTTTTCTGACAGCCTGTAGCAAAAGACCAAAGAGATTCTTGTGATTTGGTATACAACTAATACAAGTAAATAAGGAGAACAATATGCATTTGGTGAGTCAAACAAAACATTAAGGGGCTCTTTTGGAAGGCAAAGAACCAGTTCCGTGGTTCGTAAGTGAACCGGTTACATAAATTCATGTGTTTGGTGAATGTCCATTTTTTGCACAGGAATCCATGCCAGTCTAATAACTATCTTTAATGGTTCTTTGTCAAAGCAACAAAACCTTGTTTCTCATAAGAACCAGATAGAAAGTAAGACTAAGATTGAATCATATCCTATTTAAGCATTCTCAAACATCCAATACATAAGGTGGCATAGATGATGTGAACAGAAATTACTTCAACCCACAAAGTACCACATGGAACTTAACTAAACAAAACCTTGACCCTATAGGAGCAATGTGTGTACAAAGGAGGTAAATAGTATATATCTAGCAAAAATGAGGCAGCCAAAAAGAACTTATAGTTTTGGGATCAGGAAACAGATTTGGTAACAAAACAACTTTCAAGAGTGCTCATAATAGAGTAGGTCATCCATCTGAGTAATGCCTACGTAGGTGACCCCATGTGCGATTTTAGAATGAAATTTTACAGTTAACTGAAATTTGCATTGTATCGGTAAACAGTTGAGACATGTTAATAGTTAATACTAATCCCAAAACTAAAGAAGGTTAAATATGTCAATGACCTACGGATCAATTATCTAAACTCAATGCTAGTAATTTCCAATTGAATTAACATTCGTGGGAGTTAGGAGAACTATAACAGTGAAACTAACAAAAATATACTTTCAGATAGAAGCAGATATAAATTATTTTATAACTATTAGTGCATTAGTGTATTCCCTAGATAATTGTTATTATTTTCTATTATTTATCTTTTAAACTTCCAGTTTATAATTGCATAAAAGATAGACATCGGAGTATTTGGTTCTCTTCATATTAAAAAAAAATCAAAATAACGGTGTTTTTTTTAATGGGACAAAATGACAATTGTATAATACCATATGGAGTCTCACCTAGTTGGAGTAGAAAGATTAGTTGTGACATTCATCTTAATAATCAGAAGCACTGAAACATTTATCTTTTTCAATTACATTATGTTTCCCTTTACTACATTCAAGAAAGATTGTCCCTTTACTACATCCAAGAAAGATTTTCATCCTTAAAACAAAATATTCCATTTTTTGGAAATTTTAAGGTCCCTTTAGTCATTCTTTGTCTGAATTGCAAGTAAACAACTAAAGAATCTCAAAAGACATTGCAACAATGATAAATTAGACAAGTACAATTGCTAGAATAATAATATAAGGATCATGACTGACATGTGACTTTAAGTGACACTATATACCAGTGAATCTGCATACACAAAAGTATGAGATTAGATAAGGCTAGATATGGAGAAAGCACCTTGGATAACTACTTCCTTCTTTCACAGGTCAAACCCACAAAAAAACTCCTGCTTTCCTCGTCCTTCCCAAATACAATGGCAATCCCCTTGAATACATATTCTGGTGGAGAAGCACAAGATCAATAAGCTCATGAACAATTGAAGATAAAATTAATTATTGAACTGAAATTTTATCAAACTAATGCGTACAAGTCGAATCAATTAATACAAACTATCATGTAGCAAACTTCATTGAACAAATACAAGCATATTCTAAGGGACCCTTCTCTAACTATTTAAGGAAGGTAATTATATTGTGACAAAAATTTTATGCCTAATATCATTTACATAATAGACTATGAATTCAACTATTTAAAAAAAAAAAGGGAAAAAAAGAAGAAGAAAAACTTCAGCTCCTGAACAAATAGAAACAAGCACTTCATCAAATTGAGTATTACAAGTTGGAAACCCTGAATCTTACCCTAACATGCTATACATGCAAATACATATACACAATCAATTGTAATGGGAAATTGAAGCCTCTAACTATAGGCTACTGAGTTAATCTTATGTAAGAACGAGTCCAACAACACTTCAATTATCCTAGAGTGAAATCTCAATTGCATCAAAACTCCAAACCCTAGAAATTGGGGGATTAAAATAATAAAAGTTAAATCTCAATCAAAACACAAATTCCAAACCCTAGAAACCGGTGAAGATAAAAACAAGAGAGAGAGAGAGAGAGAGAGATGATTACCTCAGTGGCGAGATAGACCGGAGCTCCGGCACCGACCCGCACATGAACCGAGATGCTTTAGATATGAGATGAGAGAGTAAGAGAGCGTGTGAGAGAGTAAGAGAGTAGGCGGAAGGTGGCGGAGGGCAGAGGGCGGCAGGCGGAGGGTGGTGAGCGGCCGGAGGAGTTCGGCTCTCTCTCTCTTTCTCTCTTCTCCACCCCTTTCTTTCTCTCTCTCTCCTTTTCTAATTACAATAGTCATTAGTTTTGCCTTTTGTGAAAATGTTTTGAGAGGGAAATGAAAAGTTGTTAGCAACGAAAATTATTTCCTTGCAAAACAGAATTTTTCTCAAATTTTTTTTTATTTTAGACCGAACGTTAGGAGGAAGAAATAATTCCTTGATAAAATATACTTTTAGCAAGGAAATACGTTTCCTTGCCATAAATTATTTTCACAACATCTACTTAACTTTAGGCAAGGAATAACAATTTCCTTGCCAAAACATACTTTTAGCAAGGAAATTGATTTTTCGTTGCCAAGTAATTTACCATTTGCAAGGAAAATAATATTTCGTTGCCAAAAACTACACATTTGGCAAGGAAATAAGATTTTAGTTGCCAAATGCATATGTTTTTCAACCCTTTGGCAACAAAATAATATTTCCTTGCTAATACTATACTTTTAGCAAGAAAATTACTTTTTTCTTGCCAAGCATCCTTGCAAAAACCCATTTTTGTTGTAGTGCCGCTTGCCATTATCTGAGTGCTCGGGAATTAGCTAAGAGTTGAGGCTTGGCCTAATTTGAAGTCTTTTGTTTGAGTTAACTCATAGGATGGTCATCTTCTGCCCGTAATTCATCAAGGTTGTGGGTAAAAGAATTTTCCCATGTTGGAAAAGCTGACCTAAAGCGTGTTGCTTTAGGGTCCTTTTTATGCTAACTCTCCAAGATGGTCATCTCCTGCCCAACGAGCCTTCGTCAAGACTGTTGGGAGAAGAGTTTGACCATGCTGGTGGAGCCGATTTAAAGCATTTTTCTTTAGGGTCCTTTTTTTACTCCTCTATCGTGGACCAACCTAAGAGGATTTAGTCACCTCTATCGTCGGTTTGGACTTAAGCAGAGACCCAAAACGTATGGATTTTAAGGATTTCTTTTACTCCTCTATCATGGGCCAACCTAAGAGGATTCAAGCACCTCCATTATTGGTTTAGGTCTAAATGGAGTTTATGCCTCTAAATATTGTATGCCCTCGGGTTATCTAAGAGTCTCACTTAGTTAACCCAAAGGCTTGTAAATACTCGGTGTGACTTCTTATAGTTTTTTTTCCGTCTTACCACCCAAGCTTTTGGTATGGCAGTAGTTGCGAGAATAATTACTTTAGGCAGCGAACCTAGAACGTTGATGGTTCCAGGGTCTTTCTGTGCCTCGGGTGTGATCCCGAGGTCTTTTAATGCCTCGAGTGTGGTCCCGAGGTCTTTTTCCATTTGCGTAACAATGGTCTTTGGTTGCCTCGGGGTTGATCCAGAGGTCTTTTTAGCGCCTCGGGTGTTGAACCCAAGGTCTTTTTGGCGCCTTGGGAGTTGAACCTAAGGTCTTTTTAATGTGCTCCGCGGATTGACGAGGAGTTGATAGGCGATCCGAATCTTTGTATGAGCCCTTTGGCAGTCTGAGCTCTTGTCTACTCTGAGCTGGAGGCAAGGTTAGGATCACTGGATCCTGATTGCTACAAACTGGAGCTCGAGTCGGGGCTGCCAAACCCAGACCGATGTGAACTGGAAGTCATGTTGGGGCTGCCGGACGTGGATCATTGTGAACTAGAAGAACTGCCAGAACTATCGAGCTTCTTCACGTTGCTTCTCTCGGGTTGATCTCGCTTCCGCTTATTTCTTGAAGGCTCGTCGCTTACGTGCCTGGGGTCTTTGGTCTTTAGAAATTCTTCAGTGTCAACATACTTTCCAACCCTCTTAGCGAGTTCAACCAATTTTTGGTCAAATTCTGTGAAACTACGTGGCACACTTGGTGTGTTGAACTCCCGAGCAAAAGGCTGTAATTGCTGTGATTTCATCAAGATCATAGATCCCAAGCTTCTCCTAGTTGAACCGGTGGGTGAACTCCTTGAGGGATTCATTATTCGTTTGTCTGATAGTTAGCAATTATATGTCAGGCTTTGGTCGCTCATGCATATCGATGAACTGGTTGATGAACTGCTTGTTTAGTTTCTTGAAATCTTTCACCGATCGGGGTTTTAAGGAGTAGAACCATTGCACGGACGGGCCTTTCAAAATGCTGGGGAAGGCCAGGCAATATAGTTTGTCGGCATTGGTGGCCAGGGCCATCTAAGCCTTGTAGGTTCGGATGCGGTCGACCGGGCTTCCAAAGCCGTTGTAAGAATCTAGACCAGGTTGTTTAAATTTGTGCAAGAGGGAAAGCCTCGTGATTTGGCTGAAGAATGGTGACTCTGTGTCGGTATTGATATAAGTAGCATCCTAGCCTAGGTTTTGGTCATGTCGTCGATCTGTTTCTCCAAATTCTGGATACGAGCCACCACACCTTCCCGACCGGTATCCGGGCCGCAGGTCTGGTCAGTGAAAGAGGCTTCTTTCTCATAGCGGTGTGTTGCCCCCTGGAATCGGGATCGGGATCGGGATCGGGCTCGGGCTCGGGCTGGGCTAAGACTCTGGTTGATCGTGTGCCTAAGCTCACCTCGGTTCTTTGCTAAGTGACCCTGGACCGTTTCCCGGGGTATGCTCTCCTGCCTCTCCTCTCGGGCAGTACACCGACCGTTGATGTCTCTGGCATCTTTAACGTGGGACAGGTTGGCTCGGGCACGTTGTCTGGTCAAGATCGATTCCCGACCGTGCGCAATGTTCCTGGGCTATTTCCCGGCCACTGGAGGATTGCTTTGTTGGGCCAACAGGGCTTCAATCTTCCGTTGAGTTTGACTCTGGCCCTCCAAGAGCAATACAAGAACTGCGGTATATTACTTTGGGGTGAGGACAACTGCTGCCGACATCGGGACTATCGGATCCCCCTGATTAGTTTGGTAGGCAGTCTTCTTGCCCTTCTTCGGCGGCATGATTATCAGCTAAGAGATTTGTTATTCGAGAAATCTGTCGATTTCCACAGACGATGCCAAGCTGATGATTTAATTTTTGGGCAAGATAAATTAGAACAGATTAGGGAGAGAGAAACACTGAGAGAGAATGTGAGACCGAGTTTGTATGTTGTTCGACTCTGCTAATGAAGGAACCTATGTCCACGTGTGTGTCTGAACATGTTCACTATAATGTAAAAAACCTGGGGACTTTTGGTGAACTAACAATAGTTTAGAGCTACTAGATATAGGGGGGAACAATTATGAATGGTATAGAGGTGCTGTATAGGCTGAAAAGTTGATTACTTTCTATGGGGGTAAGTGGTCTCTTTTATAGATATATGAGACCAACTCACACAAGAAAATTAGATAGATTAAGTAATGCAATCTGATTTAGGATTGATTGGCATAAATCAAGGGGGTTTTCTAATTAGATTGGGAAACAATTTGCACTTTCCATTAGTCTTCTAACTTGTATAGGAAACTGCCCGGGACATTCTGGATCACACCTGGTGCCAGAGTGACCTGTCCCTGCGACGAGCTGTGTCTATGCGATCTTCCCGATCTATTAGTCAGGTCGTGGATGTACTGCTCAGGAGGCCTCTGCCTCTCAGATAGTCCGGGCCGCCCGAGCTGGTGCTTATCCAAGGGATCGTGCATGACTTGGTCGGGATAGGGATCGATTGTTGAGTAGAATCGCTTGGTCTTGAAGTAGAGCCAATTTTGGTTGTATCAGTTGCCCACCATTTCCAAGGCTGCTAGATGCTATATTGGGGCAAGTTTAGAAATCTGTTTGATGCCTCTTGCCATTATCTGAGTGCTCGGGAATTAGCTAAGAGTTGAGGCTTGGCCTAATTCGAAGTCTTTTGTTTGAGTTAGCTCCTAGGATGGTTATCTTCTGCTTGTAAACCTTCATCAAGGTTGTGGGTAAAAGAATTTTACCATGTTGGAAAAGCCAACCTAAAGCGTGTTGCTTTAGGGTCCTTTTTATGCTAACTCCCCATGATGGTTATCTCCAGCCCAACAAGCCTTCGTCAAGACAGTTGGGAGAAGAGTTTGACCATGCTGGTGGAGACGACCTAAATCGTTTTTCTTTAGGGTCCTTTTTTTACTCCTCTATCGTGGGCCAACCTAAGAGGATTTAGTCACCTCTATCATCGGTTTGGACTTAAGCGGAGACCCAAAATGTATGGATTTTAAGGATTTCTTTTAGTCCTCTATCGTGGGCCAACCTAAGAGGATTCAAGCACCTCTATTGTTGGTTTAGGCCTAAATGGAGTTTATGCCTCTGAATATTGTAGGCCCTTAGGTTATTAAAGAGTCACACTTAGTTAACCCCAAGGCCTGTAAATACTCGGTGTGACTTCTTATAGTTTTTATTTCGTCTTACCCCCCAAGCTTTTGCTATGGTAGTAGTTGTGAGAATAATTGCTTTAGGCAGCCAACCTAGAACGTTGATAGTTCCAGGGTATTTCTGTGCCTCGGGTGTGATCTCGAGGTCTTTTAATGCCTCGAGTGTGGTCCTGAGATCTTTTGCCATTTGCGTAACAATGGTCTTTGGTTGCCTCGGGGTTGATCCAGAGCTCTTTCTAGCGCCTCGGGAGTTGAACCCAAGGTCTTTTTAGTGCCTCGGGAGTTGAACCCCAGGTCTTTATGATGTGCTCTGCAGATTGACGAGGAGTTGATCGGCGATCCGAATCTTTGTAGGAGCCATTTGGCAGTCTGAGCTCTTGTCTACTCTGAGCTAGAGGCAAGGTTAGGATCACTGGATCCTGATTGCTGCAAAGTGAAGCTCGGGTTGGGGCTGCCAAACCCAGACTGATGTGAACTGGAAGTCATGTTGGGGTTGCCGGACGCGGATCGCTGTGAACTAGAGGAACTGCCGGAGCTATCGAGCTTCTTTGCGTTGCTTCTCTCAGGTTGATCTTGCTTCCGCTTATTTCTTGAAGGCTCGTCACTTACGTCCTTGGGGTCTTTGGTTTTTAGAAATTCTTCAGTGTCAACATACTTTCCAACCCTCTTAGCGAGTTCAACCAATTTTTGGTCAGTTTCTGTGAAACTACGTGGCGTACTTGGTGTGTTGAACTCCCGACCAGAAGGCTGTAATTGCTACGATTTCATCAAGATCATAGATCCTGAGCTTCTCCTAGTTGAATCGGTGGGTGAACTCCTTGAGGGATTCATTATTCGTTTGTCTGACAGTCAGCAATTGTATGTCATGCTTTGGTCGTTCATGCATACCGATGAACTAGTTGATGAACTGCCTGCTTAGTTGCTTGAAATCTTTCACCGATCGGGGTTTCAGGGAGTAGAACCATTGCACGGACGGGCCTTTCAAAATGCTGGGCAAGGCCAGGCAATATCGTTTGTCGGCATTGGTGGCTAGGGCCATCTGAGCCTTGTAGGTCCGGACGCGGTCGATCAGGCTTCCAGAGCCGTTGTAAGAATCTAGACGAGGTTGTTTACATTTGTGCAAGAGGTAAAACCTCGTGATTTGGCTAAAGAATGGTGACTCTGTGTCGGTATTGATATAAGTAGCATCCTAGCCTAGGTTTTGGTCATGTCGTCGATCTGTTTGTCCAAATTCTTGATACGAGCCACCACACCTTCCCGACCGGTATTCGGGCCGCAGGTCGGGTCAGTGAAAGAGGCTTCCTTCTCATGGCGGTATGCTGCCCCCTGGGATCGGGCTCGGGCTTGGCTATGACTCTGGCTGATCGTGTGCCTAAGGTCACCTTGGTTCTTAGCCGAGTGACCCTGGACTGATTCCTGGGCTATGCGCTCCTGCCTTTCCTCTCTTGCAGCACACCTACCGTTGATGTCTCTAGCATCCTCAACGCGGGACGGGTTGGCTCGACCACGTTGTCTGGTCAAGATCGGTTCCCGACCGTGTGCAATGTTCCCGGGCTATTTCCCGGCCACTGGAGGATTACTTTGTTAGGTTAGCAGGGCTTCAATCTGCCATTGAGTTTGACTTTGGCCCTCTAAGAGCTATACAAGATCTGCGGTATATTGCTCTAGGGTGAGGACAGCTGCTGCCGGCATTGGGACTGTCTCCGCCTGATTAGTTTGGTAGGCAATCTTCTTGCCTTTCTTCGGCGGCATGATTATCAGTTAAGAGATTTGTTATTCTAGAAATCTGTCGATTCCCACAGATGATGCCTAGCCGATGATGCAATTTTTGGGCAAGATAAATTAGAGCAGATTAGGGAGAGAGAAACAGTGAGAGAGAATGTGAGACCGAGTTTGTATGTAGTTCGGCTCTGTAAATGAAGGAACATTTGTCCACGTGTGTATCTGAGCATGTTCACTATACTGTAAAAAAGCTGGGGACTTTTGGTGAACTAACAACAGTTTAGAGAACTAGATACAGGGGGGAACAATTATGAATGGTATAGAGGTGCTGCATAGACTGAAAAGTTAATTCCTTTCTATGGGGGTGAGTGGTCTCTTTTATAGATATAAGAGACCGACTCATACAAGGAAATTAGATAGATAAAGTAATGCAATCTGATTTAGGATTGATTGGCATAAATCAAGGGGGTTTTCTAATTGGATTAGGAAACAATTTGCACTTTCCATTAGTCTTCTAAATTGTATAGGAAACTGTCTGGGACATTCTTGATCACGCTTGGAGCCTGAGTGACCTATCCTTATGAGGAGCTGTGCTTGTGCGATTTTCTTGATCTATTAGTCGGGTCATGGATGTACTGATTGGGAGGCCTCTGCCTCTTAGATAGTCCGGGCCACCAGGGCTGGTGCTTATCCAAGGAATCGTGCATGACTTGGTCAGGATAGGGACCGATTGCTGAGTAGAACTGCTCGGTCTTGAAGTAGAGCCAATTTTGGGTGTATCAGTTGCCCACTATTTCCAAGGCTGTTGGATGCTATATTGGTGCAAATTTAGAAATCTGTTTGATGCCGCTTACCATTATCTGAGTGCTCGAGAATTAGCTAAGAGTTGAGGCTTGGCCTAATTCGAAGTCATTTGTTTGAGTTAGCTCCTAGGATGGTCATCTTCTGCCCGTAAACCATATAAAGGTTGTGGGTAAAAGAATTTTACCATGTTGGAAAAGCCTACCTAAAGCGTGTTGCTTTAGGGTCCTTTTTATGCTAACTCCCCACGATGGTTATCTCCTGCCCAACGAGCCTTCGTCAAGACTGTGGGGAGAAGAGTTTGACCATGCTGGTGGAGTCGACCTAATGCGTTTTTCTTTAGGATCCTTTTTTTACTCCTCTATAGTGGGCCAACTTAAGAGGATTTAGTCACCTCTATCGTCATTTTGGACTTAAGCGGAGACCCAAAACGTATAGACTTTAAGGATTTCTTTTACACCTCTATCGTGGGCCAACCTAAGAGGGTTCAAGCACCTCTATTGTTGGTTTAGGCCTAAATGGAGTTTATGCCTCTGAATATTGTAGGCCCTCGGGTTATCTAAGAGTCTCACTTAGTTAATCCCAAGTGTAAATACTCGGTGTGACTTCTTATAGTTTTTATTCTGACTTACCCCCCAAGATTTTTCTATGGCTGTAGTTGCGAGAATAATTGCTTTAGGCAGCCAACCTAGAACGTTGATAGTTCCAGGGTCTTTCTGTGCCTCAGGTGTGATCCCGGGGTCTTTGGATGACTCGAGTGTGGTCCCGAGGTCTTTTGCCAACTGCGTAACAATGGTCTTTGGTTGCCTCGGGGTTGAGCCGAAGGTCTTTTTAGCTCCTCAAGAGTTAAACCCAAGGTCTTTTTAGCGCCTCAGGAGTTGAACCCGAGGTCTTTATGATGTGCTCCGTGGATTGACGAGGAGTTGAAAGGCGATCCGAATCATTGTAGGAGCCCTTTGGCCGTCTGAGCTCTTGTCTACTCTAAGCTAGAGGCAAGGTTGGGATCACTGGATACTGATTGGTGCGAACTGGAGCTTAGGTTGGGGCTGCCAATCCCAAACCGATGTGAACTGGAAGTCATGTTGGGGCTGCCGGACTAGGATCGCTATGAACTAGAGGAACTGCCGGAACTATCAAGCTTCTTTGCGTTACTTCTCTCGGGTTGATCTCTCTTCTGCTTATTTCTTGAAGGCTCGTCTCTTACGTGCCCGGGGTCTTTGGTCTTTAGAAATTCTTCAGTGTCAACATACTTTCTAACCCTCTTAGCGAGTTTAACCAATTTTTGGTCAAATTCTGTGAAACTACTTGGCACACTTGGTGTGTTGAACTCCCGAGCAAAAGGCTGTAATTGCTGTGATTTCATCAAGATCATAGATCCCAAGCTTCTCCTAGTTGAACCGGTGGGTGAACTCCTTGAGAGATTCATTATTCGTTTATCTGAGAATCAACAATTGTATGTCAGGCTTTGGTCGTTCATGCATACCAATGAACCGGTTGATGAACTGCTTGCTTAGTTGCTTGAATTCTTTCACCGATCGGGGTTTCAGGGAGTAGAACCATTGCACGGACGGGCCTTTCAAAATGCTGGGGAAGGCCAGGCAATGTAGTTTGTCGGCATTGGTGGCCTGGGCCATCTGAGCCTTATAGGTCCGGACGCGGTCGACCTGGCTTCCAGAGCCGTTGTAAGAATCTAGACGAGGTTGTTTAAATTTATGCAAGAGGGAAAGCCTCGTGATTTGGCTGAAGAATGGTGACTCTGTGTCGGTATTGATATAAGTAGCATGCTAGCCTAGGTTTTGGTCATGTCGTCGATCTGTTTCTCCAAATTCTTGATCCGAGCCACCACACCTTCCCGACCGGTATCCGGCCGCAAGTCGGGTCAGTGAAAGAGGCTTCCTTCTCATGGCCGTATGCTGCCCCCTAGGATCGCGCTCGGGCTTGGCTATGACTTTGGTTGATCGTGTGCCTAATATCACCTCGGTTCTTTACCGAGTGACCATGGACCAATTCCTGGGCTATGCGCTCCTTCCTCTCCTCTCGGGCAGCACACCTACCGTTGATGTCTCTGGCATCCACAACGCGGGGCGGGTTGGCTCGGCCATGTTGTCTGGTCAAGATCGATTCCCGACCGTGTGCAATGTTCCCGGGCTATTTCTCGGCCACTGGATGATTGCTTTGTTGGGTTAGCAGGGCTTCAATCTTCCGTTGAGTTTGACTCTGGCCCTCCAAGAGCTATACAAGAACTGCTGTATATTGCTCTGGGGTGAGGACAGCTGCTGCCGGCATCGGGACTATTGGATCCCCCTGATTAGTTTGGTAGGCAGTCTTCTTGCCCTTCTTCGGTGGCATGATTATCAGCTAAGAGATTTGTTATTCGAGAAATCTGTCGATTCCCACAGATGACGCCAATCTGATGATGCAATTTTTGGGCAAGACTCATTTGCATAGTGGGACTCGAAGCTGTGTTTGAAAAACAGGGCCCCCTTCAAACCGATTGCCTTTGAACCACTATCAGGCACCCATACACAATCAACACCAGTTAAGTACTTGTGCTCCCATCGGCCTATACGTCCGATTTTGCATTCAAAGCTTCCTTTCAGCATTACCTTTTATTTATTATATTTTCTTTTCTTTTCTCTTCTTCGGTCTGGTAAGACAGTCCGAATTATATTTGTTCAGTGACTTTAGTCTCAGTCTTTAGTACTTCAGTCTTCCTCTATAGTACCACTGTTGCAGCAGGATCCACCAAATAATAGCTAATTTTTGGTGACATCCACATAGCCACTGTGGATGTAGATCAACCCAAGCCAAATAATTAATTGGCTTAAAATGGAGAATAAAATCGGTCACTATTACAAGACCGAAAAAATTGAACAATTCCTTGAGGCTGAGTTTCCTCAAAGAAATATTTTCAAAAACTTCATAGACCGATTTAGAATCAATCGGTCTCGGCGAAGCTTGCCCCCCGAGCAGTTCATCACCGATTTCTTCATCAACAAGGGGGTCTTCATCATCGTCCCCCTCACTAACGGGATGCCCTATGGCCGATACCAGATCACTTGGCCTGTCACTTTCCGCCCTTTCGGCCTCAACAGAATTTTGAGGCTCGTCTTGAATTTTCCCCCCGGGAGCTTCATCGTCTTCTTCAATGTCGGTGAGGAGTTCTATGGCCGAAATAAGATTATTCGGCTCTTTATTTAATTTTTTTGCCATCTTGCCCCTCGAGCGGTTTGGACAGCGTGGAATCAAGATGACCAGAGACACCGGTCTCTTGATTTAGAGTGGTAACATCGGCCTCGGGCCGTTGTCGTGACTTAAAAATTGTTCGATCTTTTGCCCTTGAGCCTCTAGTATTGCCAGGCTTGCTTTCGTGCCTTCTTCAAATCGGCTAAGCTTTGCCTGTTGTTCTCTTGAGAACGCCTTCATATCTTCAAGAGCACAATGAATGTTGTCACAAAGTAGCTTCTTTCACCAGTCACCGTATAGAAAATCGTCTAGAGACATGAAGGAATTTCCCTCGGGCGGCGGTTCATCGGCTCCACTCGAAACTTTGAGGAGGCCGATTTCCTGATTAAAAATCGCATGTCGGCCTCAAAACGGTCTATCTCATTCTAAAGATGACCGGTTTCATTCCAATATCCATCGTTGTAGAGACAATAGATTTCTTCGCGAAGTTGGCATATTGACTCATTCCGCCAACCAATCTGGTTGTTATAAAAGTGTAGCCATGCTTCGGTGTGTGCATGGCTCATCACTTGGCGGTCCCACCGGGTGTGCCAAAAATGTTTGCTGTATTTATTTATTTGGGCGTGCCAGAGCCTTGTTAGGTAGACCCAAACCAATAAAGACAAAATTTCCTAAAAGCACTTGTGTGAGTGATACACAAGGTTTCATGAATCTAACTTATAACAGGCGATTGTGCGAATAAGTAGGAAAGTACCCTTATTCTAGGTCCCTAGACAGTGTTGAAGCACACAAGTCTAGCAAGTGATGAAGAAAAAAAATTAAATAAAATGGACTTTTATTTAATTAAAAAGAAAAGAAATTACAAGAATGTAATTAAAAGATAAGAAAGCCTAAGAAAAATAATAAGAATGCTTAGAGTGCTAAGAATGCTTTTTTGGATGCATTTGTCAAGGTGACGCGGAGTGCCTTGATAGCTTGGCCTGCCTGTTGATTTATAGCGGCCTAGACTAATCAAGATAAGGTAAGTAATATCTGCTAAATATAATCTCTTTAAGAATTAATAATTGCATTAATGATGATTTATTCCCTACCCGTTGGGTTTTATTCATTAATTTGAGAAGAACTCACAATTTGCTATTTGAATGCCCAAAGTTGGTCTTTGTTGGTGTAGTTGCTTTAGTTGTATAACCATTTATTATTAAAATGGACAAAGCCAGTGAGTAATGCAACCAAAAGGAACACCATAAAAGCTGCCAACCCCCAAAAAAGGCACACTAGACCAAAATCTCAAGAACAAGCAGTAGGCAAAAAAAACTCTGCACACAGAAAAAATCTGCAGAAAGCTACACCACAGGTGTGATTTGTCATTATTTGATCATATACCTCTTAAAATACCCGTCTATGCAACTTCAAGAGTGTTCCTCCAAAATTAAACCCAAAATCTGTTTCAAATCTCTTTCCTACACTCATGGTTGATTTTTTATTTATGACTTGATATTCTTCAAGAATGAATGTTCCTATGGACTGATGCACTAACGTCAGCTTCAATTAGTTACTGTTTGAAAAAAATAAAAGGAGAAAAGATCATCTATCAAAAGAGTTTGTTTAGGTATTGTAAAAAAAATTTGATTTTCATGTTTTCTTTTAATTAAAAATAATCTATCAAAAGAGTCTGTTTAGGTAATGTAAAAATAACAATTTTACATATCTAGCAGCCACCATCTGTCAACACATAGATAAGTTAAGGAAAATAATACCACCATCACCTTCATGAAATATAAAAAGTTCTCAACTTTATTTTGTTCATGCATGTTGCTTTTTATTTTATTTCATAGTAGTTTTTTGGTTCTTTCATGAATGACAGATGATTTTTGTGATACTGCTTTTTAATTTTGAAAATTTTATTTATTCTTGGTAGCTTTGAAGATTATTCTTTGAGGCTTTTGTTGTGTTGACCGGTGAGTATACATAATCAATTTTTTAATCTTCTACTTTTCTTAATAGTTACAGCAACCAAAAAAAAATAAAACACTGGGTGCAATTGTTTTGTTTGTGTCTCTACGCAAACAACGAGAGATCTATGAACACACACTTGAATACACATGCATACATATTTGTGTACATGAAAAGTGATTGTTCCTACAAATAAATCATTAAAACACCACAAAATACATAAGGCCACGTTTGGCAGCACTCTTGTGGTTGTCATCACAATTATGCTATTTATCAATTTGTTGTAAAACTACGCACGGGTCAGGACCCAAAAAGAAATCATAAAATGCGTTAACATGGTGGCAACAAAGAATGTGTTTACACTCACGAAGTCTAAAACTTCTTAGCTTAATGTATAATTGAATTGACGATACGAAAGCATCAAATATCCAAAAGCCTATGTTTATAAAAACCCCCTTTTAATGTACACCTTCTTCTTCTTTCCCTCCAGGCCTCAAATTCCAGTTTCCACACAGTTCTAATCTCTCTCACCGCTAAATAGCATTGAGGGTGGGATAGGTTAAATCTACAGTGGGTTACAACAATAAGACCTTATTTTTAGAAGCACCGTGCGGGTAAAATTTCCCTTCTATAACTACAATTTAAATCACTTATACGACACTTAAAAAGAACTGTCTACTAATAAAGACCATGCAACTTCTACAACGGGTGTCGAATTAGATGTTTTAGATTTTTTTTTTCTCAGTTTTCCATGTTGTGTCAACTTTAATTTCTCTTTCTTAACGATCTATGGAGATGTGATTCCACAATGACTCCTCTGAATTGTATTTATGGAGTTGTGATTTAACAATGACTATTGCATTATCTTATATTAATCTTCAGTCTATGCCTAAATGCAACAGTTTTGCTTTCATATGGAGTGGACTTTTGTGGTCGATCAAACCTATCAGGCCTTCCTATTCAACACATTACTCGACATATATAATTATATTGCCAAAATAATTCTACATTTTATGGTTGAATTATCAGTATTGCAAATAAATTAGATTCATCATTGTAATTGACCATTGAAGTTACAGCATAATGGTTGATTAAACACTATACTGGTGCAACGATACTATTTACCAAAAACAAAAAAACCAAGAATGTTGCTTATATTGTACAAGAAATTTTCCAATAATTATACATAGATGAAGAGATTTTTACCCTCGACTAATTATGCACCTTGCAGATGAGTGAAATATGCCAGCTTTGTCATATTATTGGGCATACTGCCCGTACATGCCCATCATTAAACATAAGATGTGATGTTCCCAATTGTCATGGTATTAAGATTCTTCATAACCATTCGTTCCTGAAATGCCATCGTGAGACATATATGTTCAAGCCGGCTAGAACTCACCGAAGTAGATCCCGTGCAGGTTAGTTTCAAAAATAACAACTGCAACCACCAAATTGCAAGCATATTGGTTTCTTATTTTCAATATTAATATTAAGGTGACGTAAACAGTAATTAACTTTCACATCTCCAGTTTCCGTGTGCGGTATGCAGCTTAAATGGGCATATGCCTTGCCACTGTCCATCGTCAAGGCCTTACCTTGTGGTAGACATCTACAATGATTCACCTTTGTCTGATATGGAAATGCATGAGGAGCCTACTCGATATTTGTTTGACGAAAGTGAATGCTCACATGGAGAACTCACTTTAGATTTTGACGAATGCCGTGTATTTTGTGATTGGTGTGGCGAAGAATTAGAAGATCTCTACAAGAAGCATGCCTTGGATGTGCTTACTGAATCACCGAGGAAGGAGAAGAAAGTAAGAAAAACAAAAAAAAAAAAAAACAAAAAACAAAAAAAAAAACCAGGAAGTGCTGATTATGTGTTTGGTTGCAAAAGAAGGCTAGGGCTCAACAAATGGGACAGAATGAGTACTTTTCAATGTTTTGTTTGAACAATTATTGGTTGTAAGTAATCTAATTAAAAAATGGATACAATGAAGTTACAGTGACATTTCTAGAATTATAAAATCCAAACAAAAGTTAAATGATGTTTCATGACATGATGAGGTTCAACTGTTAAAATGCATGAGTTATACAACCCGTGCGTAGCACGGGATAACGACTAGTCTATTATATATATATATATATATATATAAGACAAGGCCAAAAGCCTTCTCTAAGCTATGCTAAGTGGCATCCCTTTCCTTCCTCCAAATTTCTTATGTGGTACCCTCATAATTCTAAAATCCTATGTGGCAGCTCCATGTGATTTGTTGTACTTCTACATCCAATCTTCTTCTCTTTTCTTCTTTTCACTATGTCCCTTGGTTGTCCCTTTTGTGTAGCCTTTGACCTTCCCCCTCCTCTGCTATGAACATTCATTGCCTCTTCCAGAATCGTCTAGCTACAATCAATTAATCACAGGGAATTCAAAAAGCCTTCCACTATTGTTGAAAAACAAAAAAAAAAAAACAAAACAAGAAACCTTGCTCGTGCTCTATAAATATAGGAGTTGCAGAGGAAAGACACATGGGAAAAAAACAAAAGAAGAAGAAGAAGAAGAAATTAAAGCTCCCAGTTACTCTCTTGCTCTTTCTTTAATCTCTAGCAACTCTAAATCTTGCTCTATTCTCATTCTCTCTCCAATTATTTTATTGTGTCTTCTGCATAATGAAATTATTAGTTCTTCCACAATCAATAATTTTATTGTATAAGGTATTGACTGACATTATATATATATACTAGGGTCCCGGCACGTGCGATGCACGTGCCAATCCCCTCTTATGCATTTGAATAGAAGATATAAATTTGGTATGAGATTTGAGTATAAGTGAATTTTGGTATATTAATGACCGAAATGTAAATATTAGTGACCGATTCGTAAATAGCCATTAAAATAGCAACTTTTGTTGAATTTTATGAATACTAAATTTGACAGAAGAAGTTGACCAAATTGTAAATATTAGTGACCAATTCGTAAACCATAAAAATAGACGAATATTTTTTTTAATTGTTTTGAAGTGAATAATGAATATTCCAAAAATTGCTGACCCATATGTAATTAGACATAATATTATTGATTGAATTCTCATTATTAAATTAAATAAAATTTTAATATAAATTTCAGACGAGAAGTTGACAAAATTATAAATATTAGTGACCAATTCGTAAATAGTCGTCAAAATAGCCGCAATATTTGACTTTTTTTGAAGTAAATAATAAATATTTCAAAAAGTGCTGACCCATATGTAATTGGGCATAATATTATTGATTGAATCCTCATTATTATATTAAATAAAATTTTAAAAGTTGGGCTGAATGTAATATTTCATTTGAAATGACATAATTACCCTCGCACAAACAAATAAATCATTATGATGAGTATCAAGGTGTATGAGTCATTATGTATAGTAAAAGGGTGAACTTGTAATTACAAGTTTTCATAAAGATACTTGGTGGGCTGAAATGACAAAATTGCCCTCGTAGAAATCAATATATTCTTATGACGAGTATGTATATAAGTTTTGGAGAGGGGCAAAATGGTATTTGACTAAGTCCATATTGAGCTGCTGCATTCTTCTATTATAAGGGTATGATATGTATATATAATGGGTTTGTACATAGATAGATGATTAGGCATATTTGGTTTGTTTTTCTTCATTTATTTTTGTTGGTTTCTCTGTCGGATATGTGCTGTCAAAATTTGATTTATGATTCATGTGTGCCCCAATACACTTAAACACAAACGGGTTCTCTCTAATGTGGTGTTGGCATTTGATGATGGTTAGAATCAAGTAAAAATAATAAAACAAGTCGAATAGAATTTGAAATACAAAATATCATGCATCAGTTCACTCAACATGTGTTTAGAAAGTAATTTAGATACAAATTTTGAAATTATATCATTATTTGTGATATAGCACTCATCAGTTAATCCCGTTAATTACAATTATTAGCTTTGTAGCCCGTGCAAAGCACGAGTTATCGGCTAGTTATATATAAAGGCTAAAGCAAATGAAGCCTCCACAACCATCCACATCACCATCTAAAAAAATCCTATGTGGCATATATCTATCTCTCATTCCTTGCTTTTTCTCTCTCCTAGGTGGCTGCTAAGCATGATTGTCTATGACTACAATCATAGTGACTGTGAATCTTCTACATGCAAGCACATATAATTTTATGGAGAAACATCTTGGAAATTGTACCCCTCATTTACTTATCTTTCTGGGTCTTCTAATGTATTAAACCAAAATTCATTGGATTATTTCACATTTGCAGCAACAGTGATTATTGAAATGAATAAAAAAATTTGAAGCATATATATCTTGGGTTTGGATATCTTTGATGGCACGAAAATTAATCCAATTGTTCTGGGTACTTGGACACACTTTGAATTATATAGTGTTCTTGGAACTTGGAAGAGTTTTTAGCTCTGCTTTCTTCAATATGGATTTAGCAGCCTCATATGCTATTAAGAGGTGTCAGTTTGTCATTGGACCTTAGAGCTTCAGCAGCTTATGAGTTTTTCACTGAGGTATGTTTTGATGGCACCTTCTTTTGCGTTTGTATTTCCTTCTTTGTTTTCCATTACTTCTGCTTAAATTTTTATTTTTCCGAGAATGATGTTTAGACCTTCCCTGTGCAGTGATAGAGACTGTTACCATGAGATTTGTGGCAATAAGGCCTGTACAAGTATGTAAACTCCACTCCCAAATTCATTTTTCACTTTCAGGACCATCAGCCAAACACAACCTACTTTCTCTTCAATGATGGATTTGAAATTAGAGGTAAGAACTACTCATTACATATATCCTCTTTACATGTCATTAACAATGACTTCAGCATTTTTCTGATCAGAATGGGAGAGAGAGCAATAAGGTCACCTTTATTTTTTTTCTTTTTAACTCTTTTTTTTGGTGAATTTTTTTTAACAGATAATACTTCCGTGATTTTATCAAGTGTGGCAAACTCTATTTAATAATCTCATACAAATTGTTATAATAATATTATTTATATTTATATATTATAATGAAATTTTTATTTTGAATTGCATTTTTATGAGAAATAATTGATAATTGATGCACGATGTAGCCCGTGCATTGCACGGGGTATCAAAAGTTGGCAAGTTAAAAGTTTTATTTAAAGAGTCATTTACTATATAAATCACCCAACAAAGAAAAGGAAAAAAAAAACAAGGAATACCAAATACGAACAAAAGAAAAAATATGAGAGATGCCATGTGACATGGCTTAGGAGAGGGAAAATAATCTTACTTTTAGTTCTAGTAATAGATAGATAGATAAATAATAGATATGATCCCAAATTTGATACATTGGATCAAAAAATGTAAATAAATGTGTAGTCATGTGAATAAAGCCAACTATTAAACATTATTGTACTGATGATTAGTACATTTGATTATTGAATGGGGTAGTGTGGTGGTCCAACATCTTCAATAAGATTACACGATAAACACACATGATAACTTTATATATAGATTATAGATATGATCCCAAATTTGATACATTGGATCCAAAAATGTAAATAAATGTATAGTTATGTGAATGAAGCCAAGCTAGCCAACTATTAAACATTATTGTACGGATGAATAGTGTGGTGGTCCAACATCTTCAATAAGATAACACGATTAACACATGATAATTGATCTAATCGTTTAACACATCAGTTGGCTTTATTCAACTATCACACCACTAATGTGTTAAAACGATTCGAACAATTGTGGTCCAACATTTTCAATAAGTTCCACTACTCATGATTCTCCAATAATATAGAAGAAGTTATTCAGTGAGCTTGTTACGTCATGTCATTATACTGTCGCGGTGTGATGTTCAAATAACATGGGATTATGTGGCCACCAAAATTTAGAGATATTGACAAGTGGGGGAAGAAGTACCCCGGAAATAGGGGGTTATAATTTGTTATCACATCATTTCATTTTAGTGGCCACATGTTCCTAAGTTATTAGGACGTCATACTTCGTCAACATAATGACGTAGTGTGACGGACTCGTTAAATAATTTCTCTTAATGTAGGGGGTTCATGGCAAACAGTTGGCCGGACTTGAGTGGTTGCATGAAGTTAGCAACTACTCGTTTTGTGTTACCTAAAAATAGGCGCTACATGGATCAATGTAGATTGCCACTTGTAAAGTTCAATATGTTTATCCCACAATGGACTACTAATCCATTTTTACCATATAAATCCCGTATATGGGAGATTATGTAATTCTAATAGGGGTGCGTATTAATAGTACCTACAAGCATATAAATATATATATATATATATACAGTCAGGCTATAAAGAGGGCGCTCTTTTTTTATTAAAGAGAGGATCTCTGTTTTAGCCGTCGGATCGTGTTTTCATTAATGGCAGTTTTGTCATTTCATAATTTTTAAACACAATCCAACGGCCAAAACAGAGGTCCTCTATTTAATAAAGAGAGGTGGTCCTCTTTAGAGAATCTTTGTATATTATATATATACATGTATATAAAATAACGTGGTTTTGCAATTTTTTGGGTGTTTTTTGGGTTCTATTCCGATGGTGCATGTCTTTAGCCATGCTTTTTTGCTTTATGATTTCTTTATTCATGAAATTTGTCGTTCAAAAAAAAAAAAAAAAGGTTTTGGGCACAAAATCTTACAAACAAATTTTACTAATAATGTGGAATGTCTAGTTAATAGGATGGGACCAAAAAATTTTATTGCAAAAAAAATCGGAGGCACATGACAAAGTACTGGGAACTTGAGTAATTGCATCAAGTCAACAACTATTTGTTATGTGCGCCTAAATATAGGGGTCACGTGAACCCATATATTTGGAGTATCACACCACATCAGCGTAATAACGTCGTATGTCTTTTTCTTATTGAATAATTTCTTGCTCTGAGGCTGCCTACACTCCCTTAACACTCTATTTATGTGGTTATTAGCTTATCACTTGTAAGGTTCTCTTCATCACACAAAGAACAATTTTTTTTTTTAAATTTTTTTTTCTCATTAAAATGTAAGAGAATTTTCAAAGTACAAAGGCCCCCAAAAGAAACAAAACAACCAGAGTATAGTAAACTTTTTCGGCATTTATTTTTCACAGCCAAACGAACTCAGAGAATTGTGAGATTTGCGATTAATTAGTTGACAACTGTATAGTAAAATTTTTAGCATTTATTTTTTACAGCAAAACAAAAGAAAAGAAAGAAAAGAAAAGAAATTGAGACTGGCCTATGGCGCAGTTATTGCATGAATAATCCCATTGTTAGCACAATACTTAGTTAGTGGAGTTGAATCATATTCACATCCTCTATCCGATATAACTCGTTTTATTGTTTTAGATAAATGATTTTCAATTTCAGCTAATATATCTAAAACATATCCATTGTTTCATCTTTAGAACTAAGTAAATATAACAATATCTACTACTATCATCTATAAATGTAACAAAGTATTTCTTTCCACCTCTTGTTGGAGTTAGTTTTAAATCGATGTGAGATTTGCGATTAATTAGTTGATAACTGTATTATTAAATTTGCAGCATTTATTTTTTACAGCAAAACAAAAGGAAAAAAAAAGACAAAGAAAAGAAAAAGAAATTAAGACTGGCCTATGACAAAAGAAAAAGACGACAATGCTCATCAATTATTGAGAGTTCTGGAGAATTTTACCTCAAACTTTCTTGGCATTATGACAAAAGAAAAAGACAACAATGCTCATCAATTATTGTTGTCCCAGAGTTCTGGAGAATTTTACCTCAAACTTTCCATCTCATTGTCATAGGCTCCATTAGTTTTGATAATTATCCCCATTAAATTATTAATAATGACAATAAAGTAAAAAAAAAAAACCTTTGTACTAGCATATCTATACTAATATAGAAAGTGAAAGGAAGGGGTATCAAAAAAAGTTTCTCTTAAACCAATAATTACAATAAAACCTATACAATTTCCAAATACAAATTTTTTCACAAAGTATTAAAATGTCATTTCAAAATTTTTTAAAAAAATAACTTCTTTTTTAAAAAAAAATAACTTCCCTCAACTACTCAAACCCACTTTCTTTCTCTTGCACTCACATAGTGAGTGGCACTCCTCTAGTGTGAAGAAAGCCAGTACATTTGAATTTTGGATTCCGGTAATTTGGTGGTCCAACATCTTCAATAATGATTTCACGAGTGACACATTGAAAATTGATCGAATTCCACAACTTAAATTTTTACTTAGATTTTGACTTGCTAAAATGTGATGATCTTACTCCAATTATAATAATGCCATTTCAACGATAAAACTATTATCATTATTATTATTTATCACCCCCTTTTAATAATGCTAATCTACTATTTTGGCTTGTTACCTATGATAATAAAATGTTGTAACTCAAATAACAAAAGTTATTTTCGAAGAAATAAGAATAGCAAAATACAAAAAAAAAAAAAAAATCTACTCGCAAATATGAAAAAAAATAAATATATATATATATATATATAATTTCACCTCGGGCGCTTAGGCCCCGAAATTGAAGGGCCGACCCTGATCGTTGGCTTCGCAAGATTGGTCCCTTAAGTATACTGCAAATATAAATATATATGACTAATTGTACTTTGCACCCTTAAAGTTTGGGTATTTTACACTTTTTACTTTGTACCCTAAAGTTTCAAATTTTGTACTTTGGTCCTTAAAGTTTCACAAATGTGCCACTTACGTCCTTATAGCATTTTAGTGACGAAATCATTTGTCAATAAAGTGAAATTTTCATAGCAAAAAGTCATGGATGGACTAAAGTGCGACTCATCTTAAACTTTAGGAACTAAAAGGCCAATAATGGGTTGTTCGGCTATCTCTCTTATTTTGACAGGGCCGGTCTCGCGTATTTGGAAGCCTGGGACGAACTACTAAAAGAGAGGACCTTGTAAGGGGATTCGGGGGCTTTGTACATAATTAGCAGTTTTTTTAGGGTATAATTATACATAATTAGCGATTTTTTTGTGGTCTACTTTTAATATGAGTCTATTTGTGCAACTTAAACATTGTATGGTATCTTTCAAAATTCTAGAGAGGCCTATTTCTAAAACTAAATAAATTCTTACAGTAAAAGTGTAATTTTCAAAATTCTAGGGCCTTTGATTTTGAGTTTTATATACATGTTTATCAATATAAATATATAGTTGATGACACTAAATTGAGCTTTGAAAGAGGCCTAAATGTAAAATACAAAAAATCTCAAAATAAAAATATAATTATAAAAATTTTATAAAATCCCTCAAAATTTTGTGAAATTTGATGACCCAGACGGTTGCCCCTTTTGGCCATGTATCTTGAAAAATTCTAGAACGCATCCTTAATTAGGTGTCATACAGCATATGCATTCCATCTCTCCCTCTCTCTGTCCATAAATAGAATGCTCCCTCGGCAATATTTTTCCATCCAACATTTCATACAACTTCAAACATATTGAGAGAGAGAGAGAGAGAGAGAGAGAGAGAGAGAGAGAGAGAGAGAGAGAGAGAGAGAGAGAGACTACGTACAATCATGAAGACAATAGAGGTACTGGTAATGCTCTCATTCCTTGTCTTTGTTCTCTCAGCAAATCAATTGCTGGCCGCACATGATGCAGTGCTTGACAATGAAGGCAAAGCGGTCATAGCAGGTGAGGAGTACTATATATTACCACCAAAAATATGGCCTGAAGGCGGTGGACTCACAACGGGCATGAATATAAATGGAGGTCTCTGTCCCCCGTCCGTGATCCAAGAGCCTTCCGATGTGGAAAGAGGTCGACCAGTCATCTTCACTCCTTGGAACATCCCCGAGGATAAAGTGGTTCAAACTCAAACCAACCTCAACATCGTGTTCTTGGGCCCGTTATACTGTCGTGCGCGCTATTTCATGTGGAAGCTTGGTGAGTTTGATCAAACAATCGGACGATTTTGCGTGACGACCGAACCTCTTTTAGGAAACCCAGGTCCTAACACTTTGAGTAACTGGTTTAAGATTGAGAAGGAAACTGGGACGTCATTGGATATGGACTATAAGATTATGTCCTGCTCCTCAGTGTGTAAAACCTGTGAAGTTCAATGCGGGTACCTTGGCATTTTCTTCGACCCCAATGGAGTTCGACGTTTGTGTCTCAATGATCCCAGTGATGAAGCTTATCCGTTTTCCTTTGCCAAGGCCAACGTTAACACAATAACCACTTCTTCATATTAGCAAATTATGCGTGCAATTAGGGAAGCCTGTACTTCCACAGTTTCATATATGTATTTATATATATATATATATATGCATATATGTGTGCGTATGTATGTGCTTGTGCAATAAATAAAGGTTGTAACACCGCAGCTATAAATAAGGAAGCTTGTACTTTCAATATATTCTATCTATTTTTGCTTGTACCTTTTAATATAATCTATATGTATATATGTGTGTATAGTGGTAGACTCAGAACTTTAATTCAGTGAAGACAATATTTTTAAGGGGGTTCAGATGCAGCATCCTTGACCAAATTTTATTTTTTTTGTAGAAATAATATAATTTTATGTGATTTTTTCATAAGTTTCGTGTATATATAGGGGATTGGAAATTCCGTGTGACTTTTGTCTATCTCAAGAAAAATGAGTATGGGGACTTTTTTTTTTTTTTTTTTCTTGGCTAAACAGGAGCAAGAAGAGGTTAATGGTGGATATGGGACATTTGAGTCTTTCGAGAACTTCGAAACTTCAAACTTCATCTGCATGGGAACATTTTTTATTTTTTATTTTTTATTTTTAGAAAATGCCTTGTGGAAAACTAGGGAACTCTAGGTGGTCTTTGTTTTACTTTTTGGTATTTTATTATATAACACATACAAATATACACACAACATATAATATTATAAAATTAAGTGTGGGAACAAGTTGTGAATTAAAACCGTGTCAAAGTTCTAAAATTTACAAAAGAGTAATGATATGCTTCCCAAATTTCTATTTTAAAAGAGTTTCTCAATTGACCTGTCAGTGGGGCTAGGTAAACAACTTCCAATCGATCAAAATTCAACTGTCCTACAGTATATCACTTGACCCCACTGTCACATTATTTGGAAAGCACTTTTGGGATAGAAATTTGGGAAGCATATCATTACTCTTTACAAAAAGCCCCGGAATTAACAGAAAATCTTAACAAAAGGCCACATATTTTTTGAAACTATCATATATAACATGTTTTTTCCTGAAAGTGGGTCTGCCCCTGTGTGTGCTTGTGCTAATTAATATCTCTTTTTTTTTTAAAATCTTTTTTTACTTGTCTATCTAGTCTGCTCATACTTCCATTTCCATGTGATGTTGCCTAAAATCGTTAATCTGAATTCTACCTGGACTAGAAGAACTAGACTACCAAAGAGAATCCCTCTAAATGATGACCTGCAAAAAGGCAAAAGAAAGGCCACAAAGGTGGGGTTTGGACCCCAGAGCCTCCTCCAATGACTAAGTTAGTCTTAGATGGAGTTTGAGTACGAGAGAATGTCAAAGGGAAGAATTGTGTACCTTTTTCATGAGCTTGAGCTATGCATATATAGGGCTTGAGGCTTAACAGTCTACGCTTTTCTAGGAGCACTATTCCTACTACACCACTATGCAGTCATGGGCTAGACTATCCCTTAATTGTTTGGGCTATAATATTTGTGGGATTATGCACATCATTTTATCTCTCCATGATCACTAACGGCTAGTCATGGGCTATGGTCATGAGGTTGACCCATTCTTGGGCTCCACTTGTCGGTAGATGATTGGGCTGCTATTTTTTGGAGACAAACTTAGTAGTGATACCCGAGCATTTAACTTTTTTGTAGTTATTAAAAGTTTCTTAGATCGTATGGGATGAACTCTGCGACACTTGGGCTTTATTTTAGCTCAGGTCTTTTGGATTTTCCTGAGCTGTGACGGACTCGGGACTTTTGAAGGCTTACGACACTTGTGCTTTATTATAGCCTAAGAGTTTCAGGTTTGCCTGAGGGGTTTTTTTTTTTTTTTTTTTTTGAGACCTATGACACTTAGGCTTTATTTTAGCCTAAGGTTTTTAGGTCTAGCCTGAGTTGTACTCAAGTCTTTCTTTTGGACCTATGACACTTGGGCTTTATTGTAGCCTAAGGTTTTTAGGTCTTGCCCGAGTTAAGGCTCAGTCTTCCTATGACACTTAGTCTTTGGTCATGCTCAAGTTATAAGGAGCTTGGAGCTCGGAGCTCCTCGACCGTGACACAAGGTATTTGGGTGTGCTCGAGCTGTAATGAGCTCGGAGCTCTTGGACCCGTGATGCTTGGCCTAAGGGTGTGCTCGAGCTATAATGAGCTCGGAGCTTTTGGACCCGTGACTTTTTGTCTTTGGGTGTGCTCGAGCTGTGATGAGCTCGGAGCTTTTACACCCGTGACGCTTGGCCTTAGGGTGTCCTCGAGCTGTAATGAGCTCGAAGCTTTTGGACCCGTGACGCTTGGTCTTTTGGTGTGCTCGGAGCTTTTACACCCGTGACACTTGGCCTTAGGGTATGCTTGAACTGTAATGTGCTCGGAGCTTTTGGATTTGTGGCACTTGATCTTTTGGGTGTGCTCGAGCTGTAATGAACTCAGAGCTTCTATACCCGTGACGCTTGGCCTTAGGGTGTGCTCGAACTGTAATGAGCTCGAAGCTTTTACACTCGTGACGCTTGGTCTTAGGGTGTTACCTGAGCTGAAATTAGGTCTTTCTTTTGGACCCTTAGGTCATGCCTGAGCTGAATTCCGGGTCTTTTAGGCCTTTTGCACTTTAGGCTTTATTGCAGCCTTGGCTTTTAGGTCTGCTCGAGCTGTAATGAACTTTGAGCTAAATGAGAAGATGCTTGAATCCTGACTTCTTCTAGATTCTAATTTGATGCTTAGGTGGTTATTTTGAGCTGGCACCTCAAGATCTAAATTGCCAAATCTCTTTTTGTTCTTATAGATTTGATTATAGATCCTGAGCTATCTACATGAACATATTTTGCCAGATATTGTAAAAGGGGATTAAGTAAGTAAATAAATAAATAAATACTTACAGTCATGGTTTAAAGCACAAATGCACCATATGAGTAATAAGTCCTAATCTAGAGAGATAATAAGCTCTGATAAAAATTTGTTCTGAATGTTAAGTTCTAAGCAAATCTGATTTGAACGATGATCTTGACCTGAATAAATTGTTATTGAGATCTGCAGATAATCGGACTCCACAAATAAATAATTTTGATCTGGCATAAGGTCTGATCTTCAATAAGATATGTAGAATAAGCCCGGGAGGTGGTCGATCCAAGACACTTTTGATGTGGAAGCTTGATATACATGAGAGGAGCCCGTGAAGAGGGCCTGATTTATAGTTGCACTGAGTGTGCTGCTCATATCCAAATCTGAGTGAGATAAATCTTGACAGTAAGATTCGTGTATAAGCTCTGATAAAAATCCAAGGTTAGGGCGACCCAATCTGAGGCACTTGGGCGTAATACCCCACCGTGAAGCAAGGGCGTATCCAGGATCTCTCAGAGGGGTGGGCTAGAAAGTGGGTGGGATTGGTGGGGCGTGCATACAGTGGCAAATCTATGCGGGGGTTCGGGGGTAGCCGATTTGAGGTGATTTTTTGGGGTCTATTTATACATATTTATGCTAAATTTGGTTTTATATCACCATTCATTCTTTCATTTTTTGACAAAGATATCATCTTTACTTCCTCTATTAAAATCTGGGATGATTCAATATCACAATCTCACAAGCGTTTCGGAGGACTAATGAGTAATGTCAACAGCAAATCCCCCTCTTGATTGCTTAGGGTTTTAAGTAGAGGGAGAGTAAAAGAGACACAGTGAGGCCCGTGAGGGAGAGAGAGAAAAATGAGAGTTAGGTTTAGATTTTTGGGAATATACAAAGTGAACAAAAATACAAAGAAGGGTTTCCTTGCAATTGGGTCTTTTTACTCTTTAGATTACACTGAGACTAACTCATAGATTTTTTGCTGTAACGTAATGTTTAAAGTAATAAGCATTTGTAAAATGGAATGGGCTTGCAGTGAATTGAATGGGCTTTTGTAAATAGACTGGGCTGTATGTAAATAGATTGGGCTTAAGCATAGGATATAATTTTTTTTCCTCAAATAATCAGCACTGGGCTACAGCCCAGGCCTGCCCAGTGCTGTATACGCCCTTGCCGTGAAGGAAACTTGAAAAATGATGTTGGAAAAATAATTGGCTCTGATCATGATCTGCTTTAGCTCTGAAAGAATATGATATGACTTAATCCTGATATGAGGGAGATCACAAGCTTTTTAGCATGTCGAGCAGAATAGGATCTGAATAATAATCCCACAACATATTCGGTCTTCAATAAGATCTATATAATAAGATCAGGACATAGTCGATTCAAGATACTTTCAGTGGGCTAGCTCGATGTGAGGGGGGCCCGCGAAGAGAGCTGGTTTGAATTAGCATTCAATAATTAGCTTAGGATGTGCCTTGTCTTGATCAGATAAGCTAGAGAGAAGGTCCAAGTAAATAAATTGTGACTTTATAAAATCTCAGGCAACAATTTCAGCTCGAGCGAGATATATGCCCACAGAGTTTGAATAAGATCTCCATAATATGGTCTAAATATGCTTGATCTGAGTAAGATCAAGACGATAAGCATGGGGCACGACCCGTTTGAATAAGATGAGTCCTATTATTGAGCCAAGTCATTTTGTATAGAAAAGGTAATAAACCGTAACACCAATAGAATATTCTTACTAAAGATAGACTTGAACGTTCAATGATCAATAAAGCTCGATCAAATAAAGCGTTCAGTTCAATACCTATCTATAGCCAATTAGACTTGGGAGTATAGACATTTAATGTATTGACGCAGTTATCATAATATATAGAGTAGTATGCATGTGGCTAGCATTATAAGTACTTCAATTCAGAGTGAACGAGTAATGCCACGGACAACATACATATGCAGTAAGAAGTTTTGCACTACTCAATATGAGCGGAACTAGTTTTTACCCTTCTCACTGGAGGTGGTCCTCTATATATATGTAAGTATACAGGTATATGTGTTGGAAATATATTTGCAGGAAATCATGATCCCTTTTTCAGATCTTAAACAGCCAAATCAGACTTTTTCAGAGTTATATGGATATATATGTATGTATATATACAACCATATACGATATAATTTCCACCAATAATCCTATGGCTAAGATTGAATCTGCCCCATTGCAAGCCTAGTCCAACAAATCATTCTCTCTGTCCAACAATAATATGGACCAGTCAAGCTCTTAATTTTGTCAAGATGTGGAATTGATGCCATAAATTAAGCTTTTTCCTTTTTTGCAGCATTGAGGAAAGAAAATAAAATAAAAAGTGCTCATAAAATATTTCAATTCTCGTACTAGTAGACATGGCCAGATATGCACTTGTAAAAGTGTGGATGAAATATATATATATATATATACTAGTTGGAGCAACGCGCGGGAAATTTAATTGTGTCGTTTCGTATGGTCAAGTGATTGTTAAAAGTGTATAACGCGTGGGAAATTTAATTGTGTCATTTTGTGTGGTTAAGTGATTGTTAAAAGGGTATAATGAGATGTTAAAACGGTTAAATAGGAAGTTGTAAATGTAGCTATTTTATCAAAAACTCTTCCTACTGAAGAAGTTGATAATTCTGACTATGTTGTAAATGAGTAGTAAAGATGGCTAATAAAGCATCACTTAAAATATATAACACAAGTATGGTATTTCCCCTTAAAAAGGACATGTATACGTTTATAGACCTTAATTGATATTTGAATACAATCTATAAATCCTATATTTCAAGGATGAAGTTGACCAAAATGTAAATAATAGTGACCAATTCATAAATAGCCTCTAAAACCAAACCAAACCAAACCAAACCAAGCCTTGTGTCCCAATCAATTGGGGTCGGCTATATGAATCCTTTTTCTCCATTCTGCCGATCATGAGCTATATGCTCATTTAAATTATATATATTCATATCTTGTTGCACTACATATTCCCAAGTCAGTTTAGGTCTACCTCTCCCTCTAACCATTCCAAGCACTACGATCTTATCACTCTTTCGCACAGGTACATCTACAGGTCTTCGTTGCACATGGCCGAACCATCTAAGTCTATTCTCCCTCAATTTGTCATCAATATGTGTCACTCCTACAGTCTCTCGGATGTACTCATTTCTAATTCTATCTTTCCTAGTCTTACCACACATCCATCTTAGCATCCTCATCTCCGCTACACTCACTTTGCTAATGTGTTGTTTCTTAGTTGCCCAACACTCTATCCCGTAGAGCATAGCTGGCCTAATAGCTGTCCTATAAAATTTTTCTTTCAACTTTGCTGGTATTCTCTGATCACATAATACTGCAGAAGCACTCCTCCACTTAAGCCATCCCACTTTAATTCTACGGGTCACGCCATCACCAATCTCTCCGTCTCTACTGATCATTGAACCTAGATAGCGAAAGTGTTACCTCTTTGGGATCTCATGATCTTCGATCTTCACTACTTCGTTGTTTCTACTTCCACTGTTACTAAAAGTACATTCCATGTATTCTGTTTTTGTCCTACTTATCTTTAGCCCCTTAGTCTCCAGTGCTTCTCTCCAAGCTTCTAGTTTAGTGTTGAGTCCCCTTTTAGTCTCATCAACTAAAGACAATATCATCTGCGAACAGCATACACCATGGGACCTCATCTTGAATGTGTCTAGTCAATTCATCCATAATTAGGGCGAACAAATAAGGGCTCAAGGCCGACCCCTGGTGTAGGCCTACGGTAATTGGGAATTCGCTTGTTTCTCCGGCTGGTGATCTAATTGTAGTAACCGCTTCATCATACATACCCTTTACCACGTCAATATAACCCTTGGTCACTCTTTTCTTCTCTAGCACCCACCAAATTAAATCTCTAGGCACTCTATCATAAGCTTTCTCTAAATCAATAAAAACCATATGTAGATCTTTTTTCTTCTCTCTATACTTTTCCATTAGTCTTCTAAGTAAATAAATTGCTTCCATAGTTGATCTCCCAGGCATAAATCCAAACTGATTTTCTGACACTGATGTTGCGCCTCTTAAGCGATGCTCCATCACTCTCTCCCATAGCTTCATAGTATGGCTCATCAACTTAATACCTCTATAGTTGTTGCATTGTTGTACATCTCCTTTACTCTTATATATAGGCACTAGGATGCTCTTCCTCCACTCATCAGGCATTTTTCTAGTCATTAAAATCCTATTAAAAGCTTTTGTAAGCCAAGATGCCCCCACATCTCCCAAGCATTTCCAAACCTCAATGGGGATCCCATCTGGTCCTAAGGCCTTGTTGGGTTTCATCTTCTACAAAATAAAATCCACCTCAAACTTCCTTATTCTTCGATAGAATCTGTATTCTCTAGTTTCATCGTAACTTCTAGTTTCTTCTTCCATTGTGTTATCCATATGTTTTTCATTCAGCAACTTCTCAAAATAGCTCTTCCACCTTTCCTTAATCTCTTCATCGTTCACTAATACCCTAGAGTCATCGCTTTTTATACACTTAACCTGATTAATGTCTCTTGTTTTCCTTTCTCTCGACTTAGCAAGCTTATAAATACATTTTTCTCCCTCTCTAGTGTCTAGTTTGGTGTAGAAGGCGTCATAGGCTTCCATTTTAGCAACTCTAACTGTCCTTTAACCTCCTTATTTGCACATTTATAGCTTTTGAAGTGTTCCTCACTTCTATCATTTTGCCACTTCTTAAAGTAATCCTTTTGGTTTTTACTGCAGCTTGTACCTCTTCATTCCACCACCAAGTATCTTTAGAAGTCAACCCTCTTCCCTTCGACTCTCCGAGGACCTCCTTCGATATTCTCGTGATGCACATTGCCATTCTATCCCACATAGTATTGCTTCCATCTTCCAAATTCCAAGGTGCTTCTGCATACATTCTCTCTTGGAATATTGCTAGTTTCTCGCCTTTAAGGTTCCACCACCTAGTTTGCGAGTTTATAGGGTCTTTTCTAGTACGACATTGTCCTTTTATATGGATATCTAAAATAGTAAGTCTATGTTGAGATGTTAAACACTTCCTGGGATGACCTTACAGTCTTTACATGCTAAGCGGTCTGCCTTTCTCACAAGGAACAAATCGATCTGGCTTCTATTAGATCCACTCTTAAAGGTTATCAAGTGTTCTTCCCTCTTTTTAAAAAATGTGTTTGCTACTACAAGATCATATGCTACTGCGAAATCTAAAATACTCACCCCTGCCTCATTCTGATCTCCAAAACCATACCCCCCATGCACCCTCTCATATCCAGTTCTATCTTTGCCTATATGGCCATTAAAATCTCCACCTACAATTATCTTCTCTCTTCCCGGTATTTCTTGCATTAAAGCGTCCAACTCATCCCAGAATTGTCTTTTAGTATGATCATCCAATCCTACTTGGCGCACGTATGCACTAATCACATTAATTATATCCACTCCAACTACCAGTTTGATAAGCAATATTCTGTCTCCTTTCCTCGTGACTGTCACAACTTTATCCTTGAGGTTCTTGTCAACCACGATTCCGACACCATTTCTATTCCTATCTTTTCCTGTATAGAATATCTTATACCCGGTCTTTTCTACCTCCTTAGTTTTCTCTCCAACTCACTTTGTTTCTTGTAAACATACTACATTAACCTTCCTTCTAATCATAGTGTCTACTAGTTCCATAGCTTTACCTGTTAAGGTTCCTATATTCCAAGTTGCTAACCTAAGCCTATAGTTCTAGACTAGCTTCTTTACCCGCGGTGGCCCAGATGAGCGCGGGAACCCTTGCTTATTTAACACCGCACCCGGGCGTCGATGCGGCGCCCCTTGCACATTTTTTGAAACACCCGAAGGCAGGCGCAACGCGTTGCTTAAAGGGAACGCCCTAGCATTTACACGAGTATTCATATTTGGATTCATATCATAAGGATCCGTTGGTTTTTTTTACGTGCTGGCTGTCGAGCTACCTAACGCACTAACCCTCCTCTTTTATCCGGGCTTGGGACCGGCAGTGTTGAAACAACCCAGGCAGAGTTATAAATAGCCTCTAAAATAACCACTTTATTTGACATTTTTTAAAGTGAGGTATAAATATCTCAAAACTTAAATTTTAGAGAAGAAGTAGACCAAAATGTGACTATTAGTGACCAATTCCTAAATAACCACTAAAATAGCCACTTTTTTTTTTACTTTTTTTGAAGTGAATAATAAATATCCAAAAATTGTTGACCCAAATGTAATTAGACACAAGATTGTTGATTCAAACCTCATTTGAGAAAAGAAGTTGACCAAATTGTAAATATTAGTGACCAATTCCTAAATAGCCACTAAAATAGCCACTTTTTTTTACTTTTTTTCAAGTGAATACAAAATATCCCAAAAATTATTGATCCAAATATAATTAGACACAAGATTGTTGATTAAAACCTTATTATTATATTAAATAAAATTTTAAAAGCAGACTTGAATGTACTTATTTGTCTAAAATGATAGATTTACCCTCACACAAATCAATATATCATTATGACATATAGATGGATGTATGAGTAATTATGGTATAGTGAAGGGCAAAAGTGGAAGTTCATAACCGACTAGTTCACCAAAACCGTAAACAACTTTTGGAGTTTTTGGTATTTCAGGGGTTTACATTTTCAACCAAGGGTATAATCGAGAAGTACAAAAATTGGACATAGACAATTTTGGAAGTTCATAAAATTTGACATGCTTGCTTATTAAGGTGTTGTCTTCTTATTGTATAGTAATAGATATATATTTGAGATCTTAACCTTTATTCATCATTATGGATAGCAGTAAAAAGGGTGGTTTGGTAGACTTATCTCTTTATTGAAGAAGCAGTAGAGTAGATGATAAGATTCAATAGGGATTTTGTCCCTTCTTCCGGGGTATACTTGAGCGCTACCCCAGATTGTATAAAATTTGATAGGATATGTTGTTCGAGAAAAAAAAGAGAAAACCAACAATCGGGTTTCAATGAAGTTGGTGAGAAACATAGCAATTAATCTCATTTCTCACAGACGACGCCAACTGATGTTGCCTAAAATGGTTGATCTGAATTCTACTTGGACTGGAAGAACTGGACTACCAAAGAGAATTCCTCTAAATGATGACCCACAAAAAAGAATAAGAAAGGCCACAAAGGGGGTTTGGACCCCTGAGCCTCCTCCGATGACTAAGTTAGTCTTAGATGGAGTTTGAGTATGAGAGAATATCCGAGGAAATTGAGTACCTTTTTCATGAGCTTGAGCTGTGCATATATAGGGCTTGAAGCTTAACTGTCAACGCTTCTCTAGGAGTACTCTTCCACTACTCCACTATGCAGTCAAGGGCTAGACTACGAAAAAATATTGGCTATAACGGTGACGCCATGTCACCAATCCGACATGGTGTCATAAGCCAATCACTTGCTCTGATTGTGTCGAAGTGGCATCTAAGTCATTTAATTGCCTCCTCATCAGTTACACTAATAGAGGAGAGTTAACTTAACGTCGTTAGCAACATAGTTTAGACAGTAGACATCTATCTTTATTTCAACTTTTCAACCTTCCGCCAATTTTCCTCTTTTCTCTTTTCTCCCTCTTTTCGGCTAAAAGCCTAAAATTACATACATCTGTATATATATGTGATCTAACTTTTGCATATACAAAACTACATAAATCTAAATACATACATATATATATATATATATGTATATGTGTATATGTGTATATATGTTTGTAAATATGTTGTCCCATCAAAACTGAATTAGCAAATGGCTATCAAACTCGTACTGGGCAAGTGCAAGCTTTTAGGACCTTGTTTGTTTTCTCGCAGAAATTTATGATCTTGCTGGGTGTTTGTTGGTTGGCTTTTTTGATTATTTTTTTGTTATTGGGGATGTGTATTGCTTCTAGTTTCATTTTTTTTGTTGGCTTTGTTGTAATTCGAGTGGAAGGCTATGGCCTTTTTGTGCACTTGATGTGTTTGTGTTTTGGCTTAAGTGATATTTGTGGTTGGCTTTGTGAGCAAGTAATCTTTCTATGTGACTCTGTTTTTTTGCCTCATACATCAATGTCAATATACTACTATCACAAGAAGATAAAAGTGGTATTGAAACTAAAAGATGCACTAAAATTTGTATTTGACTTTGTTTGGCTTTGTTCACATAAAATTTTGTGGACAGCTATACAGAAACTGTAGAAAGGGAAGACCTTAAATTAAAGTGGTTCAAAGAAATTGTAGAACCTTCAGCTATAACTTATAAAAAAGATCCATAACCAACAACAAAGTTATACAGTTCCATAAATCACTAGATAAAATAAAGCCTTAGCAAACTAACTTGTTCACTTATCAAATTGAGAGCAAAATCAGGCATAAAAAATGGATTCTTTGTAAAATTAGCAACATAAAATGCATTCTTCATCTTGTACAAGTGAGCTATCCACTCTTGCCCTGCATAAGTGAACCCTCTAACAAAGAATCAAGAATCTGCAATGAGGGGAAAAAATGTAAATCCGAGGAACCTAAACCAAAAATTGTGACCCAATTAAAAAAGTTAATAGTTTTTAGATACATCACCTGACTAAGATATGGCATTTGCTCATCACATTGACGCAAGCTACTAAAGCTGAAGGAGGGTATAACAGTGTTCGAATTTGAACTAAAATTATGATAACCATATGAATTGACTAGTGGATGGAAAAGTAGAGGATTATGTGGTGCAACACGGGAGTTATATAAAGAATCTGCTACATGTGTGCTTTGTCCTGGAAAAAAAAAACACAAACAAAAGAAAGGAGCAAGAAAAAAAAAAGCCGCCAAAATATGTGATTATTCAACATTATTATAGGAAAAGAAAGGAATAGCATATGTATGTAAATTTCTTACCAGTTTCAATGAGATTAGGCTTTAACACTTGGATAGCATTTTTATGCTTACGTCTTTTCTTTTCCAAGCAACTTTTTATCTGAGCATTTGTTACTCCTTTTTCCCTCACATGTGGGGGATTTAATACTACCACATCATCAACAGAAACATGATCACTTGAAGTTCCAAGAGAGGACTTAGCACGAAGTAAGTCATCATTATCTTTATTTAGATCACCAAATTCCATTAGCTTTTTAGCTTCCTCCCATAGTTCAGTAAGTTTCTTTTCTGCCATACGTTTTCCTTCAGCAGTCATGACCAAATGATTGATACTACGATAGACCTGTTGCATCAAGTTATTTCTCTCTACTACGAATGGTGATTTTTTCTTCACGAAAGTTTCTCCGTGTTGATGAACAAGCTTTCCTTTTTTTGCATGTTTTGTCCATCTACTTAAAATGTACTGAGAAGGTATCTTTGTAATACACCACATATTCAATACCTTAAGTGCATGACGACACAACCAACCCAATGATTCAAACATCTTACAAGAACACACAATGTTGCAACTAGAGGAATCGAATTTCACAATTTGATACCTATTGCAACTTTCTTCGAAGAGATGATAAGTATAATGTGTATTGACATTGGAAACTTGTTCTAGGTGGACAGTTAAACTCGAGACAAACTCACTAGAAAAAAAATAGTATATACTAATTGTGTAAACATCAGCGGCTTGTACCAATATTTTACTACCTTTCACATGAATTTGTACTGTACCATGTTTGCAACGAAAATCTTCATGTTTTTCCTCAAGTCGCATCTTCTCACATTGTTCCTCATAATGATGCACAAACTCTGTTAAGTTCATAGTCGTACATGACATTTTATGAAGAACGCTATTCATGCTTTCACTTCTTTGAGTGGATTTCATGAGAGCAGTGAAATTGCCTAGACTAAAAGCAGGACACCACTTTTCTCTAAGTCCATAAAGTGTCTTTAGCCATTTGTTGTCAGTAAGATTAAACCTCTCAATCATATCACTCCATGTCGAATCGAATTTAGCTTCTGTACTACAATCATACAAACATTTATTGAATAAACTCTTGAATTCAAAATTTGCATACAAGCTCCCAATTTTTTGCATTGCATTTTTTGAAATGTGCCATGAACAAAGACAATGGCATGTTTTTGGGAACACTTTCTTAATAGCATTCGCCATTGCTTGGCATTGATCAGTGAATATAGTCTTTGGTTGTTGATTTCCCATTGCTTCAAGGAAAGTCTCAACAACCAAATAAATGTATCAGTAGTCTCATCTAAAAGGAATGCAAAAGCAAAAAATATATTCTTCCTATGATGATTGATACCTACAAAAGGTGCAAAAATCATATTATACCTGTTTGTTCGATATGTGGTATCAAATACCACAACATCACCAAAGCAATCATAATCCAATTTCGATCTTCCATCCCTCCAAAAGAAATTTGCAAGTCGACCATCCTCATCCAATTCTTCACTATGAAAAAACATGAGGTCTTCAGCTAGGCAATGCTTAAAGTAAGTCATCACACTTTGAGCATCTCCTTTTTCAATCAAGTTCATTTTCTTTTTATTAATAAAATTTTGACAGTCTCGCTTTGTAAAACCAACATTATCAACAAAACCTGCGTCTTTCGACAAATATGAGTATGTCTTTGTCCCTCCAATTCCTGCATCTACCATGGAGCTTTTAACATTTGCATTTGCAGCATCTATATTTCTATTTACTTTTAAAAAATGCACTTCGTCTGCTGCAATAAACTCATGGTTACGCTCTTTATTATAATGACTTATCTCCCAAACTCCATCTGCTATTGTAAATTGAATAAAAGCATTACAACCAGTCGTCTCACCAATCTTCTAATCTTTTTTGGTTCAGATGAATCACCATCAAAATGTCCTGCATTGGAACACAAATATTCTCTCTGTCGAATATTTCCATCTTGTCCACGACGTGTGTTCCCTTTTCTAACATTAAATCCCTTCCGTATAGCATATTCGTAATAGAGTTTATACGCTTCATCTTCACTATGAACTTTCATTCCAATTTTAAGCCCATCATCTTCATTCTCGTCAACACTAGTATCTGTTAATCATACAAGTTTGAATGAAATTAACAATAAGAAAATGTTACAACGTATAATGTTGGTATAGCATTTTCAAGATTGTAAGAAGCACTAAGAATTACCCCCAATGTTATTCCCACTTGAAAAGATTTGATCAGATTCAACTCTTTCATTATTGAGTAAATCAACGGATGACATCTCTTAGTTTGGGTTTGAAATAAAAACTGGTACCTACATTATGCAACAATTGATCTTAGATGAATACAATTTATTGAGAAACAACTTTATTTGGAAAGCACTTTTGGGATAGAAATTTGGGAAGCATAGCATTACTCTTTGCCAAATATGGTCAGATTATCATAGTCCCTCCAAAAAAAAAGTAGAGAAAAACAGATTGTGAGGAAAAAATAAAAGATAATGATATATATGCGTAATTCCTAAACTAAAATCCCAAATTTGGCTTCCAAATGGCTGAACATTTGAACCATATGCAGTGACAGTGATCATTGGTCACATGTGCGATACAATTTTCATGATATGATTCACAACATAAAAAAATCAATACAATTTATAATAATAACCTACAACTACTCAGTATACGATTAAATTATTAGTCGATACAAAAGGCTAATGGAAGCTAAAAGCAAGGATCAAAATTTCGTTTTGGTGTAGTGTTTCGGTGTTCCCGGAAACGGAAACTTTTTGGAAACGTTTTGGAAACATGTGGAAACACCGAAAAAAATTGGAAACACTAAGAAACTTGTGGAAACATTACTTCAAACTAACCTGAATTAGATCTGAACCAAGTATGTTTTTTATGCACAGATTCGGCACCTCTCCCCCAAATTTGTCTTCTTTAATTATTTCCCCCGAATTTCTCTTCTTGAATCATTTTGATTCCACCTCTTTTTCTAGCCCTGTCGAATCACGTGAATGTTTCGGTCGAAACAAAAATGTTTCGTATTGTTTCGACCGAAACACATGGAAACTCTCTAACTTGTCAAGACCCTGGAATTTCGAGATTCCTCTACTGTTACGTGTCGGTGGCCGACGAAACCGAAATATTTTGGTTGTTTCTACCGAAACGAAACAAAATTTAGATCCTTGGCTAAAAGTAATATTATAGAATGCCCACCGAATAAGGATGCAAAAGGTAAATTAGATGATGACTATGGACATAGACGATCATCTACAGTGTTCCGATGCGTGTGGCCTTGCACGATAAGGTTTTGGAGTGGTGATGGTGAAACGTGGTGATGGAGAAAAGAGAAGAAAGAGAAAAATTGGCGAAAAATTTTGGAAGGCGAGATTGACGTCTAAACTGTGTTGCTAACGACATTAAGTTAACTCTCCTCTGTTAGTGTAACTGATGAGGTGTCAATTAAATGACTCATATGCCACTTTGACACATTCAGAGCAAGTGATTGGCTTGTGACACCATGTAAGACTGGTGACATGGCATCACCGTTATAGCCAATATTTTCTCCTAGACTACCCCTTGTGTGGACTATAATTGTGGGATTATGCACATTATTTTCTCCTCCATGATCACTAATGGTTAGTCATGGGCTAAGGTCATGGGATTGACCCATTCTTGAGCTCCACTTATCGGTCTATCATTGGGCTGATATTTTTGGGGCATATCACCATCTTTCTTCTTTGAGTACCATTCTAATTTTGTAGACATTTTCTAGAAATCAGTGTAACTTATCCATAATATTTCTCAAATGTATTTCGCACAATGTTGTGATGATATTCGCTGGCTTTGCCTGATCAATCCCTTCACAAAATTGTGTTTATTTTAATTTACTGTCTTTAATAGGGATAATAATCAAAACTACTATAGCGTATGGCGGAGAGCTAGATAGTTTTGAGACAAAATTTTCCGAGAAAGCATAAGAGTGTTTCATGTGTTAATCTACCGACAGTGGGGTGTTTGGCTATCTTTCCATCTTGGGAAATTTTACAATACTTTGATTACTTTCTTACTGTCCTACAATCAGTTTTTAGGTACCAATTCATAGTAACAAATTGCTAGTTTGTATAAGAGTGTAATGTTATACTCCCCAAATTTTGAATTCCAAATCTTTCTCAAATACATGTAGAAGTTGGAATAATTTACAATAACGGTGAGACCACTTCAACATCCTCCAATCATAATCCAATGGAGCCCACTGTTATATAGTATTTGGAAAACATTTACGATACAAAATTTGAAAAACATAGCATTAATTACTCTTTGTAAAATTTAGTGTCATTTAGTACTAACTTTTTATGTGTCATGCCATTTTGTAGTGACAAAATTTAAATTGGGAAAATTGGGTTTATTAAGGCCATTGAGGTTGTATCAATAAGGCCAAAAAGACAGCACAAAATTACACCTATTTTCACATTTTTTTTAACTAAAGTCCCTCATTTTTAAATTTTCATTTTTGCAGACAATCTTTGGAAAAGTTATTTTGTTTATCAACACTATTTTGGGGTTGAAAGCTATTTTGAGATTGACAACTTTTCCTATGAAAAGTTTTTCTAACGGATTTATGTGTTCTACAAGATGGTGGAGTGGAGGATTGATCTTTTCAAAACTAAATTGATCTCTATTGATTTGTTGTTTGAGATTAAAATTAGTATATAGACCAGTGCTATATCAATAAAATGTGCACCTATCTCTCTATATATACAAATAAGAGGCTCCCTCTGCAATATTCATAATTCATGCATCCTTCCTTTGATACAATTTCAAACATATATATTACAAGTAGAGAGAGAGAGAGAGAGAGAGAGAGAGAGAGAGAGAGAGAGAGAGAGAGAGAGAGATTACAATCATGAGGACAACACTAGAAGTGAACGATAATGCTCTCAATATTCAGTCTCTTTATCCTCTCACCAAAACGATGGTTTGCCGCAGCAGGAGCAGTGCTTGACATTGAAGGTGACGAGCTCAGACCAATTAAGCATGGAGCACTCTGAGGCTCTAACAAAACATTGAAGGTGGACTCAAAGGTTTGGATGATATATTTCACATATGTTTTGTGGTTCTAACAAAACATTCAACAGGATGGGATTTTGTGAATTTTCAATAACGTAACATATCAATATTTGTTGAGTTGAATGTCTAGATAGTGTAATATACATCTTCAATGAGCTTTATGAAAAATTCAACTAGTTAGGCTTCTGTAATTTTTAAAAAATCCCAACAATCAAAATTTTGTCAAAGTTCAGAATCCAAAATACTCACAGTCTCAGCTATGTTAATTTCACAATGCATTCAAAATTCAAAGCACGCATACTTTTTGTGAATTTTGGAATGCCTTGATATATATGTTTTTTTTATTTTCACTAACCATTTAATAGATTTGAGCTTGTGTGAAATTCAAAAACCCTAAGAAAGAAAGTTTTCCAAAGTATATCATTTCTTTCCCAATATCGTTTTATCTAGATCGTGTAAAGCTTGATAATCAGACACACAAAGAAATTGGAATATGGTGGTGGTGTTGTTCACCATATTTCCCAATACAAATCAAAAAAATTTGATGAAGAGATAAAGTGTCTGATTTTTTTTTAGGAGAATAACGATTCTAATTCGACTCCCCTAAGATTGTGGATGATTTATAGCTTCTTGGGCTTTACATTTTGAAACGTTTTTTATAGAGCAATGCTAGATACACCTAAACTATCCACTTGTTGATGTGGATTTCCAAAACTATTCATTAGTTACCAAATAAAGTTCCAATTAATATCAAAACTGCCACGACACATCAGCAGATAGTGTAGATATCTCATTTAAGTGTACCTAGCATTTCTCTTTTTATATATCCCATCTTTTAATTGTTGTGCGTGAATTAATGCCAGGGAGTTTTTGTACAGAAAAGGTAGAAAGACCCTGATGATGCAATTTTTGGGTAAGATAAATTAGAGCAGATTAAGGAGAGAGAAACAGTGAGAGAATGTGAGACCGTGTTTGTATGTAGTTCGGCTCTGTTAATGAAGGAACCTATGTCCACATGTATGTCTGAGCATGTTCACTATACTGTAAAAAAGCTGGGGACTTTTGGTGAACCAACAATAGTTTGGAGCTACCAGAGGTCGGCCGGGCATGATTATGATTGCTATAGATGTGCTGTATAGACTGAAAAGTTCTAGGGGGTGCGTGGTCTCTCTTATAGATGCAAGAGACCTACTCATACAAGGAAATTAGATAGATTAAATAATACAATCAGATTTAGGATTGATTGGCATCAATCACGGGGGTTTTCTAATTGGATTATGAAACAATTTGCACTTTCCATTAGTCTTCTAACTTGTATAGGAAACTGTCTGGGACATTCTGGATCATGCCTGGAGCTTGAGTGACCTATCCCTACGACAAGCTGTGCTTGCGTGATCTTACCGATCTATTAGTTGGGTCGTGGATAAACCACTCGAGAGGCCTCTGCCTCTCAGATAGTCTGGGCCGCCCGGGCTGGTGCTTATCCAAGGAACCGTGCATGACTTGGTCGGGATAGGGATCGGTTGTTGAGTAGAACTGCTCGATCTTGAAGTAGAGCCAATTTTGGGTGCATCAGTTTCCCCCCATTTCAATGGCTGGCTGGATGCTATATTGGGGCAAATTTGGAAATCTGTTTGATGCCATTTGCCATTATCTGAGTGCTCAGGAATTGGCTAAGAGTTGAGGCTTGTCCTAATTTGAAGTCTATTGTTTGAGTTAGCTCCCAGGATGGTCATCTTCTACCCGTAAACCTTCGTCAAGGTTGTGGGTAAAAGAAGTTTACCATGTTGGAAAAGTCAAACTAAAGCGTGTTGCTTTAGGGTCCTTTTTATGCTAACTCCCCAGGATGGTTATCTCGTGCCCAACGATCCTTCGTCAAGACTGTTGGGAGAAGAGTTTGACCATGCTGGTGAAGCCGACCTAAAGCATTTTTCTTTTGGGTCCTTTTTTTACTCCTCTATCGTGGGCCAACCTAGGAGGATTTAGTCACCTCTATCATCGGTTTGGACTTAAGCGGAGACCCAAAACGTATAGATTTTAGGGATTTCTTTTACTCCTCTATCGTGGGCCAACCTAAGAGGATTCAGTCACCTCTATTGTTGGTTTGGGCCTAAGTGGAGTTTATGCCTCTGAAGATTATAGGCCCTCGGGTTCTCTAAGAGTCTCACTCAGTTAATCCCAAGGCCTGTAAATACTCGGTGTGACTTCTTGTTAAGCTTTTGCTGAGGCAATTGTTGCGGGAACAATTGCTGTAGGTAGGCAACCTAGAACGTTGATAGTTCCAGGGTCTTTCTCTACCTCGGGTGTGATCCCGAGGTCTTTTGATGTCTCGGGTGTGGTCCCGAGGTCTTTTGCCAACTACGTAACAGTGGTCTTTGGTTGCCTCGAAGTTGAGCCTGAGGTCTTTTTAGCACCTTAGGAGTTAAACCAGAGGTCTTTTTGGTGCCTCAGAAGTTGAACCCGAGGTCTTTTTGGTGTGTTTCAAGGATCAACGAGAAGTTAATAGGTGATCCAAATCTTTGTAGGTGCCTTTTGGCAGTTTGAGCTCCTGTCTACTCTAAGCTGGAGGCAAGGTTAGGATCACTGGATCCTGATTGCTGCGAACTGGAGGTCTGGTCAGGGTTTCCAAACCCAGACCGATGTGAACTTAAAGTCAGGTCAGGGCTGCCGGAACCGGATCGCTGTGAACTGGAGGAACTGCCAGAACAATCAAGTTTGTTTGTGTTGCTTCTCTCGGGCTGATTTTGCTTCCGTTCATTTCTTGAAGGCTCGTCGTTTACGTGCCCGGGGTCTTTGGTCTTTAGAAATTCTTCAGTGTCAACATACTTTCCAACCCTCTCAGCGAGTTCAACCAAGTTTTCAGTCAGTTTCTGTAAAATGATGTGGCGCCCTTAGTGTGTTGAATTCCCGAGCAAAAGGTTGTAATTACGACGGTTTCATCAAGAACATAGATCCTGATCTTCTCCTAGTTGAACCGATAAGTGAACTCCTTGAGGGATTCATTATTCGTTTTCCTAACAGTCAGCAATTGTATGTCAAGCTTTGGATGTTCATGCATACCGATGAACTGGTTGATGAACTGCTTGCTTAGTTACTTGAAATCTTTCATCAATCGGGATTTAAGGGAGTAGAACCATTGCACGAACGGGCCTTTCAAAGTGCTGGGGAAGGCCAGACAATACAGTTTGTCGGCGTTAGTGGCCAGGGCCATCTGAGCCTTATAGGTCCGGATGTGGTCGACCTGGCTTCCAGAGGCATTATAAGAATCTAGACGAGGTTGTTTAAATTTGGCTGAAAAATGGTGACTCTATCTCGGTATTGATATAAGTAGCATCCTAGCCCAGGTTTTTGGTCATGCCGTCAATTTGTTTCTCCAAATTCTTGATACGAGCCACCACACCTTCCTGACCGGTATCCGGGACACAGGTCGAGTTAGTTAAAGAGTCTTCCTTCCCATGGCGGTGTACTGCCCCCTAGGATCGGGCTCGGCCATGACTCCGGCTGATTGTGTGCCTAAGATGACCTTGGCTCTTGGCTAAGTGACCCTAGACTGATTCCCGGGCTATGCGCTCCTAATTCTCCTCTCGGGCAGCATGCCTACCGTTGATCTCTGGCATCCTCAACGAGGGACGGGTTGGCTCAGGTACTTTGCATGGTCAAGATCGGTTCCCGACCATGCGCAATTTTCTGGGCTATTTCCCGGCCACTAGAGGATTGCTTTACTGGGTCAGTAGGACTTCAATCTGTCGTTGAGTTTGACGCTGGCCCTCCAAGAGCTGCACAAGAACTGTGTTAGCTTGCTCTGGGGTGGGGACGGCTGTTGCCGGCATCGGGACTGTCGGATCTGCCTGACTAGTTTGGTGGGCAGTCTTCTTGCCCTTCTTCGGTGGTATGATTATCAGCTAAGAGATTTGTTCTTCGAGAAATCTGTCGATTCCCAAAAACGTAGCCAAGTTGATGATGCAATTTTTGGGCAAGATAAATTAGAGAAGATTAAGGAAAAAATAGTGAGAGAGAATGTGAGACAGGGTTTGTATGTGGTTCGGCTCTGCTAATGAAGGAACCTATGTCCACGTGTGTGTCTAAGCATGTTCACTATACTGTAAAAAAGCTAGGGACTTTGGGTGAACCAACAACAGTTTAGAGCTACCAGAGGCCGGCCGGGCACGATTATGATTGCTATAGAGGTGCTGTATAGACTGAAAAGTTGATTCCTTTCTATGGGGTGAGTGGTCTCTTTTATAGATACAAGAGACCTACTCATACAAGAAAATTAGACAGATTAAGGGTGTGCTTGATAACCCAATTAAGTGGTGAAAATGAAAATTTTCTGCACTTAATTTTTTCTAGTGCGTTTGATAATGTACAACTTAATTGAAAAAGCAGCCAAAAAATCACTGAAAACTTTAAGTGAAAAATTTCTACTGAAAATATTCACTGAATGCAATCTATTTCAGTAATTGATAAACTGTTTTCAGTATTGCAAATTCAATCACATAAAATTTTCAGTACTTAAAATTCAGCACTTAATTTTCAGTACTTAATTTTCAGTTTTATCAAACGGACCCTAAGTAATATCAAGGGGGTTTCCTAATTGGATTAGAAAACAATTTGCCCTTTCCATTCGTCTTTTAACTTATATAGGAAACTGTCTGGGACATTCTGGATCAAGCCTAGAGCCTGAGTGAGCTGTCCCTGCGATGAGCTATACCTACGCGATTTTCCCGACTTGTTGGTCGGGTCGTGGATAAACCGCTCAAGAGGCCTCTGCCTCTCATATAGTCTGGGCCGCCCGGGCTGGCGCTCATCCAAGGAACCATGCATGACTTGGTCGGGATAGGGACCGATTGCAGAGTAGAACAGCTCAGTCTTAAAGTAGAGCCAATTTTTGGTGTATTAGACCCTATATAAATCGACAAGGGGTGTATAACTAAAGAGCTATACTTTTAGTAGCATCTATATACATAATTTTCCAACGCTCCACACCTATTCTCAGCTCTTCCCAGTGTGGCCAACAATGGATTTGTTGATAGGACAAAGACAACATAACCACTCCTCATTGTCCTTATGATTGTACTATTTCTCTCTCTCTCTCTCTCTCTCTCTCTCTCTCCCCTTGTCTTGTATGTAATATGTTTGAAGTTGTATAACTTGTATGAAGTGTAGGATTGCAGAAATATTAAGAAGGGACCCTCCGATATATATACAAACAAAAGAAGGAGAGGTATACATATCATATTGATACCTCACATGATAATTTTAACACCAATTGCCACTATTAAATGGAACCTTCTTTTTTTATTTAAAAAAATGGTTGTACTAATTAATGTCACTAAATCTTCTATAAGAGAAACCGTAGTGGACTCTCTAAACTCACTTTTATGTCAGATGCTTCAAACCAAGTCCAAATTAAAGCTCGTAATGGACATGTTAGAGAAGCTGCTACCTGTGCGACCCAAGAGTCAGATGTTGGGTTAGTTGCTAGCTGTAGGGAGTTATTTAGAGTAACATTTTGGGCACAAAAGTATCTCACAAAAATAAGAATTTGGATAAAAATTGGTTTTGGCCATGTTTGAGGTCAAATAAATTTGGGACCCATTTTTTTAGAGTTTAAATGGGGTCTTTGTGGGTTTGTGTTCTCCTCCATCAGGAGATGAAATTTGGATATTTCCATGTCCAAAATCATTGTTGAGTGAATGAGAAATTAATCCATTGAATACATATAGATAATGTACATATATGGACAATGTACATACATGAATAAATCTATTGATGAATCATGTTTATACATGAATGAATCTATAGATGCATAATGTACATTCATGGATAATTCACATACATGGATGAATCATGTACATACATGAATGAATCCATAGATGAATCATGTACATACATGACTGAATTCATAGATGAATCATATTCATACATGAATGAATCTATAGATGCATATTGTATATACATGCATAATGTACATACATGGATGAATATATGGATGCATAACGTACATACATGGATGAATCCACAGATACATAATGTACATGCAACGAATCCTCTCTCCCCTTAGTCCTATACATTCTGAGCTTTCTCCTAAGAAATTTATAGTCAGAAAAAACAAGAGTTCTTTTCTTCCTTCGAGTTTTCATCCATGAGAGAGTTATAAGCATAGTTGGTTCGCTGGAACGGTTGCACACCATGCTTGTCAACCGTTGTTGCTGCTGTATACTGGGAGACAGACACTGAATAAATCATCAAGCACTTCTGGTGAGACGGCGAATCAATTTTAAGAAAACTGTGTAAATCACTGGCCTCGGTTTGCATTTGTATTTCAGTTTCTGGTTATCCAATTGTATTTGCTGTAATCCTGTTTCAAGTTTTTTTTTTTTTTTTTGTTTTATTTCCTTTTCCTTCTGTTTTCATCAAGCGTAACTTCGGATCTGTTTGCTAGTCTCGAATATATATATATATATATATAACTTTCCAACAATCTTAAAACAGATTCGTATATATTCGAAAGGAAAAAAAAAAGTTATAAGAAAAAAAAAACAAATTCGGTTTGAAAACAGTATTTTTTTTCTCTCTAAAAGGAAATTAATGTTCTAAACAGAATTATTTTCGAAACAAAAACAATTTAGTTGGCTTCAAAAACAAAACTGTTTTCTTTTACAAAATTGTGACAGAATCATAAGGGAAGAATTCAATCCTTCTTTTTTGTTTTTGGATTTAGTTTTTCCTAATCTCCTTTGATGATAACTGCAAAAATGGAAAGTGGAAATGATGGTGTGAACACCGACGGTGCTAATGGTGAAAAGACTAACACTGTTATGATTGGTTTGGTTCCTGTGAAGGTTCCTTCAGTCCAAACGGTTCCTGTGAACCACGGGGAGAAACTCGAGAAATTCAATGGAGTGGATTTCAAAAGATGGCAGCAAAAGATGCTATTTTATCTTACCACCTTGAACCTTGCGAGGTTCTTGAAGGAGCATGCTCCTGTTTAAAATGAGAACGAACAAGATCGAGAGGCTGCCTTACAAGTGGCCTCTGCCATTGATGCTTGGAAACACTCAGACTTCCTGTGCCGAAACTATGTGTTGAATGGCTTGCACGATACACTCTATAATGTGTTTAATGTTAAGACCTCTACTAAGGAACTGTGGGAGTCCTTAGACAGAAAATAAAAAGCTGAGGATGTCGGGTCAAAAAAGTTTATAGTGGGGAGATTCCTCGACTATAAAATGGTGGACTTAAAGACTATGATCAGTCAAGTTCAGGAGTTGTAACCTATCTTGCATGAAATCCATGCTGAAGGGATGACCTTTAGTGAAACCTTCCAAGTTGTTGCCATTATCGAAAAGCTGCCACTTGCTTAGAAGGACTTCAAGAACTACGTAAAGCACAAGCGAAAGGAGATAATGATTGAAGATCTCATCGTCAGGCTTCGGATTGAGGAAGACAACAAAGGAGCTGACAAGAAAATGGGAATTAATATTGTGGCCTAGGCTAATGTAGTTGAGCATGGTCAAAATTCAAGTATGAAGAAAAAATCTTCTTCTGGCAAAGGGTCCAAATGAGGCCAAAAGATAGTATCTCCAAGAAGCCTAAATTTCAGTTTTAAGGGAAATGCTACAACTGTGGTAAGACTGGACACCGTGCTTCTGAGTGTCGTCTGCTATAAAAGAAATTCAAGAAAAATCAAGAGGCTAATATGGCAGAATTGGACTATATTTCGAGGGATGTTTCTAAAATTAATCTGTCAGTTGTGCTCTCTGAAGTAAACTTGGTGGGTTCAAACCCAAAGGAATGCTGGATAGACACCGGTGCCACTCTCCACATATGCTCTGACAAAGCAATGTTCACTTCCTTCGAGCTAATGAATAATGGTAAGAAAATGTTCATGGGCAACTCAGCCTCTTCTGATGTGGAAGGTCAAGGAAAGATAATCTTGCGAATATTGGTTATGCAGGAAAAAGTCGAACAATTACCGACAAAAATTCATTTTGTCACTAGTTCATCGCTAATAGATGGCGGGAAATTTCCCCCGCCAAAAATTTGGTGGGAAAATTTTAGGCGACGAAACACTATCAATTGGTGATGAAATTTTTTCGTCGGTAATTGTTTTACTTTAAGTAACGAAATATTTCGTCAGGAATTGTTTACCCTTTCGTGACGAAATATTTTCATCGGTAATTGTAACAATTAATGACGAAATACTTTCATCGGTAATTGTTTTACTTTTAGTGACGAAATATTTCGTTGGGAATTGTTAACCCTTTCGTGACAAACTTTTTTGTCGGGAATTGTAACCATTGGTGACGAAATACTTTCGTCGATAATTGTTTTACTTTTAGTGACGAAATATTTCGTAGGGAATTGTTAACCCTTTCGTGACGAAAAACTTTCGTCGGGAATTGTTACAATTAGTGACAAAATTGTTTCGTCGGTAATTGTTTTACTATTAGTGACGAATTATTTCGCCGGGAATTGTTTAAACTTTCATGACAAAATAATTTCACCGGGAATTGTAACCATTGGTGACAAAATTGTTTCATCGGTAATTGTTTTACTATTAGTAATGAAATATTTCTCGGGGAATAGTTGACCCTTTCATGACGAAATACTTTGTCGGGAATTGTTTACTTTTGTCGACAAAAATTTTTTGTCAAAAATTGTTGTACTTTTCCTTATTTCTTGTGATCTTTCTTTTTATGGAATATTGTTGATATGCAGGTTTTGAAGATCAATCCTAAGAAAAAGGATATAGACTACTTTGAGGCAGCCGACTTTGAACTTATAGGTCATGACCCTCACCAGAAAATAGCTATGAAAATGGTAGTATAGAGTTACTAGCATTAAGATACGATAAATGAAACTCAAAGGTCTGTTCTCTCCTCTTAAGCATGGAGTTACCTTAATTCTGAGCAATTATATGACCCTTGGTGAGACTCAAATTCTTGTGCTTGGTACAAGTATCTGCAAGCTGATTTATGTTTTCTCATTTGATTTATGTTTTTATGTTAAAACAATAGGCTAAAAGCATCATAGCTGCTTTAATCTTTTAGACAGGACACAAAGCTCTATGCTTCTCTTCCTTCTCTTCCTCTTTCACACCTCTTTCTCACTCTAAAGAAACCTCTTCCTCCTCTCTCACTTCACTCTCCAAATTCTCGCCTTTCCGCCCACATTTCTCTTCTCGTTTTGTACGTTTCAGTGTGAAAGCTTCTAATTCAGGGAATTTCATTGGCGACAATCAATTCGGATTCTATCCTTGGGATTCTCCCGGTGGATATGTTTTTTTTTTTAATGATATGGTTTTTTTATCAGCAAAAAGTAGGGGAAACCTCCTTAATTAGGAAAGAAGCAGTACTTCCAATTATTTCTTTTTATTTCATTTTAAGCAGGGGAAACCTCCTTCATTAACTCGGATTCACAGTACTTCCCTTATATTTCTTTTTAGATACTTATCTCATGCAACTGCAAAGCATTGGTTGTACAGTGTGTCACGTTGCGTACGTTTTGCAGGAATACCAGATTTTGCTGATCCAGCCACTTAAGGTCATGTGCAGTAGCTCAAGGAAATGGATCCCATTAATTTTGAAATCGTGAGTTAATTGGAACTCTACGTCGCTACCAGTGTCCTTTTCTAGAAAATTGCCATAATTTCCTTACTTTATGTGATAATGTGTTTTGGATGGAACCCGTATATTTGTGACATGCAGTCATTCATTTGCCTTCTGTCAATGGTAAATGTCACCAATTACTAGGTTTGATATTGTATTGTTGGTCGTATCAAACTTAAAACCCAATAAAAGATCAATTTGTTTTGGAAAAGGTGTGAAGTACCTATTTGTATTGTTTAGGTGGGTATATATATTCTAGACTAAATATTCTTGGTTAAGTCAATTCCTTGTTATGTGCAAGTACAATTATGTTTTGCATTATGAATTCTTTGTTATGTACTTACACAAAGAAATCAATTCGTTGCATATACATGTAACGATATATATATACATATATATTTATTATGTATATATACTACATATATGAATGATTAATGTTATGCATCTCATATTTTGTAGCCCAAATGGATCCCAAACATATATGGCAGTGGTTTCACTTTCAAATTTTCAATAATGGTGGACCACTTCAACATCCTCCAATCAAAATCAAATGGGCCCACTATCACATGTGTTTGGGATACATTTAGAATACAAAATTTTGAAGCATAGCATTACTCTATATAAATAGTGACAAATAGTTGTGTTTCCACACACACATATATATATATATATATATATACAGTCAGGCTCTAAAGATGACACCCTCTCTTTATTAAAGAGAGGGCCTCTGTTTTGGCCGTCGGATCGTGTTTTCATTAAGGGCAACTTTGTCATTTTACAATTTTTAAACACGATCCAACGGCTAAAACAGAAGCCCTCTCTTTAATAAATAGAGGGCGCCCTCTTTAGAGAATCTTTGTATATATATATATGTTTGTAACTACTTCTGCAGCCAAAAAACATGTACTTTGGTAAGTGTTTGCTGAATGCAATAGTAGGTTCTCAGGTTTTTTGTCCCGCCCCGACATAGCATAAATAAGGAAAGCGTTTAATTTTCTTTATGGACCCGTAGGTCGCGACAGTTTGAAGGATCGATTCCGTCCCAAACGTCAACAACAAAACATAATAATCAGAGCAGAGCAATCAAGGCTTACAAAAATAATTCTAACTTAAACAATATTACAGCACGGGTCATCTAAAGGCACAGACCGCCTTGAAATAAAACAATATCTTAATGTCTATTACAGTCATCCTTATTACAAAACGATCCATAACTTAAAACATGTAAACTTAAAGCATATAATAAGTAAACAGTTTTCTCATTCCAAGAGCAGCCATTCTCAATTAGCGTAGTCGTATGATTCCTCCTGGTTATAACCTGAAAAACCTGAACACGAATGTCCAGGACGCATCAACGTCGTCAGCTTCAAGAAGCTGGTGAGTATTAAAAACATAACTTCGAATGTAAAACATACCCCTTTACCTTTTTCCATTATTCAATTTGTATAGATCAATAGTTAAATCGCAGAAAGAATTCATTTTATAAAACAACAAGGAATATATTAAAAGTCGTTCATTCATAAAGACAAATACTCGTGTATGAGATAATGCACCACACTCATCTTGCCGACTCTTTTCTCTCGACAGCCACAACAACCCACTATCTTACTCCTGGTATCTTTGAAACACTAAGATAGCCACACTTTAGCAACAGGGCGCCAGGGAGTGTCCAGTTTGCCTCACACTTTGGTCCGGGGTACCAGGGAGTGTCCATTGCCTCACACTTTGAATACCTAAACCGCCATGCAAATACCGGAGCAACCTCACGCAGTATCCAGACTTGGGTATCAGGGAGTGTCCGTAGGCCACACTTTAGCACTACCATGGGTGCCAGGGAATGTCCAAGTTCGGCTTCACACACTTTAACGCTTCCATGGGCGTCAGGGAGTGTCCATATTTGCCACCGTCGCATTTCAAAGATACCCTCGTCGCAATCTCATCCACAACCACAACCACAACCACAACCACAACCACAATCTCAATCACAAACTCATACTCTTTCCACACTGACCATTACTCTTTTCCACACTGACCATTACTCTTTTCCACACTGACTGACACCCACATGCATGTACCACTGACCCCACATGAATGTCATGAACTTAAACATAAAGTAAATCTCTGAATTACAGGAATAACGCACGTACGGGGATTGATAAGTCGCAATACAATGTATTAATCATTCAAACATAACCAATAGAGTTTTGATTAACTAAATTTCCCAAACAGAACCTTAACAGTACTTAAAAGTTGAACCAAACAGTCCCTTAACAGAAAACAGACAAAAACAGAAACTGCCAGAATTCGCGCGCGCGGGCCGCTCGCGCGAAAGGTCGCTCGCGCGGGCCGCTCGCGCGATATGCCTAATTTTCATTTTATACATAAACTTTTCTGTCTGCCTGAAATAGCCAGGGTCGCTCGCGCGAAAGGTTTCTCGCGCGACCCTCGCTTGCGCGACAAGCCTAAATTTCATTTTATATATATAAACTTTTCTGTCTGCTTGAAGACGTATGCCTCGCGCGCGCGGATCGCTCGCGCGAAGGGTCGCTCGCGCGGGCCGCTCGCGAGATTCTCGCGCGCGCGATCGTGGCGCGAGCTGATGCTGAGGCTTCATCTTCTTCGTTAGATTGCTCTGTTTCAGCAATTCAGGGTCTAAAATGACCCATTTTCAAATCCAACACTTCATAGGTCATGTAATATATGATTCTCTTTAGTTTTTCACAAGGATTTCGAATATGAAGTCGATTTTACATGATTCTACACATAGCTTACCAATTTTATGAAAAACCAAAAAGTGTCAAAACTTAAATCTCAATATACTTTTTCATATGAATGAATTGTGTTCTAAAACTTCAAACATAGCATATATGATGTAAGATCTTTCATAATCATCTCTAAAAACTTGTTTTGATTGAGTTTGGAAAATCTCCATTTTTCAAGCTATGATCTTCAACGTACAAACATCAATGGTGATTCTTCAAATTAACTACCCAAATCAGTAAATAACGAATGGATTACATTATGAGTGAGTTAGTAATACTCACTGATAAGAAGATTAACAGATTTAGTTGAGAAAGAAATCACCAATAAGAACTCCAATTGAAAACTTGGCTATGGAGATTAAGCTTCTCTCTCTATGAAATTCCTGAAATTCTCTGTGTATTCTCTCTCTCTCAAACTCTCTGTGTTTCTCCAGATATGAGAATGTGTGTATGTGTGAGAGAGCTTCAATACATAGAGCTTAAGAACTTGGGCTCCAAGCATATTACAATACACTCAACAAATTGAATTTGATTTCCAAATTAACTAAGTGCAACTTATTCACAGATTGTATGTACGTATATTAACTGTAGGAGTTTTGAAGGGGTAGTATATAGACTAGTAGGGGGCAACTTGGGCTGTTTGGGAACTGAAGCTTGTGGTACAACATTACACACTCACAAATGTAACAACCAACCAAGGCCTTATCCAATGATGAGTTTCCATAATTAGAAATAAAGCAATTGTCCAATCAGTCACTTCCAAAATCTGTGGAAGTTTAGCACAGCGCGGACAGTTTTGAAAGTAAACTGGTATTTTCGTGACGCGGTGTTCACCACAAAATACAGAAAATTCATTTTAACTTAGGAAGTGATTTACTGGTTTCATAAAAATACAGCTTGAAATAAAAGAGAACATTTCTACCGTTTTGAAATACAGATTTTGAAATCCACACAGGTGTTACTGACTTTTGTAAAAATTACAATTTGACCCCAAAAGTATTTTAATTATAAAATAGAACAAGAAATCAGTTTTAACATGTAAGAATTGTAAACAAAAATGAGATTAGCAATACAGATTAATCATGGAAATTCAAATTGAATTTAAATATGTCAAATGCAATTACAAGAATTTAAATGAAAATGCATGTTATTACACCCTTCCTCCCTTAAACAGGATTTCGTCCCCGAAATCAAGACTAACTAGTCCTGAAACAACTCCGGGTTCTTCTTCCTCATATCAGCTTCAACTTCCCACGAGGCTTCATTCTCGTCATGGTGGTTCCATTGAACCTTCACCAACGGAATGTCCTTATTCCTCAACTTCTTGATACTCTGATCTAGAATCTTCACAGGTCTCTCCTTGTAAGAAACGTTATGACTCGTCTCAATATCGTCATAACTAACCACGTGCGAGGGGTCGCGTATGTACTTCCTCAACATACTCACGTGAAACACGTTGTGAACCCCAGACATCTTCGGTGGTAGCGCCAGTCGATAAGCCACTTTCCCGACACGTTCCAAAATCTCGAATGGTCCGATGAAACGTGGAGCCAACTTCCCTCTCTTGAGACCAAAACGTACTACTCCTCGGGTCGGTGAAACCTTAAGGAGTACGTGATCTCCAACACTGAATTCGAAATCTTTCTGGCGTCGATCGGCATAACTCTTATACCGGCTCTGAGCAGTCCTCATCCTTTCCTTGACCAAAGAAATCTTCTCATTGGTTTCTCTAACCAAATCTGGTCCCAACAATTCTGTGTCCCCAACTTCTGCCCAACACAATGGAGAACGACATGGTCGTCCGTACAATGCTTCGAACGGAGCCATCCCGATACTCGTGTGATTACTGTTGTTATAGACAAATTCAACCAACGACAAGTGTGTCTCCCAAGATTCTTCAAAATCGATCACACAAGCCCTGAGCATATCCTCCATGATCTGATTAACACGCTCAGTTTGTCCATCCGTCTGAGGGTGAAAAGCAGTGCTCATCTTGAGCGAGGTTCCCATAGCTTCTTGCAAACTTTCCCAAAATCCAGAAGTAAAACGTGCGTCACGGTCTGACACTATTGACACAGGTGCACCATGAAGCCGCACAACTTGTTGTATGTACATCTGGCTCATCTTTTCCACCGGGTATGTCATACTATAAGCAATGAAATGAGCTGACTTTGTCAATCGATCCACAATTACCCAAATAGCGTCATGATTCTGCTGCGACCGGGGCAATCCTACTACAAAATCCATCGTAATGTGTTCCCACTTCCAACCAGGAACAGGTAGTGGTTGCAACAGTCCTGACGGTCTCTGATGTTCAGCCTTGACTTGCTGACAGATCAAACACTTGGATACAAATTCGGTCACGTCTTTCTTCATACCTTCCCACCAGAAATTTCTCTTCAAATCTTTATACATCTTCGTTCCTCCCGGGTGAACTGTATATCTTGACTTATGTGCTTCTTCCAGGATATCCTTCCTTAACTCACCATCACCTGGCACACATAATCTATTCCTGCACCGATATCCTCCATCGATACCCACCTTCCATTCTGTCGGGTCTTTTTCTGACATCTTCACGAACCATGTCTGAAACTTCTCATCTTCTTTCTGAGCTCCAATAATGCGGTCGATAAGAACAGGCTGTAGGATAAGACATCCGAACAATTGTCCTTCTCCTTCTTCAGCACTCTGTACATCGAACTCCGCCAAGGTCTCCAATGCTCGCCACTCTCTAACCATTAAGGAGGCGATCGTCTCACGATTCTGTCGACTCAGGGCATCAGCAACCACATTGGCTTTACCCGGGTGGTATTCCAATGTGAAGTCGTAATCTTTGATCAGCTCCATCCATCTGCGTTGTCTCATGTTCAACTCTTTCTGCGTGAACAAGTATTTTAGGCTCTTGTGATCGGAGAACAAATCAAACTTCTCACCGTAGAGATAGTGTCTCCAAATCTTGAGTGCGAAAACTACTGCTACCAACTCCAAATCATGAATGGGATAGTTCAACTCATTCGGCTTCAGCTGTCTGGATCCATAGGCTATAACTCTGCCATCTTGCATAAGTACACACCCCAGTCCTTGATATGATGCGTCACTAAAGATAGTGAACTTCTCATCAGGCTTGGGTATAGCTAGTACTGGCGCGGTAGTGAGTCTCTCTTTCAACTCTACAAAGGCCCACTCATGTTTCTCTGACCACTCGAACTTCAAATTCTTCTTCGTCAACCCAGTCAATGGTGCAGCTATTTTAGAGAACCCCTCAACGAATCTCCGGTAATAGCCGGCGAGTCCAAGAAAACTTCAAACTTCCGTAGGGTTGCTCGGCCTAACCCAGTTTGATACAGCATCGGTCTTGGATGAATCCACTGAAATTCCTTGAGATGACACCTTGTGTCCCAAAAATTTCACTTCTTGCAACCAGAACTCACACTTACTGAACTTGGCATACAAGTGGTGGTCCTTAAGCGTTTGCATCGCAATCTGTAGATGCTGCTCGTGTTCTTCTTCTGACTTAGAATAGATCAAAATATCATCTATAAAGACGATGACAAACTGATCCAAATAAGGCTTAAACACTCTGTTCATCAGATCCATAAACACTGCTGGGGCGTTCGTCATTCCAAACGGCATCACCAGAAATGCATAATGACCATACCGGGTTCTGAATGCAGTCTTAGGTATATCTTCCTTCCGTACCCTCAATTGATGATATCCCGACCTTAGGTCTATTTTGGAAAATGTCATAGCTCCTTGTAGTTGATCAAACAAATCGTCGATCCGAGGCAAAGGATACTTGTTCTTGATAGTTACTCGGTTCAGTTCTCTGTAGTCGATACACAATCTGAGTGTCCCGTCCTTCTTCTTTACGAACAACACTGGTGCTCCCCAAGGTGATGTACTTGGACGTACAAAACCTAGGTTCTCGAGCTCTTGAACTTGTTCCTTCAATTCTGATAGTTCAGCGGGGGCCATTCTGTAGGGAACCTTGGTGATCGGTACGGTACCCGGTATAAGCTCAATACAGAACTCAATACTTCTCTCGGGCGGCAAACCAAAAACATCTTCAAATACTTCTTCGAAGTCCTTGACTACAGGTATAGATGACGCTGTCACCTCTGTACTGACGACTTCGATGTTGGCCAAACATCTCGTGAGGAACATATCTCCCGAAGGGTTACATTGAAAATCAAAGGGTTGATTCTCATTATCGGGGAATGTAATTCTCTTCCTCGCACAATCCAACTTCACTTGGTTCTGAGAGAGCCAATCCATCCCTAGAATTATGTCGAACTCCTTCATTGATAAGACAACCAGCCTTGCAGGGATTTCACGGTCTCCTAGCCGTAAAGGACAATCCTTGCACACGTGTCCTAATCTGACTGCAGCTCCTAATGGCGAAGTAGCCTTCAAAGCTTTCTCTAAGCGATGAGGTAAGATACCCAATCTCCGAATTGTATTAACAGATATGAACAAAAGAGCAGCACCCGTATCAAATAACACTTTAACATGAGAGTTAAACAGAGTTAATGTACCTTCTACTGCTTGCTGATCAGGTTAAGCTTCTCCATAATCTCCTTCTTCGTACACAGTTCCATCATATCCAGCGGCATCTGGGATAACAGCATTCAAGCGAGTCTGACCTTGTTGACCATAAGTCACCTGCTTAGGAGCAGTGCAGAATCTGCTGATGTGACCTGGTTCACTACAGTTGAAGTAGACTATTACTTGCTGAGCAGCACGCCTTGGTGCCTTGCAATCTCGAGCCAGATCACCAGGGTTGCCACAGTTGAAGCATTTTCCATCACTACTTCCTTCTCCTACTCGGGGTTGAGTCGGATAGGTAATAGCCTGGGTCTTCTTGCTTCCGTCGAAATTCCTCTTCTGCCCTTGGGTACGATTCATTGGAGGTCTATTCCCAAAATTACCCCTTTGAGGCGGTCAGAATTCAAATTGTTTTCGGCTCACTCGAGCATCCTCTTCCAGATCGGTAGCCAAACCAACAAGTCCTTCAAATGATTTATCTAGGTGACTGAGAGTCAGGCGGCAAATCTGCAATGTCAGCATTATACTTACGGATCTTCTCCTCCTCAGTATCAACCAGGTGTGGAGCAAACCGAGACAGTCTTTCGAACTGTGTGGTGTACTCTTGTACCGACTTGGTTCCTTGCGTCAGGTCCATGAATTCCTTCTCTCTTCTGTGCCTCTCCGTAGCCGGGAAGTGTTTTTCGAAAAGTCTCCCCTTGAATGCAGTCCACGTCATTCCTATTGCAGCTCCATTCCCGATAGTAGCTATGACCGAATCCCACCAATCTGCGGCAGCATCGGTCAACTGAAACGTAGCCAATCTCCTCTTGTCCATCTCGTTGCACTGGACAGCCTCGAACATACGGTCCATCTGTCTTAACCATTGCTCGGCCTTCCAGGGTTCTGCTGTACCCGCGAACTACTCGGGTCTTAGTGCACGGAATCTCTCCAGCAATTTGTCTCCAGTTTGGCGGTCTCGTCGGTTTTCATTCTGATTACTAACCCTTTCGAGACGTCTGATGAAAGCTTCAAATATTCTCATGGGATCGGCAGCCTCAGGTGCTCCTTCGATCAAATTCCGGTTCCTCCTTAGTCCTCCAGCCATTCTATGCATGATAGTGATAGTAGAATGAGAAACATGCATGCAATAGTGCTATGAAGCAATTTGAATGACGACAACATCCAAAAGAGTATATTTTATATATATAACTTCTTGTCAAGTTGATACAAAAAGCATGTATGGTCAAATCAATGCCTACCCTATCTGTATGGGTTAGGACGCATGCAAGAGTTAATGTTACAAAAATGGGATCATTGCCCTACACTCTAATGCATGTACTTACAGTTGCAAAAAGAGATAGAGCTAATAGTCAAAAGTAGTTAATATGTACAAAGTAATATCTAGAACGTCAATCGTCTCCATACGCAGTTATCAGGAGATCTAGCGAATCGACAGGGCGAAATCGCTGCACAAAGAACGGACCAACCCCGTCACAACCGTGGGAGGTCGATGATGAAGCAGGTACAGGAGCATCTACCTCAACTATCATCTCCTCAGGTAAGGCTAGCTCAAGTGCTAGCTCAGCCTCTAGGTCAGCAGTGAGATCATCTAGACCTATGCCGTCCTCTATAATCTCTCCACCTACTGGGACCACATGAACAACCTCAGCATCATCCTCGGCGATGGGAACTACTGGCGGGGGCATCTCTAGCTGAGCCAGATGGGCATGCACAATCTGGATCTCGAGGGGAAGATAGAAAACATCGCTATCGACCAACCTCAAAATCTCGACCAAAACCAAGCGCTGAGCCTCTGCAAAGTAACGAAGCTCTAGACGGATACGAGTCAAGTCAACTAAGCCTACTACATGAACTTGGTGCCATACGTCAGATACTATGGTCGCTGTGGCCAACTGTTCAACGGCCGCATGAAATAAGTCGAGAAAGGCTGGGATCACTGCCCCATGTATCACAAAGTGTCCTCCGAATCTGTCTGGTACATATAGCGGAGGAGCTGGATCCATACCTGATAAAAAGGTACTACTTAAGTCAGAATAAAGATAATCTTAGGCGTTTGGGTTCTGAGTCTATCTTCCCTGTCGTATCATCGGGTGTGTAACACTTAATGGAATGTGGAATCGGGTCTATACTGGTAAACCCTAACCAGGCTAAACTATCTTGAGATAAATAATAACCTGGCTCTGATACCACTAAATCCTGTCACGCCCCGACGTAGCATAAATAAGGAAAGCGTTTATTTTCCTTTATGGACCCGTAGGTCGCGACAGTTTGAAGGATCGATTCCGTCCCAAACGTCAACAACAAAACATAATAATCAGAGCAGAGCAATCAAGGCTTACAAACATAATTCTAACTTAAACAATATTACAGCACGGGTCATCTAAAGGCACAGACCGCCTTGAAACAAAACAATATCTTAATGTATATTACAGTCATCCTTATTACAAAACGATCCATAACTTAAAACATGTAAACTTAAAGCATATAATAAGTAAACAGTTTTCTCATTCCAAGAGCAGCCATTCTCAATTAGTGTAGTCGTATGATTCTTCCTGGTTATAACCTGAAAAGCCTGAACACGAATGTCCAGGATGCATCAACGTCGTCAGCTTCAAGAAGCTGGTGAGTATTAAAAACATAACTTCGAATGTAAAACATACCCCTTTACCTTTTTCCATTATTCAATTTGTATAGATCAATAGTTAAATCGCAGAAAGAATTCATTTTATAAAACAACAAGGAATATATTAAAAGTCGTTCATTCATAAAGACAAATACTCGTGTATGAGACAATGCACCACACTCATCTTGCCGACTCTTTTCTCTCGACAGCCACAACAACCCACTATCTTACTCCTGGTATCTTTGAAACACTAAGATAGCCACACTTTAGCAACGGGGCGCCAGGGAGTGTCCAGTTTGCCTCACACTTTGGTCCGGGGTACCAGGGAGTGTCCATTGCCTCACACTTTGAATACCTAAACCGCCATGCAAATACCGGAGCAACCTCACGCAGTATCCAGACTCGGGTATCAGGGAGTGTCCGTAGGCCACACTTTAGCACTACCATGGGTGCCAGGGAATGTCCAAGTTCGGCTTCACACACTTTAACGCTTCCATGGGCGTCAGGGAGTGTCCATATTTTCCACCGTCGCATTTCAAAGATACCCTCGCCGCAATCTCATCCACAACCACAACCACAACCACAATCTCAATCACAAACTCATACTCTTTCCACACTGACCATTACTCTTTTCCACACTGACCATTACTCTTTTCCACACTGACTGACACCCACATGCATGTACCACTGACCCCACATGAATGTCATGAACTTAAACATAAAGTAAATCTCTGAATTACAGGAATAACGCACGTACGGGGATTGATAAGTCGCAATACAATGTATTAATCATTCAAACATAACCAATAGAGTTTTGATTAACTAAATTTCCCAAACAGAACCTTAACAGTACTTAAAAGTTGAACCAAACAGTCCCTTAACAGAAAACAGACAAAAACAGAAACTGCCAGAATTCGCGCGCACGGGCCGCTCGCGCGAAAGGTCGCTCGCGCGGGCCGCTCGCGCGATATGCCTAATTTTCATTTTATACATAAACTTTTCTGTCTGCCTGAAATAGCTAGGGTCGCTCGCGCGAAAGGTTTCTCACGCGACCCTCACTCGCGCGACAAGCCTAAATTTCATTTTATATATATAAACTTTTCTGTCTGCCTGAAGACGCATGCCTCGCGCGCGCGGATCGCTCGCGAGAAGGGTCGCTCGCGCGATTCTCGCACGCGCGATCGTGGCGCGAGCTGATGCTGAGGCTTCATCTTCTTCGTCAGATTGCTCTGTTTCAGCAATTCAGGGTCTAAAATGACCCATTTTCAAATCCAACACTTCATAGGTCATGTAATATATGATTCTCTTTAGTTTTTCACAAGGATTTCGAATATGAAGTCGATTTTACATGATTCTACACAAGCTTACCAATTTTATGAAAAACCAAAAAGTGTCAAAACTTAAATCTCAATATACTTTTTCATATGAATGAATTGTGTTCTAAAACTTCAAACATAGCATATATGATGTAAGATCTTTCATAATCATCTCTAAAAACTTATTTTGATTGAGTTTGGAAAATCTCCATTTTTCAAGCTATGATCTTCAACGTACAAACATCAATGGTGATTCTTCAAATTAACTACCCAAATCAGTAAATAAGGAATGGATTACATTATGAGTGAGTTAGTAATACTCACTGATAAGAAGATTAACAGATTTAGTTGAGAAAGAAATCACCAATAAGAACTCCAATTGAAAACTTGGCTATGGAGATTAAGCTTCTCTCTCTATGAAATTCCTGAAATTCTCTGTGTATTCTCTCTCTCTCAAACTCTCTGTGTTTCTCAAGATATGAGAATGTGTGTATGTGTGAGAGAGCTTCAATATATAGAGCTTAAGAACTTGGGCTCCAAGCATATTACAATACACTCAACAAATTGAATTTGATTTCCAAATTAACTAAGTGCAACTTATTCACAGATTGTATGTACGTATATTAACTGTAGGAGTTTTGAAGGGGTAGTATATAGACTAGTAGGGGGCAACTTGGGCTGTTTGGGAACTGAAGCTTGTGGTACAACATTACACACTCACAAATGTAACAACCAAACAAGGCCTTATCCAATGATGAGTTTCCATAATTAGAAATAAAGCAATTGTCCAATCAGTCACTTCCAAAATCTGTGGAAGTTTAGCACAGCGCGGACAGTTTTGAAAGTAAACTGGTATTTTCGTGGCGCGGTGTTCACCACAAAAATACAGAAAATTTATTTTAACTTAGGAAGTGATTTACTGGTTTCATAAAAATACAGCTTGAAATAAAAGAGAACATTTCCACCGTTTTGAAATACAGATTTTGAAATCCACACAGGTGTTACTGACTTTTGTAAAAATTACAATTTGACCCCAAAAGTATTTTAATTATAAAATAGAACAAGAAATCAATTTTAACATGTAAGAATTGTAAACAAAAATGAGATTAGCAATACAGATTAATCATGGAAATTCAAATTGAATTTAAATATGTCAAATGCAATTACAAGAAATTAAATGAAAATGCAGGTTATTACATTTTTATTATTACTCCCTTAGCTCCACTTTAGGAGTTCTTTTTTCCGTTTTGAAATGTCACAATTTATTGTATTTGCTTTTTCTAGTTACATGTCTTTTCCTCTTAGAACCCTTGCATGCGTTACAAGATATAATGGTAAATCTAGTTTGGAAGTCTATTTGTTAAGTATTTGATTTGTCCACAAAGGGTCAGCGACTCAGAATGCTATACTTTTGAGTTTTAACATATTATTCTTTTCTTTGTTTTTGTTCTTAGGAAATAGGACAAGAATATATTCAGAAAGCCTTCAAGTATTTCGTCTCTTAGGAATGCTTTTGGCAGGTAACTCCATTCATGTTTCTTCTTCCATTTGTCTAGATATCAATTTACCTTGTTGTCAATGCCAATGAATGATTGGGCTTATGAATATTTGTTCTCATTTCTCTCTGTGCTTATGTTTGTGCATGTCCTCTTTTTTCACAACTAATTAACTCTTTTTAGTTCATTTAATTTTGCAGATTGATTACTAGTGCTGATTGTTAACTTTGGTCATTATGGTACAACTATATGGAGCTGTTATTTGTTTTGTTTTTATTTTTACTCTTTCAATTATATCTTTGGTCCTTGTTCACGAATTAATTGGAACTTTTATATATTTACATTATGCAATTGTTGTAGATGAATAAAATGCAAATAGATAATGTTTGATTTTTACGTTTGTTTAATGATATTTGGATGGTGTATTGGTATTGAATCTAGTAAATTTATTTTGCAATATCTCGATGTTCAATGGTTTATGATGCGTAAATATTGTACTAGCAGGTTATTTGAAGATGATGAAAAAGATTAATGTTTTCGAAACTTTTAAGATTCGCATTTATTACTATTGCAATAAATTCTTTCATCAAAATGTATTAGGAAAACATAATTGGTATGAAAATCCAATATATTCTCAAAAAATGGCATACACCTTTAGTGACGAAATATTTCATCACTAATGGTCTAATTCACATTTATCTTTTGACATTTAGTGACGAAAAATTTCGTCGGTAAAAGTATATTATTAGTGACAAATTGATTTTGTTAGCAATTAGTTACTTTTAGCAACGAAATATTTCGTTAATAATAGTATATTATTAGCGACGAAAAGATTTCATGGGCAATTAGTAATCTTTAGTGACAAATCATTTTGTCACTAAAGGGTACTTTTAGCGACGAAATTTGGTTCGTTAGGAAAAATACACTTTTTCCGACCAAATATTTTGTCACTAAAGGGTACTTTTAGTGACGAAATTTCATCGCTAAGAGTATGACTCTTTCGTGACGAAATTTGGTTCGTTGGGAAAAATGCACTTTTTTCGATGAAATGTTCGTCACTAAAAGGTACTTTTAGCGATAAAATTTCGTCGCTAATAGTAGGACTCTTTCGTGACAAAACTTGGTTTGTTGGAAAAAATACACTTTTCGCGATGAAAAATATCTTCGCTAAATGTTACTCTTTGGTGACGAAATTTGATTTTGTCACGAAAGACCTTTCCCGACGAGGAATTAGCGAGGAACGTGTGACAAAATTTTTTTCGTCACTAAAGACCTTTAGTGACGAAAATCTGACTTTTAGCGACGAAAATTTTCGTCACTAAAAGTCAATTTTCTTGTAGTAAAGCGTAATGTAATGACCATTGTACCGAATAACAATATCAATAAAATGAGTACTTCTTCTGCTCACTTGCTTGAGTCTTCCAATTTGTGGCATGGTAGACTAGCACATGTTAATTTTAATTCTCTACAAAGATTAATTAAATTAGACCACATACCCAGCTTTCAATTCATATTGATACAAATTATAAATGTGAAACTTGTGTTAAAGCAAAGTTAACAAAGACTTCATTTCAATCAATAGAAAGAAGCACCGAACCATTGGAATTAATCCACACTGATGTATCAATCAAGAGGTGGTAATAAGTATTTTATTACTTTTGTTGATGACTGCACTAAGTATTGTTATGTGTATTTGCTAAAAAGTAAGGATGAAGCTTTGGATAAGTTCATTCTATACAAGACGGAGGTTGAAAATCAACTAAGCAACAGGATTAAGGTGTTAAGCAGTGACAGGGGTGGTGAATATGTAGCACTGTATGGTGAGTATTGTGCACAACACAGAATTATTCACCAAACCACTGCGCCTTATTCGCCTCCATCAAATGGAATTGCTGAAACGAAAAATCGTACCTTAAAGGAAATGATGAATGCTATGTTAATAAGTTCTGGATTGCCACAGAACTTGTGGGGGGAGGCAATTCTCTCTGCAAATTATATTTTAAATAAGGTACCTTGAAAGAAAGTTGATCAAACCCCGTATGAACAGTAGAATGGTCGAAAACCTTCCTATAAATTCTTACGAATGTGGGGGTGTCTTGCAAAGGTTCTTGTACCTACTCCTAAGAAAGAAAGGATAGGTCCAAACACTGTTGAAAGTTTATTTATTGGCTATGCACATAATAGCAGTACGTATCGGTTTCTTGTACACAAATCTAAAAACCCAGATACACACAAGAACATAATCATGGAGTCTAGAAATGCATCGTTCTTTGAGAATGTATTTCCTTGTAAAGAGGAATTTAGTTCTGAAAAATGCACGTTTGAGACTGTTGGGGAAAGTAGTAAAACCCAAGAAAAGAATGTTGATGTTGAGCCTAGACGTGGAAAAAGGGTTAGAACATCAAAGTCCTTTGGTCCAGACTTTCTAACCTATCTGTTAGAAAGTGAGCCTCAAAGCTATGATGAAGCTATAAGATCACCAGAGGCTCTATGATGGAAAGAAGCAATCAAGAGTGAAATTGATTCCATCTTACAAAACCATACTTGGGAACTAGTTGATCTGCCTCCTGGATGTAAGCCTTTGGGGCATAAATAGATTTTTAAGAGGAAAATGAAAACAAGGTATAGCCGAGCTGAGTATAGCAGGATACTGTAAATAAGTTACCTATGTGAATGTGAAGTGAGGCCACTTCTAAAAGGATTTGAGATAGGAAAAATTCTTTAATAAGCATTCACTGACCCAGGCGAGTGGCCAAAATGAACACAAGTGTTAGAACTAAACTATGTTAAGGAAAGCTTCTGTGTGAGGTTTGTTGGTTGTTTACACTAATGGCAATCAGTTCAAGACTTTACATTCACTGATCCGCTAGTATATCTGATAGACTATCACAAGGGAAGTTTTAAGGCCAAAAGCTACCTATCTCTTTGTAGGAGTGATCCGTTGTGCTCTCTCTTTCCGAGTCTCTAGTGTCTCACATTGTTTTCGATTAATTTCATTCATGTGAGAGATTGTTGGATAAAAATTGGTTTCGGCCATGTTTGAGGTCAAATAAATGTGGGACCCATTTAGAGTTTGAATGGGGTCTTTTTGGGTTTGTGTTCTCCTCCACCAGAAGATGAACTTTGGATATTTACATGTCCAAAATCATTGTTGAGTGAATGAGAAATTAATCCATTGAATACATATAGATAATGAACATATATGGACAACGTACATACATGAATAAATCTATAGATGAATCATGTTCATACATGAATGAATCTATAGATGCATAATGTACATTCATGGATAATGCACATATATGGATGAAGCATGTACATACATGAATGAATCCATAGATGAATCATGTACATACATGACTGAATTCATAGATGAATCATGTTCATACATAAATGAATCTATAGATGCATAATATATATACATGGATAATGTACATACATGAATGAATCTATAGATGCATAATGTACATACATAGATGAATCCACAGATACATAATGTGCATCCAATGAATCATCTATCCCCTTAGTTCTATATATTCTGAGCTTTCTCCTCAGAAATTGATAGTCAGAAAAAACAAGAGTTCTTTCCTTCCAATATTCATTCCTGAGAGAGTAACAAACATAGTTGGTTCGCTGGAACGGTTGTACATCGTAGAGGAAAATGAAAACAGATGCCACTATTGATGAATATAAGGCAAGGCTTGTGATTAAAGGGTATAGACAAAAGGAGGGTCTAGACTACTTTGATACGTATTCTCCTATGACGAGAATAACATCCATTCAAATGATCATTGCAATTCTGCGAAATCTTGAAATACATCAAATAGATGTTCAGACTGCATTTCTTAATGGAAATTTGAATGAAGAAATCTACATAGAACAACTAGAGAGGGTTTACTGCTCTAGGGCAAGAAAAGAAAGTGTACAAGCTTGTCAAATCATTGTATGACTTAAAGCAGGCTCCTAAACAATGGCATGAGAAATTTGACAAAGCTATGATTTCTAGTGGATTTAAGATCAATGAGTGTGACAAATGCGTTTATGTCAAAGACACCAATGATGGCTATGTCATCTTGTGTCTTTATGCTGATGACATGCTCATTGTGGGAAGTAATGATAAAATTATTACCTAAACTAAGAAATTGTTGAATTCAAAATTTGACATGAAAGATATGGGACTTGCTGATGTTATATTAGGCATCAAGATCTCTAGAAATCAAATGGCCTTGTTTAATTTGTCACAATCACATTATGTAGACAAGATTTTAGAGAAGTTCATCAAGTCTGATACGAGTGTAGCCAGAACGCCTGTGGACTTAAGTCTACACCTATGTAAGAATACCGGTGAGAGTGTTTCTCAGCTGGAATGTTCTCGAGTGATAGGAATCTTGATGTACTTGATGAGTTGTACAAGGCCTGACATTGCTTATTCAGCTAGTAAACTGAGTAGATACACTAGTAATCTAGGAAATAAACACTGGAAAGGGATAGTGACAGTACTCTAGTACTTACGTTACACTCGTGATCATGGGTTATACTATATGAGACATCCAGCTGTATTAGAAGGATACAGTGATGCAAACTGGATATCAGATATGAAAGATTCAAAGTCTACAAGTGGATATGTTTTTACACTTGCTAGTGCAGCTATTTTATAGAAGTCTTCAAAATAGACTTGTATAGCTAGACCGACAATGGAGTCGAAATTCATTGTGCTAAACAAGGCAGCGGAAGAAGCTGAATGGCTTCGCCATTTTGTAGAAGATATTCCGAGATGGTCAAAACCAGTGCCAGCAATTTGCATACATTGCGATAGCCAGTCTACAATTGGAAGGGCACAAAGTAATATGTATAATGGTAAGTCAAGACATATTCGTCGAAGACACAATACCATAAAACAACAACACTCAAGTGGGGATGTCACTATTGACTATGTAAAGTCAAAGGACAATATTGCGGATCCGCTAACCAAAGGGTTAAATCGAGAGTTAGTTAATAAATCATCAAAAGGAATGGAACTAAAGCCTATGACATTACAAGTCACCGAAATGGAAACCCAACCTAGTTGACTAGAGATCCCAAGATCTAGGTTCAAAGGGACAACTAATTTCATGTAACTTAAGAGAATCACTGAGGAGAAAATACTCTCCTATCCATTTCTATGATACAACAGTGATAACTGCATGGGTAGAGAATAAGCTTAGCTTTTAATGACTATGTGCATTAGTATAGCCAAGCAGAGTATAGTAGGATACTCTAAATAAGTCACCTATGTGAATGTGAAGTGGGGCCGCTTCTAAAAAAATTTGAAATAGGCAAAATTCTTTGATAAACATTCACTGAACCAGATGAGTGTTCAAGGCCAAAATGAACACAAATGTAAGAACTAAACTATGTTATGGAAAGCCCCTGTGTGAGGTTTGTTGGTTATTTACACTAACGGCAATCAGTAGTTCAAGACTTCATGTTCAGTGATCCGCCAGTAAATCTGATAGACTATCACAAGGGAAGGTTCAAAGCCAAAAGCTACCTATCTCTTTGCAGGAGTGATCCGTTGTGCTCTCTCTTTCTGAGTCTCTGGTGTCTCACATTGTTTTCAATTAATTTCATGCATGTGGGGGATTGTTGGATAAAAATTGGTTTTGGCCATATTTGAGGTCAAATAAATGTGGGACCCATTTAGAGTTTGAATGAGGTCTTTCTAGATTCGTGTTCTGCTCCATAAGGAGATGAACTTTGGATATTTACATGTCCAAGATCATTGTCGAGTGAATGAGAAATTAATCCATTGAATACATATAGATAATGTACATATATGGACAATGTACATGCATGAAAAAATCTATAGATGAATCATGTTCATACATGAATGAATCTATAGATGCATAATGTTCATTCATAGATAATACACATACATGGATGAATAATGTGCATACATGAATGATTCCATGAATGATTCCATAGATGAATCAGGTACTTACATGACTGAATTCAGAGATGAAACATGTTTATACATGAATGAATCTATAGATATATAATGTATATGCATGGATAATGTACATACATGGATGAATCTATAGATACATAATGTACATACATGAATGAATTTACAGATACATAATGTACATCCAATGAATCCTCTCTCCCCTTAGTCCTATATATTCTGAGCTTTCTCCTCAGAAATTTATAGTCAGAAAAAACAAGAGTTCTTTTCTTCCTTCCAGTTTTCATCCATGAGAGAGTTATAAGCATAGTTGGTTCGTTGGAATGGTTGCATACCGTGCTTGTCAACCGTTGTTGCCACTGTATCCTAGGAGACGGACACCGAAGAAATCCTCAAGCACTTCTGGTTAGGTGCCGAATCTGTTTTAAGGAAACTGTGTAAATCACAGGCCTTGGTTTGCATTTCTATTTTAGTTTCTGGTTTTCCAATTGTATTTGTTGTAATTGTGTTTCTAGTTTTTTTTTGGTTTTATTTCCTTTTCCTTCTGTTTTCATCAAGTGTTACTTCGGACCTGTTTGCTAGTTTCAAATATATATAATTTTCCAATATAAGATACATAAATTACAATGTATCTCTCTCTTTTTTGGTGGGGTTTACTAACACTGTGGGATCTACACAGGAGAGAGATAGACATGTAAAATTTATGTGGGTTGTTTTTTAGAGATTCTTTTGTGCCCAAAAAATTACTCGTTATTTAGGGTTTGTTTGATAACCATTTCGTTTTGGTGTTTTTTGTTTTTGCTTTCATTTTTTTTTAAAATGGCAATAAAAAAAGCATTTGGTAAACTTAATTTTGTTTTGTTTTTTCAAAAACAATTTTAAAAAAGGGGCCAAAAATGAAAACAAAAATAAGTAGTTTCCAAAAAAAGAAAAATCGATTTTGGTATCAAAAATTACTATTTTGCTCTTACAAATTTTAAAAGCCATAACTGTTTAAGATTAAACCAAAATTGAATGTCGTCAGAACTTGTGAACTCATACAAAAAAAATTTTGCTGGACCAAAAAAGTATATAATCGCAAAATGACCAAATTGCCCTTAGATCTGACATTTAATAAATTAAAAAAATCAAGTCTTCAAATAACACAAGGTGACATACCCGAAAGTTATTCGAGGTTCTAGATTTGATGGCAGGATCCATTTGGTCTGAATCTATTTATAAAATGACTATTTTGCCCTTCATACTTCAAAATGCCATAACTTATTAAGACTAAACTAGAATTAAACGTCATCAGAGCCTATGAACTAATTCTAATATTAAGACCATTTGGGGAGCTAAAAAGCAAATATATATAAATATGTGGTAAAATGACCAAATTGCCCTTGGAGTTTACATATAAGAAGTTAACATTGTTTAGATCTTCAAATAATACTGAGTCACCTACCCCAAGCTTTTCCGATATTCAGGATCCAATGGTAGAATCCATTTGGCCTGAATATATTTGTAAAATGACTATTTTATCCTTCAAATTTTAAAATGCCATAACTTGTTAAGACTAAACTAAAATTGAGCATCGTCAGAGTCTGTGAGCTCATATTTAAGATAAAGAATATTTGGGACCTAAAAAGTATATATATATATATAATAAAATGACCAAATTGCCCTTGGGGTTTCCATATATAAGTTAACATTGTTAAAGTCTTCAAATAATACAAAGGGACCTATCTCGAGGTTTTTTGACATTTTGGATCCAATGGTAGGGTCCATTTGGCTTGAATATATTTGTAAAATGACTGTTTTGCCCTTGAAACTTAAAATGCCATAACTTGTTAAAATAAAATTAAAATTTAATGTCGTCAAAGCATGTGAACTCATATTATTATGAAGAACATTTTGGAACTTAAAAATATAAATTGTAAAATGACCAAATTGCCCTGGGGGCTTACATATAAGGAGTTAACATAGTTAAAGTCGTCAAATAATATGGAGTGACCTAGCTCTGGATTTTTTGACGTTTTGGATCCAATGGTAGGGTCCATTTGGCTTGAATATATTTATAAAATGATTATTTTGCCCTTAAAACTTCAAAATACCATAACTTGTTAAGACTAAACTATCATTAAACATTGTCAGAGCCTGTGAGCTCAAATTTAAGATGAAGAACATTTGTGACCTAAAAAGTATATATGATAAAATGACCAAATTGCCCTTGGGACTTGAATATAAGAAGTTAACATTGTTAAAGTCTTCAAATAACATAGAGTGACCTAGCTCGAGATTTTCTGACGTTTTGAATCTAATTGTGTGGTATATTTGCATGAATATATTTGTAAAATGACTATTTTTCCCTTATATATTTGAAATTCATAACTTGTTAAGATTTAAAAAGAATTGATCATTTTATGATCTATATACTTTTTAGGCATTTTGATTTAATTCTATCAAGTTATGGCATTGAATTTTTAAGAGTAAAATAATCATTTTGCCCTTATGTATTCAGGACAAATAGACCCATTCATTGGATTTAGAATGTCGAATAACCTTAGTGTAAGTCATCCTATATTATTTTAATACTTTAACAATGTTAACATATTACAAGTAAGCCCCAAGGGTAATTTGGTCATTTTTACCATATATATATACACATTTACATATACTTGTACGTCCCCAAATGTTCTTCATCTTAATATGAGCTCACAAGCTCTGACGACGTTCAATTCTAGTTTAATCTTAATACGTTATGGTATTTTGAAGTGTGAAGGGCAAAATAGTCATTTTACAAATAGATTCATACCAAATGGACCCTGTCAGTGTATCTAGAACTGTAATACCCTGTATTTTCTGTAATTAGTAATACAAAGAGATTCTATAAACTTCCTTTGATTATACTTGAAATTTCACTTTCGATCGATCAATCGAACCTCTTTCAAGCGATCAAGAATTTCTAAGTTCAAGCGATCAAACCTTGTTCAAGTGATCGAAACCCTACCGACTTAAATTTATGACGTGGTCCCTACTTTAATTGATCAAATCCCTTTTACAATCGATAAACCTGGCTGAATCACTTTCGAGCGATCGAAGTAGCTTCGATCAATCACACTTATGTTATTAGATATACCAGTTTCTGCGTAAACCTTGCCACCTGCACTGCCATCCCCTCTATATATACATTGTATTCGTGTGTGTAGTGTGTTTGGAGAACCAGAATTGAGAGAGAGAGTTTGTGTGCTTGTGTTTTGATATATATATATACTCACATCCATACATATATACACTCATATTATATATACACTTTGTGAGAACGAGAGTGAGAGGAAGAGAAGGAGAAGAAGAAGAAGGAGATAGAGATGGAGAGAAGCGCAGAGAGAGAGAAGAGGAGGCCATTGGAGGAGCTTCTTGAAGCTTGACATTGCCAAATGTACCTTAGCAACTTTCGATGAGTTCCAAACTCATTTGGAAGCATTTGTATGATGTTTACATATTTTGGACGTTTTAATGATGACCCAAACACCCCCTAGCATCTCTGGATGTTAACTGTCTAGAATTGCTTGAGAAGACGAAGTTTGAGTGATCGAACTAAGTTCAATCGATCGAACACACTGAGTCTCAACCGATCGAAATGACTTCAATTGATTGAGACCACCTTCACTTCAATCGATCGAACTTTACTTTCTTCAATTGATCGAGCATCATTTAATCGATCGAACCTTAACAGAACATGGATGTTTATTTTAAATTTATAATTCATAATGCTTAACTATTTGCATTGACGTTCCATGTTCCTATTATGTGATATTAGAGATTACAAAGGTAATGGGATATGATACTGAGATTGAGATAATATGGTGAGTGACGTAGTAGGGTTTCGAACGGTAGTAATGATATGACGCGATAACGAGATGAGGTTTGAGATATAACGGTGGGTAACGTTGGATAGTCTGGTGATTGAGTCAGTGGAGTATTAGAATTTTTTGTACAAGTATGTCAGTCGGTACAGTATGTCAGTGTCAAGGATTGAGCACATCTGCTTGGGATGTGGGCATTATGTATTGTACTCGTAAGAGTTCTTAAAAGCGTTAATGTGGTGAACAAGAGTACAAATGCGTATTGATTATGAACGGACAATACTCTTAAGCGTTCTTAAAAGTAGTGAACAAGAGTAATGGTGCATCCATAGTCTAGTTGTTAAATGAGAGTGATGTATGATGCTCACAAGAGTTCTTAAAAGCGGTGAATAATAAGAGTCCTTAAAAGCAATGAACAAGAGCACTAGTATGTCGTGATGATATAATCAGTTTGGGATAGTCAGGTGGGAATGGTACAGTTAGTCTTGGGGTGGAAGATGATAAAATTGGATTAATGAGGAGTCTGAATAAAAAAGGAAAGATATTATTAGTATCACTACTTTATATCGTGCATAACTGGTAAGGATTTTACACCTATGATACTGTGGGAGTTTCTATTCACTCAGCTGAAGTAAGCTGACGATGTTTATGCCTGGACATTCCCCATCCAGACTACCATATCCCTATTAATGCAGGTGATGGAGCCTACAATGATGTAATACCCTGTATTTTCAATAATTATTTATACAAGGAGATTATGTATACTTCCTTTGACCCTACTTGAAATTCTATCTTCGACCGATCGAAGACCTTTCGAGTGATCGAACATTTCTAAAGTTCAAGCAATCAAATCTTGTTCAATCGATCGAAACCCTACCAACATGAATTTATGACATGGTCCCTACTTTAACTGATCAAACCCCTTTTTAATCTATCAAACCTGGCCAAATTACTTTGGTAGTATCCTTGAGAAATCATCAAGCACAAATTGGAGCACCTATTCTAGAGGGAATGGACCCATCCAGAGTTTTCAAAGCTTTTATGAAGAGAATGGAACATGTAGGCAACACCTACAAACATGCTACTAATCAACGACCTATTTAACCCCCAATTGCATCGTTTCAGCAAAGAAAGACGGGAGACAAACTACTAGCAAATTTTTATGGGTTACTTCTTGAGAAGTTTGATGGATTAATAGAACCATGGAAAGTTGAACAGTGGATAAGAGAGATGGAATTGATCTTTGAAGTGTTAGAATGCAGTGAACAAGAGATGCATCGCCTTGCTACGTTTTAGCTCACCTATGCCGCTGCAGATTGGTGGGAAGCTGAATAAGTTACTATTGGGATAAATGCTGCAAGGGCGATGCCATGGGAAATGTTCAAAGAAAGATTTCTGGAAAAGTACTTCCCAGAAGATGAAAGAGATCAATAGGAGAAGAATTTTCTCAATCTAGTCCAACGAGGATGGACTGTATAGGAATACATAACACAGTTTGAGCGTCTAACTCGATTCGCTCAACATATAATAGACACTCCACAGAAGAAGGTGAAGAGATTTCAGCAAGGATTGAAACCCCACCTCAGACATATGATGGTTGGTCATCTGAATTAGTCATTTGAGGGGATCGTCAGATTTGCTGTAGGATTGGAAAAGGATGCTTATCCAACACAGCGACCACAGATAAATCGACATCAGTCATCCAGAGGTTTTCAACAGTAGAGTTTCCAAAACCAACCACCAAGGAATACCCAGGGTTGGAGACCTCAGGTTAGTTTTCAAGGGAAAAAGAGAACCTGGAGGGAATCAGGAAGACTCAGTAAGGTTATTCTCAACCCCACCAATATCGCCAACAAGAACCACAGCCTCAGGTGCTGCTAACAGCCCCTCCAAGTAATAATGAAGGATGTTTTAATTGTGCAAAGCCAGGACACATTGCCAAGTTCTGCACAGCCCCCAGAGGTAATCGCCGAATGGATACTATCTGCCGAAATTACAATAAGCCGGTACATTTAAGCAGGGATTGTCGTGCACCACGAGGAGGATACTATGGGGCTCTAGTTCAAGGAATCCAAGGACCCCCAGATCAGACTAGGATGAATTCTATCATTCTAGAGGAAGCAGGCTTTAATGCTGATGAGCACCAACATTTAGAAGGTACGCTTGTACTCTTTCACAGTCAAGTTAAAGCTTTATTTGATACTAGAGCTGCACGTTCGTTTATTTTTATTAAGATGGTGTGTCAATTGGGTTTAGAACCCCAGACACTTGAGCCAGCACTTAATGCTATATCACCATTGGGAGTGATTGTTAAACTAGGTAAAGTATGCAAAGATTATCCATTGACCTTAGGAGATAGGAACCTTCTAACAGAATTAATAGTTCTGTCAATGTCAGAGTTCGACATTATCCTAGGGATGGATTGGTTGACTATTATGGTGCCAATTTGGATTGCCCTACTAGGACTATTGTATTTCAAATACAAGGATGACCGAAGATTAGATTTCAGTGTCAGTCAACAAGTGACCTATTCCTCATAAGTGGTTTAACTACAATCAGGAGTACGAGTACGGAACCAATGATGGATCAGATTTTTACCGTACCAGATTTCATAGATGTATTCCAGGATATTAAAGGACTTCCACCAAAGAGAGAAATAGACTTCTGTGTGGAACTAGTACCTGGTACGTTGTCGATATCTAAGACTCCATATAGGATGGCTCCAACTAAGATGTTGGAGTTGAAGAAGCAAGTTCAGGAACCCGAAGATTTAGGATTCGTTCGTCCAAGTATGTCATCTTGGGTAGCACCAATTTTGTTTGTGAAGAAGAAGGATGGAACACTTTTGTTAGCTTTGAATTTATTTAAGGCATTATTTATGTTTATTTTGATGATGACAAATCTAATGATAATTGCATGTTCTTAATGATTCTATTCCAATCAATAATCAAGTCATTTTTATTGTGCTAATCTCTTGATTTATGCATTTAGATGTTCTAACTTTGTTTGAGATCATGAGATAGCATATGGTGAAGTCCAAGAGTGTCACGTCCCAGCGTAGCAAAATAAGAAAAAATTTTCATTTCCATTTTGGACCCGTAGGTTATGACAGGTGAGGGATCGCTTGTCCTGTACTTAGCTTAATATGTACCAAAAAAACAGAGTATATAAAATAGCAGGGAAGAAAACATAGATCAACATTACAAACTTAATTAATATTACATTGTCTCAATGAAAGTGTTTCTTAAGGCACAAGCCGCCTTATTCAAATTAAAACATTATTCATATCCTTTATTACAACTTTAATAAATTATAAAAGCAGTTCTGCAGACTTCTCTAGCTGGCATAATCATATAACCCTGCATAGCCATCTCCTGGACATTTTGGGTGTCCAGGACAAAATAAAGTCATCAGCTAATGAAAGCCGAGTGAGCATAATGAACACACAAGCAATGTATATAAAAGCACATTAACTGTCTTTACATTCAGTATTTTACAGTGCTGTTAGTCCATTATTCTAGTCGTTGTATATAATCAATTAATGAACCGTTAAATCAATTATATAAGACTGTGCATGAACAATGAAAACCATTTCATCTTACTGGCCTACCGTATCCGAGTCGGCCTGGGCTCAATCCTTCCTAATTAATCTACCGTATCTGAATCGGCCTAGAATAATTAAGGTAACACAACTCAAGACACCCTTTCTTTTCTTATTTCTCACAAGATGTATATGTCGACCCAAACGACCCCTTACCAACATGTCAACTCGACTATGCACGTGTATGACTTATTTTATTTACGATTTTCTTTAACATGGCATTGGTTCTTTTAAACATGTGATTATTATCAAGTAAACCAATTTATCCTAATCTGATTTTAGGAAACTGACGGCGTAATTTTCGGAGTCATGTAATTTTTATTATAAATTTTAGAAGAATAAAATATTATACAAATTTAACCATAAGGCCCTTCTTAATGTCAGAATCATATAAAAGTAGAGGGTACATGCTTTGACATTATTTTTAATAAAAACAAGGCATTAAAATACATTTATGCTATTTTTCCATAAATTTAGAAGTACCAAAGTATTTTGAAATAATAAAAATATTAGTTAAATAACCACTAATTAATTTATTAACAATATCAAGTCTTAGTTTTATAATTTGATAAATTATAAAACTATATAAATATGACCTCCAACATGTTAACAATAATAATATAGAATTTAATAGGGTCAATGAGTATTTTTAATACTTATGTTATACATAGTAAACTAATATATTTATTAATTATATTTTTGTTAAAAATAACAAGTTACACACTTATATGTAACAAGTATTGAACTCCCAACCTTGGGGTCAAGGAACTAACCAATCAACAAACTATTTCAAGGGGTACTAATTGGGATCCTAATATTTCATTGTCAATTTACAGAATGAGTTTTTGTTAACATTTTTGGTACCGCTAAATTTGGACCTCCATGGCTACATATATATACATCTATACATACTCACTTATTTTCGAATCCCATGGATTATGCGTAATGACTTAAAGTGCATTAAGAGTAGGTTCAAGAGACTCACCGTTCTTCGTAGTGGTTGGACTAAGAGACCGAAGGATTCCGTAAATATCCGTAATATAAGTTTTAAGCTATAATGGCAATAGAGCTCCTACTGTGATGTTCTTCCTTTTCTACTTCGCACTTCTAGAATTGTACTGTGCTTGTGAGTGAGTGACTGAGAGTGAGGGATCAAAAGAGGAGTGAGAGGGATAGCAATGGTGGGAGAGATCAAATGAGAGGAAGCTTACTGAGAGATTTGGCTCCATGTATCCTTATATAGCCAATTCAAGTGATGAGGTAAGTTTGGCATGTGGCTAAAATGGATGCACATACATCTCCTATATTAACCACATGAATATGACGGATGGACCTCCAACATGTAAGTTTGTTTTGTGGTAATAATGAAGCACACACCTTACTAATCCTAAACCATGTGAATTCACTAACAGTGAGATAAGCTACGCGGCTAATTGACGTCCGTCAATCAGTTCGTTTGATTAGTTATGTTAGTTAATTCAGTCTAGTTAGTCCAGTTTGGTAAGTTAGCTAATTAAAATGTCCCAAATAAAATCATTAGGGACAAAAATGCAGACGATGTGATAATATATTTTATTAATGGTTCTTATCCCAAATCATAGGGTAACTTAGGGGCGCAGTCTTAAGTATCAATATAATAAAATTATTAAGGGGTTACAAAATTTTAAGGCATTGTATTAATAAATGTTAACACAAATATTATTTATTTATTCAGACAATATTACTACTAACGTTAATAAACAGTAGTAAAATAAAATGGAATTGAGTTATCAAATTAAGAATACTAGTACCAAATATTTATGAAAAGATTATCACAACTAAAAGAATAATACACATTAATGGAATAAAATTGACATTTTTATTTATTAATAGGGATGCGAAAATACAGGTTGCTACGTCACTCCCTCCTTAATAGGGATTCCATCCCGGAATCTAAGCTGACTAATCTTGAAACAACTCTGGGTACTTAGTCCTCATTTCTGATTCTAACTCCCAAGATGCCTCATTCTCATCATGATACTTCCACTGAACTTTCACTAGAGGAATGTCTTTGCTCCGCAGTTTCTTCGTACTGTGATCTAGAATACGCACAGGTCTCTCTCTATAGGTGACATTGTCATGGATCTCTATGTCATTGAAGTCAATTGCGTGTGAAGGATCTCCCTTGTATTCCCACAACATGCTGATGTGAAAGACATTATGTACTCCAGACATCTTTGGTGGCAATGCCAGTCGATATGCTACTTTCCCAACACGTTCCAGTATCTCAAATGGTCCAATGAATCGAGGCGACAACTTACCTCTCTTTTGTCCAAAACGTACTACTCCTCGAATTGGTGAAACTTTCAAGAGCACACATGATCTCTGACAGCAAACTCTTTGTCCTTTCTATGTTTATCTGTGTAGCTCTTTTGTCTACTCTGTGCGGCACGCATCATGTCTTTCACAACTGTGATCTTCTCGTTGGTCTCTCTAACCAAGCCTGGTCCCAACAGCTCTTTGTCTCCAACCTCTTCCCAACAAAGCGGGGATCGACACGGCCATCCATACAATGCTTCAAATGGGGCCATCCCTATACTTGAATGGTAACTGTTATTGTATGCAAATTCAATCAATGGAAGGTGTGTTTCCAATGAACTCTCAAAGTCTATAACACATGCCCTGAGTATATCTTCCATAACCTGATTGGTGCGTTGAGTTTGTCCATCGGTCTATGCATGAAAAGCAGTACTTAAACTCAATGAAGTTCCTAAAGCTTCTTGAAGACTTTTCCAGAATCCTGAAGTAAACCGTGAATCGCGATCTGATACAATAGACACTGGTATTCCATGTAGTTGTACAACTTGCTGAATGTACATCATACTCATCTTCTCTACAAGATAGGTCATACTACAAGCGATGAAGTGAGCGGACTTCTCCAAATGATCCACAATTACCCAAATAGCATCGTGGTGCTGTTGTGTCCTAGGCAATCCAACTACAAAGTCCATCGTGATGTGCTCCCATTTTCAACCTGGAACTGGTAGGGGTTGCAAAAGTCCTAAGGGTCTTTGATGTTCGGCTTTCACTTATTGACAAGTCAAACATTTAGACACAAACTCGGCTACATCCCTTTTCATTCCTTCCCACCAGAAATTTTTCTTCAGGTCCTTGTACACTTTTGTTCCTCCTGGATGAACTGTCAATCTCGACCTGTGTGCTTCTTTGAGAATATCCTTTCTTAGACTGTCTGTGTTGGTCACACATAATCTATTCCTGCACCGGAGTGCTCCATCGGTCCCAATTTTCCATTCTTCTGGGTCCTTTGCTGACATTTTCTGAAACCACAGTTGAAGATTGGAGTCTTTCTTTTGCGCTTCCAAAATATGATTGATAAGTGTCGGTTGAACTATAAGACATCCAAAGTGTTGTCCTTCGCCTTCTGTAGACACTTGAACATCAAATTCAGCTATCGTTTCCAAAGCTTTCCATTCTCTAACCATTAGAGATGCAACCATTCCTCGAGGTTTTCGACTTAAGGCATCTGCGACTACATTAGCTTTACCAGGGTGGTATTCTAACGTGAAGTCATAGTCCTTAATCAATTCCATCCATCGATGTTGCCTCATATTTAGCTCTTTCTGAGTAAATAAATACTTCAGACTCTTGTGATCGGAGAACAAATCAAACTTCTCTCCATATAGATAGTGTCTCCAGATCTTAAGAGCAAACACTACTACTGCTAATTCCAAATCATGAGTCGGGTAGTTTAATTCATTTGGCTTCAATTGCCTTGAACAATAAGCAATAACCTTGCCGTCTTGCATAAGTACACATCCCAATCCTTGATAGGATGCATCACTAAAAATAGAAAACTTCTCGCCATCTCTTGGTATTGCTAGTACTGGTGCCGTGGTAAGTCTTTCTTTCAATTCCTGAAAAGCCTGCTCACGCTTATCATTCCATTCAAACTTCACATCTTTCTTAGTCAAACTAGTCAGAGAGGCTGCTATTTTTGAAAATCCTTCTACCAATCTCCGATAGTAACCCGTAAGTCCAAGGAAACTTCTGACTTCTGTAGGATTGGTTGGTCGAGTCCAATTTGAAACAACATCAGTCTTTGATGAATCTACAGTAATTCCTTGCTGTGAGACCACATGCCCTAGGAATTTCACCTCTTGAAGCCAAAACTCATACTTACTGAACTTCGCATATAAATGATGACTTTAAAGTGTCTGAAATATAAGTCGCAAATGTTGTTCATATTCTTCTGCTATCCTTGAATAGATCAAGATATCATCAATGAAGACTATGATGATTTATCCAAGTAAGGCCTGAACACTCTGTTCATCAGATCCATGAACACTGCTGAAGCATTCGTTAATCCAAACGACATTACCAGGAACTCATAGTGACCATACCTTGTTTTGAAAGCTGTCTTTGGTACATCCTCGGGTCGTACGAGTAACTGATGGTATCCTGACCGTATTAGAAAAGATTGTAGCTCCTTGCAATTGATTAAATAGATCATCTATTCAGGGTAAAGGATACTTGTTCTTGATGGTGACTTTATTCAATTCTCTATAGTCAATGCACAATCGAAGTGATCCATCCTTCTTCTTCACGAATAACACTGGTGTTCCCCAGGGTGATGTACATGGGCCCACAAATCCTAGATCCACAAGTTCTTGAACTTGTTTCTTGAGCTCCAGCATTTCTGTAGGGGCCATTCTGTAAGGTGCTTTGGATATAGGGATAGTGCTTGGCACTAGATCAATGCAGAAATCTATCTCTCTCTTAGGTGGTAGCCCAAAGATATCCTAAAAAACATCCTCAAAGTCTCTTACTATGGGTATCGATGAGATAGCCACTTCCGTACTGACAGTCTCGATGTTAGCTAGGCAATTGGTGAGGAATGTATCACTCATAGGGTTATACTGGAATTCAAAAAGTTGACCTCCAAGTACCGAAAAAGTAATACTCTTCTTAACACAGTCCAACTTAGCGTGATACTTAGTGAGCTAGTCGATTCCTAATATCACATCAAATTCCTTCATTGTTAGGACAACCAAATTTGCTGGAAGATTCTGATTCTCTGGGTGTATAGGGTCCATTTAGATGTATTTTGCTGATTTTTCAAAAGTTCTCTTTTTTTGGAGGTCGTCTAGCTAGAGTCTGAGAAAGTTTATTCAACTTCTTATGCCAATTTAACTTATGTCTGTGTTTTGGGGTATTGGAAAAGGTTCAGTTTTTGCATTTATCGTGTTGATTTAACTACGTAAAAGATTCATTTTTTGCGTTTTATCACATTGGAATCAGAGTTAATGGAGTTCATTTTTTGCATTTATCACATGTTTTCTTGATGTTGTTAAGTAATCAATTTTACCAAGAATAAGAACCTTTGATTGTTGGCTACTGTGAACCTTCGGAGTTCGGACACCTTGATCAGGAAAAAAATGAACTTTTAAAGTTTCGGGTCTTTTAAATAATGGGTCTATTTTTTATTTTTGTTTTTTGTTTTTTTAATTTCTATGATCGACATCTTAAAGTTGAAATGTCTTTTACCATATTATCTTCTTATTCAACTGTTAATTGCTATAGTAATTATGCTTGTTGTTGTAACGTGCAGGTCACGGATTGGGGTTGCTAGCCGGGAAGTAGAAGTAGAAGTATATAAAAATATATATATATATTTGGGAGTGTTTGGAATGAGATTTTGAATAAGTTTTAATAATACAGGCTTGGACAAATGCATCTTTTTTTTTTTTGCAACCGTGCCTGCAATTACTAGTCATTTTATATGAAAAGAGTCGTCAAAATTATGGGGACATCACCGCAAATTGGGACCATATATGACTGGTACTGTAACGACCCACCTCCATATCTAGCAACAATATTGTCCGCTTTGGGCCTAAACACAAAGAACTTCCCAGGGGGTCACCCATCCCTGGTACTGCTCTGGCAGCAGCACGCTTAACTGTGAAGTTCTTTCATGTTTAGCTCCCTCACGGTTTTAAAAGGCCTTGTTGTATATAGAGGGACGATTAATCCTTATAAACTAGTCCATGAACTTCACCCCAGGCAATGTAGGACAAGCCCCCACACCCAACCTCACCTCATCAGGGGCGGATCTAGAAAACCAATTCAAGGGGGGCTTGAGTACGGGGACTACCCTTGGGAAAAAAAAAATTGGACATATTTATACATATTTTGGACTTTTTATGCATATTTTTGACATATTTATACATTTTTTTCTGTATATTTTAGACCTATTTATACATATTTTTGACTTATTTATATATTTTTTGTGTATATTTTGGACCTGTTTATATATATATATATATATTCTATATTTTTTTATAATTAGCACAAAAGCATAAGAGAGGGGGCTTAGTATGATAATTTTATAATGGTAGGGGGCCTTTTATAATTTTTAGGGGGACTTAACTATAAAAACCTGTTTTTCTTAAGTGTAAACCTATAATTTTCCAAAAATCAGGGTGGGCTTGAGCCCCCCTTTTACCCTCTTTGGGCCCGCCCTTGCACCTCATCCATCTTGGCCATCCTGCCTCAGGAGTATTGGCTCTTGGTCGTGTGGCCCTTAAGGAGGGTGGATTGTGACGACCAAGAGCTTTTGAGTTGACTGTAGTTTGTTTGTGTTTTCTGCAATGTTTTAAAACTCGCTAGGTGCTAGTCGGTCGGTGGAGGGGGGGCCTAGGGCCTAGGCGGAAAAATTATTTTAAAACAAAATTAATAATATAGAGACAATTCTAATATTAAAAATAGTTAACACACATTATGCACACTCAGCCACTGAATAAATAAAAAACCATAAATAAAAAAAATTAACACACATTATACACACACAGCCACTGATACACACATATGCACTTATATAAACAAGTTCTGAAATAATTATAAAAAAAAAAAAAAAAAAAATTAACACACATTATACACACACAGTCACAGATACACACACATACACTGATATAAACAAGTTTTGAACTAAAAAAAATTAAATAATAAACACATATTTAATTTATAAACAAGTTCTACACAGACGCCTAGCCCCGCCTAGGACCTGCCTAGCAAATTAGGCAATTTTACAAATGCCTAGGGGAAACTCCGGGCGGCGGGGAACCGCATAGGCCGAGTTTTAGAACAATGTTTTTCTGAAAGGAGAAAAAACACAAACATATAGTTGATGTTAGAGTGATCAGGATTCAAAACCCCAAGTACATAATGAAGGTAACTAACTTCTGTCAATCACGATCCCATAATCCTTGCCAAACAAGGGCCTAATTTGCTTCATATTCAGCTTTGTACTTTCCCTTTCGCTCTGTAAATTTAGATCTCTGTTTTAAAATAACAGATGAAACATTGCATATATTTGGTTAACTATAAATCAAGAAGACTAGATGTTCAAGCTCCCTGTACAGCAGAGCTTTAAACAGAGTGTTTTAGATTGATTATTTTGTTTATGCATAGTACACACACAGAGATTTGCTTAGTACATTTTGCTTGCATTTCTTTTTACTCAAAACAATTGATTTCTTTTATTTAATATATATATATATACCATTATCCTGTATGAATTTAGTATTTCCAGTTGTGATAAATATATGTCACCCGAAAGTGTTTTGGCTCGGATCGACAGGTGATTTGTCTGTAGTGTGTGTATATACGAATCGGTTTTGGCAGATCGAATCGAGGTTGTATATTTTTTCTTTGATTCTATTTTGTACTCAAGAATCAAAGGAACCCAATTAATATTTCTTCTTTTCAACTATACTTGCATCTCCCAATCATATATATATATATATATATATATTAAATTTGAGGCCAAATGATATTATAAGTTTGTCTTTGTTCAAAACCAAATGTTTGCTTGCTGAAAAATCTGCAGAAAAAGAAAAGAAAAAAAAAATGAAGTATTGAATTCTTTTACTGAATTATATGTCTATTTGCTGTAAAAGCTGCTGCATTTTAAAGAAGTTGATTCAATATTGGATTTAAAATTGGAGGTATAGGTAATGGTGGTCTGGGGCAATTGCTAGATGGTCATAAGCAATCATGCAATAACTGTTCTGAAATAGGATCTTCATCTGAGGATTACTAGACTTAGCACAACATTAAGTGATATCATCTCCACAACAGCCAAAACAGATCTTGACCATCTACTAAATAGACATCGGTAATATCTCTATCTTTTTTTTTTTTGCTGAAGAAACGTTATCTCTATCTGTCTCCATCTCCTTCTCTCTCTCTCTCTCTCTCTCTCTCTCTCTCTCTACAGAATTCAGACCCTACATATATCTGAAAATATCCCCAATAGCCCCTGTTTTGCTGAATTTTTCAGCCCTAAATAGATCTGAAAATAGCCACAATAGCCCCTGTTTTGGGGGTTTGACTCTTGCTGAAACAAGAGTTGATGATTAAAAAATATTGGAATTGGACTCTTTCAATTAATTTCTCTGAAATTTTTAAGGCCTTTAAGAATTTAAATGGAGCATAAGTGGTAGTTATGTCCAAACCCAGCCAGAAACCAACATGGAATTACCGAATCAAAGCTTGAAAAATATGTTTTCATTGAACATTAATTATTCTTGGAAATTTGATGTTAAATTGCAGCCAGAATTTCTCTTTTCTGTGTGAGTATTTGATATTTGATATCTTGAAGTATAGGTGTCTATGCTGTACGCTGGTGAATGATGTGATAGTGGAGATCATTGAAGGAGATACCCGAAATGTTCTTTGTGTGGCTGCAGAAAAACTCCATGGTTCCATGTTGGTCTCGCAGTCATGGAACTTATGGGAGATTCTTGCGTATATGTGGGTATTTAACTAAGTCATTGAATCTTCAGCAAAAAAAAAAAACCCAAGTCATTGAACAATTGATTTCGTTACACTTTCGATTTGAGTTTTGGGACTGAATTTCTTCATTTGGATCAATTAAGAACCAAATTTAATCGGACAAGTGAGCTTCTTTGTTTAAGTTTTATTTGTCTACAAAATAGCATCGTTGATTTTTTGGTTCTCATTTTTCAAAAATAGTGCGATATGTTCACAGTGACGACGTATATAACTGAGTTTGAAACATCAACTTGATTTAATCACGTCAACTTCTTCTTTTTGATAGGAATTTCAGATTTCTTTTCAATCGTTGCTTTGATTTATTATTTTTTTATTTTTTTTTCATTTAGGCTGGGAATCCCATTTTTATTCCTTTTCCCAAGTATCCCCCCATTCACATGTTTTTATTTGATTTATTTACTCACGTCCATTTAGATGTATTTTGCTGATTTTTCAAAAGTTCTCTCTTTTTTTGGAGGTCGTCTAGCTAGAGTCTGAGAAAGTTTATTCAACTTCTTATGCCAATTTAACTTATGTCTGTGTTTTGGGGTATTGAAAAAGGTTCATTTTTTGCATTTATCTTGTTGATTTAACTACGTAAAAGATTCATTTTTTTGCGTTTTATCACATTGGAATCAGAGTTAATGGAGTTCATTTTTTGCATTTATCACATGTTTTCTTTATGTTGTTAAGTAATCAATTTTACCAAGAATAAGAACCTTTGATTGTTGGCTACTGTGAACCTTCGGAGTTCGGACACCTTGGTCAGGAAAAAAATGAACTTTTAAAGTTTCGGGTCTTTTAAATAATGGGTCTATTTTTGTTTTTTGTTTTTTAATTTCTATGATCGACATCTTAAAGTTGAAATATCTTTTACCATATTATCTTCTTATTCAACTGTTAATTGCTGTAGTAATTATGTTATTGTAACGTGCAGGTCACGTATTGGAGTTGCTAGCCGGGAAGTAGAAGTAGAAGTATATAAAAAATATATATATATATTTGGGAGTGTTTGGAATGAGATTTTGAATACGTTTTAATAATACAGGCTTGGACAAATGCATCATTTTTTTTTTTTGCAACCGAGCCCGCAATTACTAGTCATTTTATATGAAAGGAGTCGTCAAAATTATGGGGACATCACCGCAAATTGGGACCATATATGACTGATACTTATTGAGTTTTACAACCAATTGGTTTCCCAGCTCTTGGATGTTTAAGTTACTTGTTTTATGTGATTAAATAAGTGTTTTGGTCATATTGACGAACACGGATATTGTGGAACACGTACCATGAATATAACAGCGTACGCATTGCGCAGGTTATATGCTAGTTTATATAAAGGTGATTCTATGTTGCGACCTGTCGTATCATACAACCAAATTTTGTTGTCTTGGGTAAAAAAACAAATTTTATCAAAATTTGTACCGGGAACAACCAAATTGTATCATAGAATTCTCTTATTTTAAATAGTACATGTAACCTCAATTGGTACCTACAAAATGGTTGTATATATATATATATATAGAGAGAGAGAGAGAGAGAGTAATGCTAGATACACGTAAATTAGACTACTAGTTGATTTTATTCAAAATTGACGTTGACATATCAACAGGTAAACCGTTTAGGTGAGATATGCTGAGGGATTTCTGGGAGGATGGAGTTTTGTATCCAAGATCGATGAAGGGTAAGAGAAGGAGCGATTGATCCATCGATTGGCATGTGGATACTTTGAGGGTAGGCTATAATGCACTTGCGGAGTAGGAAAAGGCAGAGTATGTTGCAAAGCACGGACCCTACCGTGAAAATACCAGAAGCAATGTGCTTCAAGATGCATGAAAAGCTTCCTAACTTTGGTCAAGATTCACGAGGTGAGGATGGGTGGACCACTATAAAGGAAAGAAGATCGCCTAAGTTTTATACAGGTCAAAAACGTGAGATCACATGGAAATGGCAAAGAAGCTATCATAGGGATCATGGGAAAATTAACCATAGAAGTTCATGGAATTCTAACAGACGCAAGAGTTTTTTCTCAATCTTTGTGAACAACACCCCGGATAGTGTGGATTTTTCCTGGTTAGGTGGCATTTTTGAACAGTTCGGAAGAGTCATTGATGTCCTCATCCAAATAAGAATAGTAGCGGTTAGAAATTCGAATTTGTGAGATTTGAAAAGAAGGAGATTTCCCTAGAAGCTGTGAAAAGGTGTAATGGGCGAAAGGGCTAAAGACCAAAATATGGATGAGCTAAAGGCGGTGAAGCATATAGGCAAGGATGGGGGATGTTATCCCTATTATTAAACAGAGTAAAGGCTCATTGAATGTTGAAACTGAAGAGTGGCTGTCAGAAAGCTTGGTAGGTTTCTCCATCAAATACTGTAATGTTGATTATCTAGACGATTGCTTCCATCAAGAAGGGTTTTTTGGGATTTCAGTTAAGGCTCCGAGGAGAAATGCTTTTGTTTTGTCCTTTTCTCATGCCTTTGAATGTTTTCCCCTGTCCAATATTCACAGTCCATTTTTTCATTTTGAGATGTCTGAAAATTGTGTTTATATATCTTTGAAAAGTCAATTCATACTTTTCCAATTTTACTCTTACTAGTTAAGATGAAAGCTCTTTCATAAAGGACAATTTGGTAAGAAACAAAATTTGTTTCATGTAATGATGAGTTTCCTTAACAAGTTAGAATTCCAAAGATGGACTATTAATATGGGACGAAAGGAGCAAAATATTTTGAAATTGAGTGTTGGCAGGGCCGGCCCTACCTTTTGTAATTGTAGGCCTGGGCCTAAAGCCCCCAACTCTGAACAAAAATTTAGGGCCCCTAAACTCCTAGCACTATACTATATTGCACATACATAAACCCACCTATTAGCCCCTATTTGGGGCAGATGGCCCATTTATTATTAATAAACACCAACCAAGCCGGCCAACCCTCTCATTTCTTAAAAAAAAAAAAAAAAAAAGAAGAAGATGAAGAAGTCATTATAAATGAGTTATACACAGCTACTAACTGATCATGCTCTCTCTCTACATTCTCTATATCTCACACACAAGTACACAACAGAGCCTCTTATGATATTAATTAATAAAAAAAAACCCTAACAAAGTTACAATTTACAAATTTAGATTAAGATATTTTTTGCCTTGTGAAGTGAATTATTCTTAGTTAAGTGTATATGTAAGTTAGTGTACATGGGCGGACTCAAAGAGAGACCGGGGGGGCCATGCCCCCTACAAAAAAATTGAAAATTTTGAGGGTCTATATAGAATTTTAAAGATTTGAAAATATTTTACATAGTGGCCCCCCAAATTTGTGACTTCATATGTGGAGGTTCTTAACACGTGGTGTCCACTTGACTTTCATTATGTTGAAATGGTGATATGTTAGGAATCACATTTGAGGATAAAACAAATTGGGAAGAATAACATTGCAAGATTAACAACAATATCCAGTAGTGTGACCGTGTGACATTAAAAGTCCCTATTAATAGTGAAGAGGAAGAGTAATATCCCCTTATTTAACTCAGGAGATAACCAATGTCTAAATCTAATTTGCCACAACTATTCGTTTGACTCTTTGTCTCACTTAAAAGAGTTCACATTTGCTCACCCTGGGTGAGCAAAACCCAGGCACCCCATTGGCCAATGCAGTGGGACCTACGATTAAACAACATTTGTTTAATCATAGGTCCCACTGCATTGGCCAATGGGGTGCTTGGGTTATGCTCACCCAACCCTTAAATGGGTGAGCAAAAATGCACTCCACTTAAAAATATAAAATATGTATAAATAACCCAAAAAAAATTTCTCGAGGGTGCTGCCCCTGAACCCCCGCATGGAACTTAGCCCCCCAGGCACAAAATCCTGAGTCCGCCACTATTCATGTAAACATTTTTTTTTTACTTTATACTTGTTTAATATTTTATGGTAATTGATTCATAGTAATATGTAGAGAGCCCCTTTTAATTGTTCGTCTAAGTCCCCTAAAAACTCAAGACCGGCCCTGTGTTGGTTACAACTCAAAAGGTGGTTTGTTAAGATAACCAGTTGGAACGCCAAATTCTTATCTTGTACTAGGTGTGCATGGTTGAAATGCACTGGTGTCCCCATCAATGCATGGTTAGTGGAATCTTTTGCAAATATTATAGAGTTATGGGGGGATTTTTTTGGCTCTGCATGTTGATACTATGAAGCTGAATACTTTGAATATCGGATGGTCCTCTCCGCTATTTCCGTTGTGAATAGGATTGATGAAATTATTCATTTCATGGTTAATGGGAAAATTTTCAAGATTAGGGTCCAAGAAACGGATGAAGATTTTGTGAATGTTGGTGATTTGGGTTATGGCTCTGGCAGTGCTGGTCTTCCTCCGACATCATCGCCTAACTTCTCCGGTACAAGACTCAAGTTCATGCCAGTTTTGGAATACCTATTCCTGCTAGGACACAACTTCGGTACAGTTGCTTTGGTATGGCTTCGGTGTAGTTTGTACTATTCCCCTTACATGAACAGTAAAAACAATATAAAATTACAAAGTTGTCCAAACTGCTTTTAGTGTTCATGTGAGAGGAATTGCACCAACCAAAATTTTTTCCTTCCTGCTAGTTCCAATGTCAGCCTCTTTGATGAGGTGGCAAATATTGATGGGGTTAGAAGAAATAATGGTACAGGTTTTTATTGGAAAAGATAACCTTAGAAAACAGTAATTTGGGGGCTCCTATCATCATGAATAGGGTGGTGTTTTCAAACGACGATGAGGGTTCCAACTTTCAAGGTGAAGGCGCCTGCTGATTCCTCGATCCATGGGTCACCGAGTAGGGAGATTAGGAATATCACGTGTTTGTAATGCAAGGACATTCAGAATGTGCGTCCCAACCTCGATCTTATGGCTTTTTTAGCAATTGATATAGATTTGGGTCATAAGAACATTGTTGGGCTGGGTTGTGACATTCCCAACCTCTAGATTTTCTTCTAGGCTAGGCTCAAGTCCAACTAATGTTGAGAGTGATTGGGGTCTTAAGGTTTATGAGACTTCGTTTGATGGTTCTAAAGATAAGAGTAATCTTAAATTCGACCCGACGACCGAGCCTGGGGAAGAAGTATCCCAAACAGACATTCTGGATGAAGCGCCAGCTCACAAGTTTCAATTGGATAACATTCTTCAACAAAAGAACAAGAAATGGAAACTTATTGATGAATGTTGCAATGCTTCGTGCTCAAAAGGTTTTTTGAGAAGAAAGAGGAAAAATAAGAAGAAAAAAGACTTCCCTAAGACCGTGAACGGGGAACCAGTAGTGGTGAATGCATCATTATCGGATGGGGACTTTTGAGTGCCGAAATTTTTTGAGTATGGAAGAAGCTAAAGCTGTTTTTAATCTAGGAAATGAAATGGGGCCGGAGGTTTCTTGTGATGAGGAGGATACTGTTTCCAAAAATTGCTAATATCCTTGTTGAACACAAATTGGGAAAGGAACAGCTGGCCGGGCAAAAGGGTGGAAGAACTTGCTGCCTAGGTACTTTCGTTTATCTTGAGGTTTGTATCTTTATCTTTATCTTTATCTTTTTGTTTTTATGAAGATTCTTTCTTGGAATGTTGGGGGCCTTGCAAGGCCGAAAAAATGTAAGGTGATCGGGAAAGTGATTAAGCAAAACAATATTGACATGGTAGTGTTTCAGGAAACTAATTAAGATTCAAAATTTTGATAGGGGAAAATGGCGTCTCATTTGGGGTTGTGATGATTTCGATTTTGTTTCATTTCAAGCGATGGGTTTATCAGGGGGTTTGGGCATTGTTTGGAGAAAAGATGCTTTTTGTCTTGGAAGGTTTTATGGCAGCTAATAATTGGTTACATGTATATGGATTACGGGGTCGTTGGAAAGAGGAGGATTTTTATTGTGCCTTTGTGAAATATCTATGCCCTGTGTTTGGAAATAGAAACGAAGTTGTATGGGATGTTTTGCTTGATCTTAAAACATATCTACTAGGCCTTCGTGTTTTGTAGGGGATTTTAATGCGGTTTGTGCACCTGGAGAAATGAAGGGCTGCAGCTCAAATAGATGGGAAATGCCCCCTTAGCGGCACAAAATTTACTTGGTTTGGTTCGGGTGCAAAAAGAAGACAGATTCTTGATCACCACAGAATGGTTTCAAAAGTTGTCTAGTCTGTCCCAAAAAGGACTTAAGAGAGTGCTTTTAGACCAATGTCCTTTGAGTATTGTCACAGACACAACACATTGCATAATATAAATATAAAGCACAACAGGGTTTTAAATGCCTTGTACCTTGTGCTGTTTGAATTTTACACACTTTTCTATGCACCACTTACACAGCACAGGATACAGGCATTTAAAGCTCTATTGTGCTTTGTGTTGTGCAATATATTGTGTCTGTCGTATTACTCTTATCATATTTTCCTAGTATCTGATGAGGTGGATTGGGATCCTCGTCCTTTCAAATTTTTTGACACATGGTTTAAACACCCCCAATTTTCAAAGGGGTAATGCTATGTGCACATAAAATGTGCACATAAAGATCTGGGCCATTTATTTTGGTGGGGTCCATCCCTGCACACATGGGATCTACTAAAATGAATGACTTAGATCTTTATGTGCACAATTTATGTGCACATTTTATGTGCACGAATCATTACTCTTTTCAAAGTTTGTCAAATCCAGTTTGTTGGATATGGCCAATTGTCAAGATTTAGCCCTCCCTCTTGCAGGGAAACTTAAAATTCTTAAAGGTTGTCTAAAAGTTTGGAATCATGAGGTATTTGGAATGTCCCAAATTAGAGTCCAACATTCTATTTTGGAATGTCCCAAAATTATGTCGATTTTTGAAAAGTCTATACACAATTTTCACCTCCTTTCTAATTTTACCCTCATTTAAATTGAAAATGGATTAGCCAATTTCACTTTGGCAATAGCGTTGAGTAATTTCTAATACTTTACATAATTTCTAATTGGCTAAATCTGCCACGCAATTTCTAATACTTACAAAATTTTTAATTGACTAAATCCGCGACAAAAATACTCAGGATTAGCCAATTTTGCTTTGGCAATAGCATTGAGTAATGCTATGCTTCCCAAATTTCTATCTCAAATGATGTGGTTGTGGGATCACTGGATTTTGATTGGAGGATGTTGAAATAACCTCACAGTGTCCCACTACTGCATTATCTCTGATAAGAATTTGGGATAGAAATTTGGGAAATATAGCTGTCATAGCTCGGTCCCATAAATAGTAGAACCGGAGCCCATGGCACGCCACCGAGGCTGAACCAATTCATTAACGTTCCTAAAAATTTAATTTTATGAACACACACTGTGGAAAGAAAACAAATCATTTTTAAAATCAGCAGTCCCATCTATTTTGGTGGAGATTTGAACATGCAATGATCAATAGTTTAGAGTTTGAACAAATTTCGTATAGCCCGACAAAGCATTTTGAAGAAAATTGTTCCAGAAGCTTCAAAATTGGGGATATAGGAAAGTTTGGAGAATGCTCCCCTAAGGAACACATGTTAATGAGCTCAAACTCTGATTGGGTTAAACAAGAGTTATGTGAAATTTGTTGTGTGAAAAAGGTTATGTGAAATTTTAAGCTATTCACATGAAAAAAAGTTGTGTGAAATTTCACATAACCATTATTGCAAACAAAAGTGGGTTAATTTAGGGTTTGTTTGAGAGAAATTTTTGTGATTTACTCGTTGTGTGAAATTTCACACTGAAAAAAATAGTGTGAAATTTCACGTAACTTTTTCCAGTGTGAAATTTCATATAACTTCTTTCTGGAACAAAATTTTACACTAAAAAAGTCATTTGAAATTTCACAAAACTTTTTTCAGTGTGAAATTTCACATAACTTTTTTTTTCTAGAATTTCATAACGACAATGGTACTTGTTTGATAGATCTTGTCGAGTAGGTTCCGAAAATGTTAATTTTACAAAAATATAATTTCTAGATCAAAAGTATGAATTTTCAAAGTTTGGAAATTTTTTTTGAAAAGTTTGTTAGTAAAGTCACGTTGTCCCAGTTTTATCAAAATGCAGAGCGAGCCTGAGTTTAAAGAATTGAGCAATTTTGTCCAAAAAAAAATTATATGGAGTTTTTATTACACTAATTTGTTGAGTGAATCAAATACCAAAAAAGTTCCTAAACAAGCTGTTTTGACTAAATCGCTCTTTTTTTTTTAATATATATCATTTTCAACAGACTTGCTATCAATGTGAAAGTGGCAGCATATGAACTTAAGAGACCCGGCAATTGAATTCTGTACGAAAGCGATTATAAAATCTGCGGTTTTTTTTTTTCCTCTTTTGCATTGCATGTGTTTGTGATTCTGTAATTTTGTTTTCTAATGTTTTCTAATTCTATATTGTGTTTTACTAATAAGAAGGTCATTACCCATTCCAACTCGGCTTGTTTGTTAATTTCCTATTTATTTTTGGGAAAATTGGTAAAAAGGCATTAAGACAAGTGAAATTCGAATGAATGACACTTAATAAAACAACTTGATTTTTACTCCTAATTTTTTTTTTGTACCAAAATATCCTCATCTTCATCATCTAACCTTAATATCAAACCCTAGCCACCATTGTCACTACCCATGCCTAGCCTCCGGCCACCACCACCACTTCCACCTCCGGCCACCACCACTACCATCTCCGACGACCTCCGGCGACCATCCACCATTTCCACCACCCATGCCTAACCTCTGGCCACCACCACTTCCACCTCTGACGACTTCATAAGACCTCCGACGACCGCCACTAGCACCTCCGGCGACCATCACCTATCATCCCACCTTCACTCAACAGTTCTAACTATCTTAAGAGAAATTTCTCTTAAGATCATTTGGCCGTGGAGATTTGTGTTGGTGGTGGTGGTGGTGGTGACCGGTGGTGGTGGTGGCAATGGAGGGGGTGGAGAGAGAGATGGTGGTGGTGGTGGCTATCGAGGGGGAGGAGAAAGAAAGTTAGAGAGAGAAGAGAGTTGGTAGTAGTGGCGACGGCGACGACGACGACGAGGATGGCTCTGGTGGTTGCTCCGATAGTAGTGGTTGTGATGGTGGTGGCTATGGAGGGAGGTGGAGACAACATTAGAGAGAGAAGAGAGATGATGGTGGTGGTCTCTTAGGGTTCTATGGGCAATTTTGCCATTAAGAGTGAAATTTAAAATTTTATAGGACTAAGGGGGAAAGTTTAAATTTTAGAAGATTTTGGGAGGGAAAGTTTTTTTAGAGTGTGTCCTTGTGTGGGTTTTTGATTATGGCTTGTCCTTTAGTCCAACTTAGCCCAACCTTAGGGACCTTACACTAAGGCTCCCGACATGAACGGTTCGGCTAGAGGCCCGTTGGAGATTGATTTTTGAGAAATACGACTAAAGTTTGAGCACATTTTGGTTTTTCGGGCTTGGCTCACTTAAGATCAGCTTGGTAAGGTTGTTTGCTTGGGCCGATCCAGAAATTTAAAGTTGGGGTGACTTTGCAGGTGCGAAATTATGAAGTAAATTTTGTTGGTGGCCAAGTTTACAGGGATTCGGGGGCAGCATCCACTGAATGATTTTTTTTGTGTTTATATATGCATATTTTTGCACAGATGATATAAGCTAATAATATAAAAATACGAAAGTGTAGCAACAAATGGCATCTAAAAATAACAGCTAAATGGCATTATTATTGCCAAATAATATATTAGAAAAGTTGCTACTAACTGGTGACAATTACACATCAAATTACACACTGTTACTACAAATTGAGACTAAGAAATTGGAAGATAAAATTACATCTATGAGCTTGATTGATTGCAGTCAGTTCAATCAATAATACAGTTGGGTCTGTTAATCAGTTTGGTTCAGTTAAGTTAGTTTGGTTAGTGCAGTTGGTTCGGGTAGTCTAGGAAAATACCCCAACATAATTATTAGAGACCCAAAGTGTTATAAGCAATGTGATACAATGTTTTACTAATGGCTTAATCCCCAATCATAGGGTAACTTAGGACCGCCGTCTTAATCAATGTTAACATAATTAAAATTACAAAAGGGTTACAAAATTAATGTTACTGGGTTAATAACTAATAATACAAGTACAACTTATTTATGGAAATAATATCACCTATTAAAATTATACACCGTAGTAAAATAAAATTGGCATTGTATTTAAATTTAATAACTTAGTTATTATTTGTTTATACAAATCATACCACAACTAAAAATAATACATGTTAATAAAATAAGAACTGACGTTTTATTTATTATTAGGGAAGCAAAAATACAGGTTGCTACAACATATTTTTAATGAGATCTCGTTTTCAATAATTCTCTCTATTGGATGGGCTGATATTTCTTCCCGAATTTTGGGCGATTGAATATTAGTCTAGATATGCTCTTGATTGAACTTAGGCTGTCCAAAAGTGGGGATGTGATAGTTACCCCCACGTCAATTTGATAACTTGGTGTTAGGTTCCACAAAATAATTTCTCATGCCAATCAATGCTTTTATGTGTTTTGGCGTAAATTGGAGAATTATTTTGTGAGACTGTCACATCAAGTTTATCCTGCTGACATGGTGTGACACCTGGATAATATAGGTCTATGTGACCCTTATTTTTTGAGTAGATCTGAAAAAGTAATTGCCGACTCTAAGCAATATGTCATATCTTCACTACTTGTCATGTACCCTTATTTTTCGAAGATACATGATACTTGGTGATTGGAGCATCACATCACGTCTACGTAATGACGAGTTGTGAAGGTCTCATTGAATAACCACTCCTAAAATTGAGCCCAATCCTGGGTCCATCCTATTTATAGAATAATGTTGAGCTTGCCAAATCTGATTTTGATGGTTTAATAGTTGTATCACATGTTGTGTCAATGGTCGATGGTATCACATGTCATGACAAATGGTACAACAAAACATGTGAAGACCAAATTTGGAATTTGAATTTGAGAAGCATAGCATTACTCTTATACATTTACTCTACAAATAATGATATGCTTACAAATTTAAAGCTATGATTTGGTTTTCAAACATTTCAACAGTTATACCAATATAATGGCAGTAATTGATGATAACACCTATTATTGCATGGCAAATCATTTAGCTTTGTTTGGTTCTTGGATTTTCTGAGAAAAGAAAGGAAAATATTTTCCTTTATTTGGTTAATTAGGGGTGTATTGTATTGTTTTCTTCAGTCAGAACACACACACACACACACACACACACACACACACACACACACTCTCTCTCTCTCTCTCTCTCTCTCTCTCTCTCTCTCTCTCTCTCTCTCTCTCTCTCTCTCTGTATTATGGTTGTGTGTTATTTTGTCTCTCTTGAAAAGGTATTGAATGCAATAGATTTTGGTGATCACATGGTATATCACTAATTAATAGTATTATTTTTCTAATTATACCACAACATTCAAATATATTATTACATTATAGATATGACATGTATCCAATTGCATTTAATATTGACTCTTCTCTCTCCTCATCTCATTCTTATAGGTTTCTTTATGAATTCTCATAATTTGAATTAAATTTTGACTTCACTAAAATTAAAATGTGACTGGATCGATATATTTAATGAGAAACTCATGCATTGTTCATTTATATGGAAAACTTGTCGGTACACCCAAATGGTTTGGGTGTACCTACAACATAGTGGTTTTGAGTGTGAAATGATTGTTCCCGATAGGAAATATTTGTTCCACAATCAGAAACATTTAATTTGTTTTGGGTGGTTTGATGGAAAGAAATGTTTCTTATCATGGAATAAATATTCTTTATCAGGAACAATCATTTTTAACTAAAACCATTATGTTGTAGGTACACCCAAACTACTTGGGTGTACCAAAGAATTCTCCTATTTATATATGCTTCTGATATGACTACTTTAATAGCTTTGCACTATGATTTGCTATTGTTGTTTTGAAGATATCTTAGGATTTAATTAGAGTATTTTAAAAAAAAAGGGCAATTTAGATCTTTCTTGTTCCCTATGATGTAAAGGAGTTGAACAGAACTATGAGACCAAAAAAAACCAACAAAAAGTAAATACAGTTACCATAACTATTAGATTCACTTTTGTTTATGTTTTAACTGAGAAAAAGAAAAAGAAAAAGAAAACAAGAAAGAAAAGTAATTCTCTCGTGTTTTAGCTTGTGTTTAAATCAACACTTGAATGACACTAAAAATATATAGATAATAGTTGTAACTTCAGGGAAAAAGAATAAGGGATCATGTAACTCACACAACTAAAAATGTCTAATATTTTAGTTACTATTTCCTTTCTTCCAAATTTTCTCACCATTTTTGTTTATAGCTGAAAACGAACAAAGGTTTTGTCCTTATGCTATGTTTGGAAAGATGATAGAAAAAAGTGGAATGAAAGGGAAGAATGGAAGGATGGAATAGGTATCCCTAGGGAAAGGAAGGAGAGGTCATCCCTCTTTATGTCTGGTTAAATTGGAAGCGAGTAAGGAAGGAGAGGATGGAGTATTGTGTATTTTACTATTATACCCTGACATTATTAAGATGCTATTGAATGGAAAATTAAAATGTCAAAAGATTAGAGAGACCTTTTCTTTCTCACAACTCATCCACTTTTGGGCGGATCCAATTTGTGGGCCTGAAGGGGAAATGCATTCCTCCTCTCTTCCTCTCCCTCTCCCTCCCTTCTTCCATCATAGCAGAGTTTAGTTGATCAATCTTCAAGGTTCAGTTTGGGGATTTCAAGGATGAAATTCTTAATCTACCATTGGGCATAGTAATCAAAATTGGCCTGATTGGAGAAATCCTGAATCGAACACTAAATCAGGCTGAGGTTGAATATATGACCAAGAGACCAGGGTTGGTTTGTTAGACCTGATCGATTGAACTGTGACCTGTGCAACACGGTTGAATTTTAAAGAACCTCCAGATTTTGTAATTCTGTCAATTTGGATTGTTTTATATCTACTATTGTTGAAGTACTTTGTTTCAATTTTGGACAAGCTAGAAGGTTTCCTAATTGTATGGGATTACTTGCAAGGGAGGTTTCTTGGTGGAGAAGTATTACGATGTGGGTAGTCTTATTACTCCTACTAGGATTTAGGTTTCTTGGTGGATAAGTATTATCATGTGGGTAGTGTTATTCCTACTAGGATTTAGTAAGGTATTCTATAGGGAGCTAAGGTGAAGAATAAGAGGTATCTTGAAACTAGAGAGAAAATCAAGCTAGGTCTTTGAGAGAGACTCGGGTAAGAGTGTAGAGCTTTGGTTCAACCGGTACTTGGGCCTAACCGGGTGGTAAAGGTTGTTGAAACAATTGAGAGCCTAAAGATAACTTGTTGGTTAGTTTTATAGAGATTTTTCAAGAGCATTGCTTGGAGAATTGAGTGAACTAGTGATTATATTTCATATTACGTATAGTGGATTCATTGGCTCCTCCTTCGTAGTTAGGCAATTTGCTAAACCGTGTATATTTTGTATTCTTGTGTTTGGTTTGGATTTCTTAATTTACGTGATTGTTTTGATCCTTTGATTATCTCGTTTCCACACAACAATTACCGAAGTCCCATTTTGTATAATTAGTGTTCTAGTTCATCAACATCTTGCACAATGTATATATATTTTCATTAGAGCAAGACTTATTTTGCAAATTTTTTATCTAAATGGTTGATAATTACATGATAGTTGCTCTTTTTGTGAGAATTTTAAAAATTATCAAACCTTCTTCATTCTTAATATTTTATTGCTAATGGTTAGATTGAGGGGAAAAAAATTTATACTTTAGTATATCTTTGAATGGACAAATTATCTTACCATATTTTTTTTTGAAATTAAGGAACTTCTATTATGCTATAAGTCAAACTTTTTTTGTAACTTTGTTATTATTAAATTTTTAATTACCATTAAATTAATCTTGTCCAAGTCAATTAAACCGACGGTTGAACCGTCGACCCATCCACCTTTCTTGTCACGTCACCGGGTTAATCTTTGGGTCGGTTTTGATAACTATGCCATTGTGTAGATGAAGATTGTTGTTTATGTACAACCAACTATTGGAGTTTGGCTTAAATTTCTCATACTGGAATCTAGCTCGAGCGAGCTGCTCGGGGGAGGTTATGAAGCTTTGGAGATAGAAATTTCACTCGCTTAGGTGCCGTGCAAGCGAGGCTCCACCCGAGTGAGCCACTGGAGCGAAAACAATGATTATGTGCGAGAATCTACTTTCCAAGTCTGAGTGGCAGAGGTACTTGGGATAGTTTCCATAGGACATAAGCTTCCTATTTGTATGAGATTACTTGCAATGGAAGTTTCTTTGTGGAGAAGGCTTACCATGTGGGTAATCTACTTCTACTAGGATTAGGCAAGGTATTGTATATAAATCGGAACCTATATATGGTGGAGATAATTTGTGTAGTCATTGGCCACCAAGAAAGATGTGTGGCTCTAAGCTCACCATGTGAGGTATATGTTTCCTTTTGGTATATCTCTAGAGAGAAAGAAAACTCAGAGCAAATATAAAAGTGGTGGCTACGACCATAGTGTCGATCCCTGGTAGAGGGAGAGTAACTAGTGGATCCTGAGAGCTGACGAAGAGAGTAATTGATATGTCCTCGTGATGTGCAAGAGCTCTTGACAGCTCAAGTGGTTAGCCCGGATAGAGGCTTAATACTAGGTAAGTTATAATATAAAATTCCATTCATGTGTGAGAGAACTCAGAAAAGTGTATAGAGTGAGAGTTGATAGTGGCTTGAAATCATTGTTGATCAATAAAAGAGTAATCGTTCCTTGGGGGTGATGTAGGCATGATTGGCTTAACTACGTTGAAATCTTTTCTTGTGTTGATTATTCTTGTTGTGTATTCTATCTTGCTCTTGCTATTAGTTTCGTGTGAATTATCTTAATGTGAATTGATCTTGGGATGCCCACCCTCACAACACCAATATTGTGAGGATTCTACTTTTATATTTTCACCGAAAAAAAGGGGTAAAGAATGCGCGCAGCTCTTTTCATAATTGAAAATTTAACCCCTACCAGTTCATTTATACAACCAAATAAAGTACATGACATAACTAATGTCCAAGTGCATAAGAAAAAGTTATGATTATGAAGGACTACATAGAGATACAAAGTAAAGACACTTGCAAATACTTAAAAGACTAGGATATACAAAGTTCTTTTGATCTCTTCCAGAAAAAGTCAACATGGGTGCCAATCCATGAATAAAAATGGGCTACTCTAATTTAGTTTCTTTGGCCCCCTTTTTCGCTCTTTTCCTTTTTGGTGGCTTTCCAAATTTTTTGAACGAACCAAAATTGATATCTCTTGGTCAGAATGTTCCCAACAATGACCCCGACAACTATCCCAACTAGATAACCCAAGCTTATGATGATCCAGTCTAGTTTATAGGGAAAATCCGAATCCTCATCTTCGAAGGTTGAAGTGGGTGAAGGTAATTCTATTGTATTCCCACATTTCTTCGATAAAGGTTCTCCACATAACCCTGAATTTCCATCAAATGAGTTGTTTTCGAATGTACCAAATTGATTTCCTCGTGGTATCGGCCCGGTGAGATGGTTATGGGAGACATTAAAAACTGCAAGAAATGTGAGCTTGACTAGTTGCTCAGGGATATGTCCTGAGAGCTCATTTTGGGAAAGGTCCAATGATTCAAGTGCAGTAAGGTTCTCCAAGGATGTGGGAATCAGACCTATAAATCGTTGTCAAATTGCGAATAGGTTTGTCAAAAGTGTGAATCTTGATTCATATTGAATTGTGAGTCGTTAGATTAACTCTTTTTAGAAAATAAGAAAATCAAATAAATGCATTGGGTGCTTGTAAAAACACATGCACAATACTTGAAATGAACAAAACGTCAATTTTATACTACTTTGATGTAAAATTAAAGCTCAAAATGTCGAAAGCTTTCCACAGAAAAATTAGAATTTTTAAAGTTGTTAACACCGATTTACTCTTAAAGCTTAAGTTGTTAGGGAATGTATAACTAAAGTATTCATAGTCTTAACATGCATGCCCCCTCACGTATGACTAGACTTGCTTAGAAGGGCCAAACACGTGCATATTTTATGATGGGGGACTGCGACTATAGCCCCCTCAAATAAAACCTATCAAAGCAAAAATTCATGCTACTTTTCTTTGACTCATTGGGTCCTTTTTATGCCTAAACAACTTCAAATTGTTGTAACTTTTGTTCTACAAGTCCTTTTTTTTTTTTTTTTGTACAGTTTGATGTTTTGGAATTAGCAAAATGAGAGCTATCAATCGAGACCAATATCGACCATTAAATACTAGGGGAAAAAAAACTAAAAACTAAACAAATATGAAAACTATGTTTTTTTGCATAAATATAAAATAAACACATTCCTTTCATAAAATTAGCTCCATAGGTGCATATATCTCGAAAAATATACAAGGAATAAAAATAAATCACTCAAAAAGGCTAAAAAACGAGTGAGTTATGGTGGTTTAAAATTGTCAAAACAGATAACATTATCTGTTTTGATAGATTAAATAAAAAAATGAGATTCTAAATTACTTTCTTTTGTACAATTTTTTAACTCCATTGCGTAGATCTCAAAAAAAATACATGAAATAAAAAAAAAATAGCTCAAAAAGGCTATAAAAAAAAAAAGCTAGTGAGTTATGGTGGTTTAAAGTTGACATGTCAAAACAGATAATATCATCTATTTTGACAGATAAAATCAAAAAATGATGTTCCAAATTACTTTCTTTTGTACAACTTTCAACTCCATTGCATAAATCTCAAAGAAATACATGAAATCAAAAAATAAATCACTCAAAAAGGCTAAAAAAACGAGTGAGCTATGGTGGTTTAAAGTTGACAGATTATATTCATCTACAGATAAAATTGAAAAATAAGATTCCAAATTACTTTCTTTTGTACAATTTTCAACTCCATTATATAGATCTCGAAAAAAATACATGAAATCAAAGAAAGAAAGAAAAGACCACTCAAAAGGCTAAAAAAAAGAGTGAGTTATGGTGGTTTAAAGTTGATAGATAATATTAATAACATCTGTCAAAACAGATATTATCTGTTTTGATAGATGAAATCAAAAAATGAGGTTCCAAATTACTTTATTTTGTACAATTTTCAGTTCCATTGTGTAGATCTTGAACAAAAAAAATAAAAAAATCACTCAAAAAGGCTAAAAAAAACGGGTGTGTTATGGTGGCTTAAAATTGACAGATAATATTATCTATCAAAACAGATAATAACAGTCATTTTGACAGATAAAATAAAAAACTGAGGTTCCAAATTATTTTCTTTTGTACAATTTTTAACTTCGTTGCGTAGATCTCAAAGAAATACATGAAATAAAAAAAAAAAAATCACTCAAATAGGCTAAATAAACGAGTGAGTTATGGTATTTATAAGTTGACAGATAACATTGTCTTAGCCATTTCTCTGTTCCAGTGAGGGGCTTTTCACCAAATTCAAAAAGTAGCTAGGGTTTTAAAAATGGCCAAATCGTAGTTTCTAACTAATACACTTAATTTTAAAGGGTCTATGACCTAATATCGCTTTTACAAATTAGGGTGATGGCAAGGATTAACGATAGACAACCATATATTTTTCCATAGGACCTTCACCTGCTATGATTCTGTGTAGACAACCATATACTAACAAAAGTATTTATACTCTCAACAAACTAAAAATTAGCATCGAATTGTAAGATCCTCAAATCGACCCGTATCAATCGAATGTAACTAAAAATAATACCTGTAAGAGCATTAATCGAAAGGTTGAGCAGCTGAAGCCCCTTGAGTACTCCAATCAATTCTGGAATACTCCCTTTAAACTTGTTGCCTGAGAGATCAATGGCTTTGAAGTCACTTTGGATCTTGTAATAAAACATGTCAGCTCTTTTGTTCGTGATTCTCATAGAGTTACTAAAATTTCCGCCTATGGTATAATTACTATACTGTTGTTTTATTGGTGTCTCTAAATAATTCGACTTTCCTACATCCTCCTGAACTTTCATTGCACTCCAAATTTGAAAGTACTTTAATGGTAACTCACCACTAAAGCCATTCCAAGATATGTCTAAGATCTGAAGCTTAGGGAAATCTGACTTTGATAATGGACCTTCTATTTCACCATGGAATTGATTAGATTTGAGATCCATAATCTTCATCTCTGGGATTGTTCCAAGCCAAAATGGAAAAATGTCATTAAATTGATTGTTTCCAAGATAAAGATACTTTAACATTTTGCAATTGGCCAAAGATCTTGGTACTGGACCCTCCAAATGATTTTGACTCAAGTCAATCACCTTCAAATTGCTTCCATTATTGTATGGTTGGGGAATTGTGCCATGGAAACTGTTGTCTTGCAAAATCATTATTGATAGGGAGTCACTGAAGTTGCTCATACACTGTGGGAGTGTTCCATTTAAGGAGTTGTTTGACAGGTCAAGGTTGGATAGAGAACTCAACTTGCATATTAATGGTGGAATCTCTCCTGTTAAGAAGTTTGAATATAGCAGCAAAGTTGTCAAAGTTTGAATATTCCATACCCAATTCGGTATATGTCCGCGAAGATTGTTGTCAGCAAGGTCTAGCCACTCCATTTGGCTTTGATATCCTAGGAACTTTAGGAACTCACCTAAGTTGCACCCCCCGAGTCCTAAAAACTTAAACTGTGGTAGAGTACCATTGATACTCCCCGTGGTGATCAATGACAACATGTTATCGGTTAGTTCGAGAAAAGTGAGATTCTTGAACATCAGAAACATCTCTACTTCCATTGTGCCATTCAAGTTATTTTTATATAGATCAAGTACGGTAAGATTGGAGAGCTTGAATAATGATTTTGGGATTGGACCGTGCATGCCATTTTGGGAAAGACCAAGCACAGTTAATTGGGTGAGGTTTCCGAGCCAAGATGGAATCTCACCAATAAGGTGATTATATGAAAGGTCCAACAAAGTTAGTTGGGTCATATTTTGAAGAGAAGATGGGATAACACCATATAGATTGTTCGTCCGCAGGTGTAAGTATTTGAGCTTGGTTTGCTTCCCAATCCAAGACCATGTGCCGCTGCTGAAATTGTTGTAAGCAAGTGATAAGAAACAGAGTTGGGTTAGATTTGCCAATGAAGAAGAGATTTCACCGGTGAAATGATTTGCTGAAAGGTCAAGAACAATGAGCTTAATGAGGCTTCCAACAGGAGAAGGGATTTGGCCTATAAATTGATTTGTTGAAATGTTAAAATAAGTGAGATTGATGAGATTACCAACAGAAAAAGGGATTTCACCTAAAAAGTGACAATTACTCATATCCAGCCATTTCAAGTACTCAAGATTACCAATAGATTTGGGAAGTTTTCCAGTGAAACTCGTGTTGGCGAGTCTTAAATCCTCCATGAGACTACCATGCTGAAATTCTGGTAAAAATCCCGTGAGATTTGGATTGAATTGTACGCTTAGAAAACGCAATTTTGGTAGTGAAAAAACGCCACTTGGGAAATTACCAAACAGACCACAATCTCTTAGATAAAGAGCAGAAAGGGAAGACAAATTTGCCATGGTTTCAGGTACAGTTGAAGATATGTTGACATAACTCAGACAAAGTACTTGGAGCTTTCTTAATTTTTCAACTAGATTACTCAAACTTGGTTTTTCGAGTTTCAAGAGACTCTGTGAATATGGATTAACATTTAAAGACAGATCAAGAAAAGCCAACTGGGGAAGCTCTAATAATTCTGATGGAATTTGCCCAAAAAATGATGATCCTGATAGATTCAGATTTTTTAACATTGCAAGATTGCGAATCTCAGAAGGGATTTGAGAGTAATTAAAGTAGTTAAAGGATAGATCAAGACTCTGAAGGTGGACAAGCCTGAAAAGAGTACTACCGGAATTGATTGAACCATAGAGTAAACTGCAACTGAGGTCGAGGCCTATCACATGACCGGTGTGGTTGTCACACTCGACTCCATCCCATGAGCAGCAATTACCATTTTCTCCTTCAAGACTCCACGATAAAACCTTTGGATAAGCATAAGAACATTGGGAAGCGGACTTGTTGATGAAAAAGCTTCGCTTGAATTGCAACAAGGCAGAGCTTTCATCCTCATGGCACAGTTGCTGCAACGAAGACGAAGAGTGAGCCAGTTTAGTAAAATTAGAACATGAGAGGAAGAAGAACAAGTGCATTAAAATAAAGAAATACAAAGATGATCTCATAGTGTCCATTTGAGTAACTTTCGCACTTTATGATGAACAAGAAACTGGGGAATTTACAAGGCCTTTTATAGACAGGATTCTAGGCTGGCCAGGTATATGTGCTTGGATTTTTTGAAGGGTAGTTTTGTAATTTTAGCACTTTTAACATGTAGTCCAAATAACAATGACTTGAGTTTTCCATGAAATTATAGCTTGATGGTATGACAGCCACTTAGGCTTTGTTTTGGTTCATGGATTTAGTAAGGAAAAAGAAAAGAAAGCATAGAGTAACCTTTTCATTTTGATTGGTTAATAAGGAAAACGGTGAGGAAAATAGAAAGCAAAACAAAATACACATTTTGAATTTTGCGCATCATTTCTCATATATTTTCTTTTTCTTACTTTATAATTTTATTTTGAAAATTTTTGATTCCTAATGTTGATAGAGCATAACTACTTTCCCTTCTTGTTTTCCTTTCCTTTTTTTTTTCTTCTCTAATTTTGCAAACCAAACGGAGCCTTTGAGATAACCCAAGAGTTAAAACCAGTATGAGATACAAATGGGTAAGAAAGACTTAGTACGATATGTATTGAATGCATTACCTGTGGCTGTGGGGTACACATTATTTCATAAGATTGAGTTGTGCATTTGGATGACGACAAGGATCATAGTCATAGAAACTTGAAAAGGAGGGTGTTTAGTAAAAGAACAGGGGGGGAATTGTGTCCCATAATTGAAATCCCGAAAAATGGATGGTTCAACAGCCTTTTTTTTTTTTTTTTTTTTCTAAACGTTACTACATATAATATGAGAGAACAAAAAAGGAGTTGAACATTTTACAATAATTGTTTGTGATTTGCCAAGTCATTTGTTCTGCATGTATGTATGAGCCTGGATGATCAAAGTGATTTGCAAAGTCATTTTTAAGCAGGAATGTATAGTTTGGATTAGACTCCCATACATTCCAGGCTTGGTTGAATTGAGTTGAGTTCGGTGTAGACAATCCTTCGATATTGATCGGTAGGATAAACGAGTCAAGTTTGAACATATTTTGAACACAATGAGATCAAATTAAGTCTTTAAGGAAACTACTTACCTTGACATATATGGTAATTCATTCCTCAGGCTCTGTTTGGTTCATGGATTTAGGAAGAGAAGAGAATATAGAGCAGAGAGGAAAACCCTTTACTTTCTTCAAGAAAAACGAGGAAATAAAGAGGAAAAGATATAAGCTGAAAAGAAAATTATAAATTCTGAATTTTGTGAGTCATTTTAAATTTCAATGTGGTACCCAGCAGATTGCAGCCAATTAACTAGAATGGATTATTTAGATAGGACCCAGAAAAAATGTCTCAGTGTACTCTTAAGTTACCTTTTCCTCTGATGAAAATACAACCCTGTAGGGCACACATTATCTCATAAGACTAAGGCTTTGTTTGGCCCCCACGTGACTTTTTAAAAGTAGCCTATGAAATTTATTATTAAGTTATTTGATAATTTTGTTCAAGTGATACATTGCTCTTCAAAAAAATATCATGAAACCAAAAACCAACCTGGAGCTTTTAAAAGCTCCCCAAAAAAAAAAACCCTAAATTCAATTTTTGCAAAACTCATAAACTAATTACCAAATAAATTAAGATGAAAGTGTACTTTAAACAAAATGGGGCCAAACTAAGCCCAAGTCGTGCAGAAGGGATGATCACAAGCATCATAGTCATAGAAACTTAAAGAAGAGGGTGTTTCTCAAAAGACTTGGATGCTTCATTTTTTGCAAGGGATTTTCAATTCTGGTGGGACCCTGCTGGTTCAACAGTCTCTTTTTTTATTTTTCTAAGAGCACGTTAACAGCAATATGGATATTTATTTAGTTAGAATTCAACCATTTGTTTATTGTAATATAACGAAGTTGAGTTTGTATGCATGGGTACTGACATACCTTTGAAATTAATAAATGTAATTATTTAATCTAATATATGAACTTTTATGACAAAAAAAAAATATCTATGAAGACAGAGGAGAGAGAAGAAAAAATAGGGGCGGGGGAAACCAATCTCATAAGGGTAAAATAATAATGTTATAAAGTTGAAATTAACAATTATACTACATGTTGTGGAACTTTTTGGTGATACCACCTATTATGGCATATGATACAAGAGACAAAAGTATTAGAAATCAAATCATAGTCGAGAATGAGATATATATTTAACGTCCCCACGCTCATGAATGAGCTTAGCTGTTGTTTGAAGATATGTTAGATATAATTGTTCTATTTTCCTTATTTTGAAATTTTTGGTCCAGAAATTGGGCAAGGTGGATCTTTCTTCTTCTCCAGTGGTGCACAGAAACATAATATAGCAGAAACACAGGAGACAACCAGCAAAAAGTAAATATCTTCGCGATAACTTTTAGTCTCTATTTGGTTTGCGTATTTGGAGAGGAAAAGAAAAGAAGGAAAACAACTTTTTGTGTTTGCTAAGTGCCTCAATACTATTAACAACTTTCAAATATAAAAATGTATCTTAGCAAATAGCTCATTTGGCTCCAAAAGTCACAAGAAAGAGCAAATATCAACTACTAAAATGTCTTTGAAGCAGCAACCATATGTACAACAGCCATTAAACTCACTGTCATATGCTATAAATGCACAAACTAATCACAAATAGAAGAAAAAGAAATGCCCGAACCATCACAAACAAGGTTAATTTTCCAATGTGTGGATTTCAAAAACAAGAACCAATGTAAGGTAGACACAACCACAAGATGGAAAAAGAATTAATAAAGAGAGCCTTCTGTACATGCATACGTAAATCAATTTTAAGAATAAGCGATCCACTGTTCAAACTTCTTCATTATAAGCTTCTGCATTATTTCTTTTTTTTTTTTTTTTGCTGAAAGGGCATGGTTTCTTTTCTTAGATTAGAGTTAAAGCCTTAAAGGTGCATTCAACAATTACATATATATATACTCAAGAGAATAATGCTATGCTTCCCAAACTTGAGCCATATATTGTGACATCATGTGGTACAACTATTGAGCCATTTTGAAAACCAAATTTGGGAGATAAATCTGGGGAGAATAGCATTACTCGTGTTCAAAAACAATTAATTCTCAACTGCATGGATATTCAACATTCTTGTCACACCAAAAATGAAAAAGAATATAAGAGAGTAATCTAATATGGTTGGCAGTCTTCTATATATAATGCCTACCAAACTATGGTCCAACACCCATGGCTCGATTAACATAATTGTGGTACAAATTGGCCTTGAAGTGACCCTAGACATAATCCATCTTAACAAATCCGACCTTCCGGCTTTGGAGATAATACTTTGAAGTCCGTTGTCCAATCTGCAGCTGTCAAAAAAAAAAAAAAAATTAAATAAATAAATAAAATGGGTAAAATTGATCAGCAATCAGCATGAACATTATCTCAACCCAAAAATAAATAAATAAAACTTGATCTTCTCCACATGCCAAAAGTGTAGTTTGACAAACAAAAATGGAATTCACATCGAGTTGCCTGTATTTTCCAATCGTAAATATATAACAGAAGTTGACTTGCAGGATCCTTATCCAATTGAAATCCAAATGGGTGGATGCTTATTATATAATTGAAAACCAATTTAGTTTTTCTTTTACCCTTTTCTAGCTCCTATTGTCAGTGGGGAAGTTTATTTTGTGTGACTCTCACACCACATAATGATGTTAATGTGGAGTGACACACCAATCACACATGTTACGCTATGACCACCCCATGTAACTAACCCTTTGTTTAAGGTAAGTACTACAGGTAGTTTTTAATATAGGGTTAATTATATTTTATTCCTCTGTGGTTAGACTCATTTTCACTTTACCTCTTTGTACTTCAAAAGTGAACATTTATCCCATGTGGTTTTGGACTAAAATGAAACTGTAAAGATTTTTCTCAAAATTGATGGAAATTCTAACATTGGCCAAAAATATTAACACTTAACCCCCTTTGTGAGGTTAATTTTGGAACAAGACCCGTGTGTGGAGATAATCCTACCATTTAACCCAACTATCTAGGGCTAATTTTTAGCACCCACCTCTTTTACGAGGCTAATTTTGGGGTTTTAACTGCCTATGGGGAGTTAATTAATTTTAACATTAATCCCTGTGTGGATCTATTTTGAGAGAAATTTTTACAGTTCACTTTAGTCCGAAATCACAAGGGGTAAATGTCCACTTTTAAAGTACAGGGGGTAAAGTAAAAATAAGTCTGACTACAGAGGGTAAAATGTAATTAACGCTTAAATTTATGAAGAAAATAACGAAGTGGATATTATTTCCCATGCCACTCAAGTTATTTAACAAAGATCAATACTTTTTAGAATTTTTTGGCCTAAAAGTCGAGAATTATTTAGTGAGAGCGTTACACTATGTCATCATGCTGATGTATGTATGACGCTTCAATAATATGGGTCCAATTGATCCTAATTTTTAGGTGGATTTGACAAATTTGGGATTCAAATTTATTAGGAGAATAGCATTATTCTTACAAATTGGACCAAAGCCGTCCATTTACTATACAAAAAATGTTCTGCTTCACAAATGTAGTTCTCATATGTTCTTAACATTTATAGCATACCTTTTATTGCATATGTTAGAGCCGACAGAGTATCTGAGAATCAAATTGAAATTCAAATTTAGAAAGCACAATATTACGAGCTAGTCTTCTCTTTCTTTCTGGTGCTTTACTCTTTGGTTTCTTCATGAATTATGATTAGCTAGGTTGAAGATTGTTTAATTTCCCTGAAATCAAATAGTCCAGAAACAAGACAGCAACGTAAGACATCAGATCTTGGTGCTAGTGTACAGAAAAATAAGACAGCAGAAGCAGAATAGACGACCAGAAGAAAGTAAATATGCTCACCATAACTTTTGGGCTCTGTTTGATTTGCTTGTCTAGAGGAAAACAAGAAGGAAACTTAGTAGATCTTTCCTGCTCTCTTGTGCTTTCTCTTGTATGTTTCCTCAATGTCATTGGCGGATTCAGGAATTTTGGCTAAAACAATACGGGCCCGGGGTTTGGAGGCAACAACCCCCAGGGTAATTTTTTTGAGTCTATTTGTAATGCCCTTGCATTTAGATTATAAATTCTTTTCCGATAATAAGGACTAACTAGTCGACACCCAGTGCAATACTCAAGAAAGAAAAATTTTAATAAAAAAAAAAAAGGAGAAGAAGAAGAAGGAGAAATTAAAAACTCTAAAAAAAAAAAAAAGATAAATACAATGATAGTACATAAAAGAATGAGAAAAAGAAGATATAAATATATAAATGAGCAAACAAAATAAATATGATAGTGAAAATACTGGGACTGCATTTTTATACAAAAAAGTACAACAGCTACAAGTTGTTGGTGCTTTCTCCATGTTCCTAGTCTTTTTTCTCAATTATCTACTACAAGTCATTAGTTTAAAATTATGATGTAACTGCTATTTAAAGCTCTTATATAACATATAATCCGATTTCAAATGGCTATATTTGTAAATTGTATATACCAAAAGACTTTTTTAGGGACTTAAAAAGGAGTAAAGGCTATTGTGTGCCATATTACCTGGACTCTCCTACTAACCCCAAGTACCCGATCCCCGTGTCTGACGCCCGTACCCAATTCGGACACTTGGAGTCTTGGATCCTCCACAAGTGATGTTGAAAAGGTAAGTAGGAGCTCAAATTGTGGGCAAAGAGGTTTCTAACTATTGATATTAAGAACATAGTATGTTTATACGTTCAGAAAGTGTCCGCATACCCGTATCCAACGTTTGGACACATGTCCCCAGATCCTAAGATTTGGATTTAGAGGAGGTCCGACACTTAGATACACACCCGCACCCGACACCAATACCCGAGTATGGGTAACATAGATTGTGTGATATACGAAAAGCCCTTTTTTAGGACTGAAAAGGAGTTTAATGGAATAGAACTATTTTAATCAAAGATAAGAAAATGCCAACTAAAACAAATAAGAAAGAGGTACCTAGCCATGTCAAGTAGCTGTTTGGAAACTTCATAATTCAGAACCTATATCTAGAGATATTCTTTATTGGAAGCCAAACGGAACCAACATGGAAGCGGCCAGAAGCTGCAACAGCAAAACAAAAATATGAGCTATAAAAGTAAGGCTTTCTTTGAATAATTTAACATTTTAATTTCTAAGAAGCATCATGTTTAAAAAAAAATAAAAAATAAAAAATAAAACTAAACATTCGGAAGAAAACAGAATATCACCAACTAATCTAAACACATATATAAAAACTACTTGCCCAGTCTAAAACATCTGATGATTAAGGAATTGTCAACAGTTTACCAGTATTTTGGTGTACTATTATTCCATTATGCTCCCTTTGATAACAAAACATCTCATTGGTGTTGTTTGAATTCACTCAATTCATGCTTTTGGTTCATCGAAAGCTTTTCATCGATTACAGCACCCAAAGGGTAAACCCAATCAAAATTTTGCTTTGGGTTCATAAAAAATATATGATTATAGCACCAACTATCCAAAATAAATATGCAATAATATCAGAATCATTATGTGACTATATCACCAATTGATCTAAACACAACACATAATAATAATATCAGAATCATTCATCGTCTCCAATTAAAAAAATCAAAAATTCGAGAAAAGTACCACTGAAGAATTGATCAGGATATAATGCTTAGCAATGAAAGAGAGTCCACATGAGTTTGGGGGAAGACAAATAAAGATAATTGTGCAAATATAAATAAATATGAAGGAGTTCAGGAGAATAAGAAAGCGACAATTTTCAATAAAAGCTAAGTAGAAGAAGAGTCATGCTATAAAAGTCATGATATAATAGAGTATACTAAAGGGTAATTTAGTAAATAGTCCTAGATTATGCATACAACTACAAATAAGCTATTTTTTAAATGGAATCTAGAAATAGTCCCCTATCCATAGGAAATGACAAAAAAAACCCAGAACCTATATAGCGCGCATACCATGCACCTTCCTACATTCCAGCGTTGTTCAAAACTTTAAAATGATGGATATCAGTCACGCATATCATGGTCGAGAATTTGTGAGAAAATCTCTCCCGCAAAACACTTGCTCTGATAGTATCCATTTTTCTCGCTTGAAAGCTCTCGCATCTTCCAGGGTCTCCAAAAATCCAATATTGAGTATCATTTTGAAAGAGAAAGATCAAACCCACTTTCGTAAGTGTTACTGTGTCTTTCTTCCCTTTTTTTCCTCCAAATTTCCCACTATTTTCTGGTGATTTCCTTCACTGAACGTTACTCTTTTCTACTTCTAGTTCAATTGACGGCGTCCGGCGACGATGGCGACGAGCAATGGAAGCGGTAATTTAAATTTCTCGGTTTTTTAAGGTCGATTATAGAAACAGCCAATTTCTCACCTTTTTTTGGGCAATAATATGACGTTTCTCTTCTTTTTTGTTTTTCAGAATCGCCCAAAAAAACATGCTTGTAAATGCATCTAAAACATCAAAATTTCTAATTATTTAGTCTCATTGAGACATACCATACATTACATATACAAAAATCGATTCTGTAATTGTTTGAACTTTACAAAATTCTCACTTTTTTTACATGAATATTCAGATTGTTGATGAACTTTGTATGTAATGTGAAGTTCTAACACTAAAATAGAGTATGGAACTTTGTGCAATTTTCTCAATCCTCTGTTTTTTTTCATTACCACACACTAATTCCACATTAAGAATTTTGTGTGAATATTTGACTCTTCATTTTGTATGTGTTGAAACTTTGACTGGTTAACGTATCTACAAGCAGTCCATACTCTTCAAAATTTCCCAAATCGATTTGTAATTTAATGTTTCGTAGTTTATATTTTGTGAGAATTTCTCACTTTTATTGAGCTATGATATGAATAATGTATCTATTGTTTTTGTTGAATCTCCCATCTTTTTGTAAGAACTTCTCACTTTTTCTGCAAAAACAAATACAAAATAGTTCCAAACTGTTTATGAGAAATTGCATCATATTAGTTTCATTTTGTATATATTGAAACTTTGACTGGTTAACATATGTACATGCAATCCATACTCTTCAAAATATCCCAAATCGACTTGTAATTTAATGTTTCGTAGTTTATATTTTGTGAGAATTTCTCACTTTTATTGGGCTGTGATATGAATAATGTATCTGTTGTTTTTGTTGAATCTCCCATCTTTTTGTAAGAACTTCTCACTTTTTCTGCAAAAACAAACACAAAATATTTCCAAACTGTTTATGAGAAATTGCATCATATTAGTTCCAAAATAGAATTATAGAGTTATGTATGTTTTGATCATTTTATCAAAACGCTTAGAGGATTTGTCACTGATATTGAGTAATTATTTGACATTATTATAGACCCTAAATTCCGATGTAGCTTGATAGCATTTGGTAAACTAATGGACGAAATCACTTTACGGGAAACCCACATTGAGCTGCAGAAGACCCCCTTCTGGCACCTTATCGAGGCATTTATTCAGAAAAGGGTGCAATACCATCGCAAGCATACAGATTTGACCATTCGAATCCTCGATCGTTATAGAGCAAAGGAGAAAGCATTCAGAATCAACAATGCTTACGTGACCATTCACCCAAATGATGTATCATTGATTTTTGGGATTATAAATGGTGATAGGAAAATTGATTTGACTTGCACCCCAAAGACTAAGGTGGACACGGGATTGTTAGAAGGAGATTATTAGGCGATAATGACATAAGGTGTTCTAAGTTGAAGAGGATAATCAAAGAAGCCATTGCAGGTGACACAATCGATGATGTTCAAGATGTCATTTGGATGCATTGTCTACTCCTAATAGGAAAATTCCTTTTCGAGGTCGGCGGCGAAAGAGTGAAATGGGGATTCCTCCAATATGTAGAGGACATAAAAACCATGCGGGAATACAATTAGAATAAAGCAATCGTGCAAGAACTGATGAACACTAAAGGTAAATCTAACGGAGACCCGTCGAAGGTTACCAGGTGCACAACCCTTCTGTAAGTAATAACCACACACTCTGTTAAAAAAAGTAAAAGTTTAATGAATTTCTCACATTTTCATGAGATAATCTATATTATATATTGTACAATACATAATATGTTTCATTGCGATTTGAATGTATATTTGTTGGGGAATTTTCCATTAAATTTCTCACTTCATAATGTAAAATTGATCCATTATCATTTATTCTGACGATACAACATTCGAATGTATTCAAGGACATATCGCAATTAAATGTTTTTGCATTTCCACTTTTTCATTGGAATTTCTCACTTAGCCTTGTAACAACATAACTGTTTGCACAGTTATGGCTAGTTGAGCACTTGAAGGACTTAAAACCAGGCCAGAAAGATCCAGATGAAAAAACAAGACCGTCGAAATCAAAAATTCCCCATTTCATCAAGTGGGACTTGATAAAGATAAATAACAAGCTTAGAGCCAATTCCATATCAACACTCCAGGTATAAAAAATCAACAAAGTGAGAATTTTACATATTATTTTCAGATATTCATAACTGCCCGTGTACGTATGCAGGTGGATTATGTCCCATTGGAGAAAAGTCTGTTGGAGGAAGTAGAATATATGTTGTATCTGTGCAGGATAGTTGACCGTACAGTGCCAGTCCCAATATTCAAAATGTTAATTAAGGGAGATGACATCCAATGTGAAAAGATTTCTGCAGAGAGCGAACAAAACGTGTCCAAAAGAAGTCAACATCTTGGGTTAGATGACATTGGATGTTCTTCACCATCTGACAATGAACCTGCCGCAAACATCGTCAACAGCCTGGTGGAGCAGATAGTGCTGAACATCATACATGTAAGGGAAAGTTCTAAAGAAGAAAATCCACTAATTGAACCTGAACAAGTACAGGCTGAAGGAGGCAATGAATTCGAGGACAACGCCCCAATGGTTGATATTAATCAGGAGTATGAAGCTTTGCAAGTCAAATATCAAAATCTAGTTGACTATGTCGACAGTGAAGCTTGTTCCAAATACACCAACCCAGACTTGGGAGTTGAAACATTACAAAAAATAATGAATGTCTGAAAATTCAGTTGGAAGAAGTTAGCAAAAGAGAGAAAGAGACAATGAGTGCTTTGCATTCTGAGTTGGTGTAGACACCCTAATTTTGACCGACCGTCGAATTTAGGAGAGTGTCACCTCCGTATCCGATGATGACAAGGACCAAAAAATTGAAGTACTCCAAGCTCTTCAGAAAAACTCCAAAACACGGTAAAATTTCACAGAAAGAGGAAAAATACCAGGTATTTAGGAGAATTCAGGTATAAGACATGATTTTTGGAAAGGATCTTCAAAAATAATTTGTTTCAAAAAGGGGGAAGACCTAAAAAGGGGAACCTCAACTAAAAACGGCACACGGCAGAATGCCGCGGCACTCACTGAGTGTCGCACGGCAGTCAGAGAGTGCCGTTCCGGCTTTTACCGAGTGCCGCCATAAATTTCTGACTGCCGTTCACTTTTAAAGTTTGTATTTTGCAGTGCAATACGTATGCATATGCGAATAAGAACAAAAAACTGATAAAGTAAGACTAACAAAAACGCGGCGATCCATTAATTTCCGCGGCATTTGATGAATGCCGTGCGGCAGTCATGAACTGCCGCGACAATTTTTAGACTGCCGCGCTGGGTAGCAGTCTGTCTAATTTCAGAAAGTACACATTGTACCACCAAATGAGAGAATTACACTTGTTTTTTGCTCCGAAATTCACCAAAAATACCTGTTAATTTTGCCTATAAAAGAGAAGGGATCTTCCTTGAGAGAGAGGACCAAGAGAAAAAAAATATTGGGGGGAAGAACACATACAAAAAAAAAACCATTACTCCACCAACATTTTCCTTAGAGAGAAAAAGAGAGTGGAATCTAGGAGAGCTTGGAAGATCTTCAAAGAAAAGAAAAAAACTTTGAGGATAATTTGGAGGTGATCCTCTAACCATAGATTAGTAGCTTGCTCTTTCTTTTCTTAAAATCTCTAATCTTAAAACCTTTCATTATCTTCTTGGTTTGCCTAATAAACTTAGGAGTTCTTTTTTGTTTCCAATACTTTCTTCTATTTTCTTGTCTATTTTCTTCTCTTGAGGGTCTTGGAGATCTTCAATATCTCTCTTGATCTCTTGAGCATGATCCCTTGAATCTCATGTAAGCTTATGCTCTACATGAGAGTCAAAACTTGATCATCACTTTATTTCATATAGATGGATCCAAGTCCATGCTCATGACTTGGATCCCTTAAAACTTGATGCTTCATGGAATCCCTTTTTCCATACTCCTTTGAAGACTCTCAAGTATTAGTTGTGTCTTCATCTCCAATGACCACCAAATGGTAGGAGAAGTGGTTTGGTTTAACCCAACTTCATGATTTAATAGTTGGAGTTACCTAATAAAAGTTGAACTTGGCAAACGAAAACAGTGAGTTCACAAACTGTTTTTGATCAAAGATTTTTAGTTCAAAATCCAACCGTTGAAATCAAGTGAAACCAACGGGAAAGTGTCAATAACACAATATTCTACTACTGTAATTTTTGTTTTAAGGTGATTCTATGTTTAGAAGAGTTTGATCATGGGTTTTGTGAGTTAACAACAATCTGTCCAGAGCCTCAAAATAGTTTCAGAACAGTAAAACGTTTTTGAAATTTAGTAAATCAGAGCTTTAGTAAGGTGTTGGTGACCCAAACTAATTTTTTCTAAGTAGTTTAATGTGTTAGGAAAACCCCCTAAAAAGAATGAAGCATTTCGGATTTTTTTTCTATTTTTAAAAAATCAAACAATATCTCTGGACAGAGAGTTGTACATCTCTGAGTGATGCCTGGTTATTGTCCTTTTCTCGGAGATCCGACCATTGAAACTTTTATTTTCTTCTTGATTTGGAAACTAGACTCACAGAGGCATCTTGTGTCCAAAATTCATCAACATCAAACCATGAGAGACGTGGTTTTTATTTACCTACATATCTGGTCTGCTCTCTGCAATTTTTAGAGTTTTATGACACATTTGACCAATTTTGTAAATAATGATCCAAATAACTTTTCTATGATCTAGGGCTTAAACTATGTTTTAATAATGATTAGTTGGGTTTGAATTCAAGGTTTAAGAGTATTTCATATTTTATCCTTGTCCATGTACATATTCATCCATATGGTTTGACACTTATAATTAGGACTTATTTGCTTTGGATTTAATTACATTAGATAGATTTAAGCTAGAAATTTAGGATTGTTATTTCTAACATCGTATTTTGCATATCATATGGACTAACCCTTTGTTTTGTAGCGCTATTAAGGTACAATTTCCCAACCCCTCTCTAGTTTATTAAATTTTTTGATTTTATTTTATTTTTGACCTTATGCGCGACACCTTAGAGTTAAGATTTGCCTTATATGTATATATGGATTAGAGACTCTCTTCCTAGGATTTATTCAATCGCATGCATTGCACGTTTAATATTCGGAGCTGGATCCTGTGTAAGCTCTCTTGTTCCCTATTGCACATCATGTTGCTTGCTATTTGAATTACGTGGCTTATGAATGATATCTTGTCAATTGCAATTTTACACCCCTTTGGACATGCTTTTGTGATGTATATGTATATATGTATTAGTTGAGGGCATGCTTAGATTAATAAATTTGATTAAAAGGATGTTGAGTAGAGGCCTATCGCAAGATAGGATGAGAGAGGGTGTTTTAGTCCGACGGGCTCCTTCCTCTCTCATTCCATAATCCCCGGACCTAGTTAATCTTTGGTTTCGCAAACGATCAGTTTCCTTTCAAAATGGTTTCTTAATTTTTCCTTTTAAAAAATTAAGTGGCGACTCATTTGTTTTTGAAATTGAAATTTAGAAAAGATTTTAAGAAAAGCTGTGGGTAAGTCAACCTGCGATATCCACAGTTGGCAACAAAGCAGAAAGACATTGAAAGCTTAGAATCTGAATTGAGGAAGTTGTGGAGTATTTCAACACCACAGCAGGTATTAAACAACCCTAGAGATTTGCACATTTATATCAACACTTATATTATATTAACCCACATATTCAATTATGTTGCTATTTACTAACCATACCAAATCCTTGCTAAATAGGTAGAACAAATCATGGAATCCGTAATAGATCCTTCAAGTGTTGACTTTCAACTGCTGAAGTATAATACCCCACAGCAAGTGCATGTAAACCATGGTTGTCTTGAAAAAAAATTACTCATATTAGTCAACCAAATTCTCACTTTTCCAAGATATTAGGTTGTACTGAAGGACCCCCATAGTACTACATCAAATGTGGCATCAAGGTTAATACTTCGGAAACAAGGCAGAATAAATTTACCAAATCCGAAGGTAACATATGTTTGACAAATTGGCACTTCAAGTTACTCAACGTGCATATAAATTTCACATTTTGTACATAAAATTTCTCACTATATTTATCAAATTTCGCACTGAATACTGACAATTTTCCACTTTATACATACAAATATATTACTTAATGACTTCGTTGAAATCTAAAAATCACAGGAAAAACAGCCAACAAAAGGGGTGGAAAATCGAGTAGTGACAAGGAATCGGAGCAACAGGAAGCCTATGAAGAAAATTGAATACGACTACAGTCCATAATTAAGGCCAAAGAGGCGAAGAAATACATAGGGAATGCCTTATATTGCTGCATCATATAAAGAACATAATGAGACTGAAAATAGGAAGGCTTTCAATTCAGGTGTGCGTATTGATAAACCAGAAGAATTTGTTGAGAATAAGAAGAAAAAAAGAAGATTGGTGAAAGCATTTGAAAAGGAAAACGAACCCACAGAGAAAAGGGAGAAAAGATTGATTACTATCGAAAGAACAAAAAGGGAGCCGAAAAAGAAAATGAGGGTGGCAGTAAAGAGTTGGTTCATTTTGGACAAATCAAAAAATTTGGCTAATAAGGGAAAGGACAAAAAACTTGTTGAAAAAAGCCAGAAGGAAATACAGCAGTCAAAACCCACTAATGATCTCAAAATAAACATTGAAAGCATCCAAGCATACGATATGTTTTACACACTGTTGGAAGAGTCACTTGTGTACAGTCGCCTAAGTGTAAATGACAGCAACTCATCAAAGAGATTTTCACCGCCGATGGACCAACATAAGTATACATGTTATTTAAATTTCATACGTTGTAACTCACAATCACAACTTGTTTGATGGAAAATATGTAATTTTAGCTAACAATTGTTTACATCCACTAGCACACCTTGCTACAACAAACTTGATTCGGATGAGCAACTCACACTATACGATGTGTGCGATATCATTCTCATGAGAGAGATCTCCTGCGGTGTAAGTCATCTAACAATACTACACTGAAAAATGCAACAAATTATTCAAAATATGTGAAATTCATGTTTCAATGTTAATAACTACTAGAAATTCTCACAAAATTTCCTGCTTGATTTTACTATTTGAAGGACATTGACTGTTATGCTAATGTTCTGATGAGCAAACAAACAGAAAGGGTGAAACAAGCATCAACACCCATATAATATGACAAATCATTCATTTTTCCCAGCTTAGTGTTGGTATGTAATCAATGACGCTTCCCTTTATTCCAGCAACCACTTTTTCGATTTTTATTGTGTGGAATCAAAACTTTATTGTTCCAATTTCTCATTGAATTGTACGAATTTCTGTCAATATTATGTGAAATATTCGCAATGTTGTCTGAAATTTTACACTGAACATAGTTTAAACTCACAATGTTTTAATTTCTCCCTTTAATGTTTGATAACAGACTATTCAATAACATTTAAACTGACAGGATTGGGTTCGCAAGAAGGACGAACATGCTCTAAACAATCTAGTAAGTCCTTTCTTAGGAAACAGGAATCAGCATGCTCGATTCAAGCACTTTCCTCTTCTGTCTCAAGGCGAAGGTCCCAGGTCTAAGCATTGGACACTAGGAGTGTATGACAGCTACACATCAAAGTGGATGTTCTTCTACTCATTGCGATCACAAGTTCCTGGGATCACTGATCCATACATGCAAGATGCAATTGAAATGGTAATCATCACATATTACTGCTGCCAATCCATGCTTTTTGATTTGGTATAAAATTAAAAATTACCTTGATATTAAATATGTTAATTTTGAAAAAAAACTATGTGTCAGCTCACTACAAACATCAACATTCAGAGGGCAGGATTCCTATCGACACCCAGGACCTTGAGTTTGAAGTCTAGGATGTTATTAGCTCACCTCAGCAACTACAGGATACCCTTGAATGCGGAGTTATTGTATGCGAAAAAACTGTGTCAACTATAGGGTAATCTTGCAAAAAAACTGTGTCAGCTCACTACAAACATCAACATTCAGAGGGCAGGATTCCTATCGACACCCAGGACCTTGAGTTTGAAGTCGAGGATGTTATTGGCTCACCTCAGCAACTACAGGGTACCCTTGAATGCGGAGTTATTGTATGTGAGTTGATGGCAAGGATATTTCACAACATCCCAGTGACGGGTATGTGTGATACCATTGAACTCCGAGTAGCTATGGTTCACGACTTCCAAAACACACTAGGGCGTTTGTACACAAAGGATGGCACGAAGTGATGAAAGTTGCGAGAAGTTTTATGTAGACAGTTCTACGTTAGAAGATATTTTGGTTTTGTGGGAAGCAAACAATATTGGTTTTTTTGACAAGTAACCGCATAATTCCGTAATACAAGTACCATAACAGTGAATTTTTTGTGCAAAGGTGCTAGATTGTGAAAAATATTTTTGGGTGAATATTATAGTAGAAGTACGAGATAGATTCACAATTGTTCCAAATTGATTGTAATATACCATCTTGTTGCACAGGATATAGGGCCAGAATGCATAGTATTCAGGCCACCTTTTCTGAACTCTTTTTGTGTGAAATTCTCACAATATTGTTTGAATTTCTCATAGAATTGTGCGTTTTTCTGACAATATTATGTGAAATATTAACAATGTTATGTGAAATTATACACTAAACAAAACCTAAACTTCTGCAACCAAATCTCAACTACTGTATTACCACATCCAACTACTTTTATGTGACGAATCTATGCAAAATTAACACAAAAATAGAAAATTTATGAAAAATAAAAGTTAGACTAAATACAATATAATATTTCCATAACAGATTAAAACACTTGCTAATTTCTTACTGATAAATTAACTTTAATCCAACAAATATCCAACACTAACAAATCATTATTCATAAGCATTAACAAGAAAGAACATCAATTCATTATCACTTCCCTGCATGATTTCCTATTGTGTCTCTTCTTCCCACCACATCAATTCATTATCACTTCCCTGCAGGATGGTGAGAAGTTTACTATTTTTAGTGACGCCTCGTATCAAGGATTGGGATGTGTCCTTATGCAAGACGAAAAGGTTATCACCTATGGTTCGCGACAGTTGAAGCCAAATGAATTGAATTACCCAACTCATGATTTGGAACTGGCAACAGTTGTGTTCGCGCTTAAGATCTGGAGACATTACCTCTATGGGGAGAAGTTTGATTTGTTCTCGGACCACAAAAGCCTTAAGTATTTGTTTACTCAGAAGGAGTTGAACATGAGGCAACGTCGGTGGATGGAACTGATCAAGGACTATGACTTCACATTAGAGTACCACCCTGGTAAGGCTAACGTAGTCGCTGACGCCCTAAGTCGGAAACCTCAAGGAATGATTGCTTTATTGATGATGAGAGAATGGAAAGCCTTGGAGACAATCGCAGAATTTGATGTGCAGATTTCAGAGGGAAGTGCCGGGCAGCACTTTGGATGCCTCGTAGTACAACCAACACTTGTGAGTCGAATCATCGAAGCCCAAAAGGAACACGAGAAATTTCAAGCGTGGTTCGCCAGGATGTCAGAAAAGGACCCTACAGAATGGAAGGTAGGGACCGATGGAGGATACCGATGTCGAGACAGATTGTGTGTGCCAGATTCCGAAGATTTGAGAAAAGATATTCTCGAAGAAGCACATAAATCGAGACTGACAGTACACCCAGGAGGAACAAAGATGTATAAGGATTTGAAGAGAAACTTTTGGTGGGAAGGGATGAAGCGAGAAGTAGCCGAGTTTGTGTCTAAATGTTTGACTTGTCAACAAGTGAAGGCCGAACATCAGAGACCTTCGGGAATGTTGCAACCCCTGCCTGTTCCAGGATGGAAGTGGGAGCACATAACTATGGATTTTGTGGTTGGATTACCCCGGTCACAATAGAATCATGACGCGATCTGGGTAATTGTGGATCGTCTGACGAAGTCCGCACATTTCATCGCGTACAATATGACTTACCCAGTAGAAAGGATGAGTCGAATGTATCTTCAACAAGTGGTGCGACTGCACGGTGCACCTGTGACGATTGTATCAGACCGCGATGCACGTTTTACCTCGGGATTTTGGGAAAGTTTGCAGAAGGCTATGGGAACTTCGCTCAAGATGAGTACTGCATTCCATCCTCAGACCGATGGACAGACCGAGCGTGTTAATCAGATTATGGAAGATATGCTCAGAGCTTGTGCAATCGACTTTGAAGAGTCTTGGGAGACGCACTTGCCTTTGGTTGAATTTGTGTATAACAACAGTTATCACTCAAGTATTAGAATGGCGCCGTTCGAAGCTTTGTACGGACGGCCATGTCGATCTCCATTGTGTTGGGCTGAAGTGGGAGACACAGAACTTTTGGGACCAGATTTGGTGAGAGAGACCAATGAGAAGATTTCACTGGTCAAGGAAAGGATGAAAACTGCACAGAGTAGACACAAGAGTTATGCGGATCGGCGTCGAAAGGATTTGGAGTTCAGTGTTGGAGATCACGTACTCCTTAAGGTTTCACCTGTTCGGGGAGTAGTACGTTTCTGTCAGAAAAGAGGGAAGTTGGCACCTCGTTTCATCGGACCGTTCGAGGTTTTGGAGTGTGTTGGGAAAGTGGGTTATCGGCTCGCCTTGCCACCAAAGATGTCTGGTGTTCATAATGTGTTCCATGTTAGTATGTTGAGGAAATACATACGGGATCCTTCATATGTAGTAAATTTTGATGATATTGAGACGAGTCAGAATGCTGTCTACAAGGATAGACCTGTGAGGATTCTTGACCAGAGTATCAAGAGGCTGAGAAGAAGGGGCGTTCCTTTGGTTAAGGTTCAGTGGAGGCATCATGACGAGGGAGAAGCGTCGTGGGAGTTAGAGTCAGACATGAGGACTAGATACCCCGAGTTGTTTCAGGATTAGTTAGCTCAGATTTCGGGGCGAAATCTCTGTTAAGGTGGGTAGATTGTAACACCCTGTAATTTCCTATTTGTTAATAAATGAATATTTTCATTTTATTTCTATTTATAATATTTTGTTTGGGGTCAAACCGTAATTTTCTTAAATATGGAAATACTTTCTATGATTTCAAAAGCGATATCTATATTTTTGTTTAAACCGGGAATTTAATTTCTACACTAATATGATTTCTGTATTTTTATTTCAACCAGTTAATACCAGTTTTATGTTTCAATCTGCGTCTATACCGCGACTTGGGTGTGGGAGCACGTGAGCTCAACCACACCGTGCGTTTTCCATGGCTTTCTTGGAGCCCAAAACTGTGGATTTATATATATACGTTGGTTTCTCTCTCTCTCAATCTCACAGTCTCTTATCTCTCACTCTCAAAACTCTCTCAATTCTCTCAACTCTCTCAAGAACACAACACTCACACAGATTATATATATTCAGTCGCATACATAGAGATATAGTTATATATATATATTGATATATCAAGAACGGAGGAAATTTCAAGAACGACGGAATTCTCGGCGGAAATTATCGGTCTCAAATTCTTGGTCTAATTAACCTCAGTGAGTATTATAAACTCACTCGCCATGTTTATATACGTGTATTTCAGTATATATAGGTGTGTATATGTGTATATATATGTATTTCACCATTGAAGCTTGAAATTGGAGTTTTGTAAATCTTAACCAAAATGAAATTTATGAATTGACATTGGAAGATCTTGGTCCCAATAACCTGTGGTTCGAATCCTACGTAGTAATTCATCCGTATCGCGACGTACCGTTGATTTTAAGTTTTGACACCCTCACTTTAATCGCGAATATTTAGAGATATAATCCGTATTAGTTAAAATTGATCGCGTATTCTTAATCTACGCGGAAAACTGAAGAGATCCATATATTGCACGACATGTTTGAAAAAGAATCTGAAAATGGGTAAATTTCAGTTTAAAACCAAAAACAGGGGAAAAACGAAGAAGATTACATTCTGCAAGAACTCGCGCGCGCGACCCGCTCGCGCGAGGCTCGCTCGCGCGGCCCGCTCGCGCGGACCATCCCTCCCCTTCGCGCGCGCGATCCGCTCGCGCGACCTGTTCTGCCCTTTCGTGCGCGCGATCCGCTCGCGCGATCTGTCCTCCCCCTCGCTCGCGCGATCCGCTCGCGCGAGGTGGCAGTTTTGGCAGTTTGTATAATTTTTTGGTAAGGGACTGTTTGGAAAATGTTTTTGGAGATTTCAAAGAACTGTTTGACAAATACACTGTTTTAAAGGCTCACTGTTAGATATTGGACTTGTAAGAACGATTAAGGTCGAGATTTATGTTGAACGTATATTCAGCTTTGAGATTATTAACCGTTACTGCAAAACTGTGAACATTGACATACATATTCGGGTCGAGGTTGTGTCAACATGCATGTGTGTGAGAAAGCGTGAAAAGAGTAAAGGGTGGCGGTCTAGTGCGCGACCTCAATATCGATCGGATAGTATTCCTGGTATCTAAGGCGCGCGTTTCGGATATTGATCGGATAGTATTCCTGATATCCGAAGCGATGGTGATAGTGTTGTGTACGACTTAGATATCGATCGGATAGTATTCCTGGTATCTAAGGCGCGCGTTTTGGATATTGATCGGATAGTATTCCTGATATCCGGAGCGATGGTTGTTTTGTGATTGGCCTAGATATCGATCGGATAGTATTCCTGGTATCTGAGGTGGTAGTGTGGTGTGTGACTTCAATACCGATCGGATAGTATTCCTGGTATTGGAGGCGATAGTGTAGCATGTGAATTGGATGACTGAGTACTTATTACTCCTGGTATCTGAGATGATGTGTTGGTTGAATTGAGTTGTTTTAAATAAAAGAATTAACAAGATAAGAATGTTACACAATTCATGTACAATTACGTATTTATTTCTTACTTTATTCCCCCGTGACTTATGTTGGAATTGGGACCTTGAATATATTACTGTTAATGTTAAATTGTACCTTTGTTTTATATGCTTATATATAGATATTGCGAGCGCATGTTTATTTTACTCACCAGCTTTCATAAGCTGACGGCGTCGATGCGTCCTGGACCCTATGTCCAGATTTTCCAGGTCAGGAGCAGCCAGAGTTCGTTGACTATGCTAGTTAGATGACCGGAGGTGTTCCAGAAGAGCTGTTTTATATTTCTTTATGTCTTCCCTTTTAGAGTTGTAATAAACTTTGTTAGATTTTGAATAAGGGCGTTTGTGCCTAAGACCTGAACTTATGTAATAGTTTTAGTAAGTTTTATTCTGGAGTTTATGCTTATTAGTATCCTTTCCTTTAGAATGTTGCTTTAAGTTATTTGTTTGCAGGGACAATTGGTCATACTCACTTGTCACGACCTACGAGTCCATATAGGAAATTAAATGCTTTCCTGAATTATGCTACGTCGGGGCGTGACAGCCCTACTCTTCATTATTTGCATTTGTATATTGTCAATCATACTAGTAATGGGCATTTGGCGTGCTTCGTCAATTATTTTATTCCACGCCTCCGCAACACTGGAAGACATCTCACCATATCTTTGACCAACAAAAAAAGCATTACACCAGTTCTGAACAGGCACATCCTTCAAAAAATCAACCACCTTATCTCCCCCCTCGTTCACCAAATAATTCCACTTTTCGAGATATGACTCGTAATCAGGTACATATGCATATTCAGTCATCATGAACATAAGCCGACTACAAAGCTTCGAATCAACCTTTTTAAGCTTGTCCATCATGTTGTACTTCATGTGAAACAAGCAATAACCATGGTAATCATTCGGGAAAATTTTTTTTATACCTTCAATGATGCCAATGTGCCTATCTGAAATGAAAGTAGTTCTTCAACTAGTGTCCACTATAGATTTCAACTCATTCAAAAACCGTTCCTAATTGTCTTTATTCTCAGCACTCACTACAGCAAATGCAAGGTTGTACACTTCTGCCAACAAAAAAAAGTAAAATAAACTAACGGCCAAAATCAATATTTTCACAACTATGCATAAAATCTCACAATAAGATTTGATATCAATGAAATTCTATCATTCTGCTTCTATAATTACTATTCAAGTCCCCCAACAGATACGCACAGATGTGAAATATATCAACGAAGTATTGTGAAATCAATATTTAGTAAGATATTATGTCAATTTCTCGTACAAATATGTAAAATTGTCACTTTATTTAAACAATTTTATGCTATTCCCAATAAAATTCTATATCACATTCTTTCTAAAATAACAACATATCTCATACCTTTGTTGGCTATTTTACATGTTGCGCCCAGCAATACGCCTCTATGTTGTCCTTTCAAAAATGTCCCATCTAGAAATATTAGTGATCTAATGTATCTAAACCCATTGACGCAAGATGTAAATGACACAAAACATCGTCTAAACCTGTTCGTCAACGGACTCACATCAAGAACAAGATGGCTTCCAGGATTCACCCTCCGAGCCTCCTCAAAATACCATCTTAACTGATCAAATGACTCAGAGTGGTCTCCATATATATTACTCTTAGCATTTTCAACGCCGAACCATGCCTAAAAATATTTAACATCAAGACCATGTATGTCCTTCATCTCCCCGATTATCTTAACTGGAGGGAACAAGGGCTCATTCTGAATCCTGTCTTCCATCAAATCACCCACCAACTTCAAAGTAACACGAGGAAGATAAGATTTGCAAACAACTGACCCACAAGTACGCTGCTTGTTGAACATTTGTATATAAAATAATCCATTGCTATCCGACCTAGCCGCATAAATACGCCATTGACAACCCTTGTTATCACGAAATTTACAAACAGCAACCACACGCTATTTATCATTCTTCAAATACTTGAATTCAAAACCAACTTCTATGGAAAACTTATAAAGTGCTTTACGAAACTGTCACGCCCCGGAACGGCATAAATAGAGAAAAATAAATTTCCTTTATGGGTCCATAGGGAATGACGGGTGAAGTCACATGATTGTCCACACCACGCAGTACTAAGCAACAAAAGTAATAGTGTAACAAGAATGAAGTCTAGGTTCTGATCGCAACATAACATAAAGTCAACGGAAGTTACTAACTATTACATATCAGAGTCTCGAATCAAATATAAAGCAGCGGAAGTACAAATGCCAAGGCAACATATGCCTGACTACAAAAAGGTTCTAAAACGGTAAAGATAACTAGCTACAATTCTAGTCTAGTCTTCAGTTGGCATAAGGGTAGTCCTCGGCGTAGTAGTCTTCTTCGGTCTGACCTCCGTCGGGGAAATTCTCCACAGGAACTCCGTCACCGGCATAGTAGTCTTCTCCTGCAGGCCCTTCACCTGTATAGTCATAACCAAGGTGCGCTGGAACGTAGAAATGTCCAGCGGCATAAACGCCGTCAGCTTAATGAAAGCCGAGTGAGTTAGATACTAACAGGGTATCGACTATTGATATTATTACAAGTTATAAACCGTAATCAAATTAGAATTCAGTAAGGGTGACTCCTTTAATCAAACCAATGATCCGATTACTGACGTTTTACTCATTTTAAGACCGATAGCACGTCTAGATAGGGGAACAGACTCAACAGTAGTTCAACTCTATAACGCACCATTGCTATCCACCGCTTTTAAGAACATATGCACAGTCCACCGCATGTCATGGATACCACGTTAGTCCATCCCCCGCTTTTAAGAACATATGCACAGTCCACCGCATGTCAGGGATATAACGCTTTAAACAACAGTACATCATTCTATGCCACGACTTAGCGACGTCTACCAGTGATCACGGTCCACCGCATGTCATAGACACCTTCGTCTGTCTACCGCTTTTAAGAACATATGATTAGATCATCTGGCTATCTTAGGGCAATGGTCCGGTTCACCGCAAGTCATAGACACCTTCGTCTGTCTACCGCTTTTAAGAACATATGATCGACCAAAGCCCGCCCACGCAAGGTTCCCGAATCTTAGCAAACCTACTTAAGTTCAACTCTATTACCGATACATGACAATCCCAATGTGGCCCGACTACTCTGAATGAAATGAACGTTAACTCCAAAGGATTCACAACTATTCCGTTATCTAACATCATAAACATTATTCGATAGTCTTGTTATTACTACGATCCTATGCTGCATTAACTCGTTATCATGTCTGTATTACAATAATGAAGCATGCTGGGAAGTGCTGAATAGTAAATAAACAACTAAACAGTTATTACATTATCTAAACAAGTAAGACAGTAAACTGTAACTTCCAATCGATTGATATAGATGTCAATCGATTGGTATAAAAGTAGTGTCAATCGATTGGAAGAAAGTTCAATCGATTGGATCACAATCCATGTCAATCGATTGCATAAAATGTCAATCGATTGGAACCTGAAAGATGTCAATCGATTGGTATAGTGTCAATCGATTGGAACACGAAAGATGTCAATCGATTGATATAGTGTCAATCGATTGACACTTCTTCTTCTTCACAGAGAAGACTGCCCAGCAATATATAAACGGGAATACATGGTTTCTTCTCCATTTCTTCATTCAAAACATGTCCTAACATCAATATCAAGTTACCAAGTGAGTTTAGAACTCACCTAGGCATTAAGGGCGTGTTTGGGAATGTTTGAAGCTTGAGCTTCAATGGTGGTCTCCCTCTTCTCTCTTTCCTCTGCTCTCTGCCTTCTCTCTTCTCTTTCTCCTTCTTTTCTTCTTCTTTCTGACCTTCTTCTTCTTCTTCTCAGTCCATCTCTGAGTGTGTGTGTGTAAATATATGTAAATATGTGTGTATATCTATATATATATGAGTGTATATATATATAACACACACACACCAAACCCTCCCTCTCACTCTCTCTGATTTCTGTAAACAGAAATACGCCCAAAATGGGCTGGTATATATAGAGAATGAGTGTTCACGTGGCCTCTCCCCAGCCAGAGCAGAAGAATCTGCCCAGCTGCCTCCAATCGATTGACATAAGTGTCAATCGATTGATGTAATCAATCGATTGGTATAAAGTTCAATCGATTGATAATCGATTGGATCAATCAATCGATTGAGATAAAGTTCAATCGATTGGTATGTAAAATATACCAAGGGTAAGGCCAAGCTCATACAAGTATTAAAAGAAACATACAATGTCTTAGTTATATAATACATTACAAGAATACAGGGTATTACATCATCCACCACTCACAAAAGATTTCGTCCCCGAAATCCGAAATAAACTGGGTTAAAACAAAAATGGAAACTTCTCTCGCATCTCCGACTCCAGCTCCCATGAAGCTTCTCCTTCGTCGTGGTGCTTCCACTGAACCTTCACTAGCGGAATCTCCTTGTTTCTGAGCTTCTTCACTCCTCGGTCTAGAATACGCACTGGTCCTTCGTTGTAGGTCACGTTCTCGTTCACTTCGATATCTTCAAAACTGATCTCGTGCGCTGGGTTGTGGGCACATTTCCTCAACATGCTGATGTGGAAAACGTTGTGCACTCCCGACATCTTTGGTGGCAACGCAAGTCGATAAGCAACCTGCCCAACACGTTCTAGGATCTCGAACGGTCCGATGAATCGCGGCGACAACTTGCCTCTTTTCTGTCCGAATCTGACGACACCTCGAACTGGCGAGACTTTGAGTAGTACGTGATCTCCAACTGAAAACTCTAGATCTTTCCGTCGCTTGTCGGCATAGCTCTTGTGTCTGGATTGCGCTATCTTCATCTTCTCTCTTACAATCTGGATTTTCTCGTTGGTTTCTCGAATCATCTCGGGCCCAAGTAGTTGAGTATCTCCGACTTCGGCCCAACACAGCGGCGATCGACAAGGTCTTCCATACAAAGCTTCAAACGGTGCCATCCCTATGCTCGTGTGGTAGCTGTTGTTGTAGGCAAACTCGATCAAAGGTAGATGTGTCTCCCATGAACTCTCGAATTCAATGACACAGGCTCGCAACATATCCTCCATCACTTGATTGACTCGTTCTGTCTGACCGTCTGTCTGTGGATGAAAGGCTGAACTCAAATTCAATGAAGTTCCCATTGCTGTCTGAAGGCTCTTCCAAAATTCTGCGGTAAAGCGTGAATCTCGATCTGAAACTATTGAGACGGGTACACCGTGCAGTCGCACTACTTGCTCTAGATACATCCGGCTCAATCTTTCAACAGGGTACGTCATGCTGTAGGCGACAAAATGTGCTGACTTGGTGAGTCGATCCACTATTACCCAAATAGCGTCGTGATTTTGTTGAGATTTCGGCAATCCAACCACAAAATCCATGGTGATATGCTCCCATTTCCATTGGGGAATCGGTAGCGGTTGTAGGAGTCCAGGTGGTTTCTGATGCTCTGCCTTTACTTGTTTGCAAATAAGACATTGCGATACATACTCGGCCACTCCTCGCTTCATTCCTTGCCACCAGAAGTTTCTCTTCAAGTCCTTATACATCTTGTTTCCTCCTGGGTGGATAGTCATCCTTGACTTGTGTGCTTCATCCAGAATGTTCTTCCTGAGACCATCGTCATTTGGCACACAGAGTCTACCTTTGCATCTCAGTGTTCCGTCCGTACTAATACTCCATATCTCGGGTTCCTTTGCGGACATCTTGGCAAACCATAACTTTAAATCTTCGTTCGACTGTTGAGCTTCCAAGATGCGGCTGATGAGAGTCGGTTGCACGACAAGACATCCAAAGTGTTGTCCTCCTCCTGATTCCACTGGTTGAAGGTCAAATTCGACTAACGTCTCCAATGCTCGCCATTCCCTAATCAAAATTGAAGAAACCAAAAGGCGCGGCCTCCGGCTCAGAGCGTCGGCTACAACATTTGCTTTACCCGGGTGGTATTGCAAAGAGAAGTCGTAGTCCTTGAGTAGTTCCATCCATCTCCGTTGTCGCATGTTCAACTCCTTTTGAGAGAACAGGTACCTTAAACTCTTATGATCTGAGAACAAGTCGAACTTTTCTCCATACAAATAGTGTCTCCAAATCTTCAGGGCAAACACGATCGCAGCTAGTTCTAAGTCGTGCGTCGGATAGTTCTTCTCATGCGGCTTCAATTGTCTTGATCCGTATGCGATGACATTCCCTTATTGCATTAGTACACAACCAAGCCCTTGGTGTGATGCATCACTATAGATTATGAATTGTTCACCATTCTTAGGTATTGCAAGCACTGGTGCTGAGGTTAGTCTCTCTTTCAATTCCCGAAATGCATCCTCATGTTTATCGGTCCATTCATACTTCGTCTCCTTCTTAGTCAGGCTTGTCAACGGTCCTGCGATTCTAGAGAATCCTTCCACAAATTTCCGGTAATATCTAGCCAATCCAAGAAAACTCCTAACTTCGGTCGCATTGGTTGGTCTGTTCCAGCTCAAGACTGCATCGATCTTAGATGAGTCTACGGAAATCCCATCCTGTGATATCACATGTCCCAAGAATTTAACTTCCTGAAGCCAGAATTCACATTTGCTGAATTTCGCATATAGACTGTTGTCTCTAAGAGTCTGTAGAGCAATTTGTAGATGCTTCTTATGTTCTTCTTCCGTCCTTGAATAAATTAGAATGTCGTCAATGAATACTATAATGAATTGATCCAGATAGGGTCTGAATACTCTATTCATTAGGTCCATGAATACTGCCGGGGCATTAGTCAATCCAAAAGACATCACTAGAAATTCGTAGTGTCCATATCTCGTCCTGAAGGCAGTTTTCGGTATATCTTTCGGCCGAACCAGTAATTGATGGTATCCTGAACGCAAATCGATTTTCGAGAATATCCTTGATCCTTGTAGTTGATCGAACAGGTCGTCTATCCGGGGAAGTGGATACCTATTCTTGATCGTGACTTTGTTCAGATCCCTGTAGTCGATACAGAGTCGTAACTCTCCGTCCTTCTTTTTCACAAATAAAACTAGTGCTCCCCAAGGTGATGTACTCGGGCGAACAAAACCTAAATCTTCGAGTTCCTGAACTTGCTTCTTCAGTTCTAGCATTTCTATTGGCGCCATCCGATACGGGGTCTTGGAAATCGGCAACGTTCCGGGTGCTAACTCAATGCAGAAGTCTATCTCTCTCTTCGGCGGAAGTCCTGAGATACTTCGGAACACATCTTCAAAGTCTTGAATAACGAGGATCTGGTTGATAGTAAGCTCCGTGCTTGAAGTCTTAATCGTGGCTAGGCAGCTCGTGATAAACATGTCGCTCAACGGATGGCACTGGAATCTGATCTGCGGGCAACCAGGCGTCAAAAAGACAATGGCCCGACTAACACAATCCAGGTTAGCGCCATACTTAGTAAGCCAATCCATTCCTAGGATCACGTCGAACTCAGACATTGACAAGACTATCAAGTCTGCTGGGAGATTCCTATCCTCTAGTGTCAAGGGACAATCCTTGCACACCTTACCTAACTTAACGGATACTCCCAAGGACGAAACGGCATTAAGGGTCGGCTCAAGTGCTAGGGGTAACAATCCTAAATCACGCACCATCTTAATAGCTATGAAAGAACGGGCGGCACCGGTATCAAACAAAGCTCTAACTTGACAGTGAAATAAAATGAGTGTACCTTCCAAGTTTTGTTGTTCCTCTGCATTATACCCTGCATTGTCAGGGATGATGGCATTCACCCTAACCTGTCCTTGCTGTCCTTGAGCAGGCGCTCCATAGTAGCCTCCACGTAGTGCTCGACAATCCTTGCTTATGTGACCAGGCTTGTTACAGTTGCGGCAGACGAGGTCGTTACGGCGGTTGGTCTTGGGGGCTGTGCAATACCTTGCAATATGTCCGGGCACTCCACAGTTGAAACATCCATCAGTGTTTTGTCGCTGGGCGACGGGCTGTGCCTGAGGTGGTCCTCTCTGTTGATTCTGTTGTCGAGGAAAATTAGCTTGGGGCTTCCTTGTCCCATCCCATGTGCGCTTGGTTCCCTGATAGTTGTTGGTCTGGGGTTTCCATCCTTGATTGCTCCTTGATGATTGCGCGGGAGAGTTCCTTGGTTGGAAGGTCCTGGGTGGAGGTCGATTCACTTGTGGTCCTTGCACAAGGTAAGCATCCTTTTCCAAACTTGAAGCAAGACGGACAATCCCTTCAAATGACTGGCCCAGATGGCCTATCATCATGTGCCGGAGGTGGGGGTTAAGTCCTTGGTGAAATCGCTTGACCTTCTTGGCGGAGGTGTCTATCATATGCGGAGCGAAACGGGAAAGTCGCTCGAATTGCGTAGTATACTCTCTGACTGTCCAGTTTCCTTGGGTTAGACTCAGGAAATTCCTCTCTTGTTGATCTCTTTCGTCCTCAGGGAAATACTTCTCGAGAAATCGAGTCTTGAATGCTTCCCAAGGCATTCTCCTTGCAGCGTCAATCCCAATCGTGGCTCTCTCGGCCTCCCACCAGTCCGCGGCGGAGTAAGTTAGTTGAAATGCGGCTAGACGTCTCTTGTCAAGCTCACTGCACTCCAGGGCTTCAAAGATTAGCTCCAACTCTCGTATCCATTGCTCTGCTTTCCAGGACTCTGCCATACCGTCGAATTTTTCGGGTCGCAGGCCACGAAATCGTTCCAACAGCTTATCGCCTGTCTGCCTTGGAGGGACAAAGTGGTTGTTGCCATTGTTGTTGGTGACATGACTGTAGGTATCACCGATGTGCTCCATCCGTTGCATGAAAGCTTCGAAGACTCCAGTTGGGTCCATACCCTCGGGAATGGGTGCTCCCAGTCATGCTTGGTTCCTTGTGGGTCCCACCATAGTGATCTGTGTGAGGTGTACCTATGAAGGATCTAACGATTAGCTGACAATCTCCTCGGGGAAAATGATCATACTTAAATAACAGAAATCATAACATGAATCAACATCACAACCATAACATAATAATGAGATGATAACAGAAATAATCAAGAGAAACGATCTGCCATATATATATATACCCAAAAGATGTACAGTGGAGTACACAACAGATCATCTGTGTACCGCGTAGTACATGATCCTATACAAGATCTAAACAAAAGAAAGATACATACAAAACCACTACTGGTGGCTACCTATACAAAAAGGCTACGGTCAATTGCTGTCTATGTAAGCGTCAAAAGTAAGTGGACAACATGTCCTAAAGTCAAGCGTAAAAGTCTAAGTCCTAAAGGTACTGGACTCAAAAGTTGTCTACATCGGATCCATAGATGGAAGCCTCGTCCTCTGGGGCAACCTCGGACAAAACATCATCCTCATCCATGTCATCGTCATCCATCATGTCCTCATCCTCTATCACTACATCCTCGATCAGCTCGGGTCCATCATGCTCCACAACAGCTCCCAAATCTCCCGCATCAGCGGCCATGTCAGCCTGGGCTGCATCAAATGCGGCTGCAAGTGCCTCAGCCTGTACCATAGCCTGTGCCAACTCCGGTGCTCCGATCTCAAATCCATGGGGATGTGCAGCCATCTCTGCGGCCCACTCAGCTGCTAGCTGTGCTATAACTCCTCCTGGTAAGACTGGTACCACTGCATCATCGTCTGCGGCTACCTCCTCTTCCTCTATCGGATAACCCTCTGCAACCACAATATCTACGCCAATTGGCACGTCCATACCGGCTGGGTCCACGGGGTCCTCCTCCTCTGGATCATACTCCGGCTCCTCGTCATCGGTGTCCTCGTCCTCTTCGTCTTCCATCTCCTCATCTGCATCCTCTGGCTCATCGTCGTCATCGCTCTCATCATCATCCTCCGGATCCTCACCTGCTGGGGGTGCATCAGCCATGTCCTCTTCTGGTGGGGGTGGAGGTGCTGCTCTAACCTCTGCAAGTAGAACCTGGTACGAAGAACGGTCTCGTAACATCAGTAGAGAATCCTCCTCGATGCGTTTGAAGGTCTCCTTGCGGTAGATCATCTCCCGACGTATCACCTCTGGGTCCTGGGTCCCAAATCTCTGCTGCTCGATCTGCATGTCTCGCTCTGTCTCTGCAATAGCTCTCTGTCTAACCTTCCAGGCATAGTACTCTGGATCGGCTGGCGCAATACTACTCTCATACACATAGTGTCCTCCGAACTCGTCTGGAATGAACAGCGGCGGTGCCATGCTACCTGAAAAGGGACTACCTTAAGTCAGAACTAATCTTAATACTCATCTATAGAATCTCAAGGTTCTAGGACCAGATGGTGTGGGACAATCTGTGAGCGAAAAGGTATACAACCTAGGCTCTGATACCAAAAATCCTGTCACGCCCCGGAACGGCATAAATAGAGAAAAATAAATTTCCTTTATGGGTCCATAGGGAATGACGGGTGAAGTCACATGATTGTCCACACCACGCAGTACTAAGCAACAAAAGTAATAGTGTAACAAGAATGAAGTCTAGGTTCTGATCGCAACATAACATAAAGTCAACGGAAGTTACTAACTATTACATATCAGAGTCTCGAATCAAATATAAAGCAGCGAAAGTACAAATGCAAGGCAACATATGCCTGACTACAAAAAGGTTCTAAAACGGTAAAGATAACTAGCTACAATTCTAGTCTAGTCTTCAGTTGGCATAAGGGTAGTCCTCGGCGTAGTAGTCTTCTTCGGTCTGACCTCCGTCGGGGAAATTCTCCACAGGAACTCCGTCACCGGCATAGTAGTCTTCTCCTGCAGGCCCTTCACCTGTATAGTCATAACCAAGGTGCGCTGGAACGTAGAAATGTCCAGCGGCATAAACGCCGTCAGCTTAATGAAAGCCGAGTGAGTTAGATACTAACAGGGTATCGACTATTGATATTATTACAAGTTATAAACCGTAATCAAATTAGAATTCAGTAAGGGTGACTCCTTTAATCAAACCAATGATCCGATTACTGACGTTTTACTCATTTTAAGACCGATAGCACGTCTAGATAGGGGAACAGACTCAACAGTAGTTCAACTCTATAACGCACCATTGCTCATCCACCGCTTTTAAGAACATATGCACAGTCCACCGCATGTCATGGATACCACGTTAGTCCATCCCCCGCTTTTAAGAACATATGCACAGTCCACCGCATGTCAGGGATATAACGCTTTAAACAACAGTACATCATTCTATGCCACGACTTAGCGACGTCTACCAGTGATCACGGTCCACCGCATGTCATAGACACCTTCGTCTGTCTACCGCTTTTAAGAACATATGATTAGATCATCTGGCTATCTTAGGGCAATGGTCCGGTTCACCGCAAGTCATAGACACCTTCGTCTGTCTACCGCTTTTAAGAACATATGATCGACCAAAGCCCGCCCACGCAAGGTTCCCGAATCTTAGCAAACCTACTTAAGTTCAACTCTATTACCGATACATGACAATCCCAATGTGGCCCGACTACTCTGAATGAAATGAACGTTAACTCCAAAGGATTCACAACTATTCCGTTATCTAACATCATAAACATTATTCGATAGTCTTGTTATTACTACGATCCTATGCTGCATTAACTCGTTATCATGTCTGTATTACAATAATGAAGCATGCTGGGAAGTGCTGAATAGTAAATAAACAACTAAACAGTTATTACATTATCTAAACAAGTAAGACAGTAAACTGTAACTTCCAATCGATTGATATAGATGTCAATCGATTGGTATAAAAGTAGTGTCAATCGATTGGAAGAAAGTTCAATCGATTGGATCACAATCCATGTCAATCGATTGCATAAAATGTCAATCGATTGGAACCTGAAAGATGTCAATCGATTGGTATAGTGTCAATCGATTGGAACACGAAAGATGTCAATCGATTGATATAGTGTCAATCGATTGACACTTCGTCTTCTTCACAGAGAAGACTGCCCAGCAATATATAAACGGGAATACATGGTTTCTTCTCCATTTCTTCATTCAAAACATGTCCTAACATCAATATCAAGTTACCAAGTGAGTTTAGAACTCACCTAGGCGTTAAGGGCGTGTTTGGGAATGTTTGAAGCTTGAGCTTCAATGGTGGTCTCCATCTTCTCTCTTTCCTCTGCTCTCTGCTCTCTGCCTTCTCTCTTCTCTTTCTCCTTCTTTTCTTCTTCTTTCTGACCTTCTTCTTCTTCTTCTCAGTCCATCTCTGAGTGTGTGTGTGTAAATATATGTAAATATGTGTGTATATCTATATATATATGAGTGTATATATATATAACACACACACCAAACCCTCCCTCTCACTCTCTCTGATTTCTGTAAACAGAAATACGCCCAAAATGGGCTGGTATATATAGAGAATGAGTGTTCACGTGGCCTCTCCCCAGCCAGAGCAAAAGAATCTGCCCAGCTGCCTCCAATCGATTGACATAAGTGTCAATCGATTGATGTAATCAATCGATTGGTATAAAGTTCAATCGATTGGATCAATCAATCGATTGAGATAAAGTTCAATCGATTGGTATGTAAAATATACCAAGGGTAAGGCCAAGCTCATACAAGTATTAAAAGAAACATACAATGTCTTAGTTATATAATACATTACAGGAATACAGGGTATTACAGAAACTCTACCGGACCTCCTCAAACTTCTTTTCCTCATCTTGAAGGCCCAAACTCCACTGAGTTCCCATCAACAACTTCTCCTGATGAGCAAAACAATTAGGTTCATTATCATGATCATTCGCAACATGCAATGACCAAGTACCATTACAGTCATTTTGATATGTACCCTTACATTTGCCAAACTCCGATCCATTCATATCATTTTCAGCCACCCTTACATTTACTTCGATGTCAACACGATTTACATTCATATGCGTACAAACCATAATCATGGTGGACATGTCCACTTCAGCCTACAGCATACACTTGCTATATCCATGAACTCCATACCTTAGAGACAATTTATCTACATCCATGAATGACCATTTCTCATCGAGAAATCTGACAAGATCCAAAAATGTTGCGTAATTTGGAATTGTGTAAGCAGCAATCTCCCCACGATACTCGTAAAATGCAAAAATCTGGTTCTCCATTGATGATATTTATCCCTACAATCACAGACAAATGTTAACAACTGAGGACAAGTAATTTTCACAGTACAATTTACAATGTGGATGATTACATTCCATGATTATAATGGAAAACAAAATGAAGAACCTTTCATACGATATGTGAAATTAATTACATTTATGTAAATTTCTCACATTGTTTATAGAAATTCTCACCTTTTTCTTCAACCTTTAAACTTCCGTGCAAGATTATTTGTTATTTTTGTGATGAGAAACAATTAACCATGTTTACATGCAGATTTAAAATGCTCTTTTTTGAAACACAAATTAGCATGATTTTTGGGATACAACACATTATCCATGATCTCCTATAAATCCTCTCCATTTATTAACTACCTTATTTAGACTTTTTTGAATTTCACATGTTTGCTTATATGTGTATACATATAATCAGTTATGTATATATATATATTACAAGGGTATAATGGTCCAGAATTGAACTAACTATTTAGGAATAGGGACTAATTATTGATTTCTATTGTAAATTAAGGTTAATTTCTATAAACCAAATCAAGTAAGGATCAATTTCTATTAATGCCCATAACTAGGGACCAAATCATATATTTCTATATATTAAATTAGATACATTCTGCAAATGTGAGAGAACTTTAAGAAGAATAAGAGTAATTGAATGGAGGGGAGAAGATAGAAGGACTTTGGGTCTTTATTATGGAATATAAAATAAAATCAAAAAAGAAAAAAGAAAAAGTGAGAACAATAATTTCACCGAAAAATAAGAGAAGTAAACAACCCTTTTCATACTAAGGCTGTGCTTGGATCATGGATTTCGTGAGGGAAAAGAAAAGGGAAGGGAAAAGGAAAGAAAAGTGGAAGGAAATGGAGGGATACAAAATCCTTTGGTTGTGTGGGAAAGTAAAAGGAAATCTTTTCTTATTCCCCTAAGAATCCACAGTAACCAAACAAGGGATATTGAATCCCTCACCGAATCTTTTCTTTTCCCTCACAAAATCCATGATCCAAACACAGCCTAAGAGAATTGGCATTGATCCCTACCAGTACATTCATAAACAGTACTTAATTTAAGTACATAACATATAGAATGTCTTATTGCACAAGAAAAGGTTAGAAGAAGCACTACATACTTATACAAAATTAAGATCTATGCATATATATTATACTTCAAAGATTAATATATACGAGAAAAAAACGCAAGTCTAAAAATTATTTAATTTGATCTCCTTTAGAAAACGTTTGCATAGGCAAAAATCCATGAAGAAAAGTGGGGTACTTGAATTCAGTTTCTTCACCACCCCCCCCCCCCCCCTTTTTCCGCCCTTTCCATTTCGGCTGCTATCCAAACTTTCTTACAAACCAAACATGATACCACGTGGTCACAATGTGGCCAACAACTGCCCCAACAACTGTGCCACTTAGATAAACCAAGCTCATGATAATCCATTCAAGTATACTAGGAAATTCCAAATCTTCGTCTTTAAAGGTCGAAGTAGGTGATGTTAATCCGATCGAAATCCCACATTTCTTTGACAAAGGTTCCCCACACAATGCTGAATTTCCATCAAATAAGCTATTTTCGAATGTCCCGAATTGATTTCCTTGAGGTATCGGCTCAGTGAGATGGTTGTGGGAGACATTATAAACTTCAAGAAAGTTGAGTTGTACTAGTTGTTGAGGCCGGGATATCCAGAGAGGTTGTTTTGAGAAAGTTCCAACGATTCAAGAGATATTAGATTCCCCAGGCATGTGGAAAAGAGACATGTAAATGGTTCTCACGATATATAACTTATTCTCAAAACAAGAATCAGTTTTGCCAAAATTATGAGTACTAAATCACATGGAATGATGAGTCATACGATACACTTCTTTAGACAATCAAAAAATCAAAAAATGTCCTTATAATACTCATAAAAATATGTGTACGATACTTTTAATTAACAAAATAGCAATTTAAAACTAGTTTCATGAAATGTTAATTAAGGCTCAAAATTGTACGAAATATTGAAGTGTATCGTACTGTACGAAACTCGAATCAACTTGTATCAGTCGACCGATTCTAACAACAATACTTGTAAGAGCATTGTTTGAAAGGTTGAGCAATTGAAGCCCCTTGAATACTCCAATTGATTTTGGAATCTTCCCTTTGAATTTGTTTCCTGAGAGATCAATGGCTTTGAAGATACTATGGATCTTGAAGTAGTACATGTCATTTCCTTTGTTCGTTATTGTCAATGAGAAACTTAAATTTGTTGACAAGTAATAATTCCCAAAATCTAGTTCTCTTGTTGGCTCTACATATTTCAAATTTCCTATGTCCTCGTGAAGTTTCATGCCACTCAAAATTTGGAAGTACTTTAATGGTAACTCACCACTAAAACCATTCCAAGATATGTCAATGATCTGAAGCCTAGGGAAATCAAACTTTGATAACGAACCTTCTATTTTCTATGGAATTGATTATAGTTGAGAGCCAAAATCTTCATCTCTGGGATTGTTCCTAGCCAGAACGAAAATATATCATTAATTTGATTATTTTGAATATTTAGATACTCCAACTTTTTGCAATTGGCAAAAGATCTTGGTAATGGTCCATCCAAATGATTGTAACTTAAGACAATCTCCTTCAACTTGCATCCCTTGTTGTATGCTTGAGGAATGGTGCCATGCAAACTATTGTTTCGCAAATTCAACATTGTTAGGGAGTCACTAAAGTTTTTCAAACACTGAGGGATTGTTCCATTCAAGTTGTTTTCTGACAGGTTAAGGAGACATAAAGAACTTAACTTGCATATTAATGACGGATTTTCTCCAGTCAGTAAATTGGCTGCAATTAAACGACAGTGGTGAATGGTAGGATGGGAAGTGATCCTTGAAGCAAATTCTAACCAAGGTTTAACTACCTCATACTATGCCATGGAAGAACAAGCTGAGGTTGCTCAAATCCTTTTAGGAAGTTCTCAGTTAGGTCCATAGTTATCAAAGTTTGTTTACCTATATTCCATATCCATTTTGGTATATGACCCCGAAGATTGTTGTTATAAAGTTCTAGCCACTCCATTTGGTCTTGATATTGTAAGAACTTTGGAAACTTACTTATGTTGCAACCACCGAGGTTGAAACCTATAAAATTCGAAAGAGTGCCATAGATACTCCCTGTAGTGGTCAAAGACAAATTGTTTCGCTTAGGGAGAGATAATTGAGAATTTTTAGCAACCGAAACATCTCCACTTCCATTGTGCAACTCAAGTTATTGAAGTCTAAAGCAAGTACGTTATTGGTAAGCTTGAATATTGATTTTGGGATTGGACCATGAAAACCATTTTAGTTAAGATAAAGTAGAGTTAATTGGGTGAGGTTTCCGAGCCAAGATGGAATCTTACCAGTAAGTTGGTTCTCCGAAATGTCCAAAACAGTTAGTTGAGTCATGTTTTGAAGAGAAGATGGGATGACACCATATATATAGATTGTTCGACCTCAGTTGCAAGTTTGTGAGTTTGGTTTACTTCCCAATCCAAGCTTAGGCAATGTGCCACTGCTGAATTTATTATAATCAAGTGAAAAGAAATCGAGTTGGGTTAGATTGGCCAATGAAGAAGGAATTTGACATGTAAAATGATTTTTTGAAAGGTCAATAATAGTGAGCTGGATGAGGTTACCAATCAAAGAAAGAATTGGACCTGTAAAATGATTGGTTGAAAGGTCAAGAGTAGTAAGCTTGTCGAGGTTATCAATGGAAGAGGGAATCAAACCCGAAAAGCTGCAATTATTAATACCAAACACTTCCAAGCAATCGATATTTCTAATAGAGTCAAGTAGTTTTCTAGAGAAACTTGTGCCTGCAATGTATTAATACTCGAGGAGACTACCATAGTGAAATTTTGGTAGATAACCAAAGAGATCTGGATAAATGCAATGTTCAGATTGCGCAGATTTGGTAGTGATAAAATGCCCTTTGGCAGAGTATCGAACAACCCACATTCTTCTAAATCAAGAGTAGAAAGAGAAGATAAATTTTCCAATGCATTAGGTACAATGGAAGAAATGTTCACATTAGTTAGATAAAGTACTTGGAGGTAAGTTTTCAAACAAATTACTTAGACTTGGGTTTTCAAGATTCAAAAGACTCTGTGAATTTAATGGATCAACATTAAAAGAAAGATCAAGAATTGCCATTCTGGGAAGTTCTAATAATTTTGATGGGATTTGACCGAAAAATGAAGATCCGAAAAGATTTAGACTTTTTAGTTTTGTGAGATTGTGATTGCCAGATAGGATTTGAGAATAATTGAAGTCATTATAGGCAAGATTAATTAAACTCTCGAGGTGGACAAGCATCAAAAGCATACTATCGGAATTGATTGAACCATAGAGAAAACTGCAACTAAGGTCGAGGCCTATCACATGACCCGTGTGCTAATCACACTCGACTCCATCTTATGAGCAGCAATTGTCATTTTGTCCTTTAGGGCTCCACGATAAAACCTTTGGATAAGCAAAAGAACATTGGGAAGCATGCTTCTTGATGAAAAAGATTTGCTTGAATTGCAACAAGGCAGAGCTTTAATCATCGTGGCATATTTACTGCAAAGAAGATGAAGAGTATCCCACTTTTGTAATGTTAGAAGAAAAGAGTAAGAAGAGAAAGTTCATGAAAATGAAGAAATACAAAGATGAATCTATAGTGTCAATTTAGGTTATTTTAACACTTTATGATGATCCAAAACCAGGTTATTGATAAGCTTTAATAGACAGAATTCTAGTGTTGTACACTTGGTTCTGTGATTGGCATTTTTGAAATTTTGACCATTTTAGCATTTAATTCTTAATAAAGTGACTTGAGCCTTCTATGTAATTCAAAATCTATATGATTGTAATGGTGGAGTAGTTGCCCCCAAAGTAGCAACTCAATATTCACAAACTTGGTGTGAAGGTGACTCAGATCCTCTAATTGATGGTATTTGAAAAATGGTTTTTCATTTAAGTGGGCCGTGATGTTCTTGGTTCCAACTGTTAGGCTTAGCAGGTTTTCAAAATTAGACGTGTTATAATAAATGCTTGTAACAATTTTTGAAAGATATACCTATGTTTTTGTAATCTACAATTGTGACTCTATGCTTAAGTCAATTAGGACTGGTACTCCATTTAAAGCTTGGTTATAAATCAAACGAAGCCATTCAAACTTGGTTATAATTGAACTATTCAGCTTGAGGCTTGTATGAGATAGATTTTTGATAAAAAAAAATGAGCAAAGTTTGAGCGTTTTTCAACCTCGTTGGTTTACTTGGCATTTTTTTTTAGAACTAGTCCGTTTGAGTTTGAGTTTTGAGAAAATGGATAGTCGCTTATAGCAGTAGTACTATTTAACATAAGAAAATAGACATTTGCTTTATTTAATTAGGATTACTCCTTTTGAGATTGATTGTTGAGAAGTATGAGTGAAGCTTAAACATATCTTGAACCTTGTTGGTTTACTGAGCTTGGCTCACTAACTTGAAGATTTTGTATGGAAAATCAAATTACTCAAGCTCACTTAAGATCAGCTTAATTGGTAAGATTTCTTGCTTGAAAAGATAAATGAGCCAATTTGTGAGCCAACTTTTTAAAATGACTTGAGCCAAACTTTCTCGCCGACAAAGGCGTTATGATTCTCCCTATGTCAATTAATTTCATAAATGAGCCAAGCTTTATTTATTTATAAGTATTAGTGTATTTCCTACTATGTTTTTTTCTTCTTTCTATTTTTTCACGATCATGGAATCAAGAAGCTCAGAAACAAAGGAGATCCCGTTGGTGAAGATTCAGTGTGAGCATCATAACGAAGGAGGAGCTTCATGGGAGCTAGAGTTGGAGATGTGCAAGAAGTTTTCGTTTTTGTTTTAGACCTTGGTTGTTTTCGATTTTGAGGACGAAATCCTTAACGAGTGGTGGATGGTGTAATACCCTGTATTTTTAGAGTGTATATTAAGACTTCGTATTTATACCTGTATAACCTTTACCCTTCATTTGGCAAATTTTGGTTACCAATCGATTGCCCTTGTGTTCCAATTGATTGCCACTTTTTATATACCAAACGATTGCCATATTTTCCAATCGATTGACATCCTGCCGATATAAATTCATTACGTGGCATATACCAATCGATTCCCTTGACTTACAATCGATTATCATGAAATATCTGTAACCAATCGATTGCTTCTGATTCCAATCGACTGCCATCTGCAAAGATAAGTTTTTAACTTTGCTTCGAGGTTTGACACATGGCACTTTCAATTTCTATATATACCAGTTCAGTTTATGCCTTGGGTTTGTTTGGTTCAGATTTCTTGAGAGGGGGAGAGATTTCATATATATATACCCATATATACATATATCAATATATACACACAAATAAACACACACATACACACACACACGCGCGCGCACACACACACACACACACACACACTCTGGACTGAGAAAAAGAAGAAGATGACCAAAAGAAGAATAAAGAAGACAGAGACAGAGAGTAGACAGAGAGACAGAGAAGAGGAGAGAGAAAAAGCTTGAGGTTTTCCAAGCCAAAAACATCCTAGGTGAGTCTTTACTCACTTGGTCCATTTAATATAATATTTTTACAAGTTTTGGTGATGTGTAGAGGTATTAAATATGTCCTTAAGACGTTAATATATTATGTTTTACTAATCTACTGGGGAAGACAAAGTACCAATCGATTGGACTTTTCCCAATCAATTGACATCAGTTGAGTCTCAATCGATTGGATATATTTTCCAATTGATTGCCATTAATTATAACCCCAAGTGATTGCCAAAGTTACCAATCGATTGTCTTGGTTTTGGATCCAACCGATTGTCATTTTTTCTCAATCGATTGTTATAGTTTTTATCCCAATTGATTGGTAATTACAGAACATGGTTAGTTCCTCTTTTTTATTATATAAGGGTTCGATTGTTCGATTCTCGATTATGACTTCCATTATGCAAATATGGGTTGATCAGGGATAATGTGACAACAAAGATAAGTATGAATAAGAATAATGGATTAAAATGATGACGTTTGATACTATGCGGTTCATGGATGAGTTTGATATCCATTCATTTTAATCAGAGTAGTTAGGCCACAATGGGGCTGTCATGTAATCGTTAGTGGTATAATGATAGGTTGGTTTGCTAAGTTCTGGGATGATTACGGGAAGAGCTATTTCCCAAACGTGGTAGATATATGAAGGTGTCTATGGCATACAGTGGCTGGTTAAATAGTTATTCTCAAACACGGTAGACAAATGAAGGTGTCTATGACTTGCGGTGGCTGAGAATATGTAGTTGACAATAAGTCATGGCAATAAAATTGATGTGTCGATGCTTGAAGTATTAAATCCCTGCCATGCAGTGGACTGTGCATGTGTTCTTAAAAGCGGGGATGGACTGACGTATTATCTATGACTTGAGGTATACGCAGTACATGACCTCTATGACTTGCGGTGTTACGCGATGGATGGTATCTATGACTTTCGGTGACGCGGTAGACAGAGCATTGGTGTATCCAGGAGTTTTACAATCAAGTCCGTTCCAAGGGTTAGTACGTGCTGAGTTTGTTATTAGCAAGATGATAAGGGTTGAGTATACGACATTGGGATAATCAAGAAAGATACTATTGTAACACTATATCTTATACACTTCCATAACTTGTTATTACATTATATCATTGGTACCTTGTGAGTTTCTATTCACTCAGCTCTTAGTAAGTTGACGGACGTTATTGCCTGGACATTCCCCGTCCAGATTATCCTGCCCCTCTTAATGCTGGTGATGATGCATACGACGATGGCTACTACCTAGAAGGGGATTATGCAGAGTGTGGCCCCACTAATGCTAGTTATGCCGAAGAAGACTGTTACGCTGACGACTAACCTTACACCAGCTAGAGATGAAGAAGTTACATCCAGTTTATAATTCTGTTATTTCTGTTGAACTTTTGGTAACAGGCACTTGGGTATATGTTGTCTCCGGACCTGTTAGGTTCCTGAGGACCACTCTGATGTTTGCAATAGATACAACTGTTATTATATTCAGTTTGATTATGTTGCTGTTCTTATTCATTAGTCGATTGGTACTATGTGGTATGGATAATTAGTGACATTCACCCGTCATTTCCTATGGACCCAAAATGAAAATTTATTTTTCTCTATTTTTGTTGTTTCGAGGCGTGACATAGATAGAGAAAATTTTACAAAAATTAAGATACTGGTATTTTATTTGATATATGCATGTAGTGCATTCCATCACCAAAAATATCATCAAGCAAAGAAAGGTGGACATTGGAATAGGAATCAAATACAAATCATCCCATTCTCCTCATAGTTTTTCTGACAGCTTGAGTCATGTCAAGATTTTCCAATCAAAATGGTATAGTGGCGACAGCAAACGACATGCCCCGGCATATTTTTCTACCTGCAACAAACGGAATGTGCTCGAAATTAGCCCTTTTTGCAACTAACCGAAGAACCAACAAACCTGTCTTGTTGAAAACAATTAGAATAAGCCCAATGGTTTTTTCATCTCTATTGATTTCCCATAGAATTATAACAATTATAGCTTTCTTGGGTATTTTATATCCAATAATGCTAGGTGTACACAGTTTTGTACACACTTTTTGACACATTGTACTTTAATGCATGTACCTTATGCTATTTGAATTTTTATACTTTTTCACAATTTTTTGTGCACCACTTACATAGCATAAGCCCAATGGTTTTTTCATCTCTATTGATTTCCCATAGAATTATAACAATTATAGCTTTCTTGGGTATTCTATAACAAATAATGCTAGGTGTACACACTTTTGTACACACTTTTTGACACACTGTACTTTAAATGCATGTACCTTATGCTATTTGAATTTTTACACTTTTTCACAATTTTTTGTGCACCATTTACATAGCACAGGGTACACGCATTTAAAGAAGTGTGTCAAAAAGTGTACAAAAGTGTGTACACCTAGCATTATTGTTTTATATTAGTTATTTTTTCAGCTTTATCTTGATTCTCTTGCTGATAATAGATCAGGAGAGTGTAGTCTCAGAGTTTCTTTAATGACTAGTTTCAAGTACGCTAATTTGTGAATGTCTTCCTTGTTTATTGGCTTTTCTCCCTTAAGGAGCTTCAGATTAATGGAAGGTGGTGCTAAAAAATACTTAGGTACTCAAAGAAAAGAGAAAATACTAAACTTAATAAAACTTTTGGGGAGTTTAGTAGAATTCTTTAAACTACTATGGTTCTAACTTTAATTATAAAATACCTAAATGGACTTAATTGTCACACTTATAAAACTCTAGTGTCGAAAATGTCCAAATTGAAAGTATCATGACCCTCAAACTACAAGGATAAAAAGTGCAATTTACCCCCAAAAAAAAATAGAAGGAGAAAACTTTGGGATGCCAAAGTGCTACATTGTATATTCTCTTATTTGTAGCTAAATTATACTTTGGCCAAAAAAAAAGTCATAAATTATAATAGTCAAATCTGAGCCACCAACCATCTCACCTAAAACCAATTGGTGTTAAGGATGGCAAACGTTAATCTTTTATGGCCCGACTCTAAACTTTACCAAGCGGCAAGACATTTGTTATTCTCTCAACAATTACAAAGACTCTCACACCTCTATAGAGGGAAGATAAGAGTAATGATATGCTTTCCAAATCCTAATTTCAAATAATGTGGTAGTAGATCCACTAGATTTTAATTGGATAATGTTGAAGCAGTCCCATAAATTGTGACACGAAAGCTTTTATGAAGTGACCAACTTGAACTTAGACTTGGACTTAATAATATCACCAAAAGTCCAACAACCATAATAACCAAGAAGGGCAGCGATTCTAGTAGAAGAAAAAAAATCCATCAAAAATTGCCCACACATCACGGTACAGTAGAAACAAACAAGGTCGTCAAAATTCACACAAAGCTAATCAACTGGAACCAATCAATGCTGAAAGATTGCCCATAAATCTCTGTGCAATAGAAAGGGTCATAGCTGCAATTAGCGAGTGCATACACACTCAAGCCCAGAAAAGGACGCACAAAGAGGCAAGGGAGATGGCTGATAATCCCATGAGTTAAGTAGGAAAGATCGAGGCTGTGTAGGAAATCATAGAGGGCGGGCTGCAATTGGCAGAAGCTAGAGAGGTCGCCTGAATATGGAAAAAGACGGGGAGGGACTGGCTGAGAGCAGGGGCAGATTGAGAAATTCAAAATTTGGCAGGTTTGGTAAAGGTAGAAAACCAGGATGTTGCACCTGGGGGGCCAAATACACGGAGGTTTGGAAGCAGTGTCCCTAAGGTTATTTTTTTGCCCCTACTTATACATATTTCCATGAATAATTTTCTGCAAAGTTTTGAATTATTTTAAACCAATTTGTCTTAGGTTTAGCTAGATATGAGAATAAAATATATTGGACCAAATATCTAGGATGAGTTGGATAACAACTGCATAAATATTAGTTTAACTACTGATGATGCAATTTTTGGGCAAGATAAATTGAAGTAGATCAAGGAGAGAGAAGTAGTAGGTGAGATAATGTGAGACTGGGTTTGTATGTGGTTCGGCCCTATTAATGAAGGAACCTGCGTCCACATGTGTGTCTGAGCACGTTCACTATACTATCAAAAATCAGTGACCGGTGGTGAACCAACAATAGTCTGGAGCTACCGTAGGTCGGCCGGGCACGATGATGATTGCTATAGGGGTGCTATGCAGACTGAAAATTCAATCCCTTCCTATGGGGGTGAGTGGTCTCTTTTATAGATGCAAGAGACCGACTCGTAGAAGTAAATTAGACAGATTAAGTAATACAATATGATTTAGGATTGATTGACATCAATCAAGGGGGTTTCCTAATTGGATTAGGAAACAATTTGCACTTTCCATTAGTCTTCTAACTTGTATAGAAAACTGTCTGGGACATTCTGGATCATGCTTGGAGTGAGCTATCCTTGTGATGAGTCATGCCTGCACAGTCTTCCCGACCTGTTGGTTGGGTCGTGGATGAACCGCTCGGGAGGCCTCTACCCTGGTGATGACTCAATTTATGGAGCTGAGTAGTATAGCATGTGCTACTGAGTTAGATGTACTCTTCTCGAACTGTTTAATGACTGGACGATGCTATCCTGGACTGTAGGCTAGGCTTCTCTGACCGAGCTTCGTGATATACAATTGGGAAGTCTCAAGTAGTCCGTACCGCTTGGGCTGGCGCTTATCCAAAGAACCGTGTATAGCTTGGTCTGGATAGGGACCGGTTGCTGAGTAGAACCGCTCGGTCATAGAGTAGAGCCAAATTCGGGCGTATCAGTTGCCCCCCATTTCCAAGGTTGGCTTGATGCTATATTAATTCAAGTTTGGAAATCTGTTTGAAGCTGCTTGCCATTATATGAGTGCTCGGGAATTGGCTAAGAGTTGATACTTGGCTTCATTCGGAGTCTTTTGTTAATGTTAGCTCCTAGGATGGTTGTCTTCTACCTAGTTAGCCTTCGTCAAGACTGTTGGGTATAAGAACTTGAACATATTGGAAAAGCGGACCTAAAGCGTATTAATTTAGGGTCCTTTTATGTTAACTTCCCAGGATGGTTATCTTCCGCCCAGCCAGCCTTCGTCAAGACTGTTGGGAGAAGAGCTTGACCATATTGGAAAAGCCGACCTAAAGCATATTGCTTTAGGGTCCTTTTGCTCATCTATCGTGGGCCAACCTAAGAGGATAACCTCTATCGTCAATTTGGACCTAAGAGGAGACCCAAAAATGTATGAATTTTAGGGATTTATTTTACTCCTCTATCGTGGGCCAACCTAAGAGGATAACATCTATCGTCTATTTGGACCTAAGTGGAGTTGGTGCCTCTGAGTATTGTAGGATCTCAAGTTGTCTAAGGGTTTCACTTAGTTAACCCTAAGGCCTGTAAATACTCAGTGTAACCTCCTGCAGTTTTTATTCCCTCTTGCCCCTCAAGCTTTTGTTGAGGTGGGCATTATAGGAACAATTACTGTAGGCGGTCGAGCTAGAACGTTGGTAGTTCCAGGGTCTTTTGATGCCTCGGAGGTGATCCTGAGGTCTTGGGGTACCTCGGGTGTGATCCCGAGGTCTTCTAGATGCCTCGGGTGTGATCCCAAGGTCTTCTAGATGTATCGAGTATGATCCCGAGGTCTTTGCAGGAGCTCTCTGATAAGCCGTGGAGCCTCGTGCTATGATCGGGCAAAAGTGCCACTGTAGTTGGACTCGTTTGAGCTTTTGGACAGGAGGTCAGGTCTAGATCTTTGGACTCCTGGCTATTGTGAATTGGGGGCCAGGTTGAGATTGCTGGATTCTGACTGCTATGCACTGGAAGTCGGGTCGGAGCTGCCGGACCCTAACCGCTGTGAACTGGAGGTCGAGTCCGGGCTGGTGGACTCAGACCACTGTTGGACACTAAAGGAATTGCCAAAACCGCCGGGCTTCTGTATGTTATTTTTCTCGGGATGGTACCACTTCCGCTGACTTCTTGTAGGCTCGTTGCTTTCTTGCCCAGGATCTTTGGTCTTTAGAAATTCTTCAATGTCAATGTATTTCCCAACCCTCTCTGCGAGTTCAACCAAGGCTGTCGGTCGGCTTCTGTGAAACGACGTGGCACCCTTGGTGTGTTGAACTCCCGAGCAGAAGGTTATAATGGCGATTGTCTCATTCTGGTAGCAAACTTGAAGCTTCTTTTGGTTGAACTAATTAGTGTAATCCTTCAATGACTCTCCCCTCAGTTGTCTGATAGTGAGTAGCTGGGTGTTAGGTTACAGCCGGTCAAGCATGCCTATAAACAGGCTAATGAATTGTTTGTTGAGTTCTTTGAAATCCTTTACCAATCGGGGCTTCAGGGAGCGAAACCATTAAGCGGTCGAGCTTTTCAAAGTGCTAGGAAAGGCCAAGCAATGTAGTTCGTCGGTGTTGGTGACCAGGGCCATCTGAGCCTTGTAGGTCCGGATGTGGTAGACCGGGCTTCCCGAGCCATTATAAAAATCAAGACGAAGTTGTTTAAATTTGCATAGGATGGCAAACCTCGTGATCTGGCTGGAGATCGGTGACTCGATTTGGAGTTGGCATGATTCTGAGTGGGATTTTGGCCCAGCTTTCTGGCCATTCCATCAATCTGTTTCTCTAAATCCTTGATGCGGGCCACCACACATTTCAGACCAGTATCCAGGACATAGGTCGGGTCAGTAGAAGAGGTTTCCTCCTCGCGGTGTGCTCTCTTCTAGGATCGGGCTCGGCTATGACTCTGGTTGATCGTGTTCCTAGAATCACTTTAGCTCTTGATTGAGCGATCTTGGACCGATTCCCGGGTCATATGCTCTTGTCTCTCTACTTGGATAGCACGCCTTTCGTTGACTTCCCTTGCATCTCCAACACAGTTCGGGTTCCTCCGGGCATGTTGTCCAGTCTGAATGGGCTCCCGACAACGCACTGTGCTCATGGGCTATGACCCGACCGGTGGTGGATTATTCCGTTGGGCCAGTAGGGCTTTGATCTACTGTTGAGTCTGACGCTGGCCCTCCAGAAGCTGTGCTAGAGTCGCGGTGATCTGCTCCGGTGTCAGAACTGCCCGGGCCGGTGGGACGTCCCGGTTAGCCTGTTGCACAACCTTCTTATCCTTCTTTGGAGGCATGACTATCAGCTACGAGATTTGTTTTTTGAGAAATCTGTCATTTCTTATAGACGGCGCTAAGCTGATGATGCAATTTTTGGGCAAGATAAATTGAAGCAGATTAAGGAGACATAAGCAATAGGGGAGATAATGTGAGACCGGGTTTATATATGGTTCAGCCCTGTTAATGAAGGAACCTATGTCCATGTGTGTGTCTGAGCACATTCATTATACTGTAAAAAATCGGTGATCGGTGGTGAACCAACAATAGTCTGGAGCTACTGTAAGTCGGCCGGGCACGATGATGATTGCTATAGGGGTGCTATGCAGACTGAAAAGTCGATCCCTTCCTATAGGGGTGAGTGGTCTCTTTTATAGATGCAAGAGACCTACTCGTACAAGGAAATTAGACAGATTAAGTAATACAATCTGATTTAGGATTGATTGGCATAAATCAAGGGGGTTTCCTAATTGGATTAGGAAACAATTTTCACTTTCCATTAGTCTTTTAACTTATATAGGAAACTGTCTGGGACATTCTGGATCATGCTTGAGGCCTGAGTGAGCTATCCCTGTGATGAGCCGTGCCTGAGCGATCTTCCCGACCTATAGGTCGGGTCGTGGATGAACCACTCGGAGGCCTCTGCCCTGGTGATGACTCGATTGTTGGAGCTGAGCAGTATGGGATGCTCTACTATATAAAAGTTAGATGTACTCTTCCCGAACTATTTGATGACTGGACGATGCTATCCCGACCTGGAGGCTGAGCTTCCCTAATCGAGCTCCGTGATACACGGTCGGGAAGTCTCAGGTAGTCCGAACTGCCCGGGCTAGCGCTTATCCAAGGAACCGTGGATAGCTTGGTCGAGATAGGGACCATTTACTGAGTAGAACTGCTCGGTCATAGAGTATAGCCAATTTCGGGCGTATCAACTACTTTTGTTTGGAATCTATGATTTGGCACATGTTTTAGGATGGATTGGATTGCCGTTAGGGTTGCAATATCAAGAACAAAACTCAAATGCTCATAAACCATAGGGCTATCTAAAATTTTCAGGGCGGGCTTTGAGTACAATTTTTCGAGATTGTGAATCCCATGTGGGATTTGAGAGTATTTAAAGGTTTTATTGGCGAGATTCAAACTCTGCAGGTGGACTAGCCTCGAAAGAGTACTATTGGAATTGATAGTACCATAGATAAAAGGGTAAATTACACGGACCTCCCCTGAGGTTAGGTCAAATTACAGGGACCTCCCTCGTGGTATGCAAAATTACACTGACCTCTCTTGAGGTTTGTAGTTGGGTAACACTGACCCCCCTCCGTTACACCGACCTCCCTTGTGGTATGCAAAATTACACTGACCTCCCCTGAGGTTTGACAAAATTACACGGACCTCCCCTCTAGTTTGAATAATTGAACTCCGAATTGGGTTTTGGGTTTTCATTGTCTGTTGTAATTAGTGGGTTATTTGATTCTTGCAGTTTGGAGATTTTATAGAATAAACATTTGGAGTGCAGTTTTGCTCACCCCAAAATTGCTTATCCAACTCTCCCACTGGTTAATAAAAAGTCATAGGTCCCACTATATTAACCAAAGGAAGAATTGGATGAGCAATAGGTGAACAATTTTTGGGTGAGCAAAAATGTTTTGATCAACCAAATTCATTAATTAACAAAAACAATTTTGTAGTTGGGTGGATTTTGCACAATGTTGAAAGTTGTGCCCTTGGTTTTTTTTTTTTTTGTAGAAGGGTGGATTTTGCACAATTTTCAAACTATAGAGTGTAAATTGCCAAAATTGAGACCTCAAGGACCAAATTGTCACAACCCTCAAACTATATGGGTGTAATTTGCAATTTATCCTATTTTTTAAGATGTTTTCTCAATGTCCATATTGGTTTATTTCTTGAAGATTTGTTTTTTTCTCATTAGTTGTTTTTGTTAATTAATGAATTTGGTTAATCAAAACATTTTTGCTCACTCCAAAATTGTTCGCCTATTGCTCATCCAATTCTTCCTTTGGTTAATGTAGACCTATGACTTTTTATTAACTAATGGGAGAGTTGGATAAGAAATTTTGGGGTGAGCAAAACTGCACTCCAAATGTTTATTCTATAAAATCTCCAAACTGCAAGAATTAAATAGCCCACTAATTATAACAGACAATGAAAACCCAAAACCCAAAACCCAATTCAGAGTTCAATTATTCAAACTAGAGGGGAGGTCTGTGTAATTTTGTCAAACCTCAGGGGAGGTCAGTGTAATTTTGCATACCACAAGGGAGATCCAGTGTAACGGAGGGGGGTCAGTGTTACCCAACTATAAACCTCAAGGGAGGTCAGTGCAATTTTGCATAGTATGAGAGAGGTCCCTGTAATTTGACCTAACCTCAGGGGAGGCCCGTGTAATTTACCCTAGATAAAACTAGTACTGAGGTTGAGGCCCTATCACATGACCAGTGTGGTTGTGACACTTGATTCCATCCCATGAACACCAATTACCATTTTCTCTAGTACACGCAAATCCTTCGAATAAGCAAAAGAATCGACGGAAGTGTATTCGTTGATGAAAAAGTTGTGCTGCAATTGCAACAACTAACAAGGCTAAGCTTTCATCATCTGTTCCTAGTATAGTTGCTGCATATGCATTAATGTGAAGAAATACAAAGATGATCCCATAGTTTTAAGTGTTAATTACATTTTATTCTTTGTGGTTAGGTCCATTTTCACTTTACTCCTTTGTAATTTAAAAGTGGACACTTAACCCCCTTTTAGTTTTGAACTAAAGTGAAATTAATAAAATTTCTATCAAAATACCCCCCCCTCCCCATATGGGGATTTAGTGTTAAAATTAGCCCCACAGGGAAAGCAAAAGTGTCAAAAATTAATTGCACATATGCAGTTAACCCCAAAATTAGCCCCCCATAGGGATTAAGTGTTAAAAATTAGCCTCACATAGACGGGCTAAATAACAGCATTATCTCCACATAGAGGATTAACCCCAAAATTAACCTCACAAAGGGGGGCTAAGTGTTAATATGTTTAGCCAATCTCAAAGTTTTCATCAGTTTTGAGGAAAATTTTAACAGTTTCTCTTTAGTTGATCCGAAAAAACAGAGGGGTTAAGTATCAACTTTTGAACCACAGGGGGTAAAGTAGAAATGGGCCTAACCATAGAGAAGTAAAATGTATTTAACCCTAGTTTTAATTCAGGTTACTTTAGCACTCTCTGATAAGCAAGAAACTGGGGAATTTATAAGCCTTTTACAAATGAGTAATGTTAGGGGTACAGTTATTTTTTTATAACTCATTTACAACCATATCTATCTCTCTCCTAAGTGGCACGGGGGGTCATTGAAATTTAACCGAACCCCACAGTGCCACTTAGGAGAGAGATAGAGATGATTGTAAATGAGTTGTAAAAATAGTTGTACCCCTAACATTGTCCTTTACGGATAGGATTTTGGGCTGGGTGTACAAGTATATGCACAAATGTTTTAGCTTCAAAGCTTGATAGTAAAGTGCTCTTGTGGTTTTGAGGGATATTTTGATAATTTTGATACTTTTAACATGTAGTTCCAAATAACATTGATTTTACTCTTCCATGCAATTCCAAATCCTACTTTTCAAGTTTAAGTCTCCTTCCCAAATTAAGGGATTGAAAGGATGGTTTAAATTGATTGCCAATCCTTACCCTTGGAATACGTTAGTAGTGCAAATATAAGATGGACCACAAACATCATAGTGACATAAACTTCAAGAAGAGGAAATTATGTTCCAAAATTTATGATTCTTTTATTGTAGGGGCTAGTCCTTGTCTAGCTAACTGGTATGACAGCCACTTAATATCGCTCAAGAATTAAAAATTTAGAGTTCGTTTGTTTGTCGGATAATTAAGACGGATTGGACTATTTTAGTCCAATCCGGATTAATATTGTGTTTGTTTAGACATTTTTGGTATAAATTAACTCAAGGCATAGAGATGTGTGGTTAAAAATTATTCTGATTGAGAGGGATAAAACAATACCACCTCGGGGATGGTACTAAATCACACGGGGATAACTAGTAAGTGGGACTGTGTGGTGAGAATACCACTTTACCCCTGCTATATAAATAACCCCTCTCTCTCTCTCTCTCTTTCTTCACAAACTCATCAGATTGTGAGAACAGACCAGAGAAGCGACGAGAGAAGCGAAGGAAGGAGAGAGGAAAAAGCGAAGGAGAGACCTCACCGTCGACGACCGACGAAGCCCTCACGGTCCGCACCAGACGACGCCGACGAAGATCTCGCTACCGCTGGGGAAGAGTTTTGGTTAAATTTTTTCTTCTTCCTAAAATTGGTTCTGTAGAAGAGCTTGATTAAATGCTAGATCTACAAGTTTTGTGTGCTCTCCTCCTTATATCTATGCTATATCTATATGATTCTTTGTTATTTATCTAGATAGGGTTTCCTAGATTGAATTGATCTTCAAAATTTTGGATTATATGCATATTTTTCTAAAAATACGGATCCAAAATTTGGGTTTTCATGTTAGATCTACAAACCTTTGGATTTTAGGAACTAGCTACTAGGGCAAAACTATAGAAATAGTGTAGGGATGATGATGGGTATCTCTGTCATTCCTATTTAGATCAATTCACATGTTATATATATATATATATATATATATATTTCTCTATTACCAATTCCCATGTTATTGGTTTGATTATTAGTCTTTACCAATCTCGAATCTGTGTGTGATTGTTGTAGTATGATACGTTATTCTGTATATCTGAGACATGCCATGTATTTTTAACTTGATTAAAAGTGTTGGAGTAGATTTTGTATCATGAGATCGATAGTAGCATTAATTTACCTTTATTAATGATGAATTGTTCTTTACCTTGTCGTATAATCATCAATCAGTACCAACCATATTCATCAAACTCCAATTGGAGATTTTGTAATTAATTAGCAAAGTTCTAGGGATTTTTGTTGAATTGAAGTTAGAAATAGGAAAGTTTGTTACTAACAGTTTGTAACAAAGTTTGTAATTGATTAGCAAAGTTTGTTGAATTAAACCCTGTGAGTTGGCGAATTATATTTCCAATTGGAATCATAATTACGAGGTACTTGAGATCTTTCATGTCTACAAATCCAGCATGGTTTTATCTTTCCAATAGTGTTGTATTTGAACTGAACATAAGCAATGATAACTCACAATTTGTTGCAATAGAATGCTTGCAATAGCCTGCGATTGAATCATTATTTTCTTCTCTCTTTGGCTGGCTATGCCCATTAAAAAAAGCTGCATTTTTTTTTCTTTCTGAAAATAGGGTTTTTAGATCTATAATATTTTTATGATTCTATGGATTTTTCATATGGATGATTTTGTAATTGCTGAGTTAGGTTTACTTCAATTTCTTCTCTCTAGGCAAGCTTGTTGTTGATGGTGAGGCCATGTGATTGTAGAAGTTCCTAACTGAAACTTTTCTAATTGCAGGTATACGAGCGGAGAGGAGGGAAAGAGCATCGACATGCCTAGATTTTTTTTTTCACTTTTGTTCATAAATTGTAATCTTTATTGATTTCTATCGTTTTCTTTTCTTTTCTTTCCTTTCATTGTAATCATATCTAGAAATTGTTGAAAATTAATAAAAAGCTCGAGTATTTGGGATATTAACTCCATTGTTAGGTACTTTGATTGCTTAAAAATCTATTCAGGTGAATTTGATATTTTGTTTGTAGGTAATATAGAGAAATGCTTATTTTGCTAGCAATTTGATCGTTTTTCACTTGAATGGAAATTTGGGAAAGGTATAGATTAATCTAGGCTTATAACATGGACATCCAAATACAATATTGGACTAATTGAATTTTATCCTCAGTATAATCCGGCATGAACCAAACACAGTATAAAAAAAATACTGCACTGCTTTATCCTGTGGTTAGTTATCCCAGGATAACTAACTACACTTTTATCGAATACCCCTTTTATCCTATCCGGCAAACAAACGAGGCCTTACGGTCCTAGGGGCAGAAGCCCAAAATGTTTTAAAATATTTTTGCTTACTCCTTTTTTGCTCACTAAGGTCTTTACTGACTGACATGTGTCCTATTCTATTCTCATTTTGCCCTTGCATTTTTACCATAATTACTGGAATGAGATACATGTTAATCACTGGATGCTTGGATGAGCAATAGGTGAGCAAAAATGATCTCAAAATATATAGCGTCTTTAATTATTGTAAGGCGACTAGCTCGGTGTCCAATAGTAACTTCAATGGGGCTGAGTAAGGCTATGACTTAAACAATTTGAAGGACCGCATGCAATCCCTGCTTTGCTACTCATCTGTAGCCCCTCAAGACATTATATCCCAGCGGATTGGGTGCTACTTTGGTCACATGATCGATCCAATTTGAGAAAAACAAGTCAGTATTTTGAACCTCGTTGGTTTATTGAGCTTGGCTTACTAAATTAATGATTTCTCTAGGTGGAACGGAAAATTAAATTACTGAAGCTCACTTAAGATCAATGTTTTGAAATTGGATTGGTCAGTTCAACCAGTTGAATCGTCGATCGATCAAGGAAACGGTGCAATATTTTGGCCCGATAAACCGAAAAGTCTAAAGCACATTCTATTTTTTGAACACTGGAAAATCGGCGGTTGAATAAGAAAAACCGGTTGTACAATCGGAAAAAGGGGGAAATTGTGCTTTCTTTTTATTTTTATATTTGTTACATTCAACAATTGCTAATATTTATTACACAAATATGACATCACAGTTCAATTTCAACTATGTCATATGTAAGGTTTGACGATGGGTCCGATTTTCAAACATTGCTTAAGTTCAGTTTGGTATGATTGCTTGAAGAGATAAATGGGCCAAAGTAGCTTTATCACATTTTGAATATTGTTAATTTTTCATCAAAACAAGCTTACCAATCCACCATATGGCTCAGCTTTGTTGGAATAATCAATCATGTTAATGATGAAGTAGGTTAGGATTAGAAGACATCATAGGATCCGAGGAAGCACCAACACTTCTAAGAAGGTAACGTGTCGGGTGTCGCGTCGTATCCGACGTATGGACACGACACTTATTATGAACACTTTTTCTGTACTGACCTACAATTTTTTAAGGATTCTTTCGTCGTGTCGACTTTTTCGTGTCGAGTCATATCCATGTCGGTGTGTCTGTTTCTGTGCTTCATGGATAGGATCTTATTGTACATATGATGAAATTGTTATATAAGGTTGTTGGATTGTCCCCATCGCCCATTTATGGCCCCTCTGTGCGGTTTATAAGGCTTTAGTTCCCCTCTCCTTAACACTTGGGTTTTAAGGAGTTGAATGTGCTGGGCTTTACAAGTGGTATCAAAGCTTGGTTGGGCTTGTCTTCCGGCGTGCCGAGTGTCCGGCTGCTATGATCCAGGGTATGCCAACTGTCTGGCTCCTGTGGTTCAGGGGGTGTGTTGGAATATCACACATCGCCCATTTATGGCCCCTCTGTACGGTTTATAAGGCTTTAATTCCCCTCTCCTTAACACCTGGGTTTTAAGGAGTTGAATAGGCTGGACCTTACAAGTATGTTGAGATTGTCCCACATCGGGGACTTATAACATTGCTACTCAACATATAAATTCAAGGGGCTACTCCATCCATTGCCAATTGGTTTTGGGTTGGATGCTCCAATTCAACATGGTATCAGAGCAGGTTATTGTTGGGCCTAATTTGTCCACGTGTGCTCCACGTCACCCTATGTCAGTAATTCACGTGTTTGGCTCTCAGTCATGCCATATGTGCTGTGATGTGTTGAGATTGTTCTACATCGGGGACTTATAACATTGCTACTCAATATATAAATTCAAGGGACTACTCTATCCATTACCAATTAATTTTGAATTGGATGCTCCAATTCAACAAAGCTGGTTAACTCACAATTCATGTAAAACATTATTTTTACATTATGAGCTTATCCACCCACAGCCCACAGAGACTGCTGATAGTATATATTGACCCACATATGAGCTTAGGTGTCCATTAAAATAGACCCCCGCTTCTGAGTCTTCCACGTGATCCCAAATCTCACTTCACAGCCCAGTCTTCTCCAAAAGTTGAAGGGATGAAATTAAAGGATGTGTTTTGACTTTTAAATAATGCCGGTTTCCTCAGGGAATGTTGTGATTAAGAGAATCCTGACTGTTGAACACGTTAACTAGGCTATGGGGTACACATTATCTCATAATTAATATTGACTTCTGCATGTTGGATGGCCACAAGCATCAGTAGAAATTTGAAGAAGAGGGTGTCCATCAAAAGACTTTTTGCAAAAGAACAAGAGGAAATTTGTCCCAAACATTGAACAAGTGTCAGTGCATGGTTTAGTTTCACATGGGATAAAATAAAAAGAAGAAGAATATCAGAAGTCAGAGAGAATAAGAAAGAGTGATTGAGATTTACCGGATATCACTTGAAAAATTTGCAAAATCATTGATTAGAAAATAAAATAAGCAAAATCCAAACTTCTTAAATGTATAATTTGTGGGATGTGCAAAATGAACAGTAAAGTTTTTTTAACCTCAAAATAAGTGACCAAATTTAAAAACTATCTGCCCTTACCAGCAGTGTTTGATAAGGCTAAAACCTCACATGTCATGTAAAATCAGAAGATTATTTTGCACTATTTTGTAAATCAAACTAACCATTTTTTTGGGGGGAATTACTGAAAAGGACAATTATGGAATACTTGTTAAGTTTAAAGATAATTTAAAACTACACTTAATAAAAAGGACAAAAAATTGACAGCTGGTGCTCGCACGGTATAAGTGCATGCACCATAATATCTCCCATTCACAACCCCCTCTGCCCCGTCACCCCCACGCGCCACACGCGCGCGACCCACGAGCTCCACGCTTGAGGCTTCCTTCACAGACTGCTCACACCATGCGAGCAGTGTACCGTATCATTTCCAATTTCGAAAAATATTTTTAAAGTTTAAACATCCATACCTTTTGACCTATAACTCTATTTTTCGCAAATTTTATACCGTTAGAATCGTGTCGACGAGAGCTACAAAACTAGTACCATTGTTGATATGTTTTGAATTTTTTTTTTTTCATATTTTTACATACATGAATAATAAGTGAAATTTCACTTAATATACATAAAATATTAAGTGAAATTTCACTGAATACATGAAAAATATTAAATGAAATTTCACCCAGTTTGTGTTCATGGTGATTAGCTTAGGGTATTATGAGACCCTCATGTAATAAAAAATGAATTTTAACTTAATATTCATGTATTAATAAGTGAACTTTCACTTAATAAGTGAAAATTCACTTCAAAAAAATATCTTGAAACTAAAAAGCAACATTGAGCTTTTAAAGCTCAATTCTAGAGCTTTTAAAAGCTCTCTCCAAAAAAGCCCTAAGTTCAATTTTTGCAAAGCTCATAAACTAGTTACCAAATTAATTAACATGAAATTGTGCTTTAAAAAATGAGAAGCACCAAAATGCGGGCCAAACTAAGCCTTAATGAGGTAGCAATGGCTTTAATGCTCTTCGTCTTTTTTTTTTTTAAATTTTTTTTTCTCAAAACATATAAATTTGGCATACATAAATATTAAGTGAAAATTCACTGAACCGTACATGTCTTCTTCCTAAAAAACTTGAAGTTAAACTTAACATTCGTGTACTCGTTCAGTGAGATTTCACTTAGTATATCAAGTGAAAATTCACTTACTATCCCAAAAGTCGCTAGAAGTAACTCTCTAGAGTTTAACGTCTAATTTGATACTTACTTTGTTAAAAAGTCCCTCAAATGTCAATTTAAGTAAAATTTCACTTAATAATCATGTATGCCAAGTGAAATTTCACTCTTTTTTTTTCTTTCATATTAAATAACGTATATTTCGTTTAAAAAAAAAATCAAATTTCACCAATCAATTGTAAAACATAGTTGTTCAACCCAAACAAATGCAAAATTCTTGTGAAATTTCACTAAAACTCTCCTTAAAAACAAAGTGAACATTCAGTTTCTTTTTTCCTCACAACATATCAACTTGGCATACGTGAATATTACATAAAAATTCAATAACACATACACGAATATTATTAGGTTCGTTTGGAACATGGCATGTAAAAATAAAAGTTTTTTTCTTTTGCTCAAAAGGTATCAACAATGACACTAGTTTTGTAGCTTTTGTCGACACGATTCCAACGGTATAAAATTTGTAAGAAATTGAGTTGTAGATCAAAAGTTATGGATGTTTAAAGTTTAAAAAAAACATTTTCAAAATGGATATCATATTGTACAGCCACTCACACGGTGTAAGTGGCTGAAGGAAGCAGGCGCGCGAGGCGCTTGGAGCCACGTGGGATCTTCTATGGTGCATGCACTTATATCGTGTGAGTACTGACTTAGATTCCTTTTGTCCTTTTTAGAAAATGGTCAAACCAATTGGTGTTTTAAACTTTTGAAAGTTAGTTGTAGGGATTTTCCAATAAATTTTTTTTTTTTATACAGGACATGTATAATTTAATATCTACATTAAATATAAGAGAGAAAAAAGATGAAAAAATGGCAAAGATGAAGTTAGAATTCTATTATAAATGATACTTATTTGTTACAAAAGTGGAGTATGAGGTTCCATCAACTCCCAACTCAGACTTATTTGTTTTGAAGAAACAAAAACTGTATTAAAATGTATTTTGTAAATGAGTTGAAAATAAAAATGATTTTTTTGATAGGTAAAATTAAAATGATAATATACTTATAATTGACAAAAATACATTCTACAGATATCATTCCAAAACATACCCACATGTAATTTAAACCACAAATTTGAAAGTTTCATTCTTGAAAGGTGGTTAGGGTCCTGCTTGAAAGACCTCTCTATTCCCACTTTCTAACCCTGGCAAGAAAATGTAGTCAACCATTAATACACCTAGGCCGCCTTTGACATTATAGATAGGGCGAATGTTTAAATACATCTTAGGTGCGTTTGATAGGCTTTTTTTTTTCCATAGAAAACATTTTCTTCACAAATTTTCCAATTTAGATGGTGTTTGATTGTTTACATTTTCCATGGAATGTTTTTCAACAAAATGATCACGTGACCAGATTTTCCTCATTTTTGAGGAAAATCATTTCCAGCCCTCCTCTAGAAAATCAAATTCCATGGAAATTTTTTTGGACAAAACAGATCGACGAGATCGTGACCTCTCTCTCTCTTTCTCTCTTTCTCTCTCTCTCTCTCTCTCCTCTTCCACTGCCGAATCGCCATCGCCATAGCCTCTTCCTGAGATCTCTGAATCGGTACTCTCTCTCTCTCTCTCTCTCTCTCTCTCTCTGAATCTGGATATGTATATACATATTCGAATCTATTATATGTATATATATATACATATACATATAGAAATTCTGAATATACATATAGATATACACATACATACACATACACATACACATACTGAAAAGTGCATTTGTTCTCACTGGCACAACAGCCAAAGCCGAGAAACAAACGAGCTTTCTTCAGTGTTTTGTTTCGAATCAACTCGGATGATCCTTCTCGCAACCAGGTTTTCCAATGAAACCCTAGCTTTTTATTCCAATATCTTCTTTATATGTAATGCGACTTAAAACCATAATGGTCTTTGAAATGTTCATTTGAGGTTCAGATATTCAAGTAGTAACTTGTAACTTCACGAAATTTTCCTATCACAAGCTTGAATTGGACATTGCCAATCAGCAAGAGCTTTGAATTTCCTCATTAAAAGAGTGAAACTTCTTGTTAAAATGACAATATGTATCTCCTTCAGCTAGGAGTAAAATTTTTCTACTTTGTTCTTAGTGCTTCCTCCACATGCCCAATCGTTCATCTTTAACACTGAAATGTCTTCCCAATATTTTGAAAGTACCTTTTATGATATATGGAATTTGCAGTAGACACACAGTTAAATCAGGCCCAAGTACCATCTATTATTCAATTAAGTTAGACCCAAAAAAAACTTATTAGCTGAGGCATTATGGGTGGCCAATGACTCTTGTGACTTGATCAAGTCTCACATATATGGAATCACTTTGGAACAACTTGTCCTCTTCTTACTGTAGTGTTCTGTCAATATATGGAAGCACTTAATGGTGAGCACTAGCAGTCTCAATTAATTATAAACTTTTGCCAAGCTTAGTTGTATCAAGGACCATGTTGATATGAAATGTGAACTACTTGATAAGTTGCTTGTCTTGGTTTCTCTACTGTTTGTTATTTCTAGTGTGCCATAGTGCAGTAACCTAAAGTTGAACAAACTGATGCTCTGGGTACCAATTAATAGTATTAATGGTCATGTTAGATGGTAACAGGGCCCAGTAGGTGGTAACTAGTATTTCTTAAGTTGGACTGATTTTTTCTAAGGGTCCAATTGAAAGTAATAATGGTTAAATTATTAGTTGCCTTCAGTTTAATTTTGTTTTTAAAATTTGAACACTTAATTCTATGTATGAATTTGAAGTAGAAATGATAACACTGAATGGTAACAAGGTCCTATTGGATGATAACTGTTATTTCTTAACTTGAATCAATTTTTTTCGCAGTGCTAATTGGTAGTAACAATTGTTATCTTCTTTGGTAAAAAGTCCTAATGGGTAGTAACAATTGTTCATAATTGGATGGTAACAATGTGATCTGGAAATGGGTAGTAACTATTAAGTAACAAAGGTCACATAACTGCTGGGACCTTGTTATTAAGGTAGTTATAGATGTTGTGCTAGCATTTCTTTTTTATCTATGGGTCTAATTGCAAAGATGATAGGAGGTCCCTCTAAAATGATCTAAGGATGGTAGTTGCTGGGATAGGCAACAGTCCATGGATATCACTTGGTGACTTTTACAATATATTGTAAGGTTTTGCAGTTGAGAGGAAAGGTGGGGAGCCATTGATAAGGGCATCGTTTATGAACTTAACACGTCGAATATTAATGAGCTTAAGAGGGTCTTGGTACACTTGGGAGAAGCAGCAACTCTTTAATGGAAACTTCTTGAATGTGAGGTGGAATTTTGGTCCCCTGCTCTTGTGATTGTGTCTAAGAAGGAGAAAGCTAGCAAACCTTTTAGGTTCTTTAATTATTGGACAATGCATTAGGAGTTTAACACTGTTTTGGTTAAGCCTGCAATGTAATTTCAATGCTTTAACACTTTTTTGTAAATGCTTTATTGATGGGTTTTTATGTCCTAGAAGAACCAACAATTACTGCTGGGTTGTTTAGACCAGCATAGAGTAATCATTATGCTTTGCCTGTATTTTATTGTTATCATTATGATTTGCATGTACTGAATTGTCATCAATATGTTTGTACTATATAGTGTATGATAATCTTATTCAGCTTCTCTTTAAAGTTAGTTATATGACTTAACTTGATTTAATTTTTTTTTTTTTTTTAATATTGGTTTAGGATAAGCCTGATGCAAGAAATATGAAGGGAGAGATTTGATTAGCATTTTCGGCAATGACTACGCAATGGGAGACTGGGTTTCCCACAGTGAGTGAAGTCAATATCAACAATTCGGTGGATGCCGCTGGCTTGGAGGATGAAAATGAGATGGATGAAGTACAACCAAGCCATTCAAGCACATCTAAGTGATCCGGAAAATTAATTTTGGCTTTTAGTACATTAAAACAATCATGGACACTTTTTACTTTGTTGAGTACTTTTTATTTATTTATTTATTTTTATTTTATTTTATGGAACTTTGATGTAAGTTTGGTTTTTAGTACATTAAACAATCGCTTGTGAAATTGACTATTGATATGAGTAGTTGTCTCAATTGCTTGAATTTGTATCATTTTCAAACTGTTTGTTTATGATTCATAGGTTAATTGCTTTTTAAACCAGGTAAGTTTTTAATGGGAAATGTTAATTTTCCCTGGAAAATTATTGCAATCAAACGGTAAAAAAATTATTTTTCATGGAAAATGACCATTTTATACTGGAAAATAGTGACAATCAAACAGCAAAATTAAATTTTCCATGGAAAATTTTAGATTTTCTAGCCAGAAAATAATTGCAATCAAACAGTCCCTTAGTGGTTTAGTTGTATGATAAATCCAAATCACTTGACACGGATACAGAAGTTTCTTACCACACTTACAAAAGATCACAAGTACAAATATTCCTTATCATGCGTATAAAGCTCTCTTACCATAAGTGTAAATATTTCTTACTAAACGATTAAAACACAAATAATTTTGATTTGGTACATACACTTTTTTTAAAAGTAACATTTTTTTATACTAATATTTCTTATAAAACTACAATAATATCAAAATATCTCACGAGATAGAAACATTTCTTTAAAAGGTACAACATTTTTTTCTTATATTGTAATAAATATTTGTGATAGAGTAATGCTAGAGACACAACACATTACACAATATAAAACATAATAAGGTTTTAAATGTCTGAACCATGTGTTGTGTAAGTGGAGCATAGAAAAATGTGAAAAATTCAAACAACACCGAATATAAGATGCACAGAATACAAAACATTTAAAGACATGTTATACTTTGTATTGTGCTTTGTGTTGTGTTTATAGCATTACTTTTTATTATAAGATTACAAAACATTTGAGTACATGGTTTGGTTGTATTGGTTGTATAGGATGTATTGAAGTCTTCGCCATAGATAGAGACATCAGACAAGTACATAACAACATTCTTTCTGAGCAAAAAAAAAAAAACATAACATACTGTTTTATTTGGTATATATAATATGCACATGGAGCCACTCATCACCAAAACTCTATCAACCAAAGAAAGGAGGACACTGGGATGGGAGGTTTTTCCGGCAGCTTCAGTGAACGCGATGGACCTCAAACAGTGAAGGCTCTCCAACAAAGGTTAGCCTGTTTCTCTCCTTTTTTTGATTATTAGTTCAGAACAAACTGATTGCTCTGCTTTCTAATTCTTAATAACAAACAGAACTATTTTGATTTCTAGGTTGTTTAGTAAAAATTATGAATTACTTGCAATTTTGTTGATTTGTGTGTGAAAAAACCCTAATCCGGTTCAACGTATAGTTTCTGGGAATTTAAAAAGAAGGGTAAATTGCATTTTGCACCCTCAAATTATACCATGTTTTGTACTTTGGTCCCTAAACTATCATTTTTCGCATTTTGGTCCCTCAACTATCATTTTGTGGTAGTTTGCCCCCTCCCTCACTTTTAGTGACGAAAAAAGTCACATTTCAGTGGCACCAAAAGGGACGCTAAAAGTGAGGAAGGGGGCAAACTGTCACAAAATGATAGTTGAGGGACCAAAAAGTGAAAAATAATAGTTTAAGGACCAAAGTGCAAAACATGGTATAGTTTGAGGGTGCAAAATGCAATTTACCCTAAAAAGAAAGTAGTAATTGGAATCCAATTCCAATACTCCATAGAACAATTCCTCAACAGCCCCACCTAGTTCATTCTGATTAGGCCAAGCTTGATAAATTAGGGACCATGTTCTTCGCTTAGAATTCTTCAATTGGGTTGAGTTCCAAAAAACCCAATTTGCATACCCATTCCATAATTCTTCGTTGTCGGGCCCTGAATCCCATTACCTGAGAGCGAGTTAAGAAGATAGAAAGATTGGGAAAGAGAAGGAGAAAGAAGAAGAGAAAGAGGGGAAAGAGACTTAGGTGGTAAAAGGACATCCACTAATTTGGAAGTGTAATTTAGTAATAGCAAGTAATGTAAGGTTTGACCCCGGGTAAGTTAAAAAAAAAAAAAAAAATCAACAGTTGACCCAGTGCTGACCAAACGGGTCAAATAGGTACAACTATAATTATTTCGAATTACGAGTTAAATGGATTTAATGTCTTGAATTAAAAGATATTTACTTAAATGACATGAAATGAAATTAAGGTTTTGAGAAAACTGAGTGCTTAGAAATGAGGTCTGGCACAAGCTATCGGCACAAACAAGCATTCTGCCGGTCGGCCCATTCGATGCACCCAATGTGCAGGTCAACCGGCCCATCTACCAGCTGGGGAAAAAATGGTTTTTCCTGTTGAAATTTCTGTCAAAACTTCCAGCTTTCGAGTTTCGATACATGGCTGAAATCCAAATATTTTAAAAGTTTGAATGAGGACCTTTTCTATGCAAAACAAAGTTTCTCCTTTGAAAACAACTTTAATCTTGACATTTGAAATGGTAAAACTTGCCTTAATATTTGATAGGACACACAAGTAAGAGTAAGTGCTAAAGTTAGAGTTTCTTACATGTAAATTTGGGCATAAGCTTGTATTGAAGTGAGACTTGGTCGTCATAAGAACTATAAGTTTCAAAACGTAATTCCAACTTCTAAAACAAACTAGTAGTACATGGATATCGAAGTAAACATGTTCTGAACATTCCAAATCAAGCATTAGAGGATTTCGATTACAACATTTAGCCCCCAAAACGAAAGTATTTGAGTCCTCACACTCCAAAAACTCTCTAGAGTTCTAAAGTAGACAAAATATGCTTCCTAACCTAACCAAAGCAAAAGTATAACATGAAATGAAATCCCCACAGGCGGGGTCTTCGAAGTCCAACTTCAAAAGCCGACTATATCGGTGCTTTTCCTATATCATTTTCACCTGAAAAATGGTTTGAGGGTTTATAGTCTCAACTGCCCGTTGGAACTACATTATAAAAATGTACTGTAATCACCAACTTCATGAAATGAGATGTGGTGCATGTGAATTTCCTCCATGGCATAAATACAAGAGCCGCAAGGTATGAAATACAGGACTCACTAAGGCTATCCAATACATAATCCAAAATCTCAAAACGCTCTCACTCTCAACACCGGATTATGGTCCAATTGGATTTAAAGTAACCCATGGCTGGCTAGGCCAAGATTGGAGTTCCTATGTATCCTCACTCACACCCATATCCGGATTTTTATCTACTTCATCTTTTTACCCCAATGTAGGAGGTTTTCAACAATTCTTAGTCTTTTAAAAGTATAATTAGTCGTAAGGCTTCATGCCATCGATTCTATGCTTCATGAGTGATGGACATAACTCGAGACATGAAAGTCTCAGACATGAATTTTAGCATAACATCTCATATTTGAAATTTGGTAGGCATTCTTTTTGAATAACAAAACATTTAGACATGTTTTCATATTCCCAAATAAACAAGTATTGGTCAAGGAGATTAACAAGGAATTTATAGTAAGCAAGCGTATGTCATCCCCCTTAACACAAATCATTGAAATCAACCACAAACATAGTGAGTATAGTATACTTCTATAATATAGAATCCTACCCAGTATTTGAACAAATACTAACAAACCACAACTCCAATAGAGAAAAGAAAGTACCAAAGTGTTGAGCTTGAAGAGAGGAACAACTTCTCTCCTTTGAGCTTGGGCTAAAAATGAGGGGAAGGGGGTGGAAAATGAGCTTGAAGTGTTGAACTCTCGTGTCTCCAAAAATTTGCCGAATTTTTCTAAGTGTTGTAGGTAACATAAGTGACAGAAATGAGAAGTAGAAGAAGATATAGAGGGATATGCTTGTCCTGGGATTTTGTGTGTGTAAAAGTATGTGTTTATGTGTGAAAAGAAGGACGGACTGAAGATTGGATAGGAGAAGGTGAGGTGATAGGGGGAAAGAAAGAAGGAAAGGGATGCAATTGGCAGAAACTTAGGGGGTTGTGGGCTGCAGAATTTCTCAGCAAAAGGTGGTGAAAAGGACGAGTAAAGAGAAGGGAAAAGAGAGGTAGAAGCCAGAGGAATTGTGGGCTATTACTATAAATAGCATGTGGGCCCCACAATACACATATATACGCATATATCATGCTATAAATATATAACTACAGTAGACTTTTGTTAGGTCATAACCAAACACTCCTTAAGCCTACTAACATAAAATCACTTCCCAAACAAACCCGAGGTAGACATGTGAAATGAACAAAATGCCCCTAACTCATAACTCAAATTTCTGGGATTTTTACCTTCATATTCTCACCAAGAACCGTAAGTTTAAATCTGTGGAATCAATTTTGAGAAAACTCACTGAATCGAGTTCGTGAGATTTTCCTTCTAAGCTCTTTGAAGCCATACTTAATACATAACGAATACGTGATCACCTCTTGTTTTTTACTCCCTCTTTAAAACTTATGCGCATATGATGTAGTTCAGGATTGCCACCATCACTTTCTGTGGCTGAGGGATTGTGGGTTTGTCCAGACTATTGAATCTTGCAATGTGTTTATGAGTTCGTTAATTAATCTAAATTGAGTAGACATTGCATTGGCATTTTATAAGGAAGTGAGGCTTTCTCGGATCTTACCAACTGTCCATACTCTCAGCATGGATATCAGTGCCCTTTGGTAATTCAGGGAAGCTATGTTGTTGATGTGTTCAGAGAGATGGAGAGTCTAGGTTTGGGCCCTACCATTGTCTTACAATACTTTGATTAGTGGACAGTGAGGCTTTTTGAGTGTTGCTTTGATGCTCAAGACTCTAATGGAAAAGAAAGGATGCCACCCAAATGATGTTAAAATTTAAATTCAACACACTTATACACAGGTTCTGCCAAGAAGGTAAATTAAATGAAGCAAATAAGCTTTTCATTGAGATGAAAGTAAGAATTTTTCTCCTAATACTGTGACATATAACACATGTGAGGTCGGCTTCACAAGGAGGTGTTAAGAAATGGAATTAAGTCTGATATAGGGCCTTATAATGCATTTATTGAGGGTCAAGAAAGCTGGTTATCTGGTTAAAAAATTTGATAAGGACAACTTAGTACCCAACTCATGAACTTTTTCTGTGCTTAGTAAGGGGCAATGCATGTGGAAGAACTCTGAACGGGCTTTTCAGTTATGTAAAAGCAAGATATGTGGTGGTCATCCAAATGAACATACTTATAAGATATTGATATCCACATTTAGTAAGAATGAGGATTTTGATGGAGCTATCCTGATCTTAAACGAGATGTTAGAAAGATATACGGCTGTTGATCTGGGTATCTTATCTGAGCTTTGTGATGGAGACGAATCGGTTGCAAAGTTGTGCAAGGAGATCAAAGCTAGACGCCTTATGCCAGAGGAACTTGAGAAGGCTAAAAGTGTCTACTTTAGACAAGAGATTGAGGGAAAAGAAAATGGCGACGACTTGTAAGGTCCTGTATACTCGAAGTCTCTTAGTCGCTTCCAAATCAAATGTGTAAGTGGCCTAGAATTTTGAATCCTTTTCATGCAATAATTGACTTGTTGGTTCATTATATTTTTGCTCAAAGAACACAAACAATAGCAACTTTTATTGCACAAGCTGCATAGTGGTTCAAGATTTAAGATACATCCTGCCTAATCTCACTTTTCTTATTTATTTTATTTTTTGCAACTTCATTAAGTGTAGTGCAATCATTATCGTGAGGAAGAGGAAAGAGAAAGGAAAACAGAAAGGAAAACTAGTTCCCTTATGTTTTACCTTGTGTTGTGCTTCATGCTTAAATAACATTAAAAGTTTAAAATTTCTGAAGTATAAATTGTAAAATATGAATGAAGGGACGGAAATGACTCACAACATTTGACTTATTCTCTTTTCTTTCCTATTGTCCTCCTTGTTTTCCTTATTCACCGAACTAGGGAAAGTTTTCCTCGGTGTTTTCTTTTATTTCCCCGTACTAAATCCAAGAACCAAACAAAGCCTTAATAGGGACTCAATTCTCTGCTTCGTGGATAACTAGTTTTTTTTTTCAACGTGTGATCTTGGATGCTGACATCTAGGAAGCACCAGTGCGGATGCGGGACGCGAGTGCGGAGAGTTCGACAATTTTCCCAAAATCACCAATGCGAGTGCGGCAGGGGTACTTATGTAAAATATTAAAAATGTTTTTTATGTCACATTCATATAGTTGTTTTTCTTTGTTTTTTTTTATTTATTTATTTTTTATTATTTTTTATTTTATTTTTAGGATAGCATTTACTAGTGCTATTTTCAAATAATTACAAGTGGTATAAAATGTAAATAGTTTAATGTTTGTAAAAACTTAAGGGGTCCATTCATAATATTAATAAACATAAAAGATGGGTTTTAATATTTGTAAAAACTTAAGGGGTCTATTCATAATATTAATAAACATAAACGATATATGTTATATGTATACATAAACAGATTAAAAATTCTAGGGTTCAGTCTCTTATTTCTTCTATAGCCGCTGCAGAGAGAGAGAGAGAGAGAGAGAGAGAGCAGAGGAGGCATCGAGGAAGAAGAAGAAGAAGAAGAAGAAGAAGAAGAAGAAGAAGAAAAAGAAGAAGAAGAAAGAAAGAAAGAAGAAGTAGAAGAAGACGACTCGAGGTATGCATCGAGTACTTCTTTTTTTTTTTTTTTAATCTGGAACTACGCCGCACTCCAGCTGCACTTGTGGCCACACTCCAGCCGCACTCAAACTTCACCAAGAACTCCAATGGAGGCGACACGCACTAAAGGCGCACTAAAGCCGCGTCTGCACTCCATACACACTAAGTGCACGCGCCTCACCAAAAATGCCGCAGTAGTGGTTCTTAGGCTGACATCATTACTTGCGATTCTTGACCTATTGGGTTGAATCTGAAGTCGATTCATAGTTCCTGTGCACAATTTGCATTCAACTAACTTTTATCTGCCTAATTTTATGTTATCTGTTACAAGTTTCTACTTGTTTCCTTCGTTGTGTTTGTTATTGTATTCTCTTTATCCGTTTTTAGTTGTTATGTCTCTCATATTTACGTGCATGTACTTATTCTTAGAGGTCTAGGTGTAATGCTCCGTTTTGTATGTGGCTCTTTTTTTGATACATGTGTAAATTTAGAAATTATTATTATTATTATTATTATTATTATTATTATTATTTTTTTTTTTTTATGTAATGCGAGAAAGAAACTGAAAGAAGGGTAGAGATGGAGGTAGAATCACAGAAACATTATGGAGTGCGAGTTATTTGCTACAGAAGTTGCGGAGCATTGGGTTCATCTGTTAGAGTTATTTGTTAGTTATTCTTCTTAGTTGTTATGTTTTGTATTTTGTTGTATGTCCAAGGACCTACTTGTAATATTTGTCTTTCTTCTTAATATAAAAGGTTCTAACCAAGGTTAGTAACCTAAGCTTTTCACTATCATTTTATCTTACACTTGACATGGTATCAGAGCCTAGCTCAAAACCCTAACCCTAATCAAACAAACCACCACTCCACCACCACCACAAGCTGCGCCGGAACCTACACCACCACCACAAGCCTCGCCGCAACTCAGACCACCACCACAGGCTGCGCCGCAGCTCACACCACCACCCCAAGCTGCGCCGCAGCCCAGCAGACCTCCACAGGCTGCGCCGAAGCTTGGGTGTTCTTCCATAGGCTGCGCCGAAACACTCTGGCCTAATTTCCTAACCCTAAAACCTCTTTTCCTCTGTTTTTGTTTCAAGACACCATTCCAAGGCTACTATTTTGATTGGTGATACTTGTTTGGTGTAGTGTTGGTCCCTTAATGGACCCTTGAAGCAATTTTGTTGATTTCTTCGTACCCATCTCCTTCGTCTTCCTTCATATTGTGTGGGTTTTCCATTCGGGCACAAAAACATGGCGGACCTTGATAAACCGACCGTTCAGACTGTGGTTACCCCCTTGGATCCCAATCTAAAAATCACTACCATTCCATTCAATGGCCAAAACTACTTGAAATGGTCACAGGCGGTAGAACTTTATCTGAAGGCACGCGGGAAGATGGGGCATCTTGACGGGCGTATCACCGCCCCCTCTACTACTGATCCGGGATATGACAAGTGGGAGATTGAGAACTCCATTATCATGTCTTGGCTCATCAATTCCATGGTCCCTGAAATTGGTGAGAGTTTTTATCGCATGAAGACGGCTAGGGCTATTTGGGACACCGTTGCTTCCACTTTCTCTCGAAGGGGGAACTATGCTCAAGAGTTTGAGCTTATCCGTTCCATTGACCGATCCGAGCAGGGTGAAATGACAGTCACCCAATATTATACCTTCCTTACTACTAGTTGGGACAGAGTTGATCATCTGCAGTCCTTCCAGCCTGTCTGTGCCACTGATGCAGAGGAGTACCGGAAACTTCTTGAGAAGCAAAGAGTCTTCAAATTCCTTCAAGGGCTTCATTCCGATTATGATGCTGTTCGTAGTCGGGTTCTTGGGATGGATGTTCTCCCTCCCCTTCAGGAGGCCTTCGCTTATGTACAGAACGAGGAGAGTCGTCGTTCTGTTATGCTTTCGCCTACATCCACTGAGCGTTCTGCCCTTGTCTCTGTTCCGCCTAGAGAAGGGACCCAGCAGCAGACGGTTCCTTCTGATCGACCTGTGGTGATTTGTGATTATTGTCATCGGCCCCATCATACCCGGGCCAATTGCTGGACTCTTCATGGTCGTCCCCCTAGTAGTCGAGGCGGTCGTGGAGGAGGCCGAGGAGGTCGTGGGGGTCGTTCTGCTGGCCGTGGAGGGGCTGCCCGTGCACATCATTCTGCAGTTACCGAGACTTCTGACTCTACTCCCGGTGATACTGCTCCTGCCTCTGAGCCGAGCCCTCTGTCCTCTACTGAGCTTGATTCTCTCAGGAACTTGCTAGCCCGGTGCACTTCCTCGTCTGCCACTAGTACCTCGTCGTCTTTTGCACAGTCAGGTAATGTAGTTGAGCCAGCAAGAGCTTTTCTTTCCCACTCTTCCTCTCCTTGGATTATTGATTCAGGAGCCTCTGACCATATGTCTCGCTCTTCTAATCTTTTTTATGATTATAAGCCATGTTCAGGTCAGGACAAAGTTAGAATTGCCGACGGTACCTTCTCCTCTGTTTCGGGGAAAGGTCTTATTCGTGTCACTCCTTCCTTACCCCTGACTTCAGTTTTGCATGTTCCTCGTTTCTCTCATAATCTTTTATCATTAAGTCGTATTACTCGAGATTTAAATTGTTGTGTAACCTTTTTCCCTTCTCACTGTATTTTTCAGGATCTTATCACGAAGAGGGTGATTGGCAGTGGTAGAGAGACGCAGGGACTTTATTTTTTGGATGAGAAGGATGAGGGGGAGAAGCTTGCTAATAATACCGTCGTTTTGAAGAATTCTACTGAAGATTTAATGCTTTGGCATAGGCGTTTAGGACACCCATCCTTTTCTTTACTAAAATTTATGTTTCCATCTCTTGTTGCTAATTATGAAACTTCAAATTCCAAGTTTTTTTGTGATGCATGTGAACTTGGGAAACATTTTAAAGCAACTTATGCTCCCAGTAATACTAGAAGTTCAGTTCCTTTTGCGTTAATACATTCTGATGTTTGGGGTCCTTCACGTACCGCATCTCTGAAAGGTCATAGGTGGTTTGTGTCCTTTATTGATGATTGTTCTCGTACTACATGGCTGTACATGATGAAAGAAAAGCGAGAGGTCTTTTCTATTTTTCAAAATTTCCATCAAATGGTGTGTACCCAGTTCGGGGCAGTTGTGAAAGTTTTTAGGTCTGATAATGGGGGTGAGTACATAGATTCGGGTCTAAGCAAGTTTTTTTGTGCCCATGGAATTGTCCATCAGACTTCTTGCACCGACACTCCACAACAAAATGGGGTTGCCGAGCGTAAGAATCGTCATCTTTTAGATGTTGCCCGGTCTTTACTTTTTCAGGTTCAGGCTCCTCGATCTTATTGGGGTGAGGCGGTCTTAACTGCCGCTTATCTTATTAACCGTCTTCCTACCCAGGTGTTAAATAAGCAAACCCCCCTTGAGGTTCTTTCCCACTCCTCTCTCTCCTCTTCCATCCCTTCCCGTGTCTTTGGTTGTGTGTGCTTCGTTCATAATCACAGTCCAAACCGTGGAAAGTTAGATCCTCGGGCTATTAAATGTGTGTTTGTTGGTTACTCTCCCACTCAGAAAGGTTATAAATGTTACCATCCACCTTCTAGGAAATGGTTCGTCACTATGGATGTCACATTTCGTGAGTCCCAGTCCTACTTTATTGACTCTACGGTACCCCTTCAGGGGGAGTCTAGATGTGAAGGGCTACCTGTTTCCCCTATGATGATTGAGTTGGAGACGGGGAGAGTTGAGGGAGAGAAACCTGAGATGGAGAAAGCTGAGCCTGTTGAAAGAGAGAGGGGTGAACCTGAAGAAGGAGAAGGGGTAGTTGAGGAGCCGAGGGAGAGTGAGTTGAGAGTTTATTCTAGGGGGACATGGAGTAAAAGAAGAGTCAGAGAGACTCCAGAAAGTAATACTGGTCCTATTTCTCCTCTACCATTGCCATTCCCTCTCAGTGATGGAGATTCAGGTAATTCCTCTGATACACCCTCTCTCGACTTAAATGATTTAGATGTTCCTATAGCTGTTAGAAAGGGTGTTAGATCATGCACTCAACACCCTATATCTAACTTTGTGTCTTATTCTCATCTATCTCCTTCCTATAAAGCCTTCCTTTCCAAAATTTCCTCTGTTAGTATTCCTAACCATGTACAGGAAGCTCTTGCTGATTCCAAGTGGAAACATGCCATGACTGAGGAGATGAAAGCTCTTCGAAAGACTGGCACTTGGGAATTGACCAAGTTACCTGAAGGAAAGAAGACTGTGGGGTGCAAGTGGGTGTACACAGTGAAGCATCGAGCTGATGGTTCTATTGAGAGGTACAAAGCTCGATTGGTGGCAAAAGGGTTCACTCAGACTTACGGGGTGGACTATGAGGAAACCTTTGCCCCAGTTGCAAAAATGAATTCAATCAGAATTCTTCTTTCTCTCGCAGCAAATCGGGATTGGCCTCTTCGCCAGTTTGATGTGAAGAATGCCTTCTTGCATGGTGATTTAGAAGAAGAGGTCTACATGGATATCCCTTCAGGTTTCGAGGACTCCAAGACAGATGGGAAGGTTTGTAGGCTTAAAAAATCCTTGTATGGCCTCAAACAGTCTCCTAGAGCTTGGTTCGAGAGGTTTACACGGGCTATGCTACTGTTTGGGTACAGACAGAGTAATGCAGATCACACATTGTTCATCAAACACTCATCAAAGGGTAAGACTACTGCTCTTATTGTCTATGTTGATGACATTGTGCTAACAGGAGATGACTTGGAAGAAATGGAAAGGTTGAAGAAGCAATTAGCCTCTGAATTTGAGATTAAGGACTTAGGGGTCTTGAAGTTCTTTCTTGGGATCGAACTTGCTCGATCCAAGCATGGGATTTTTATTTCCCAAAGGAAGTATGTCCTTGACTTGTTAAAGGAAACAGGGATGCTTGGCAGCAAAGCCTGTGATACTCCGATGGAGCAAAATCAGAAGCTTGGTGATGATAGCAGTGGGGAATTAGTGGACAGGGGGAGTTATCAGAGACTAGTTGGTAAACTTATTTATTTGTCTCACACTCGTCCAGATATTGCTTTTGCCGTAAGTGTTGTCAGTCAGTTCATGCATTCTCCACGAGAGTCACATCAAGAGGCTGTTTTTCGGATTCTTCGGTATCTAAAGTCTGCTCCGGGAAAAGGCTTGCACTTTATGAGACATGACCACCTAATGGTGGAAGCGTACACTGATGCTGATTGGGCCGGTTCAATTACAGATAGGAGGTCCACTTCAGGGTACTGCACGTTCGTAGGAGGTAATCTTGTTACCTGGAGAAGCAAGAAACAGAATGTAGTGGCTAGGTCCAGTGCAGAAGCCAAATTCCGGGCTATGGCCCAAGGTATTTGTGAGTTGTTGTGGATCAAGTCTTTGCTGAAGGACTTGAAGATTGAACTGACAGATTCTATGAAGCTATACTGTGACAATAAAGCGGCCATCAGTATAGCTCATAATCCTGTTCAACATGATAGAACAAAGCACGTGGAAATCGATCGACACTTCATCAAAGAAAATATTAATAGTGGTACTATTTGTGTTCCCTTTGTGAAGACATGTGATCAGGTTGCTGATGTTCTTACTAAAGCCGTTGGGAGTCGCCCATTTCAGACTATTCTGGACAAGCTGGGAATGAGGGATATATTTGTACCAGCTTGAGGGGGAGTGTTAGAGTTATTTGTTAGTTATTCTTCTTAGTTGTTATGTTTTGTATTTTGTTGTATGTCCAAGGACCTACTTGTAATATTTGTCTTTCTTCTTAATATAAAAGGTTCTAACCAAGGTTAGTAACCTAAGCTTTTCACTATCATTTTATCTTACACTTGACATCATCAACCTCCAACTCATGTCTTAATGTGCAAAACACTATCCCCAACTTAAAATAAAAGCAAGTAAGACTTGCTTTCGTGAGAAATTTAAAGTTGTATTAGAATACATATTTAAAATTCTTAATTATGAGGAACAAAGTGTAATTACAGTTAGTGAGAAAGCATTCTGAAGTTGTCATTCTAAACACGCCATTACTTCCTTGGCTTGGTTTCGCATCTAGAGCAAGTCTATTCTCATTTTTTCAAGTATTAAAAGTTCATTTCCATTTGTTGGTTTAGTTTTTTTTTTACCTAAGCTCAGGTTCTTAACACCCCAGATAGCAAAAATTGAGAAAAAGGTTTTTCGTTTGAACTGTAAGTCGTGGCAAGCTATGCATCGAATCATCCACAGTCTCAGAACCACACGAATGCTATAAGGAAATATATGGCGGAAGCTTAAACTTAGCATAATATAACATAACATAACATAACAGGCCTATCATATCTTAAGTCAACTATTACAGTTTGTCTAAAAATGAGGTCTTAATACATATATGGCATACATTGCTGATAATGGAAGTAGTCTTACTCTGTACATAATTCGAAAACATAAGCCTTAATACAAAAAAGGGAAAACTCTACATGGCAGAGCTAAGTCTTCTAGAACACAGGCTCGGTCTCGTCCAAGCAGTCGATACCTGAATTGTTCGGGCATAAAACGTCTGTCATCTTGTGAAAGCTGGTGAGCAGTTAATACCACAATGTACAATACACTTAACATATACAAAGATCAACTCATCATCGAACATGGTTATACATCTTAGGATGCAGTAATTAGCTTATTCAAATCGTTATCACAAGCACATACAAAAACATTCATATATAACAACAGTTCTCATGCTTCACAAAAATATAACGATTAGTTCTAATCATCAACATGTTCATCTCACTATAATTGTATCATTAAATTACATGTGTTTTCAAAAAATACAACTTCTGTATTACTCATGTGTGAGCGCGTGTCAATGCAGACACTTCACTTCCTATGGTTATCGAATCCACTCTCATTACCACACTACGGTTCTTAAGAACCTGACATCTGACTTACGAGGAGTCCCAGTGCAACATGGCCGTTAGTTTAGAATATACACCGCCACAATGGCCGCATGATCAGCCTTGTCTGCATCAAGAATAAATGTACTGTCCCAATTGCCGATTAATCAGAAATATTCTTGGTCACAAAGGACACTCCAGCCCCGAAGTGGCTATTGATGAAGAATAACATGCACCGTCCCAATCGCCGATTAATCAAAGACTATTCTTGGTCACAAGGACACTCCATCCCCGAAGTGGCTGTTGAACAGAATATGTAACGCCCCAATGGCCGTATGATTAATAATGTAATGTACTGCATCGCACCAATGGCCGCATGATCAACCACTTGTTGATTAATGTTAGAATATAAGTATTAGTATTAGTGGTTTAAGGGTATTTTGTGATTGTTTTTTTATAAATATATATATATATATGTGCTGGCTAACCTAATTAGGTTAAGCCTTCTCTTTTTCTCTTTGAACATGGTATCAGAGCCACCCGAATAGGTTTCTCTACGCCGCACACCACCACCACCACCACTACCATCACACCCGCAGCACTGTTCACGCAGTTACTGTTCACGCGAGCATTGGTCACGCAGTTACTATTCACTGAAGGCACTGTTCATCGAACACTATTCACCGAAGGCACTGTTCATCGAACACTGTTCATGTAGTAACTATTCATCGAGCACTATTTATGATCTGATTTCTTCACTTTCTTGAACTCCAACCGTCCAAGGGAGCATATTCACATACATCGAAACTTGATTAGGCAATTTTGATTGGTGGTTTCTTCGTTCGTGTTGTCTCAGTCCCTTTATGGACCTTATTGGTTAGTTCCGTTTGAATTTATTGATGTTGATGTTGCTTCTTGTTCGTTGTTAGTATTTTTCCTTTGTTATTGGGTATAAAACTCCTACTGTTTTTGGTTGATATGGCTGACAAGAAAGGTTCTATTTCTTCGTCCAATGTTGTGAGTATGCAAATTATCACTACTAAGTTGAATTGGTCCAATTACTTTTTGTGGGCTCAAGCTATGAAAGTAGCCTTAGGGGGTAGGAAGAAGTTGAAATATATTGAGTCTATTGCTCCTAAGGATAGTAAGGATTATGAAGATTGGATGTCTGAGAATTATGTGGTTATATTCTGGTTGTGGAATAGTATGGAACCTACTGTGTGTTCAAGTGTCATGTTCTTGTCCTCAGCCAAAGAGATTTGGGAGTCTGTTCATGAGATGTTTTCCATTGAAAAGAATGTTTCTCGCGTTTATGAGGTATATCAAAATTTATTTCTGCTTCAACAGGGTGATAAGTCAGTTAGTGAATACTACAGTACATTTAAGGGACTAATGGATGCGTTGAATCGGTATCATCCTATCACTAATGATGTTGACGTTATCAAGAAGCAACGAGAGGAATTCTATGTCTCCAAGTTCTTATCTGGGTTACATTCGAATCTTCAGTCTGTTAAGTCACAGTTTTTGGCCAGTGATGGTAGTATTCCATCCTTGAGCAATGTGTATTCTCGTGTGCTCAGTGTTACTACAGAGTCTTCCTCCCCTGCCTCTTTCTGAGCCTGTTGGGAAAGAAGATTTTGCACTTGTAACATCTACGGGATATAGTGGGGCCTTTCATGGTCGTGGCAATTTTCCTGGTAATAATCGTAGTCGCGGTGGTCGTGGCTTTGGCAATTCCCCTCCTATGTTTAATGGTAATTGAGGAAGAGGGACGTGGTCGTGATTTTGGTCGAGGCCATGGTTCTCTTTATTTCACCCATTGTGGGGGTGACAATCATACTGTGGATAGGTGTTATGATCTCTATGGTAAGCCGTGGGAGACCTCGACTAATCCAGCCTTGTTCTCTTCTGACAATGCTTCTGGGTCTCAATAGGAAGTTCGTACTCCTACTCCACCTGCCGTGACATCTTCAAATGAGTCTATCACTCTTTCCCGAGAGGAATACAATGCCTTAGTCCAACAACAACAGCTATCCTTGTCTAATACTGCTGGTTTTGCACAATTAGGTAACATTGCATGTTTTTCTTCATCTGCTCCTTCACCATGGGTCATCGACTCAGGAGCTTTCGCACATATGACTGGTAAGTCCAATGTATTTATACAATCGCTTAATCCACCCACACAGCCCTCTGTTGTTTTAACTGATGGACGATTTTGTCCTATTATTGGTCATGGTCTTGTTTCTCCCATCTCATCTCTTTCATTGTCATCTGTCAATTATATTCCTCAATTTCCCTTTAGTCTCCTATCGGTCAGTTAACTTACTAAATCTCTAAACTGTTCCGTAACATTTTATCCCTCTCATTGTGTGTTTTAGGATCTCAACTCGAAGAAGATGATTGGTGGAAGTCGTGAGCGGGATGGTCTTTATTACTTGGAACAACATTCAACAACGAATAATTCGGCGGCTTTACATACAGCTGTTTCACCACATCAATGGCACTGCCGTCTGGGTCATCCTTCACTACAATACTTGAGTTGGTTTTTCCATTGTTTAAGTCTATGTCTAGTTTAGAGTGTGAGGCTTGCCAGTTAGGTAAGCATCATAGGGTGTCTTTTCCTTTACGTCAAAATAATCGTTGGGCCACTCCTTTTGAGTTGGTTCATTCCAACGTTTGGGGTCTATCTAGACATAAGTGTTTGTTAGGTTTATCTTATTTTGTGTTTTTTGTGGATGATTGTTCTAGGATGTCATGGTTATTTTTAATGAAAGAATGCTCAAATCTTTCTTCCATTTTTCAATTATTTCATAAAAAGATTATGACTCAGTTTGGTTGCACTATTCGTATTTTACAATCTGATAATGCTTTGGAATATGTTAAAGGACCTCTTCAATCTTATTGTGATGCTCAGGGGATAATTCATCAATCCTCTTGTGGTTATACTCCACAACAGAATGGTGTCACTGGACGAAAAAATAGACATCTTCTTGAGATTGCCCGAACTATTATGCTGCTTATGCATGTTCCTAAACAATTTTGGTGCAATGCTGTACTCACTGCCTATTATCTTATTAACTGCATGCCTTCATTTATTCTAAGTGGTGGCATTCCTCATTCTGTTCTCTATCCAGATAGGTCATTGTTTGCCTTACCACCACTTGTGTTTGGTTGTGTTGCATTTTTTCGTGTTCTTACTCCTGGTCATGATAAATTAGATTCTCGAGCCACCAAATGTGTATTTGTGGGATATTCTCTCGCACTCAAAAGGGTTCTAAATGCTGGAATCCTCAGAGCCGTCGTTATGTGGTTAATGCAGATGTTACCTTCTTTGAAGGTACATCATTTTTTTTTCGTCCTCCGGTGCTTCCTTGGATGTTGATGTTCTTGCTCCCTCGTCCTCTATTTCCTTGCCTATTCCTCCTTCTTCTAGTTCTCCTCCCTTGCAGGTGTATCGCCGTCGTGACAAGCATCCAGTACTGATGACCTGCCAGCTCCACCTCCATCTTCATCAACTTCGGCTGAGGTTCTCCACTCTCCTGATCTACCTATCGCTCTTCGAAAAGGTACTCGTTTCTTATAACACCCGTATTTGTGTTATTGCTTTTGCATTTCATTGTCATGCATGATAATGTGATGTGGCGTGTCTTATGACACATGTTTGGGTGAGTTTTGACTCACGAGTTGATTTGGGTGTCTGTATTAGAGAACCCTTTGAAACTATAGTGATTGAGGATTTGTGGTTGCGACGTCTCTCCGAGTGTGAGACGGTCACTGTGGAATACTTTAAATGTTTATCTGAAAATAAATGTTTACCTGTGTATTTCAATATCTGTATTATATTCTATTTCAGAATTCATATTTGTTGTTAGTTTTAGTATCCTGGTGAGAACGAATGAACAGGCTATTAATTTGGTAGGCTAATTAGTAACTTCGGAAATGTCATGTAGAAATTCGCGTTTTAGCGACCAAACGAAACTTAGTCCAAAACTTTTATAATTTTGAGGTTTCACTTGTAAGCTATGAATAAGCTGTGTAGAAAGTTTTAGAGACTGATTAGGAGTTTTGAAAACTCGTGGGGAGGTAAACGTAATTCCCGAGAGTTTTGCCTATATATAGATAGAGATGATTGAGATATTTTCTAAGTTCTTAACCTAAATTCCAAAAAGGGGGCCATAGGGAGATTTTGGAGCTTAGAGCTTTGCGACGCCAAACGACGACCTTCCGTCAGTTTGTTTTCTCCCAGATTTCATATTCGAGCTCCTCGAGGTAAGAGCTTCGTTTTGATATATGTTAGGGCTTGTTTGGCCAAGTTTTCCCAAAAGTCTTTTTCTAGAATTTTTCATAAAAGTTGATAAATGGAATTTTGATTCATAGGAATTGTACTAGATGGACTTCTGCACGATCTTTGTGCACGGGCTTTTTCAGATTGAATTATAGGAGCGTTATTCGGAGATGAGTGATCCAACTATGTTTTGGAATGATTTCTTGGCGTGTATTCATGTTATGTTTGAATAGTATGTACTAATTCATAGATATATACTGTGTAGTTCATATTGGGCATTTGTATTGATAAGTAGGCCCAATAGCACGATGAAATGTTTGATTTCCGCGAGCATGGTGATATGTATTTAAGCATGTTAAGTTGCTTATGTGGGTCAGAAGGAGCACGTGGTCACCGTACCATTTTGTGGAGCCGATATAGGCATTAAGGTCGCACGATTGAAGAGAAGAATCGTGGGTCTTACCCTTTCGCGTGGACTTATGCGAGGAGTCGCGGATTGGGAGTATGGATGGGCACGTGAGTCTCCCGCGACTAGTATGAATTGTAGAGATGTGAATGCGGACATGTTTATCATTCATGTGCATATGTTGTTTTATTCACTAAGCGTTAGCTTAAACAAATCGAATATCTGTGGTTATTCAAATAACCATTTCAGGTGTTAATGCTAGCGAGGAATCGGAGAAGTGAGCACGTTGGTTTAGAGTTCGCTTTGAAGGCAACCCGAATGTTGATCTTGCAGTTTTGGAACAATAGGAATGTTGTAATAAGATTTTGAATGGTTTTATCTTATGTTTAACTTAGTATGTTAGAGTGGACCTAAAGCATGGTAATAGTTAGTAACTCGTTGTAATTATACTTTGATAATGTTTTAATACAGCTAGGATTACTTTGATGAGAAGTTGGAGTGTATGGTTAACACTTGGTTGTTTTTAAAAAGCTTTTGAAACTTGTTTTTCTGCAGATTGGACTGCTGTCAGGGGAGCAGTCGACTGGTCCAGTGTTCAGTCGACTGGACCTTGTGCCTGCTAGCTACTGCTTTTTAATATGGCAAAAGCAGTCGACTGGGGCCTGCCTCAGTCGACTGGACCTCTGTAGGTTTTGTGTTCATTTTGGTTCTGCTTGCTTCAGTCGACCGAAGGGGGAATTCAGTCGACTGAAAGTTGGAGTCCCAGTCGACTGGACCCCAGTCTCAGTCGACTGGATGGTCTGTTAAACCTTTTTGAAAACTCTCTGCTTTCTTCAGTCGACTGGACCACTAGTCTAGAAAATGTATTTTGTTTTCCGCTGCATGTGTTCTTCAAAACCTAATTTTGGGAACGTTAATGAATTGGTTTAGCCTCGGTGGCGTGCCACGGGCTCCAGTTCCGCTATTGTGGGACCGGGCTGTGACATTTAGTGGTATCAGAGCATAAGTTTAGAGCCTTGGGAACGAGTGACGTTATATATGCTGAGTGACGTCGAGTGGAGCGTGTAATTGTGAAGATAATTGTTATCATTGTAGAAATGCTTCATGTGTTAGCATTTGTTGATTGTGATGAACTGTGCGCATATATCTATATTGTGGCATAGCATGCATGGTCATTATGCATTGCACTCAACAGGGGAATATTTGAAACATTATGGCGGATCTGTCGAGAGAATTGTCACCGCATTCGCGGATGGACCAAATAGTAAATATGGTGGGAAATTTCATACAAGCAGTAAGTGAAAGAGAACAGATGAACGTTCAGCCTCCACCAGTGGAAATTCGTTATATCAATGCACCACCGGCACCGCGACCTCAACACACAATCGTGGAACAATTTCATAAGCGGAAACCGACCTTGTATTATGGACAAGTTGACATAGACTTGGCCGATCATTGGATGCTGGACATGGAAAGACATTTCCGTCAAGTAATATGTACCGATGAGGAGAAAATTTTATGCGCATCCGATACGTTGATGGGCGAAGCATTGGATTGGTGGAGCAACGTACTTGAACAAGGGAAGCCGACCACGTGTGAAGCATTTAAAGAAGAATTCAACAAACGTTTCTTTCCGCAATCTGTTTATACTCAGAAACGTCAAGAGTTTGCAAGTCTGGTTCAGGGAGACATGACTGTGAGTGAGTATGTATCCCCGTTACAATGCCTTGTATGACTGTGAGTGAGTATGTATCCCCGTTACAATGCCTTGTTACGATTTGGGAAAACTACCGTTCCGACTGATAAGGATAAAGCTTGGAAGTTTGAGGAAGGACTTAGGGAGAATATCCGTGGCCGCGTGGATATGTTACAACACCCGACCATTTCTCTCGTTGAGGAAGCTGCTCGTAGTGCTGAGAAAAGTGTCGACAGATATCGACAGGGACAACAAGGGAAGAGAGCAAATGACAGTCGGGGTAAGAGTCAAGGGAATGCGAAGAAACCGTTTACGCAAGGTTCGGGATCGCATATGGGTGACCAAGGAGGAAGTACAGTCACGGGAGATTCGAGACCGTTCTGCCCAACATATAACCTGCGACACAGAGGAACTTGCTACCAATTGAGCACCTGTTACTTTTGCAAGCAGTTAGAACACATATCCCGAAATTGTCCTTTGAATGCAAACTCGACCACACCAAATACCTTTCTGAATACGAAGAGCTACAACCCAGAAACGAGAGGAAAATGTTTTGAGTGTGGACAACCGGGACAAATAGCAAGGAACTGTTCGAGTAAGAGACAACCGGGAATGAGTATCGGGGCATCGAGTGTGCCAAGCGGATCAAGGGTAGAACCTCGAGTGGATAAAGGGAAAGGAGTCGCGCAACAACAAGGACGATACTTCCAGCTCAGGTCGGGGAATACGGATGATACCGTCGTATCAGGTATTCTTCCTATTTATTCGTATCCTGCACGTATACTTATGGATTCTGGTTCAACGCATTCATTCGTATCACGTGATTTTGTTAAACATTTAACTGTTAAGTCAGAACCGCTTGGATATGACTTGTGTGTATCATTGCCTAGTAGTGAACCGCTAGATACTTCTTCGATATTCAAGACATGTGAGATCAAGATAGGTGATAAAGTCTTGAGCGTTGATTTGATTCTGTTGACGGTGAACTACTTTGATGTTATCTTGGGTATGGATTGGTTGTCGGCTAATCAAGCCAGAATCGATTATGAACAGAAACGGATTAGTTTCTATCCGTCAAGGCGAGAAGAGTTTACTTTTCAGGGTAAAGGAGTGATCGTACCGCCGTACTTGATATCGGCGATTCAAGCTGGTAAGATGTTGAACAAGGGTTGTTCGGGTTTCTTATGTTCAATTGTCGACACGCGAGTTCTTGGACCACTAATAGAAGACATTTCAGTAGTTCGAGAATTTCCAGATATTTTTCCCGATGAGTTACCCGACGTATTGATTGAAAGAGAACTTGAGTTCACAATAGAAGTAGTACAAGGGTCACAACTGATATCTAAAGCGCCGTACCGAATGGCACCGATAGAGTTGAAAGAATTGAAGGTTCAGTTACAAGAACTACTTGAGAAGGGTTTTATCTGACCGAGTGTTTCACCGTGGGGAGCTCCAGTCTTGTTTGTGAAGAAGAAAGATGGAACAATGCGTATGTGCATCAACTACCGAGAGTTGAATAAGTTGACCGTCAAGAACGAGTACCCGTTGCCGCGAATAGATGACTTGTTTGATCAGTTACAAGGGGCTCAGGTATTTTCGAAGATCTACTTGAAATCCGGTTACCATCAGTTGAAAGTCAAAGAGGAAGATGTTGAGAAGACAGCTTTCAGGACTCGATATGGTCATTTCGAATTTTTGGTTATGCCATTTGGAGTGACTAATGCACCAGCTGCTTTCATGGACTTGATGAACTGTGTTTTCAAGGATTATTTAGATGAGTTCATTATCGTGTTCATAGATAACATCCTAATCTACTCCAAAAGCGTTGAAGATCACGAGCATCATTTGCGATTAGCTTTACAACGATTGCGTGAAAAGAGATTATTCGGCAAATTGAAGAAGTGTGAGTTTTGGTTGACCGAGATAGCTTTCCTTGGACATATAGTGTCGGCAAAGGGAATTTCTGTAGACCCTCAGAAGATAGAAGCAGTTACTAACTGGGTGAGGCCAACGAATATGACAGACATCCGAAGTTTCCTAGGATTAGCTGGGTATTATCGGAGATTTGTAAAAGACTTTTCGCGTATAGCAATGCCGATGACACAATTAATGAGGAAAGATATTGTTTTTGTTTGGAGTCCAGAATGTGAAGAAAGTTTTCAAGAGTTGAAGAGCCGACTAGTGAAAGCACCAATTTTAGCTGTTCCGTCAGGGACTGAAGGGTTTATTATCTACAGTGATGCTTCATATAGAGGTTTAGGCTGCGTTCTTATGCAAAGTGATAAGGTTATTGCATATGCGTCAAGACAACTTAAACCGCACAAGAAGAATTATCCAACTTAAACCGCACGAGAAGAATTATCCATACCCGCCCCTAATTTCACCAATTTTGCAACTTTCCAAAACTTAACCAAAACATGTCAAACAAGATTCCATTCTACCCCATTTTCAACAAGGATCATGAATAATATAACTTGCACCAATCAATACTCGTGGATAGCTCTAAATATGCAAAAACTACCAAGAGCGCAAAACTTTAAAATCATGGTACGTCCTCGTATAGACGAGTTAAGCAAAACTGTTTGAATTATAGCTTAATGGGGTCCCAAAGAACCATTTTTCATTCAAAAAGTAAGCTTCTAAAAATTTTGAAAAGAAACCCATATTTGAAACCCATTTTGAGCACTTTTGAAAAACTGAGTTTGCACACCATCTATGGGCTCTCTTAGGCTTTAAGATGACTCTATACATAATAAATGTAAGCTGCATTTACTCACTTTGAGTGGAATTTTGGGTGTTTGTGTGTGCTCCAAGCTTTGGCCAACTTCAATGGCTCTCTCTCTCTCTCCAGCACATGCATGTGCTGTCACTATGCTTGAGTGTATGTGTGAGATGTGAGCTTGACAAGAGATGAAAGAAAAAGAGAGAAATGGGGGGTGGTGGCTGGTGGTTTTAGGGGAGGGTGTGGGGGAGTGTGAGCATGTGGTGGATGTGGGTGGTGAGGGCCATGACGGTCAGGGCAATGTCAGCCCTGGGGATGAGTTCATGCCTTGGGTTCACGTGCCAAAATTGGTATTGCTCGTGTTCGGGTCAGCTGGTACATTTTCGATACCGTATCGAAACTAAGAAGTCACGTTCGCGTGGACTATAATAATGTTGACGGCAACTCGTACGGTTACGTAAACGTTCATTGTGAACGACTATGCAAACAGTTAAGTGAACGGTTGCGTGAGTGTGTATGTGAACACCTAAGTATGACTATGTGAACATCAATCACAAATAAATTTGTTGAATTGGAGCATCCAACCCAAAACCAATTGACAATGGGTGGAGTGGCCCCTTGAACTTATATATTGAGTATCAAGGTTATAAGTACCCGATGTGGGACAAACAATCTCAACACGCCCCCGCACGTGTGGCATGACTGAAAGCCAAACACGTGGATTACTGAGATAGGGTGACGTGGAGCACACGCGGACAAATTGGGTCCAACAATAACCTGCTCTGATACCAAAAAGAGAGTTGGGAAAATGATATCTCTATTATTTACATACCCCAGTTTATATAATGTTACAATGGATGAATAAAAAGGAAAGACAATAAAATAAAATAAAGAGCAATAAATGAAAATAACTATGGTCAACATGACCCATTATTATGAGAATATTATGAGAATAAAAAACTCCTAAATATCTTTTAATTCCAACACTCCCCCTCAAGCTGGGGCGAATATATCGACTAGCCCGAGCTTGTGAAGAGACAACTGAAGAAGACCAGGACCAATAGACTTAGTGAACATATCTGCTGTTTGTTCACGTGAAGTAACAAACCTTGGTGAGATAACTCCTGACTTAACCTTTTCACGAATAAAGTGAATATCAACTTCAATGTGCTTTGTTCTCTCATGAAGGACAGAGTCGGATGACAACATGATAGCTGACTTATTATCACAAAACAAGGTAGACGAATCCTTCACAGGAAACCCCAATTCATCAAGAATAGAACGGAGCCAAAGCAGCTCACATGTCCCCTGGGCCATGGCACGATACTCTGCTTCAGCAGAAGAACGGGAGACAACTGCCTGTTTTTTGCTTTTCCACGATATTAGGTGATCACCACGAAAAATACACAAACCTGAAGTGGAACGTCTATCGCTTTTCGAACCTGCATAATCTACATCAGTAAAACAGGAAAGACCTGACTGTATTCCTGTCTTAAAGAACAGACCAAGACCCGGACAGGTCTTAAGATATCTGAGAATATGATACACAGCATCCAAATGAGAGGTCCGAGGTGAGTGCATAAACTGACTCACAACACTAACAGCAAATGTCAAATCCGGTCTTGTGTTCGTCAAATAGATGAGACGACCCACAAGGCGCTGATATACTGAGGGATCAGGTAATAACTCCCCCAACTCAGTAGATAGCTTCACGTTTGGATCCATAGGGGAAGAGGCTGGTCTACACCCAAGCATACCGGTATCCTGAAGGAGATCCAAAGCATACTTTCGCTGAGATAAAGAGATACCATGGCGTGAGCGAGCTACTTCAATACCAAGGAAATATCTTAGAGGACCCAAATCTTTAATATCAAATGACACCCCGAGATCATGCTTTACTTGAACAATACCTGAAGCATCGTCACCCGTAATAATAATATCATCGACATAAACTGAGATAATAATACACTTCCCTTGGGAGTTACGACGAAGAAAACAGGTGTGATCTGAGTGGCACCGGATAAAACCCATAGTAAGTACCACTTCACTGAAACGGCTAAACCAAGCACGAGGAGACTGCTTCAATCCATAGAGAGATTTTCGGAGGCGACAAACTTTCCCCGAATACTCCCCCTGAGCCCGAAAACCAGGAGGGGGATCCATATAGATGACTTCAGACAAATCACCATTAAGAAACGCGTTCTTGACATCAAGCTGATGAAGAGGCCAAGAATAGGAAGTAGCAAGAGAAACAAGAAGCCGGACTGTGGTCAGTTTAGCAACTGGAGCAAAAGTAGCCCCGAAATCCTTACCTGGAACCTGTGTGAAACCCTTAGCCACAAGACGGGCCTTATATCGGTCAATGGTGCCGTCTGCCAAATACTTAACACTGAAAACCCACTTACAGCCAACTGTACGTTCACCATCCGGGAGAGAGACAAGTTCCCAAGTCTGATTATCCTGAAGAGCACTCATTTATGTTTTCATAGCAGCCACCCACTTTGGATTCTGAAGAGCTTCATGAACAGTGCGAGGAATGGAGACAGAATCAACTGCACTAATAAATGAGCCAAATGGTTTTGATAGACCCTGATAAGAGACATACTTAGAAATTGGATGGTTAGTACTACTCGAAAGAATATAACGTGAAGGAGGACGACGAATACGAGTAGGATAACGAGGAGGAGCAACATCAGAGTCTAAAGGAGGAGATGAGATACCTGATTCCGGAGAAGATGTTGGCATGGGGCCTGGAGCGCGAGGACGACGAGAGTACACCTGTAACGGGTCAGTTGTAAGGACTGGAGGCAAAGGGTCACTGGGTATGTCACTGGGTAATTCAAGAATAGGCACAGGACGAGGAAGGACTGAGACATCATCCACAACATGCTCTACTGGAGTTTCCAAAGAGGAAGAAGCACCTGGAAAAAAAGGAACCGTTTCCAAAAAAGTGACATCCAAAGAGTGATATAAGTGACGTGTGACAGGATCATAGCAACGATATCCTTTGGACATGGAGGAGTACCCTAGAAAAACACATCGAACAGCCTTATCATCAAGTTTAGTACGTGTAGGGCTGCGATTTTGGACAAAACAAGTGCACCCAAAAACCCGGGGGACAATGGGAAATAGTGTACTATCAGGCTTAAGGACATGAAGTGGGGCCTGGCCTTGGAGAATACGGCTAGGAGTACGATTAATAAGGTAAGTAGCAGTAAGGACAGCAAAATGCCAAAAAAACTTGGGAACATCCATACCACGTAAGAGACACCTAACCATAGCCATAAGATGACGATTTTTACGTTCGGCCACCCCATTTTGTTCGGGGGTGTAAGGACAAGTGAGTTGTTGAAGAATTCCCCCTTTATTAAGTTCGGCCCGAAATTCATTAGTAATATATTCTCTACCATTATCAGACCGAATATTACGCACAACAGTATGAAATTGAGTTTTAATCATTTGAAGAAAATTTCTAAAATGAGAGAAAACTTCAGATTTTTTCTTCATAAGATAAACCCAAGTACAACGAGTATAGTCATCAATAAACGTGACATAATAACGGTGTTGAGATAGAGCAGTGACAGGTGAGGGTCCCCAAACATCTGAATGAATAAGATCAAAGGCACTAGGTGCTCTATGCATGCGGGGAATATAAGAAGTACGAGTATGCTTTGACAATTCACAGACCACACATTTAAAATTAAAGTCTTTGCAGGCTTTATTCAACGGAGGAAATAACCAACATAAGTACTGAAAATTTACATGTCCTAAACGAGCATGCCACAAGTCCAATGTTTGAAGAGAAAAATCATATTTATTAGAATCGGGCAAGACAGAATTATTAGAAGTAGACAAAACAGAAGCTTGTAGGCTGGATGACAACCCTCCTGAAGACGGAGGATCACCAAAGTAATAGAGGCCATCACGCTCATACCCCCTGCCAAAAATCTTCTTCGAAGTCAGGTCCTGCAAGTAACACGACTTAGGTAAGAACACAACAGCACAATTATGATCCTTTGCTATGCGATGAACAGAGAGAAGATTATAGGCAAAATTAGGGACAAAATAGACAGATGTAAGAGTGATGTCTGGGGATAATTTAGCATCACCCTGACTCTGGATAGGGATGGAAGATCCATCAGCAATACGGACAGATTGATGAATAGAAGTAAACGGAGATGTGAAAGTAGAAGCCTCACCAGTCATATGATTACTTGCCCCAGAATCTAGAATCCAAGTGGGATGTTCTGACTTACCATAGAAAGCGGTGGGTGTACCTGTAGCAAGGGTAGCTGTAGGACCAGAAGATAAGACTGACGTACCCAACCCCAAGCGTGACTGAAGTTGAGTAATCTGAGACTGAAGCTGATCATAATCAAGAGGAGAAGTCATGATGCTATGAAGAATACCCAGAAGATGATATGAAGAGATGTAGACTTGCCGGGATAATAACCAATATCGGCAACAACAGTGATCACAGCCGGACACTCGGCGAATCAATCAGAGAGAAGAAGATCAAACACAGCAGCAACAAACATAGCCGGAAACTCGGCGAAACGACGACGGGGGCAACCGGACACTCGGTCACCCAAACATAAGACAAGGAGAGCAAGATACAAGCTCTTAGTACATCACGAACAGGCCCTTACAAGGGCACAGTAGCAGCCGAAGGGCTGCAACACCAAGCCGAAGGCTTGGGAAGTTGCGCTGCACTAAGAGGAAGCCCTAGGGGCTGCGGCGCAGGGGCTGAGGGTGGTGGTGTGGTTTGCCGAGAGGTGGGTGAGGATGTGGTGAGTTGTGGTGGTGATGGGAGGCTTGCGGCGCAAGCTGTGGTGGTGGTGGGTTGCGGCGCAGGTTTGGTGGTGGTGGTGGATTGTGTGTTTGGCTCTGATACCATGTTGAATTGGAGCATCCAACCCAAAACCAATTGACAATGGGTGGAGTGGCCCCTTGAACTTATATATTGAGTATCAAGGTTATAAGTACCCGATGTGGGACAAACAATCTCAACAAAATTACAGAGATATTAAATTCGGAAATAGAATTTTATTAATAAAAGACTGGCACTTATTCCTTCCTATCAGTAAAGATTGACAAGTCTATTACATTGATGTGCACACCATTATTTAAGTACTCTTGAGCATGTATTTCCGCAAAGCTTTTCTGTCAGTTGTCTTGAATCAGAGGAATGTAAGGGGTGACAATCAAGTCCAAGTCATTTCTTCTCCTAGCAGTTGCTCCAAAAGTTTCTGTCATGTCTAGTTCTTCTGGTTTGATGCCATTCGGGAGTTTCCAATCAAAGTGGAATAAAAATTGAGCGAGAGGAAGCTCAATATTTGCAATTGCAAATGTTATGCCCGGACATATCCTCCGACCAGCCCCAAATGGTATAAATTCGAAGTTTGTCCCTTTAAAATCAATGGAAGTACCATCAAACCTCTCGGGTTCAAAGCACTCGGGATTGCTCCAAAATTCTGGATCTCTTCCTATTGCCCACGCATTAACGATCACTTTGGTTTTGATCGGTATTTCATAACCGTTGATTTCACATCGTTCTCTTGTTTCTCTTGGAACTAACAAAGGTACAGGTGGGTGTAACCTTAGAGTTTCTTTGATAACCAATTGCACGTAATTGAGTTTTTGAATATCTGTTTCCTGAATTTTGATATTTCCTTTAAGCACTTTTCTCACCTCAGCTTGTGCTTTCTGCATTATTCTCGGATTTCTTGTCAGTTCTGATATTGCCCATTCTAGGGCTGTTGATGAAGTCTCACTCCCTGCTGCGAACATGTCCTAAATAAAAATAAAAGATATTGAAATTAGGAACTGTAGCTCTCTGAATAGGCAAAATGCCCTAACTTTTGTGACAATAACTCTGTAAGAGCATTTCCAGGAAGGGTTAGAATTCAAACATTGCCCGGGTGGAATTCAAAGGGGAAAAGAAAAGGACCCCACATTTCCTGTTGACTTCTCGTTCAATCCATGTTAGTATGTCTCAATGCATAAAAATATGGAAGCAGTCTCTGTGCATTTTGAAAATTTGACATAATTTATTCCACCAGAACACTAAAAGAGACTTGACAATGAAAATTGGGTCCCCATTATAATATAATCATGACTTTGTTTTGATGATATGAAAATTCAATAGTAACAAAAATAAAATTTGTTTGTACTGAATCTTTTGTATTTTTTGTAATAAGAGAACTAATCTTATTTTTTAGGGTACCGAAATAGGTGGTGGTTGAACCTAATAAAAATTAAGTCCCTATACGTAGTGTAAAAGATTGAGTTGGATATATGAGGTTGGTTATAGTAAGTCCTGGCCGGAAAGTGTTCTTGGCTCTATCATTAGCTTGGGTTGTCCCCGTTTTTGGTGTTTTAGTCACCTTTAGATGGCCCCTTAATTATATGCAAGGAATTGCCCTATTTGTAATGGGAAATGTGCTACTCCTGGAAAAGCCCTGCCTGTAGGTTCGTTTGTCGTTGGGGTTGTTTTACTTCGTTAACAAAGAAAATGACAGAAAGTTACAACTAAGGGAGTTTCACCCCAAAATTATAAAAATTAACTGGAGTTATGATGAACCTATAGAGTATGTCAATAGGGGTTTGACTATTGTGGGTGTTTTTGAGTAGTCGACAAGCTATAAGATTCTATTCATTTCACACGGTGATAGGCACATAGAAAATAGTAAGGACCACAATAACATTCCAAATTGTATTTGTTTCACTATTCTACTTTTTTGCTTACACAAGTTAGTGTTTGTGTCACTTTTCTGTATTTTTTTTCCTCATTTGAATCAAATGTCTTTTAGGTGCTCCTCTTCTTCGAAAGTTGCTTAAAGGAAGCCATTTTCATTTGTTTTCGCGGATTACAAATTTTGGTTGATAGGTTAGAATAGTATTGTATTATTTCTCAATTAAACCATTTCTTGGATTTTATTTCCCCAAAAAATTTCTTGGAGTAAATGTATTTGAAGACATACCAGAATGACAGCTTTGATGTTGTCGGTTGTGATAGGAAATTCAAGGTCACCACTCTCCTGAACCCTCAGAAGCACATCAAGGAGATCATCATCGGTCAGCTTATCCCTGCTCATCACCATGGATTCCCTTTTCATTCGATGTTCATTGACAATACGATCAAGAATGTTATCTAGCCTCTTGTGCATTCTCTCCGAAGCAGGCTTGACGCCACTAAGAAAATGAAGAAACTTGAGCGATGGGAACATATCAGGTACATCGAAACCACTCGCCAACTTGAATGCCTCCTTCATCACTGATATGAATATATCTCCATCTTTGCACTTTGTACCAAACGCTGCTCTTGACGTTATTGTGTTAGTCATCGAGAAAATCTTATCGCTGAGATTGATCTGAGATCCCGAGGATTTAGAAATGGATTCAATGAAATTCTGAACCTCCTCCTCTCGTATATATCGAAATGATTGGACACGCTTTGCACTTAAGAGCTCGATTATGCAGATTTTTCGAATCTGCCTCCAATAGTCACCGTAAGGGGCGAAAATGAGATTTTTGCAATTGTATGACGTAATTGTGACAGCGAGCATTTCCGGCCTATTCGCGCAGTTGAGGTCGTGGGTTTTCAGCACCTCTTTGGCTGCCTCGGGAGATGAAATGATTATGGTAGAGACTTCGCCGAGCTTTAGGTGCATATAGGGTCCGTGTTTCTTGGCCAAGTCTCGTAAGCTGTGGTGTGGTAGTGAGCCAATTAACTGGTGTAAGTTACCGATTAGAGGCAGCTTCATTGGCCCCGGGGGCAATTTTGGGTTGGAATATTTAGATTTAGGTTGCTTCCAATACTTTAGAATTATGAACAAGAAGAGGAACATGAAGAACAGAGGTACTGGGGCTAGTTGAAGCTCCATCTGAGAGATTGAGAGCGAGAGAGACAGAGAGAGAAGTTTAGAGATTGTTTTAATACTTCTGCTGTTGCCTAAGATTTGGTTTTATTTATTGAGATTTGGCATAGAGAGTTTTTGGGCTATTGTTTTGATTTGGTCTTCTGTTTCTAGATTGGGACTGCAGTCAGGTCTGAATAAAATAGAATTGTTTGATTTGGAAATGAAAACTTGAAAAAGGGTGATACTTGTGTACTACTACCATGTAGTGGTGATTTTGTTTTTGGTCTTAGCAGGTGTTTGGCAACCAACTTTTGGAGTTCATAAGTGATTATACAACTCCAAAGTCTACAACGGAATTATTTGAATCGCACAAGCAGCTGCCATGCCAAAGGCCCCTTGACGATGGTGGTGATGAGTTGTTTCTTTTCTTTTTCCTTTTGACCTTGTTAAGAGCTATATGATAAAGATGAAGATAATCTTAATTACTTGCTTAGGGCCTGTTTGGAAGACACATAGCCAGTTTTTTTGGTACATACATGAACCAGTTCTACATTTTGAAGTTTTTACTAGGGGCTTTTTTTTTGTGCGAGTCCGTGCATGTTATTAAATCACACTTAAAATTGTTCTTTTTCAAAACAACTTGAAGTTTTCCAAAGAACCGAATAAAAAAATGGGAAGGTGAACTGAATCTTCTGCTGTTTTATATATTTTCAAACCTGCCCTTAAACTCAAAATATACTAACTTCGCTCCACCAATGTCTTCCATGAATATCTATAGGCTGAGTTTGTATTTATTGGCAGTGAGCGGCGATAATCCACTGTTGAAATAGGGCCGATTTGGTGGTATATTATTCCATGACTGGTATTGACATTGGTGGAGCAAAGTTATTACATTTTTACTTTAATAATATGCAGAGACTCTCACACAATAAAAAAGGTGTCTACCAAACACTTCAAGATGTAGAACTGGTTTATCTATATATAGACCACAAAAAAAATGGATGTGTCTTCCCAAACAGCCCCTAAGCAGAAAAAAATATTTATGTTGTTGTCCCAAGTATGTCATCTGTCGCGTTTCATTTTGGACAAATATTTGATTATTCTGTCTAAATTTTACTGCTCTGTTCATTTCTCTCTTTTCGCGAGTTTCAGTAATTTTATTTCAAGTAGTCAAAAAGAACAGTTAAATTACAGTACCTCATCTTATGTATAGGGGAAAGTATTCAATACTGATGTGTCACAAATCAATTCAATCCCCATGTTTAGACACCTGTATTATTTGCTTCGAGTTTTGAATCCTTTTCGTGCGTTAATTGACTTGTTTGTTCATTTTGTTTTTGCTCAAGAACAGAAATAATGGCAACTTTTATTTCACAAGCTATGAAGTGGTTCAAGATTTAAGAGACGTCCTACCTGGTGGGTAATCCAACAATTTTTATTTTTATTTTTTTTGTTTCATTGAGCATAACGAAGTATCTTTCCTTGACTTATTACCCTTAATAAGGACCCAAATCTCTGCTTCTTTGATAACTTTTTTTTATTTTATTTTTTTAACTGATCACTTGGATGCTGACATCAGTTCTTGGGTGAGGCTTCTTGACCTATTGTGTTGAATCTGAAGTAAATTCAGAGTTCCTGTACACGATTTGCATTCTGCTCACATTTTACCTGCCTAGATTTCTATTATCTTCTCGGGTCATTTAGTATAAAGTTCAAACTACTAGGCTTTTCTAGCAATTGGTCTAGTCTAATAAATTTCTTAGTAATAGGCCCCTTCTATTTTATTTCGACGCTTTTGCCCTTATTCCATAATAGATTCACCTAAATAAATGACTTATATATATATATACAATCCGGATCTCCAACGGACGACGGTTTTTCAACTGGCGTAAATTTGTGACGAGCGAAAAACCGTCACAAAAGGTGAAAAAACCGTTGCTAAATTGGTTCGCTCCAAAGCCCTTCTATTTTGGTCCTCTTAAGATCCTTTTTGTCTATATATACACGATTCATATATATATATATATATATAAATTAGTGCTTATTGTTTTCCTAAAATCTTGGGATTCAATTATATCTTGTAATTGATTGCAAAATCATGTTTGAAATTCAAATAATTTTCAGCTGTAATTTCAACTCTGTTCAAGTAAAATTAAACCCCATCTCCATATTTCGAGGACACAATCTCCATACATCTTTCTTCTTCCTGTCTGTTATGAAATTTCACATGTTGGTGATGTGAAATTTCATAATCAGACTTGCTATTATGAAATTTCAATTGAAAATTCACAAAAAAAAACTTTTTGTTATGAAATTTCAACAAATAAATTACTGTATGAAGTTTCAAAAAATAACTACTATTATGAAATTTCACAATCTTCAAAACACACACAAAAAAATAATAATAAATCGAAAATGAAAATTCGCAAAAAAAAACTTCTTGTTATGAAATTTCACATGTTACGGATATGAAATTTCACATTCAAACTGCTGTTATGAAATTTTATACGTTGGGGATGAGAAAATTTACATCCAGACTTTGAAAAAGTCGACATTCAGTTTACTAAGCTCAAGAAAGATTGCTTTTCCATGAATTAAACAAACATAAACACCGAAGACATTGAGATCAAGAAACATTGAAAATCCGTTTAGCAAAACACTGATATTGAGTTCTAAAATATATTTTGGTACTGGAAAGTGATTTATAACTTGTGAAAAATAAAAAAAGAGTAATACTTTGGACACAACCAAAAGATATAACCTTGGGACACAACCTCCATTTTGTGTCCATCTCTCTCCTAGTGTTCCTAGTGGGTACTATGGGGTCTACTGATACTGTGGGGCCCGTCAGGAGAGAGATAGACACAAAATAGAGGTTGTGTCCCAAGATTGTGTCTTTTGGTTGTGTCCCAAGTATTACTCATAAAAAAAATGGGGATGTCAAAATTCACATTCAAGAAAACATTGAAAATTCTTTTAGCAAACCTTTGATATTGAGTTATAAAAAATATTTTTGTACTGGAAAATGATTTATATCTTGTACAAAAACATACAGATTTGAAAAAAAAAAAACCAGAAAAACAACATGAAAAATTCGTTGAATATGAAACCCACTTACCGTAAATGATGAACAAGAACGATTCGTAGTTCTTTCTTGAAATCAAAACTCGGAAGAAGAAAAAAAAATGGATTATCAAAATTCTGAGCTTCAAATCTCTAGATCGTCAAAAAAACTGTATAATATCTTCAAACTCTTGAAGCTATGAACAATTCGTTGCTGGAATATACAATGTCAAGATTCAAACAAACACAACATTCCTTGATTCATGTAGATAGGTTGTTTTGCAATCACTAAGGGTTTTAAAATAACTTAAATCATGGGAATAGCATTATAAACTACCTTTCATAACAGATTTTGACACATTTAATGACATAAATGTGGATAAGTATGTATAGATGTATATATGTAATCTCTCTTTATATCTAAGGGTAAAAATGTCCATAAAAATGGTAATTAAGTGGATTAAAGGAGCTATTGCTACACAAATTCTGGGGACAATGACCTATTGCTATACTAAGAAAGGGGGAAGTCCTTATGGCTACATGACCAGGTAGATAGGGACTTATCACCAAAATTCTATTTCTCTTGTACTAGGTTGTATTTATTTCCTTCGTTTTGTTTTGGTTAGGTCGCTCACAGTTACATGTATGTAATTGTTCTTCATGCTTAGTTTTGAGTATTTGGTCTTTCTTTTGGAGGGTTTATTCTGTACCATCTTTACTATATATATATATATATATATAATTTTATGTTTTTTGGTTGTACGCACAGTATAAATATATGTATAATTATTTTTCATATATAGAAGAAAGAAGCTGGAAGTAGGGTAGAGATGGACATAGAACCACAAAAACATTACGGAGCAAGGGTTGATTGCAATAGAAGTTTAGGAGTAAGGTGTCAGTCAATCCCCAACTCATGTCCTCAAGCCAGAAGTCCATCCCCAACTTAAAAATAGAAGCTTTGTGAGAAAGTAAACAGTTGTATTCGAATGCATCTCGAAACTAGGTTTATAATGAGGAGGATAATGTGATTAGAATTAGTGAGAATGCATTTGAAGTTGTCTTCCTTAGCTTGGTTTTCAGTTACTTCTTTCCTTAGTGTGTTAATCTCATTTAGAGCAAGTCTCTGATCATTTTCCAACTATTAGAAGTCTGTTTCCATTTAAGCTCAAAGTTCTCATTCCTATTCATAAGTAAAGATTGAAAAAAGGAACTGAGGCTAGTTGAAACTCCATGAGATAGGGAAAGAGAGAGAGCGTTTTCTGGGCTATTGAGAGAGAGAGAGAGAGAGAGAGAGAGAGAGAGAGAGAGAGAGAGAGTTTTTTGGGCTATTGCTGCTCTTTGATTTGCTCTTCTTTCTTCTTCTTCTTCTTTTTTTTTTTTTATGGGAATCTGTTTCTATGATTGGGCATTCAGATCGGAATAAAATTATTTTTGTAGAGGATGATAGTTATGTAGTTTTACTAGTCTTGATATTGAATTTTGAAGAGAGAGAGTGTAGATATTCTTTAGACATATCAGTTTTCATAGAGTAATGCTATGCTTCCCAAACGTGGTTCCCAATTCATGTGGTTGTGGGTCCACCTGATTTTGATTGGAGAATGTTGAAGTGGTCTCACTGCCACATGTTAGGAACCACATTTAGGATACAAAATTTTGGAAGTAAATAGCATTGCTCGTTTTCATATAATGGGGGGGGGGGGGGGGGGGGGGGGGGGGCTGTCATTCAGGTCTAAACAAATGGAAATGTTTGATGTGGAAACCGAAACCTTGAAAAGGGTAATGAGTAATACTTGGGACACAACCAAACACACAACTTTTGGGGCACAACCCAATTAATGTGTCTATCTCTCTCTTGTGTCATTGTGTGGTCCAGTGACATCACAGGAGAGAGATAGACACATTAATTGGGTTGTGTCCCAAAAGTTGTGTGTTTAGTTGTGCCCAAGTATTACTCAAGGGTAATAGTGTGTACTACGAAGTAGTGGCAATTTCTCTTAGAAAAAAAAAGTAGTGGTGATTTTGTTTTTGGTCTTAGCTGATGTGAAGACACAACCAGTTTTTGTGACCAGTTCTACATTTTGAAGTGTTTAATAGAGGCCTTTTTATCGTGTGGAAGTCCGTGCATGTTAATACATCACACTTAGAATTGGTTCTTTTTCAAAACAGCAATTGCTAGTTTTCATAAGAACTGGATAAAAAGATGGAAGGTTAGACTGAATCTGATCCCATTTTATACATTTTCAAACCGTCCTTATAGGCAAAATATACGTAATAACTTTGCTCTACAAATGTTAGTAATAGTTATGGAATAATTCACCAAACAAACAGGCCTTTTTATCGTGGTGCTCACCCACGGTGGATTATCGCAGCTCATCACCAGTAATATTATATTTTGACTATAACGGTCGGTTTGAAAAATATATAGCAGTTCATCTCAAATGATGTGATAGTGAGTTCACTGGCAATAACGATAGGACAGTTTTAACATCATCCAATTAAAATTTAGTGGGCCCATTGTTAAATCATTTGGGATTTAAATTTGGGATTAAGATTTGGAAAGTATAGCATTACTCTTTGTCTTGTGAAAGACTGAAGATATTTGGCCAGAGAGAGGGAATGCCTGAGATCCTAACTACTCGGAACCATATTGACATTAGTGGAGTAAAGTTTTAACATTTTTAATTTAAGGGCCAGTTTGAAAATGTAACAGAGGGGATCACATTCAGTTCAACCTCTCATTTCAAACTGTTGTAGTAAACAAAGCTAAGTCTGTTTTTATTGGTGGTGTGTTCTTCCATGACGGGCACTGACATTGATGGAGCAAAGTTATCATCTTTAGACTTTAGGGGCTGGTTTGAAAATGTACAAAATGTGATCAGAATCAGTTCAACCTCGCTAGCATTTTTCTTATCCAATTTTTATGAAAACTAGCAATTAATGCTAGTTAGAACAAGAACGAATTTTAAGTGTGATTTAATAATTTGCCGAGTATCTAAAAAAAAGCCTATACCAAACCCTTTATAATGTAGATCAGGTTCATTTATGGATCACAAAAAACTGGCCATATGTCTTTCCAAACAGCCCCTAAGCAAGAAACAATATTTATGTTATTGTCTGAAGTGTGTCATCTCTCACGTTTTATTTTGGACAATTATTTGCTTATTCTATACAATTTTACCGCTCTCTTCATTTCTCTCTTTTCGCGAGTTTCTGTAATTTTAGTTCTAGTCATCTCGTCATTAACATTGACCTTATCTCAACATATTAAGGTTTAGTTTGGCCCCATGTGGATTTTTAAAAGGAGCTTATAAAATTTATAATTAAGGCTTAGTTTGGCCCCCATGTGGCTTTTTAAAAGGAGCTTATCAAATTTATTACTAAGTTGTTTGATAATTTTGTACTAGTGACACACTACTCTTCAAAAATATATCATGAAACCAAAAAGCCACATTGAGCTTTTAAAAGTTCCATTCTAGAGCTTTTAAAAGCTCCTCCAAAAAAGTCCTAAGTTCAATTTTTACAAAGCGCATAAACTAGTTACCAAATGAATTAACATTAAATTGTGCTTTAAAAAAGGAGAAGCACCAAAAGGGGGGCCAAACTAAGCCTAAGTTGTTTGATAATTTTATACAAGTGACACACTACTCTTTAAAAAGACATTATGAAACTAAAAAGCAATATTGAGCTTTTAAAAGCTCCATTGTAGAGATTTTAAAAGTTACACACTATTCTTTAAAAAGACATTATGAAACCAAAAAGTAACATTGAGCTTTTAAAAGTTCCATTGTAGAGCTTTTAAAAGCTCCCCCTCAAAAAGTCCTAAGTTCAATTTTTGCAAAGCTCATAAACTAGTTACCAAATGATTCAACAAGAAATTGTACTTTAAAAAAGATAAAGCATCAAAACGGGGCCAAACTAAGCCTAAGTACTGAAGGGTCACAAATCAATTAATTCCCATGCTTTGACACTTGTATTATTTGATTCGAGTTTTGAAAGATTTGAAAGATGTCATGCCTGGTTGATGATCTAACCTTTTTGGCTATTGTTAATGATGAGATGCTCTTTGACTTGGTCTTATATTTGGAATCTATTTCCATGATTGGGACAGCATTCGGATCTTGAGTAATATTAAAATGTCTGATTAGGAAGTCATAATTTTGAAAATGGTGATATTTATATAGTTTTATTAGTGTTGATACTGAATAGTGAAGAGACTTGGTCTTATATTTGGAATCTATTTCCATGATTTGGACAGCATTCGGATCTTGAGTAAAATTAAAATGTCTTATTAGGAAGTCATAATTTTGAAAATTGTGATATTTATATAGTTTTATTAGTGTTGATACTGAATAGTGAAGAGAGAGAGAGGGAGAAGAGAAAATTTTATCTAGAAAGTAAAAATTTTGAAAAGGGTGAAAGTTATGTCTTTCGACTGTTTCTTGTAGTCTTCCTATAAAACTAGGGGTGGCTCGTGCAAGAAGTGGATTTATGCTAAAATTCAATTTAAATAAATTTAATTTTTTATTTTGATATTATATACACATGCCGATAAATTGAATTATATATATATTATTCACAATCTACAATATTAATATAAAGTCAAATGAAAATTAAATTACGAAACATGTGTACATTAAATTTATAGGCGTGTGTGTTTAATATCAAAAGATGACATTTCATTTATAGGCATTGTGTGTGTAATACGAAAATATAAAATTAAAGTAATAGGCATGCGTGTGTGATATCAAAATAAATAAATAATTAAATTACATAAATATAGTAAGACGTCTTACGAAAAGCAACTAAATTGTATAATATCAAAATATGAACTAAAATTTATAAGAACATTTCTGTGTAAAGTAAATGTATATGTGTGCTTTGTGTGTGTGTGTGTGTGTGTGTGTGTGTGTGTACAATGCCTGTAAATTTAATTTTATATTTAGATATTACTCACAATCTACAATATTAACTTTGTGATTTTATTTTATATTCATATTGTTGATATTACACACTTGCCTATAAATATAATTTAAACACACCCATGCATTGAACACCCATGCCTGCAAATATCTATAAATTTAATTTACAGACACATCGAAATGTAATAAAATGAAATTGATAAAATTAATATTGGATTACACACACATGCCTAAATTGAATTTATAGGCTATAAATATAATTTTATTTGGTATTACACACTAACAAAGATTCTCTAAAGAGGGCGTCCTCTCTTTATTAAAGAGAGGGCCTCTGTTTTGACCGTCGGATCGTGTTTAAAAACTGTGAAATGACAAAACTGCCATTAATGAAAACACGATCTGACGGCCAAAACAGAGGCCCTCTCTTTAAGAAAAAAAAGGGCGCCCTCTTTAGAGCCTGACTGTACACACTAATGCCTATAAATTGAATTATATATTTTGAATTAGAAATTTAATTTTGTTACACACACATGCCTAAATTTAATTTATAGGCTATCCTTTTCTTTTTTTTTTTTGGTTTTGTTTTTGTACAATGCCTATACATTTAATTTTATATTTACAAAATCGATTGTGTGTAAATCAAATTTCTAAGCGTAACATTAAATTTATAAACATTGTGTGTGTAATATCGATAACTTTGCAAAATCAGTTGTGTAATCAATTTCTAGGCATAATAGTGTGTGTGTGTGTGTGTGTGTGTGTGTGTGCGTGCGTGTATGTGTGTGTGTGTGTGTGCGTGCGTGTGTGTGTGGGGGGGGGGGGGGTGCGTGTGTGTGTGTGCGTGCATTTTTTTTTTCAGTGCCTGTAAATCTAATTTTATATTTGCAAAATCAGTTGTGTGTGTAAATCAAATTTCTAGGCGTATTATTAAATTTATAGACATTGTGTGTGTAATATCAATAACATTGAAAAATCGGTTGTTTGTGTATTTCTAGGCAAAAATTTAAGGGAAATTTGGAGATAAATCCCTAAAATTATATTCATATTAGACAAAAACCAAGGTCTGTTACTGTACAACATAAAGCCCATCGTGCGTTTTTCGGTTTTGAACTAAACCCCTTTTCCCTTTTTTTGGACAGAATTGTCCATTGCTGTATTTACGATCAAATTTCTACATCTATCTCTTTTACCTCTGTTCGGATTTCAGATTTCTCTCTCTCTCTCTCTCTCTCTCTCTCTCTCTCTGATTCGAGTGTAGTAAAACTGAAGATCTCCAGATTTCGTTTTTCGATTTTCAGATATTCGAGTTACATAATTAGTCTTCAGATCTCGCTTTTCTTCATCACTTTCTTATAGAATTGTAATATAGGAACGATTTCAGCTTGTTTCTTTTATTCGTAGGGTTTTGAATATCTATAATACTATCTGAAGCCGATTCTGATTATCTCTTTGGTTATAATTACTATGTAATGCATATGTGTTTTAGACGAACTGAAGCAGATAGTATTAAAACAGATAATATTATCTGTTTGTTATAATTATTATGCAATGCATATGTGTTTTAGACGAACTGAAGCAGGTAGTATTAAAACAGATAATATTATCTGTTTGTTATAATTATTATGTAATGCATATGTGTTTTAGACGAACTGAAGCAGATAGTATTAAAACAAATAATATTATCTGTTTGAAACAGTTTTTATATAATTCCCTATTTTTGAATCTGTTTCTTTTTTTTGGTAGATTGTAATGGACAATTCAGTTCTATTGTTGGTGAAGCATGTTGGTTATACAGCTGTTGTGAAGGTTTCAAATGAGTTTTGTTACCACGATTTGGTGGATTTTGTTTGTGGTAGATGGAGTAACTTGACACCTGACAATGTTTCTTTTGAGTATTGTATTAGTGGGCATTCAAACTGTATTTTAAAGAATGAAGATGATTTCCAAAACATGATTTTATTGGTTAATGGTGTTTGTGGTGGTCGTGGTGATATTGTTGTTATTGAGAAGAGTGGTTGTGTTAGTTTTGTTGAGGATCGGTCTAGTAGTGTTCATGAAGCATATAGCATGGGTATGTTGACTAGTGTGCAATGTAGTAGTGAAAGAGACTTACTAACTTCGTATGTATCTCACAAGGAAAAAGTCTTATTATCTGCTTCTTGGGCTAATGGAGTAGTTGGTGTTGGACAGTGTTTTGAAGGCGGTAGTGCTGAATTTCGTATAGTGCTTTGTAAATATGCTATTGAACTTGGTTTTCAATTCAAGTACACGAAGAATGAGAAGGGAAGGATTACGACTGAATGTAAATTCAAGGATTCTAGGGGCTGTTTGTGGCGGATACATGCATCGGTTGTTCGTTCGAATGGTTTCCTTTAAATAAAGAAGTTCAATAAAGAGCACACTTGTGGGGCTTCTGTTCGGACTTCACGAAATCCAAGGATGAGCTCTGATTTAGTTGGTAGCGTTGTTGTAGATGATGTTCGGTCAAAGCCTTTGACCCGTCCATTTGAAGTTGTTCGGGATTTTAAGGATAAATATGGACTTGATATTAGCTACCACCATGCGTGATTGGGTGTTGAAAATACTAGGAGAGAACTTTATGGAGATGATTTGTTGTCTTTTGATCTTCTTCGATGGTATACCGATGAGGCGTTGAAGAATAACCCGGGCAGCTGTATTGAGTTTGAATATGATCATGGTAGTGGGCATTTTAAGAGATTGTTTGTTTCTTTTTACGGGTGCATATATGGATTCAATTTTTGTCGTCCCTTGTTATTCTTGGATGGCACATTTTTAAAGGGTAGATACAAGGGTAACTTGTTGGCTGCAACTGGAAAGGATGGTAACCAAGGTGAGTACATAACAGATAATATTATCTGTTTGTGTCTACTGGTTTTTAAATTCTGGATTGTGGTATATTTTTGTTATATTTGTGTTTTTGTATTAAGTAGCTATTCAATGCTGATACAGGTTTGTTTCCTGTTGCATTTGGTGTTGTTGATTCCGAGAATCTTGACAATTGGATGTGGTTTTGTGGCCAATTGCGTAAAGTTTTGTCAAATGATCGTATTGTGACGTTTATCTCAGATCGCAATCCTGGTCTTGTTCATGCTGTTTCTAGCATTTTCCCATCATCTCCACATGCTTTTTGTATGATTCACTTGGAGAAAAATTTGCGGGAGAAATATAGTGGGGTGGACAAGGATTTTAAGGAGAGGATTGTGGCATTGTTCCGTAGGTGTGCTTATGCTCCGACTGAAGCAGCTTTTTGTCCTCACATGGATCAGTTGATACGTGAGGGTGGCAAAAAAATTGATAACTTTTTGCATGATCTTCCTCTTGATAAGTGATGTCATGCTTACTTCAAAGGAAAGCGTTATGGTGAGATGTCTTCTAATGCTGCTGAGTCTTTTAACTCTCAAATTGCAGTAGCTCGTCACATGCCTATAACTGAGATGGTTGATAAGATTAGGGTTCAAATTATGAAGCAAATGTCCTATCGGAGAGATTTGTGCAAGAAATGGAGTTTTGTTATCTGCCCTGAAATGGAGAAGAGATTGCATACATCTTTAAATGAGGGTCGGACATGGAAAGTGATTAAGTGTTCTGATGATGTGTTTGAGGTTCAGTGTATGCCATCTGTGTTGGTTGATATCCGTAGTTTGACATGCTCTTACTTCCAGTAACAATTAAATGGGTTTCCGTGTAGTCATGCTTGGGTTGTTATTCAAAGTAGCGGGAATGACTTGAATACGTTTGTGGATAGATGGTACCATGTGAGCAGTTTCTCTGAGGCATATAGCAAGTCTATTTTTGGTGTTCCAACGGTCACCAAACCCAATGTCAACGTTAAAGATATGGTTGTTCGCCCTCCCTTGTCAAGAAAGCAACCCGGAAGGCCAAGAAAAAAGAGAATTCCTTCGAGGGTTGAGAGTTTTAGGAGTGTGAGGTGTGGTAGGTGTGGCAAATATGCCAAACACAACAGAAAGACATGCAATGAAACTTTGTAATTCAATATATACGTGTTATCTGTTGAATTACAGATTTGGATTTTATGTGTCTAAATGTGTCATGGCTTTGACTTCTGAATAAAGTGTCTACTGTTTTTTTGGTTAATATGTTCTATTTGTATGTAGTATTCTTTGATATGATAATATAGGCTTTGTAATGATTTGTTTTGTAAAACTTGTACACAACAGATAATATTATCTGTTGCAGATAATATTATCTGGTTGCAATTCAAATATTAAATAACTTGTATACTAGTATTCTTTGCTATGATAATATGGGCTTTGTAATGGTTTGTTTTATAAAACTTGTACACAACAGATAATATTATATGTTTCTGTAATGTTTGATTTGAAACTGTTTCTACAACAGATAATATTATCTATTGCAGATAATATAGATAATATTATCTGTTTGCAATTGAAATATTAAATAACTTGCATACTAGTATTCATGCACAGGAGAGTCATAGAAAATAATCCAAAACCAGCTTTCTATTCATATCATTTATAAACTATGAACTTTCTTCTTTTCAGTCGCATAAATCCCATTAAAAATAAAACAACCAATGAGTTCTTCTGTGCTATAATGTATACAAAAATGGTATTCTGTGCTATAATGTATACATCTATGTATAAACATCTATTTGTTCATATCCCCACATCAGACTATCTCTATACATCTATACAAAAAATGGTATTCAATACTGTAATCTATATACTTTCTGCCAGATTCTCTGCCTTCCTTTGTAAGGCCGCCTTCTCGGTCCATGAGTTCTTCTCATCGTTCAGAAATCTGTCAATAAGGTGTGCCCTCATCATTCTTGCATCTTCTCTCTTGAAATTCTCTTTAATTGTTATTCCTTTGCTCAATGTTTTCATGAGGTAGAAAACAATTATCCCACAATCCACACTGCAAACAAGAGTCGTTTGTCACGCCCCGGAACCACTCAGATGATCCTAGGACACGTAGCACGCCACCAAGGCTTAACCCCAATCATTAAAGTTCCAAAATAAGTTTAAAATAACTTAAATCAAAGAAGCTCAACAATAATAAAAAAAAAAAAACAAAATCCTGTCTTTGTAATTAGCCAAAAACCCTGTTTTAGCAAATAGTAAATTCACAAATAATATTACCAAATCACAAGTTAAAACCAACACTAACGATTTAAATCATTTAAAGTCAAACCAAAGTCATAAACATGAGCTCCCAAGTACAAGCAAGAGTTTTTAAATACTTTAAGAAAAATACTACAAATAATCATTTACAATCAACCGCACCCAACCCCTGGAATACTTACCACTCTTACAAAACAAGTATCCAAATTATACAAGCAGATTACTACATGAGATTATGGCCCCACTAAAATATAATATTTGCCTAGAAATATTACATAAGTCTTAAACCAACCAAAATATGACTCGTACTACAATCTAGATTAAAACAAATTAATTACAACTATATTGCAAGCTTTAAACTAAAAAGCAAGTAACTATTAACAAGGTTACAACAACCCCCAAAACCCATGCACTAGCCAGCCACTTCCTAGCTCACTTCTCCGATTCCTCGCCGCGATCACCTACGATGGTTATTCAATAACCACTACAATATATAAGCTATATGCTTGTGAGCAATGCCAATCATGAACATGGATAATAAACACGCTCAATTCAACATATTACAAATAACTATAGTCTCTGGCAATTACTAGTTCACTCCCACCACTACCGGCTAGCCCGCGGCTCCACTCCCCAAGCCCACGTGACTAGTCATGACCCACGCCCTCACACGTGCAGTCCCATAGGCATCTGGCGGCCGTGGTTGTCACCACAAAGATTACCTCATGGTGGTATAGAACTAGCAATTTCCATTGACCCAAATAGGCAACTCAACATGCTCATTTAATCATTGCACCGTGCTTTCACAAATAAATTGGGCCTAATTTAACCACATGAATTTTGCCCAATAATAAGCTAAAGAAATTAAATTAAGCAAATTAGACATGCTTTGACATCACAATTGAACCCAGCATGGAAATCATCCAAATATTAAAATTAACATCACTCACCTCTTGGGTTTCGCTCCTAACCTTGAAATTAAAGCCCTACTGAGAAGCATGTACAAATCTTATATAAAAACTACAAGTTATGAGCTAAAACCCTAAAATGGGTCGCGGAAAAACTATCACAAAATTCAATAAAATTGATACCAATAGGTTAGACTCACCCCCAGGAGTCCGAATATGTAGCCTGTTTTAAAAACCGGCGCTGTTAGGCGCGTCAATCAACGTCGAGAAGTTTACCGTCAAAATTTCCGTCGATATACGTCTCGTATATCTCCATACTGTGTATAACTAAATGATGAAGAAGAATGGGGATGAATCATCCCCTAGGTCATGGTTATACTAGTTTCCATTTTTACTATGAAACCCTCACAAGTTTGCTAGTTTTGCAATTACGCCCCTACTAATTATGAAATTTATTAAAACTATCCCAAACCTAAATGGGTATTTATTTATGTCTCGCATGGTCCCGTAAGTGGTCCCATATAATTATATGAAGTTGCTAATTAACCTACTACTTATATAACGTGTTCAATTCGTGCTCACAAAGGTACCCCTAATTGACCCCAAAAGGTGGTCATCACCTAACAACATGATATTAACAATAAAATAATAAATCATTTAAGCCTTAATAAACATTTAATCACATAGGGTATTTCAGATATTGCTGTCCCATCTCAACTGAGACCCATCAACACATATTCCAAACTGGAATTGCCACATTGGCCACATCTGGGTTCCCAATTAGATACCCATATCAACTCAGTGGGTCGAAACCCACATCACATATGCATTTTCAACATTATTATATAATTAATAACGCATGCTAAATTTAATAATAATATTCGCGGGAGCGGGTGTTACATCGTTTGTCAATGTTAAATTATATGTGAGTCTAATTTATAATATATTCTCTATTGTTCACAACAGATAATATTATCTGTTGCTGACTCAATGTGATATAATAGGTTATAAGTTCATACGTACCTTGTTTATATTTGTTGAGGTGTTTTCTCCATTTCAAATAGTGGAGCATCATCATTGATTGTCACTTTAACACCCATTTGTTCTTGCTTTTGCTTTAGAACCTTGATGTAGTGATCTTTCTGTACATAAAACAGGTGATTTAGTGAGTTTAGTCTGAAAGTAATATGTCAAGTATTTGTTGTGGAGTTTCATATATGTGAAGATTTTATACCATCGTAATAGCATCCCTTAGATACTGATCTTGGCCTGTCCTTGGCTTTCTGGAGTTGTAAAACCTCCATATTTCTTCTTCTTGATCATAGACTAACAAATTCCAATGATTTAAATATAATGATCTGCCACTTGAATTGATTGGAAAGTACAAATATCTGTAGTCAGCAGTGTCTTGTCCAATGTATTTATCGAACATTGACTCCCTCAATTTTTGTACGTTTTCTGTGATCAGAGTCTGTTTTGCAAAGAAGCAACAGAAACAGATAATAACATAAACATATAATGTTATAGCATGCACTTGAATGATATATTATGCTTATAAGATATATGTGTTCATTGCTTTTCAAAACGGTATTTGTTGCTTACCATGCCCATGCTAGTGAAAAAGAAGTGTTTATCTTTCTTTGTAGCATCCAATGGTGTTAGGTTTTCTTGATCGTGCATTAATATTTCAGCATACACATCAATTACCTAGAGTCAGACATTATTGGCATTTTAGTATTTGTATCCGTGAAGTAATAAATTATTACAGATAATATTATCTGTCCATTTGATAGACAAGATAATGGACAGATAATTTTATCTGTCTAACAGATAATATTATATGTTACATAATTTGGTTTGAATAGGACAGATAGTATTTTACATTATTGGTCACTTGATCATCATCTTGCAGTTTCAACATGCCCTGAAAGCTGACGTATTCAGAAGATTTTGATCTACTACAGATCACTGCCTCATTGCTAACAAATTCAACAAGTATGTTGTTAGTTTAGATGGAAATGAATGTATGGAAATTAATTTTGTACTTGAATTGCAATCGTACTTACTCGTTATTTTCGAATTCCATTATGTGCTTCAGCTTTTCTCTGTCTTTTATCTTCATGTATTTCAACATCGGATTTGTTTTTCCTCTCTTCGACTTTGCTTTCTTAATTTTCCTTGGCTTTTTTCCGTGTATTCGTCGATATCAATCATCAGCTTCTCAAGTCCTTTATCTGCTTCTTCTCCTCCGACTGTTTACCTTTTCCTTTTTATTCCTCCATCTATTTGTTGCTTTCCTTTTCCTTTTTTATCACCATAGTCATACAATGGGTCCTTGTTCTCTTTCCTTTGTTTGTTCCTGATATTCTTTACCATTGACCTTGTTTTTACTTGTTCATCTTCCTTTATCTCTTCTTTGCTTGTCTTTTCTGGCGTTTGTTGATCCTTGAGGTCCTATATCTGTTTTATCAGAGTCTGTTTCTCACAGACAAGCCTAGTAATCAGTTGACACTGTTCTTCAAGTTTTCTATCTCTTGCCTTGATGTGTTGATCATATTTTTTGGCTTGATCTTGTTGGATTCTCTTGTATTTCTGGACTTGCTCCTCCAAAACTTGCACATATTCCGTCTCTGTGATGTCTGTTTCAGTTCCTTTCAGTGCCTCCTTCTGAACACATTCTTCATTTTTATTCTTCTCTATCTCTAGATTAATGTTCAAGTACAAGTAGCTGTTTACATGAAAAGTGCCTCAATTGCTAGTTAGAACAGATATATTTATATATAATGTACAGCAGATAATCTTATCTGTTTGTCAACAGATAATATTATTTGTTTTTCAACAGGTAATATTATTTGTTTGAAAACAGTCTGAAGTACTTATTGTACCTCACAACAGATAATATTATCTGTTTCAAAACAGATAATAATATATGTTTGAAAACAGTCTGAAGAACTTATTGTACCTATTGATTATGCTCTCAAGGTGCTGAATATGTTTCTTCATTCCTTCAATTTCGTTGTCCTTTTCAGTCATCTCGTCCTCCATGTATTGTATTCTGATGGACTTTTCAAGAATTGATATTGTTTACTTGCTGTTTTCTTTTTCAAGATCCATGAACTTCTCTACCAGTTTCTCTCTTTCATTCATCAGTTCTGTAATTGTCTCTTTATCCTCAGCATTTATGTCCTTCAACCTCTTCTCTTCCAGGCTGCTGTCTATTTCAATGTCATCTATCATTACATTGCACAAATTATTGAAATTTTCCATGTCGAACTCCACGGATTCAGCTGATGAGATTTTAAAGTTACTTCTTTCTTGTGAGGGTGTCAAGTTTATCTGTTGTTCATCTTCCGGCTGTTTGCTATTGTCCTCTTCAAGGTGCGCAGATTCACTTAACTGTAGTTGTTGCTCATTATTCGTCTCATTTTCTGTTTCTTCTCCCTTGTTTATGTCATATTGGCCATCATTGTTATAGTGTTCAAGCCACTGCTTGTACATACATTTGTCATCATCTTCTTGATGTCCTTGTGACTCTTGTTCTTCTTCATCCTGAACCATTATTTCTTTTTGATTTCCATTGTGATAATCATCATCATCATCATCATCATCATCATCATCATCATCATCATCATTGTCATTATCATCATCATTATTATAATCATCATAACCATCTTCTTGTTCTTCTTCTTCAGTTGCTTCATTTTTTTCTTTTTGTTCTTCAACATCCTCATCTTTTTGTTCTTCTTCTTGTTCTCCTTCTTCATCTTCTTCTTCTTCACTTGCTTCCTCTTTTGCTTTTCCTTCTTTATCATCCTCATCTTCTTCTTCTTCTTCTTCTTCTTCTTCATCTTCTTGTTCTTGTTCATCTTCTTCTTTTTCTTCTTGTTCCTCATATTCTTCTTCTTCTTCTTCTTCTTCTTCTTCTTCTTCTTCTTCATCCTCTCCTTGTTCATCAATGTTTTCATCATTAATTTCGTCTTCTTCGTCTTCTTCATAGATGAGCATTTCCTTTTCCTTGGTTGTCATTCCAAGTGCTTGACCACATACCTGCATAGTTGACAGAATAAGAGTGTTATTGTATATTTACAACAGATAATATTATCTATTTTGTAAACAAGCCTTAGTTTTTAATTAGAACATATTTTTTTCATCTATAATGTAAAACAGATAATATTATCTGTTTCACAAAAGAAAGAGTTATGTTGCCCAACAAATAATATTATCTGTTTTGTAAACAAGCATTAGTTTCTAATTAGAACATATTTTTTCATCTGTAATGTTAAACAGATAATATTAGCTGTTTCACAAAACAGTTATGTTGCCCAACAGATAATATTATCTGTTTTGTAAACAAGCCTTAGTTTCTAATTAGAACAGATTTATTCATCTATAATGTAAAACACATAATGTTATCTGTTCACAAAAGAGCTATGTTGTCCAACAGATAATATTATTAGCGATGCACACTTGAATAATCTCTGTCAAACAATAGAGAATTTGTAATGCAGTTAATTTATCCTTATGTTATTTATTTCTTTTATATTTGATTCAACGTCGTTGATTATACCTCATGTGCTTCCAAATTTCTGATCCCTCTATCACCAAGAATATTCTTTAGTTCTAATAGATCCCACTTTTCAAATCTGATGCATTCTTGTTTCTTCATTGGTTTTAATATTGTTGTCTTCTCGCACAACCAATACTGCATAAACATTATTTGTTAACCTATAAATTAATCATTGTATATAAAATATAGCTCACAGATAATATTATCTGTTTCATTCAACTTACTAGCAATGCAGCCACACATCCTGAAACTTTGTCTGGATCTTTATGGTTCTCTACAATTGAAGTTCTTAGTTGTTCCTAAATTGCTTCTGACCATGCATATTTGCACATATCATCTAGATCTTCGACATATTTGATGTATGTCCAACCAATTTGATATCCAGTTGTTGGGAAAAATAGGGTCACAAACAAATATAGGCAAAGTAGCCTCGTGAAATCTTCCATGTCTTCTTTTGTTCGTCCCTTTATTGCTGTATTTATCTTCAGTTTTATAACTGGGGCAGATAATGTAGTGCCATCATAAACCATCTATCCATGAAGCTTGATGTTGGCTTTTTCTTCCCTTTAAGTGCCATTTCTTCTCTCCCCGACTTTATCCCAAATACTACAGCAATATCTTCCTCCTTTATCATTATATTTTTCCCTCCAACCTGAAATGCCTTGTATGCAGAATTGTATGTGCGAATTAGTCCAGCTACTTCTGTGTCTGATTTTCTGCAGCTGCAATTCGCTACCGTGTTGGTTAGAAAAGCATTTATCAGTAGCCAAAATGGAGTTTTCTGGAGGTACTTATGATGCCTTTTATGGATCTCTAACCCTTCCATTAGGGTTTGCATAGGCTGCAAACTAGAACGAAATTGTCTGGCATAGCTCTTCCCTGCCTTTCTGTCTACTTTTGGTTTATTGTTCTTCTTATTTGTTGGTTTTTTTGCAACACCTGTTAAAATCATACAATTAAGATAAGCTTAATTTACAGATAAAGTTATCTGTTTTGCTCAACAGGTAAAATTTGTTAACAAATTACTAGAAAAACAAACTTTGAAGAATATATAAAGTTATCTATAATGTGCAAGATGTAAAGCAATATAACAACAATGTTATCTGTAAAGTTATATGTAAAGGTCTGTAATTCAAAACAGATAATATTATCTGTTGGACAAGAGAATTTGTGATGCACAACAAATAGTGTTATGTAAAACAGATAATATTATCTGTTTGAAAACAGTCTGAAGTACTTATTGTACCTCACAGCAGATAATATTATCTGTTTCAAAACAGATAATAATATCTGTTTCAAAACAGATTGCTAATTTGTTGTGGCATGTAGTGTAAAAGTTATAAACAGATAATATTATCTGTTTTGCTGTTCAAGAGAATTTGTGTTTATCAAACAGATACTATTATATGTTGGACAAGAGAATTTGTGATTCACAACAAATAATGTGTTATGCACAACAGATTATATTATCTATTTTGTAAACAAGCTTTAGTTGCTAATTAGAACAAATATAACTAGGGGTGTACGCGGTCGGTTTCGGTCGGTTTTTTGTGTATTTTAAAACCGACCAATAGGTTCGGTTTTGGTCGGTTTTGCGGTTTCGGTCGGTTTTTCGGTCGGTTTTAGCTTGTATATGTATTTTATAAACCGACCAATCGGTTTTTTGGTCGGTCGGTTTCGGTCGGTTTTCGGTTTTTCGGTTTTTTTGTTCACCCCTAAATATAACGACGAGATTTGGTATGTTATTAAAAGTTGTATACAACAAATAATATTATCTGTTGTGTTTGTAGATTAGGTTTTCAACATGTATTAAACAACCTAACATGAAATCAACAACATACAACAAATCAAATGTACTATTTTGAGTTTATACAAAGAAAAGTGAGGCTGTATTATCTACAAAAACCATAGGTGCCTCGGGAAACAGATAATTTTAGTATTATCTGTCAGAAACCCTTATTTTCATTTTTTTGAAGTTCATATTCATGGAGTTTTGCTTCGAAGTCAATTTTTAGGGTTTTAAAATTAAATATGTGTGCATTCTTTGATTCAATTGAAAACTATGAACATTAACAGAAGTTGGATGAAAATTTCTACTTACTTTTCGTTGCCATTTGACAATGTGACTGTGTTTTTCTGGAGAATTTCTGCGTTTGATCAATGTTTCGTTCTCAAATCACACGAAGAATCGTCAATTTTGATTATCGTATTTGACAGGAATTTTGAATCGAAGCTTGAACTGTATCGTCGTCGCCAGCTCTGCTGTAGGAGGAGAGGGTATTTTCAGTTTATTAGAAAATTAGGTCAGTTTTGTCATTTTGGTTGGGGAAGGGGTTATTGAGTTAAATATTTGGGCCTTGGGCTTTATGTAGTATTGTATTGGTTTTAGGGTGGTATGGCTGACTGGCCCTAAATTTAAAATTATAGACATTGTGTGTGTAATATCGATTACATTGTGTAATAAAAGTAAATTTCTCATTATAAGCATAAGTACAAAAATTCAATTTATATCAAAGTGTTCAATCAATTATATTGATAAGTATGTGTGTAAATTCAATTTATCTGTCAACCTCACTTTTTGAAGAAAAAAATACAAGAAACACAAAACAAACAAAAAATGCAAACAAACAAACTAACAAAAAAAAAATAAAAAACATAGCAAAAAGCACAAAATCGGTTTGCCTAACATAGCATAGCCGAAATAGCTCTTATGATAGTGCCATGAATGTGGTTTACTTCACAGTCGTATCAAAATGGTAGACACTGAACTTCCTGATTGGTCCATTTGATTGGTCCATTTAGTGGCTTGTTTGGGAAAAAAAAAAAAGAAGGAAAACACAAGCAACACTTGGTTGTGTCAAACAATTTTTGTAAATATTGAAGCAAAAGTTGATTAAATCCTCATTTTTATGGTGATTTTTTTTTCAAAGGTTGATTGAATCCTCAATTATGGTAATATTTTTTTAAAAAAAATTGATCGAATTCTCATTTTGATATTAAAAAAATTAAGAAAAGTGATCTAAAGCTAATTATCTCCTTGAACTTACAAAAATACCCCCAAACAAATCCTTAAATGACCCAAAAAAGTGTATAGATGTAGGAAATTGTAGTATTTGAGAGGAGCAAAATGGTAAAGCAAACAATTAACAAATTACCAAATAAGGACAATGGAATTGAAAATACGGCTCGTTTATATAAAGGTGTAGATGTCAGAGAGAGAGTGGAGTGAAGTTTAGAGATTGTTTTGATACTTCTGTTGTATCCTGAGATTTGGTTTTACTTATTGCATTGTGGCATAGATAGGTTTTTGGGCTATGTTAATGACGCGATATTCTTTGATTTGGTTTTTTTTTTTTTTTTTTTTGGAATCTGTTTCTATGCATTCGTGTCTGAATAAAATTAAAAGGGTAATGATATTATGAGCAGCTTCTCATGTGAGAAAGCACTCTACCACCATTGGATGAAGAATAAATAATTATTTAATAATACTTTAACTTAAGACCAAATCTTCATTCAATGGTTAAAAGTTACTTTCTCACATGAGAAGCTGCTTAAAATATTTAATGTTTGATTAGGAAGTCAAAATTTTGAAAGGGTGATAGTTATGTACTTCTAGTGGTCTTCTTATTAAATGTCAATGAGAGAGAGACAGAGTGAGAGAGGAGTGAAGTTTAGAGATTGTTTAGATACTTCTATTGTAACCTGAGATTTGATTTTACTTATTTTGATGTGTCATAGGCAGTTTTTTGAGCTATGCTAATGGAGCTGCTCTTTGATTTGGTCTTATTGGTGGAATCTATTTTTATGATTGGGACTACATTCAGGTCTGAATAAAGTTAAAATGCCTGATTACGGAGTCATAATTTTGTAAAGGGAAGCAACTGCTACAGCACAATTGGTGTTATTTTTCTCACATTTGCTGCAGTAAAATTGGGCAGTTTTTAAAAATATCTTTCACAAAAGCAATTTTACTATAGCAAATGTGAGAGAAACAACACAATTGTGATATAGCAATTGCACAGAAGTTGCTTCCTTTTGAAAAGGATGATTGTTATGTATTTTTGTTAGTCTTGATATTGAACGTTGATGAGAGAGAGAGAGAGAGAGAGAGAGAGAGAGTGTGTGTGTTTTTATACGAGAGGTATGTGCACATATATATATACACACACACACACTACTCTTACACTATGTGTTTTGCATGTGATTGGTGTATGTGAGGGTACATATTATTATCTTAGAGGAACAAACTGGCTAAACACTTACTTGCACAAATAATTTCTTCACATTTTTTATAAAAAGTATTACATTCTAGAAGAATCACGCCAGACATCTAATGTTAAATTGTTTGGGTTGTAGAATATCTTTTGAGTGTTGAGGTGACATACTACTCAAATACTTCTTAATTGTTTTTTTTTTAAAATTTATGTGTTACTTTATTAAAAATGGGTGCAAGTTGGAACGGAAGTTCGAAACCAATTCGAGAAACTACAATTATGGGATTGTAAAATTAGTTCTGAAGTTTGTGTATGCTTAAGAAAATTGTTTGACGTTGTATTATTTTCTTAAGGTATATGCAAAGTTATATAAGTATATTGAATTTATAGCACAAATGAGTGTCATGTTGATTTTCTAAATATTTAAATAGTTTTTTTAAAATATTTTTTAATATTTTATTTTATTTTTTTAATTTTTTAATCAAATAGGTATTAACCAGTCATTCATAAGAGGGTTTCATTTCTCTCTTTTTGCGAGTTTCTATAATTTTAGTTCTAGTCATCTCGTCATTCACATTGACCTTATCTCAACATACTAAGAACTGATACGTCACAAATCAATTAATTCCCATGCTTTGACAATTGTATTATGAAAAATGCTAGACCCACACAATGAACTACACATTTTTTTCACACACATCTTTAAATGCTTGTACCTTGTGCTGTATAAGTGGGGCACAAAAAAGTGTAAAAAATTCAAGCAGCACAAGGTATAAGCATTTAAAGAAATGTGTGGAAAAAGTGTGTGGTTCATTGTGTGGGTGTAGCATGACTCTTGTATTATTTGCTTCGAGTTTTGAAAGATGTCATGCTATTGTTAATGATGAGATGCTATTTAACTTGGTCTTATTTTTGGAATTTGTTTCCATGATTGGGGCTGCATTCGAGTCTGAGTAAAATTAAAATGTCTGATTAGGAAGTCATAATTTTGAAAAGGGAATAGACTTTGGTGATGTTTACTGTGTGCTGTTGGTCTTGTTCCACATACATGAATAGTGAAAGCAGCACCAAAATAGGTCAAAACTATAATTTCACAATATTTTTACTATTTATGTGTGTGGAACAACACCAATAACACACACTTAACAGCACTGAAGTCTGTTCCTTTGAAAAAAGTGATATTTATGTAGTTTTATTAGTGTTGATACTAAATGGTGGAGAGAGAGAGAGAGAGAGAGAGAGAGAGAATTTTTCTAGGAAGTCAAAATTTTGAAAAAGGTGATAGTAATGTCTTTCTAGTAGTCTTCTTATAAACTTGGGGGTGGCTGCGGAAGACGCGGACTCATGATAAAATTTAATTTAATTTTTTATTTTGGTATTAGGTACACATGCCAATAAATTGAATTTTATATTTTTATATTATCTATAATCTACAATATTAAAATAAAATCAAATGAAAATTAAATTACGAAACATGTATATATTAAATTTATAGGCGTGTGTGTAATATCAAAATATGACATTTCATTTATATGCATTGTGTGTGTAATATGAAAATATGAAATTAAAGTAATAGGCATGCGTGTGTGATATCAAAATAAAAAAATAACTGAAATACTTAAATATAGTAAGACACCTTACGAAAAGCAACTAAATTGTATAATGTCAAAATATGAAATGAAATTTACAGGCACATTTTTGTGTAAATTAAATGTATGTATATATGTGTGTGTGTGTGTGTATGTGTGTGTGTTTTGTACAATGCCTATAAATTTAATTTAATATTTGGATATTATGCACAATCTACAATATTAACTTTGTGAATTTTATTTTATGTTCATATTGTTGATTACACACACATGCAAATATAATTTACACACACTCATGCATTGAACACCCATGCCTGCAAGTATCTATAAATTTAATTTACAGAAACATAGAATTTAATAAAATAAAATTGATAAAAATTAATATTGGATTACACACACATGCCTAAATTGAATTTATAGGCTATAAATATAATTTTATTTGGTATTACACACACATGCCTATAAATTGAATTATATAGTTTGAATTAGAAATTTAATTTTATTACACACACAAGCCTAAATTTAATTTGTAGGCTATCCTTTTCTTTTCTTTTTTTGTACAATGCCTATAAATTTAATTTTATATTTGCAAAATTGGTTGTATGTGTAAATCAAATTTCTAGGCGTAACATTAAATTTATAGACATTGTGTGTGTAATATCGATAACATTGCAAAATTGGTTGTGTGTAAATCAATTTCTAGGCGTAACAGTGCGTGTTTTTTTTTTTGTACAATGCCTATAAATTTAATTTTATATTTGCAAAATCGGTTGTGTGTGTAAATCAAATTTCTAAGCGTAATATTAAATTTATAGATACTGTGTGTAATATCGATAACATTGCAAAATCGGTTATGTGTGTAAATAAAATTTCTAGGTGTAACTTTAAATTTATAGACATTGTGTATGTAATATTGATAACATTGTGTAATTAAAGTAAATTTCTCATTCATAGGCATGTGTAAAAAATTCTATTTATATCAAAGTGTTCAATCGGTTTTATTTATAAGCATCTGCGTAAATTCAATTTATATGCCAACCCTACTTTTTGAAGAAAAAAAATACAAGAAACACAAAATAACAAAAAAAAAAAAAAAAAAAAAAAGAACAACAACCACAACAACAACGAACAAACTAACAAAATGCAAAAACAAAGCACAAAGCACAAAATCTGTTTGCCAGACATGACATAGCCAAAATAGCTCTTATGAAAGTGTCATGAATATGGGTTACTTCACAGTCACATCAATATGGTAGACACTGAACTTCTTGATTGATCCATTTGGTGGCTTATTTGGGAAAAAAAGAAAGAGAAAAACACAAGCAACACTTGGTTGTGCCAATCATTTTTTGTAAATATTGAAGCAAAAGTTGATTGAAACCTCATTTTTATGATTTTTTTTTTTAAAGTTGATTGAATCCTCATTTCTGGTAAATTTTTTTTTTCAAAAATTGATTGAATCCTCTTTTTGATATTAAAAAAATTAAGAAAAGTGATCTAACGCTAATTATCTCCTTGAACTTACAGAAATACCCCCAAACAAATTCTTGATACTATGTTTGGTAGGAAGGATGGTTTGGTAGGAAGGATGGAAAAGTGGAAGGAAGGGAAGAGATGATGGATGGAAGAGGTATCCCTAGGGGAAGGAAGGGAGTATTCCCTCCTCTTGTTTGGTTAAACATGAAGGAAGTGAGGAAGGTAAGAATGAAATATTGTATATTTTACTATTATACCCCTACATTAAATTAAATGTTATTATTTTTAAGGGTAAAAAAGTCAAAAGATAAGAGAAGCCTTTTCTTTCCTAATCTGTCCACTTTTGGACGGATTGAATTTTATGGCTCGGAGGGAAGTAGCATCCCTCCCCTCTTTCCTTCTCTCCTCTCTTCCATCATACCAAACAAGTGATTTTAACCTCTTCCCTCCTCTCTTCCATCCACCCCTCTCCTTCCTTCCCCTCTTCCCTCAAACCAAACATCGCATAAGTGACCCAAAAAAGTGTATCAATGTAGGAATTGTAGTATTTGAGAGGGGCAAGATGGTAAAAGCAAACAATTAACAAATTACCAAATAAGGACAATTGAATTGTAAATAAGGCTCTTTTATATGATGGTGTAGATGTCGTTGTGTGTGTGTGTGTGTGTGTGTGTGTGTGTGTGAGAGAGAGAGAGAGAGAGAGAGAGAGAGAGAGAGAGAGAGAGAGGAGTGAAGTTTAGAGATTGTTTTGATACTTCTATTGTAACCTGATATTTGGTTTTACTTATTGCATTGTGGCATAGATAGGTTTTTGGGCTATGTTAATGACGAGATGTTATTTGATTTGGTCCTTTTTTTTTATTGGAATATGTTTCTATCATGGGGACTGCATTCAAGTCTAAATAAAATTAAAAGGGTAATGATATTATAAGTAGCTTCTCATGTGAAAAAGGAGTCTATCACTATTGGATGAAGAATAAATAATTATTGAATAATATTTTAACTTACTATCATGAGACCAAATCTTTATCTAACGGTTAAAAGTTATTTTCTCACATGAGAAGCTACTTACAATATTTAATGTTTGATTAGGAAGTCAAAATTTTGAAAAAAAGGTGATAGTTATGTACTTTTGGTGGTCTTCATTAAATGTCAATGAGAGAGAGAGAGAGTGAAGGAGGAGTGAAGTTTAGAGATTGTTTAGACACTTCTATTGTAACCTCAGATTTGGTTTTACTTATTGTGATGTGTCATAAGTAGTTTTTTGGGCTATGCTAATGGAGCTACTCTTTGATTTCGTCTTATTGTTGGAATCTGTTTGACTGTTTCTATGATTGGGACTACATTCAGGTTTGAATAAAGTTAAAACATCTAATTAAGAAGTCATAATTTTGAAAGGAAATGCTATTGTAAAAGCTAAACTGGCTAATCCAGAGCAATTTCTAACACTTACAAAAATTACTAATGTCTCTCTCTCTCTTGGACATTAAATAACAAGACTGACAAAAATACAGAATAATCATCCTTTTCAAAATGGCTAATGTTATTGCCAAAGCTAAATATGCTAATCCAAAGCTAAATATTTAGTAATTTTTGTAAGTGTTAGAAATTGCTCTGGATTAACATATTTAGCTTTGGCAATAGCATTAGCCATTTTGAAAAGGATGATTGTTCTGTATTTTTTTCAGTCTTGGTATTGAATGTCGAAGAGAGAGAGAGAGAGAGAGAGAGAGAGAGAGAGAGAGAGAGAGAGAGTTTGATTAGGAAGTCTAAAATTTTGTACAGGAGATATGTGTACATATATATATATACACACTAGATTTACACTACGTGTTTTGCACGTGATTGGTGCATATAAGGGTACATATTAACAAATTGAAGGAACAAACTTGCTAAACACTAACAATAATTTCTTCACATTTTTTTTAAAAAGTATTACAATCTAGAAGAATCACGTCAGACGTCTAATATTAAATTGAGTGGGTTATAGAATATCTTCTGAGTATTGAGGTGACTTACTCAAATTAATACTTCTTAATTTGTTTTCTTTTTAATTTATGTGTTACTTTTTTAAAAATGGGTGCAAGTTTGAACGAAAGTTCTAAAACCAATTTGCAAAAACATTGATTATGGGATTGTAAAATTAATTCCGAAATTTGTGTATACTTAAGAAAATTGTCTAACGTTGAATTATTTTCATATGGTAAATACAAAGTTTTATAAGTATATTGAATTTATAGCACAAATGAGTGTCATGTTGATTTTCTATATAAATAAACATAATTTTTTTTTATCAAATAGGTATTAACCAGTCATTTATTGAAAAAAGAAAATGTGACAAATGATTAAATAAAAAGATGCCCTCAAATTTAATCTTTTTTTTTTACTATGTTTTATGATAGAAGATAACCAAATCAAAGTAGTAGTGGATATTCTAAAAACCAAAAAATTTTAGCTTAAAAATAAGTCTTCAATTGAATACTCTAACAATTATATTGCTACAAAAATCGTGGAATAAATTGTCCGAGATATGCAACGACATATAAAATTGCAAAAAATGAATGCATATGAAATTCACAAGTAGTTTGTATGAATAATAGAAGAGGAAGGAATAGTGATCACTTGGAATAGATAGCTTGAATGTTATCTCCGTAATGATCAATCAAGTTAGTTAATATTCGTGACTATTTGATTAAGGAGAAACCCTTTAAAACTATGAAGCACATGCAAAATGCAAACGTCTATTTCTCCCTTTATTTGTATAGAATTCGGAGGATTTTTAGAAGTAGCTTTATATCATTAATCTTGATACGTCCAGAAATATTCTACTAAAGCCAAACCGCCACGTCAGTAGCGAAGGACCCGGGCTATCCGGAATGGGCGCTTGTGGCCCGCCAATCCCGAGGTCATCGACTGTTACCGCTCGGGATATTCACACAGCCCGGGCGTGCAGCGCAGCAGCTCTCCACAAGGTGCAGTTTGACAATCAAGCCGCTCAGCAGTTTCCTTATCTGGCCAGAAATTGATTAGGAAGGGTAAACGGTTTCCTAAACCACTTAGGAAACTCCCCTAAATTTGTGTAGATTAATTGCAATCAGATTAGGCTTCCAAATGTGATTACTTACCATGTACAGGTGGACTCTTACATCTATAAAAGAGACCACCTACCCTCTTTACAAGGGATCGCATTCTTAACCTAGAGAATAGCAGTTTATACTGATTCATACGCATACACCTAGCCGGTTTTATTGGTAGTGCCGCTCAAACTGTTGGCTCACCAGGCCTATCGGTGATATGTTAGTAAAGCGCTTAGATGCACCCGTGGACGTAGGTCACCTCATTAACGGGGCCGAACCACATACAACTGACTGTGTCTCAATATCTCTCTCTGAATCTCTCTTACCAATTTTTGGCATCATCAATTTGGCGCCGTTTGTGGGAAACGATAAGTTTTTCACCAACAAATTCCTTGACTGATCAACATGCCACCGAAGACGGGTAAGAAAAATATTGCTCCGGTCGGTCAGGAGAACTTGCAGCTCGAGCACCAGGGCGCCTCCATGACCTCCGAGCAAATGACAGCGGCGCTCGTGCAACTTCTGGAAGGCCAACGGCAAACCCAGCAGCAAATCGAAGCGCTGTAAGCCTTGCAGGAAAAGCGCCCTCAATCAGAGAACCAGACCGGGAAGAGTGCCCCCGACTGGGAGCCCGCAAGAGTCCGGAACCATACCCACTCTACGCCGGTATCCCTGTCGGATTGGGAACATGCCCGGGATGATGATCGTAGCAGAGCGCCCAGGCGCACAAAGCGGCAAGCTCGGACCAATCGTCGTCGGGTGGAAGATGCCAGAGACATCATCAACAGGCGACGCGCCACCAGGAGGGACGGATCAGGGCCAAAGCCCCGGGAATCAACCAAAGACCCTCCGCCCCGGAGTTGGGGAGATCTTAGGCATATAATTACCCGGAGCCGGAGCCGGGTTCTATCCCCAAGGGCGACGCACTTCGAGGAGGAAGCATCATCATCAGACCCGACGTACCGCTCGGATATGGAAAGGAGAACCGGGCGAGATGTAAAGGCCCAGATTGGGGACTTGCAATAGCAAATCAAAAAACTGAGCCGCAAGAAGCTCCATGATCATACTAATACGGAGACCGAGTCGCCTTACACCGCTCGGAACACCTCATTCCCCATCTTGCGGAAATTCAAATCTCCACATCTCAACTCTTATGACGGTTTAGGGAGCCCAGTGGATCATGTCCGCACTTACAAGGCCTAGATGGTGCTAGTCCCCACGATCGACGAGCTACTGTGCCTGGCCTTCCCTAGTACCCTTAAAGGTCCAGTCGCACAATGGTTCCACGCTCTGAAACCCTGAATGGTTGATGACTTCAAAACATTGAGCAAGCTCCTCATCAGCCAGTTTGTGGGGATGCTCGACTGGTCATAACCAGACACTCAACTGCTTACCATCAAGCAGCGAAAGGGAGAATCCCTGAGGGAGTACGTGGACCGTTTCAATCAGTAGAGGCTCCAGATCCGCAACCTGAATGAAACAACCTCAATCGTGGCTTTCTGCTCGGGGGTTCAACACACCAAAGTTGCAACGTCGTTCCACCGTGACCGACCGGCAACCCTGGTGGAACTCTCAGAGAGGGTAGAAAAGTACATCGACACAGAGGAGTTTCTAAAGTCCAAGCGCGCCAACTTTACGGGAGAAGAGTCCCCTAAAACTAAACGAAAACGGGAAGGCTCCGAGAAGGGCCCAGGAAAGAAGCCCAGATAAGATCAGCAGAGAGGCATTCGGGATCATGCCCCGATTACCTTCACCCCTCTTTCCAGGCCAATACACGAAGTTATGGCCACCGCAGAGATCCAGAGGCTACTCCAGGAGCCTGCCAAGTTGAAAAGCCTGCCTGGTAAGAGGAACCGGGACAAGTTCTGCCGCTTCCACAAAGACCATGGGCATGACACAGAGGATTGCTTCAAACTTAAGATTGCCATTGAGAAGCTGATCGAGCAGGGCCACCTAGCTGGATTCGTGGCGGCAGACAGATGACCCCGGTAAGAAAATCGGGCCCCCGAGCAACCACGACCCCTTGAGCAGATCAATGTAATCTCCGGAGGCATTTTTAGGCGGAGGGGATTCACGGTCGGCCAGGAAGAGGCATGCTAGGGCATCTCGATCGGATGTATGACATGTCCAATCCACCCGCTCTCCCCCAACCGACGTATTGACATTCTCATCCGAAGACATGCTAGACCTACACTACCCCCATGATGATCCGCTGGTGGTGACGCTCTCCGTAGTAAACTACGTGGTTAAAAGGGTGTTAGTAGACATGGGCAGCTCCTCCGACATCATGTTTATCTCAGCATTCGATCGGCTCAGGATATCCAGGGACCGGCTCCGACCGGTGGCCACTCCCCTGGTAGGGTTCAACGGATCCAGCACCCAACCGCTCGGTACCATCGAGCTCCCGGTCCTCATGGGAGCCTACCCTCTGCAGGCATCTGTACTGGCAAGCTTTGTGGTCGTGGAAGCTCCATCTGCATATAACATCATCCTTGGGAGGCCAACCCTCAACCAAACCAGGGTGGTTGTATCAACGCACAGCCTGGTGGTTAAATTTCCAACCCCCTAGGGGCCCGGGAGCCTATGCGGAGACCAAGCCGTCGCTCGAAATTGTTATGTCAGCTCTTTGCGCCGGGAGGCCATCGCTGAAACACTGAATGTCCAGAAGATGGACTTGAGGGATCAAAGCGACAGAGTGGGATCGATCGGGGATCTGGAACAGGTGATACTAGACCCGCAACTCCCCGACCGAACGGTCACCATCGGCACCCAGTTGGAGCCTGACCTCAGGGAGAAGCTAATTCAGTTCCTACGACAGAGTCAAGATGTGTTTTCTTGGTGTCATGAGGACATGCCCGGGATTGATCCCCAGGTAATGTCTCACCGACTCAACGTCAACTTAGATTCCCGGCCGGTGAAGCAGAAGAGACGGGGCATGGCCCCCGAGAGGCAAAAGGCAGTGTGCGAGGAGGTCGAGAAGCTCCTCAAAGCCAAATCTATCCAAGAGGTCCACTAGCCCGACTGGTTATCAAACGTAGTACTGGTCAAAAAAAGCAACGGGAAGTGGAGGATATGTGTGGATTTCACCGATCTGAACAAAGCATGCCCCAAGTACTGCTACCCACTGCCTAGGATAGATCTCCTTGTGGACTCTACAGCCGATCATTCGCTCCTCTCGTTCATGGATGCCTACTCTGGGTACAATAGCGTGTACCCCGGGGACGAAGAAAAAACCTCGTTCATCACAGATCGGGGGATCTACTGCTACAAAGTCATGCCCTTCGGCCTCAAAAATGCCGGGGCAACTTATCAACACCTGATCAATCACATGTTCAAAGACTTGATCGGAAAATCCATGGAGGTCTACGTTGATGATCTGCTGGTCAAAAGCCGGGACGAATCTGACCATCTTGAGCATTTGGCAGGGGCCTTTAGCATTTTGAGGAAGTTCGGGATGAGGTTGAACCCGACCAAGTGCACATTTAGCGTCTCATCTGGAACGTTTTTAGGGCACCTAGTCAGCAGGCGGGGGATCGAGGCAAACCCCGAGAAAATCCGGGCCATCACCAACATGCGGTTGCCCAGGTCAACCAAAGAAGTACAGAGTCTGGCCGGACGGGTTGTCGCGTTGAACAGATTCGTGTCTCGAGCAATCGATCGGTGCTTACCATTTTTTAAGATCCTCCGCAAGGCTTTTCAGTGGTCGGAAGAGTGCGAGGAGGCATTCCAGGGGCTCAAGAAATATTTGGCGTTACCCCCTCTACTCTCAACCGTGCCAGGTGAGGAGCTGTTCTTGTACTTAGTGGTGTCACCCTTGGCGGTCAGCTCAGTACTCATTCGAGAAGAGCGCGGGATATAGTTCCTGGTCTACTATACAAGCCGAGCGCTTCAGGGTGCAGAAAGTAGATACACCTGTATTGAAAAGCTCGCCTTCGCCCTTATCACTTCAGCTTGGAGACTTCGCCTGTATTTCCAGGCCCACGTTATCGTGGTCCTTACGGATCAGCCCCTCCGTAAGATCTTAAGCAGGCCCGAAAGTCCGGAAGGCTCATCAAGTGGGCCTTGGAGTTAGAAGAATTCGAAGTGGTCTATAGACCCCGCACAGCAATCAAGGGACAGGCAGTAGCGGACTTCCTTGTTGAATTCACATACCAAGAAGACCCGGTTGAAGAGCTCCACCCACCGGTCCTACCACCCGATTTGCAATCAGACATCCCAACCTGGGTACTCTATGTAGACGGATCATCCAACAAACAGGCAAGTGGAGTAGGAATCATCCTAACCACGCCCGACGGGATCCAACTCGAGTATGAGCTTAGGTTCAGATTCAAAGCCTCCAATAACGAGGCCGAGTATGAAGCCCTCTTGGCCGGATTACAGCTGGCCACTTCAATGGGTGCACCGCAGGTCCAGGGGTACAGTGACTCTCAGCTCGTGGTAAATCAAGTGAATCAAGAGTATGAGGCTCGGGAAGATAATATGATAGCTTATCTAGCCCTTGTCCGAGCAATTTTAAAGAAGCTTCAGGGGTTTTCCGTCACACAGATACCGAGGCAGGAGAACACTAGAGCCGACCGATTAGCCTGCCTCGTCGCATCCTCTAACTCAAACTTGCCCGGAATAAGGATAGGGTACCAACCCGAGCCAAGTGTGATCAACTCAGAATGCATGGAGGTAGAACCGGTCGCCCCAGTACCTAGCTGGATGGACCCAATCATGGCATTTCTGACAACAGGTGTGTTACCAGAAGGTAAGAAGAAAGCCCACCGGGTTAAATACCGAGCAGCAAGATACCACATTATTGATGGAATCCTCTACAAAAGGGGATTTTCCATACCGTATCTCCGATGTGTCCATCCTGCACAGGTCCAAGGGGTGTTACACGAAATCCATGAAGGGGTGTGCGGGAACCACATTGGAGGTCAGGCACTCTCGTGCAAAGCCCTGCTACAAGGATACTACTGGTCGACCATGGCCAGAGACTCTCAAGAATATGTCCAGAGGTGTGATACTTGCCAAAGGTTTTCTCCCATGATCAGCCGTCCGGGAGAGCTTCAGACGCCAATCCTCAGCCTCTGGCTATTCGCTCAGTGGGGCATTGACATAGTTGGTCCTCTCCCGATGGGAAAAGGGCATGTCAAGTTCATTGTCATAGCCGTGGATTACTTCACCAAGTGGGCGGAGGCTGAACCCTTGGCAACGATCACCGAGAAGAAAATGGAAAGCTTCTTAGAAAGGAACATCCTCAGCAGGTTCGGCATCCCCCGGGTTCTGGTTAGCGATAACGGTAGACAATTTGACACCCCGGTATCAGGTAATTCTGCTCGGGCTATGGGATATCCAACCACTACTCGTCCCCCGAGCACCCCCAGGCCAATGGCCAAGCCGAGGTGACAAACCAGACTATTCTTCAGTCAATCAAGATGAGGCTTGAAGGTGCTAAAGGACTATGGGCAGAAGAGCTACTGACCCTCCTGTGGGCCTACCGCACTACACCCCAAGCGGCAATAGGCGAGACGCCGTTCTCCCTAACCTATGGCTTTGAGGCGGTTGTCCCCACGGAGCTTGGGTTACCTACCTACCAGGTAGAAAATTATAGCGAGCTAGACAATGAAAATGCCCTCAGGACAGAGCTCGACCTAGCAGAGGAGAAAAGAGACCTGGCATATCTAAAAGTGGCAGCCTACAAGCAGAGAGTATCCCGATACTATAATAGCAAGGTAAACCATCACAGTTTCCTGACGGGGGACATGGTCCTTAAAGCCGTCAATTATTCCACAAAAGTCCCAAGCCATAGAAATTGGGGCCAAACTGGGAAGGTCCATATCTAAATACCTGGATAAACCGCCCGGGCACCTATTGGTTACAAACTCTGGACGGCCGTCACCTTTCTCACCCTTGGAATATGCAGCATCTCTGAAAGTACTATCAGTAGTAATTAAATGTAGGTAGGTTAATACTGGTTAGGGTACTTGTAGCTCCATTCGAGCAGTCATTATGATTTTTCAAAATAAAAAAAGCAATAAAACGGTTCCTACCTTACATAAAAAAACAACCCTTGTCAGTATTCTGCACAAAGACCTCGGGCCAACACTCGAGGCAAAAAACCTTGGCTCAAAACCAAGGCACAAAGACCCTGGGAACTTACCCAAGAGGCCAAGGACCTTGGCTCAAAACCAAGGCACAAAAAGACCTCGGGCCTAACCCCGAGGCACTGGCTTCGTTTAGGCCCCGCCAGCGACGAGGGCAAACCCCCTAGGTGGCTGATGATGGCAAGCCTCAAAGGACCCTGCAACCACCCATGTTCCAGGTCGGTTTCCTATGGTTCCCCCTTCCTAGATACCCGCCTTAGCAAAATGCTTGGGGGGCACGAGGATACCAGACTAAAAAAGGAAATCACACCGATCACTAATAGGGCTTGGAATCCTAACATTCCTAAGTACCTACATAGGCCAGAGAAAAACTGTCCGGTCAGTAAAACAGGATAAATTCCTATAATACACCGGACGGGACCTTCCAAACAGGTCAAGAAGATCAGTTGTTCTACCAGTTATGATCCAAAACCATTTGCTAAGGCAAGGAATTAGATCGGTCAATTAAAAATAAAAATCGGTCGGGAATTGGCAAGCACAAGCACACAAGTAAAGAAACAGTAAACAATTGATGGAAAAGTTGGTCTCAAGAACCTTTTCATTAATAAAAAATTGTACAGTGCCTAGGGGGCAGTTGTAGTAGCCTCTCCCTAAAAAAAAATATATATGTATACAAAGAAACAGAGGAGTCAGACATCGTCAACAATGACCACCTCCTCAGTCTCCGCACTCCCTCCCCCCGGAGCAGTATCTCCAGCCGACTCATCCTGGAGGGTTGCACCTTCCGGCGCGACAGTAGGACCCTCGACCTCGGCGGTGGCACTATCAGCAGGACCAGGAACCATGTCCAAGTAATCAGAATCCAGCCCCTGGTAAGGAGAGGTGTCCAACTCTGGGTGGTCCCGAGCCAGCCTCCTCTTCAAATCCTCGTACCCGAGGAAGAAACTGTCATCAAAAGTCTCCCCCGGGTGACCAGTGGTCGTTGCCGCCTCCAAAAGTGCTCTCTCCGGGGCCTCTGCCGCCATGCGGCCAGCCCGCTCGATTTCCAGCTCTGCCAGAGCCACCGCCAACTCTTCCTGGGCTGCCCCGAGGTTCAAAACTAGGCCCATGACCCTATTTTTCTCTACGGTCAAAGCCCTCTCTTTGGTCTCCAAGGCAACCTCTTTCTCAGCCAGGGCAGTCTCGGCGGCAGTGGCCCTCCCGGCCAGGGCCGGCATGAAAGACTCAACTCTGGCAGCCATGCAGTCAACTTACAAGAAATCAAAAGAAAATCGGTCGGTCACTATTGCCAGTAGAACGAGTCAAGCGTACAAAAATTAGAAGGTACGACATAGTCGCTTACCAGATGGGATATGTTGTGGAGCCACCCCTGAAAGACCTGGGGAGACATGCTGGCGCACCTCTCCACCTGACTCGGGAGCAAATACGGCCTGACCCTGTCACGGGTCTCCCTTGACTCCTCTAGGAGCGTCCCGGAGGGAATATCCAATCGAGGAGCCGACGTCTCCTCTACTGCCACCACCGGGGGGGTTGATATCTCCCCGGGAGCATGGTCGGCCGGTGGGCCGCGCCTGAGTCGCCTGAGCGGGCGGTCACTATCGGTGGCCACGACGGCCGACCTCTTCCCTACCGCGGCCATCCGCTCGGCAGCGGCAGCTTGCAGAGCCCTCAACCGCTCTGGGTCTCTCCTGGGGGCCATTTCTTCAAAAGGAAAACAATCACAAGGTCAGTAACCAGAACAACGAGACGACGAAGGGTAAGCAAAAACGAAGTCGTTAATTAAACTCTTACCCGAGATGATAGCGGGGAAGTTGAGAGCCTCAGCACGTCGCAAAGATTGATGGGCCGTTTCACCAAGCCTCTGATCCTCTCCTCGCAATCCTCCGGAATGCTCGAGAGATTGAACGACCCCCATGCAAAATAAGCCGAAGTGATTAGTTTCGTGATCATATCAAAAGGCCTGGAAGGAAACAGGAAAGGGCGAAGGACAGGCTTACCCCTTAACTCTCCCGCCCAGGAGGTCCTTAGTTGACCCCCTGGGGCTCGCTCATAGAGCCCGGTGGTGGACACTTGGAAGAACTTGTTCTTTCACCCCTTGTTGTTGCTCGGGCAGTTGATAATAATTTTCTTCCCCTACCGATCCCCCAGGGAGAAGAAACCGACCTCCCCATGTACTTGGAATGGCTGGTGGATCCAGAAGAACTCCAGGAGGGTGAGCTCATACCCAAAGACTTGGGGTCACAAAGAAATGGACCCCATCAAGAACCTCCACCTGTTCGGGGCTAACTGCCCGGGAGCTATCCCAAGGTAGATCAGAGCATCCCAGGCGGTCGGATGGAGAGGAATGCGAAGGCCCGCCATGAAGGCGTCCTCATATAAAGTGACAAACCTTGGCGGCGAATGTTGGCCCCGCCGGGATGGACAAACAAGGAGCTACCGCCGGGAATGGCATACCTATCCCTGACTCGACCAAGGTCACTAGCGTGCAAGGTCGAGGGGATGGACTCGCAGGCGAATGCTACCTCGGGATCAGACTCCCTAGGCGCCTCGTCGCCTGAGCCCCGCAAAATGGAGGCCATCGGGGCCTCCTGGTCAGGCTCGTCGTCAGAGATCTGGGTAGGAATCCTACCCTCACTATGATGGTCCGACGGGGAAGCAGAAGGAGGGTCCAAACTAGTGTCAGGGGTCCCAGACAATGCCTCTTCGTCTTCTAATCGGGAAGCATAATTAAAATCAGAGTGACTCATCTCTAGTGTTCCTACGCTAGGAGGAGGATGCAGATGACAACCTAAGTAGGGATCAAGGACTCCAAGGCTGAAATACAGAGGGGGCAAAGTCAAAAGCCTGAAGAGCAGAACGTACAAAGTCCTAACGGTCAAGTAGCACTCAGTCAAAACTACCCAGGAACAACCTGTGTGGCTAAGTTGGCTAACCGTGCCGCCTGACCTAAGGAAAAAGCAGAATCTAAAAAAGAAGAAGTCCCACTCCCGGGTAAGCCCTAGTAGATTTGTCCTCTCCAAACTCGCTAAGAAAAGGGAAGTGAAGACTTACGCAAGTTAAAGCAGGGAAAGAGCTCGGGAAGTTTGATCGGGAAAGCTTTGCTCTCAAAATCGCTCGGTAGATTGAATCTCCCTTCAGCAGGAATGAAAGAAATGAACAAGTACCCTTTATATAGGAACCACAGACGGTTCAGATCAGAACAGATCCAACGGATCATACACCTTCCCGCCCAAAGTTGCTGACAGTTGTCATGCTCGGGCACGTGAAGCGTCTCCTCAAAAGGTGCGTGCATTACATGCATGACGAGACAGTTCGGTTACCACTAAAGGTTTTGGTTATTCACACACTGGCATCGTTGGATCCTGACCAGGCTAGTGACTAGTTGACATGTGGCAGAGGTAGAACTCGGGCCCACAAGGCAACCGCTCAGTCCGTACCCCGGCTGACCACTACGACCGGTCCCACCCCGGGTAGAGCCCCGACCTTTTGCCGGACGGTCTCTCGAGGGCAATCTTAATTATCAAACCTCATCTGATGGGACATCACATCAACTTCGAAAATGGGGGACAGCTGATACGTACAGAAATATTTTGCTAAAGCCAAACCGCCACGTCAGTAGCGAAGGACCCGGGCTATCCGGAATGGGCGCTTGTGGCCCGCCAATCCCGAGGTCATCGACTGTTACCGCTCGGGGTATTCACGCAGCCCAGGCGTACAGCGCAGCAGCTCTCCACAAGGTGCAGTTTGACAATCAAGCCGCTCAGCAGTTTCCTTATCTGGCCAGAAAATGATTAGGAAGGGTAAACAGTTTCCTAAACCACTTAGGAAACTCCCCTAAATTTGTGTAGATTAATTGCAATCAGATTAGTCTTCCAAATGTGATTACTTACCATGTACAGGTGGACTCTTACATCTATAAAAGAGACCACCTACCCTCTTTACAAGGGATCGCATTCTTAACCTAGAGAATAGCAGTTTACACTGATTCATACGCATACACCTGACCGGTTTTACTGGTAGTGCCGCTCAAACTGTTGGCTCACCAAGCCCGCCGGTGATCTGTTAGTAAAGCGCTCAGACGCAGCCGTGGACGTAGGTCACCTCATTAACGGGGCCGAACCACATATAACTTACTGTGTCTCAATATCTCTCTTCGAATCTCTCTTACCAATTTTCGGCATCATTAACTCTTCTAACCCAAAAACAAGTGGAAGTATGAACCTGGCAAATTAAAATAGTGTGAGTATATATATGTATATTATATATATCTTAGAGTCCTATAGTTATAAGTAGTAGTGTAAATACATATCCACATCAAAACATAGAAAAATAGAAAATATACCCAATAGAGACAAAAATTTGTGTATTCCAAATTTGAATCCTAAATTTGGATCCCAAGTGGCTAAACAATTTTACCACATCCTATGACAGTGATTAGTTCCACCACATGCCATTGTCTGTTGGACAACTGGCAAACCATTTGGCAACCAACTTGGGATTCAAATTTAAAAATTATAGCATTATTTTAATTGAAAAGATAGTTTTAGTTTATTTTAGCACCCTATAATTATCAAATAAATAAATAACACTACACCAAAAGGGCACATTACTAACGGTAATTTACCGTTAGTAAAATTATTCCTAACGGTAATTTACCGTTAGAAATAGAGCGTGGCAAATAATTCTAACGGAATTTCTAACGGTAATTTTCCGTTAGGACAATTATTTTTGCTAACGGTAATTTACCGTTAGTAATATGTTTACTAACGGAAATTTACCGTTAGTACTTTATTATTACTAACGGAAATATTCCGTTAGTAATATTTATTCTAACGGTTTATTTTCTAACACTTTTATATACAAAAATACTAACGGTAAATTACCGTTAGTAATATTATTACTAACGGTATGTAACATGACAGTTTCTAACACTTTGGAGACAATTACTAACGGATATAAACCGTTAGTAATTTTATTACTAACGGTTTGTTTTCTAACACATGTACAAGAATACTAACGGAAATTATCCGTTAGTAATTATTTTAAATATGAAAAACATAAATACTATAATATGCTCCCAAATTTTATTTGCACCTAATTTCCATCATAGCCACATCACATTTACTATAAACATATATAATAAGCTCAAATTCAAACCATAATAAATACAAGCTCAATCTATATTGAATCCAAAATAGGCATAATTATCCTTAAGTACAAACTGTTTCTAAGTCCAAACCAAAACTAGCAAACCATGTCTGAAATTGAAAGAGTAAATCCATCCAAAACTAAACTAAACCAACTGACAAATAAACCATGTCTGAAATTTAAAGTCAGAGAAAATAAGACAAACATAGTCAACCAATCTTTAACCAACACTCAAGCCAAATCACAAATCCCCCTTGAACAAAGTCTGCCAATGTCTCTTGTCCATCTTGACGATCCCACAAACGAGCATCGGGCTCAAACACTTCCTCGATATAAACTTTCTTTTCGCCAATACCAACTTGTTTGGAGTGGTTGTTAGGGTTAGGTTTCTATTTCGACACTTTACACACGGACATGATAATGTTGACAACTGTCCAACATTATTTGTAATCGCAAATTCAAGAAACTCGTCAACCTCCTTTGTATATACTGGACCAACTCTATTGCTTTCATTCATCCACTCTTTGTTAATGGGTCGTGACATTCTGCAATTCAACATGAACTAGGTGAGAGGTTGTTAGGGTTAGGTTTCTGTTTGTTTTTCTTTTCCTTTTGATTTTTTCTACGGAGGTTGTGAACTAGACGCGATTTTAAACAAAGAGAAAAGGGAAAGGAAAATAATTGAAAATGTCCCCTTTAAAATGGTCTAATAACCCAAAAAAAGAAAAGGGACAAGGGGAGAGGGAAAGGGCACCTGCAAACAAAGAGAATCCCGGCAAGGGATACAATCAATATGCAATCAACAATGTAAATAAAATGGGGTCCACGGGGGAAACACCCAACAATTGTGAGAAGGGACTGCCCCCTTCCTACTCATCGTCCCAATTAGGGCACACACATTGCGACAAGTCACGGGGGACTTGCCGCATGTTCAGAAACAATGTACATAAATTCAAAAGTAGCATGTGTGATAGATAGCCTCACTATCCTAAGGCTCTATTTTATAAAAGCAATGAAAGCATACAAAAAATAGCTAGAGAAAAGCCAAACCTTTGAGTGTGAAATGCCAAGCAATTCCTTGCAAATAGTAGCAAGCAAAATAGACGGGAGGAGGGGGCTCAAATCCTCACATCCTGTTGGAAAATCATATATAAGTGTAGAAAGAACAAGCTACCCCTTAACCAATAAAGAGAGAGAGAGAGAGAGAGAGAGAGTTAAAATGTATAAAGAATGGGCTACCCCGGTAACCAATAGAGAGAGAGAGAGAGAAAGAAAGATAGTTTACATGTATATAAGACGGGCTACCCCTTAACCAAGAGAGAGAGAGAGAGAGAGAGAGAGAGAGAGAGAGAGAGAGAGAGAGAGAGTTTATATGTATAAAAGACGCGCCATCCCTTAACAGAGAGAGAGAGAGAGAGAGAGAGAGCTAATATGTATAAAGAATGGGCTACCCCTTTCGAATAACTTTACGTACATTTATCACCAAAAAAAGGTAGCATAAACATTGATGTACATACATAGAACTTTAGAACACAATCACAACATAGAAGTGTACATAATATTAATGAGTGCAGTTTTGTTCACCCCAAAATTGCTCACATTTCACTTACCCTCATTTCCATTAATTAATTCTCATTAAATCCTGGGTCCCAGAGAGAAGAGTGAGCAAATGAGAGCAATTTTGGGATGAGCAAACTCTCAGACCCTTAAAGAAAGGGCTACGACACGGGCAACTAATAGTGTTTTGTCAACGGTGCAAAATATGGTAAATGTAAAGAGTCGTTGCAATCTTTAAGAAAAAGAACATAATAGCTTTCAGATGAATCAATTATAAATTTTGCAAATTTCAAGCAAAAGGAAGAGAAAATGATATAGACGTACTTATACTCCATCATAATCGGACATACTAATGAACAACCAAATCCATTACAGATATATCAAAACAAACAGAGGATAGCTATTTGTTTTGACGTTGGTAGACCATAGCTATTGGTTGGTTGTTTTTTGGGCTGCTACGGGTTTCAATTCTTGATTTTGCTGCTCTTTTAAAATTCTGCTGCTGCTGTTGTTTGTTGAATTGGCATATGGTTTTTGTTGAGGATACACTATTTGTTTTGTTTTCAATAGTTTTTTGGTTTTTTTGGTTCTTGTTGACTGCGAAGCGTTCATATGCAAAGCAATTCTTGATTTTACGTATGTTCGACCTCCATCAATATTTTATTATCTGTAATGGACAAACTATAGGATCTCCACAAGCCACCAGGAAAATGCTGAACCAAAATGGTATTGAAGAAGAGGGAAGTAATAACATACCACATCAACTGGGGAGCCAATGCAGACTGCAAAAAAACCGGCCCCCAAACCAGATAATAGATGAGTGAAAACATTGTCTGTGAACCCTGGAATCTTCAGAATAGACTGTGGGATATAACAAGAAAAGTGAAATGTTTGTTGATTGCGACATACAAAAAACCAATCAATTATGAAATGTCTTTAGTTTGAGCTTACCTGCTTCACTTGATCATAACTAGCTAGTTCAGCGGCATTTATAATAGCATTACGTGCTACGTTCGGGCCAATCCCAGTCCACAGAGCCCCAATTCCTTCCTAAACTTTAGATCTATGTCAGTAGAATTAATTAAAAACATCAATTAAATAGATGTCGCCTTATTTAAATGGGGTACTATGAAGTCAGCTATTGGAATTAAAAATATAACCTTTCTAACTATCGTAGAATAAGCATTCAGCGCCCCAGTATAACGCCTAGGCACACCAGGGGGCAATTTTCCTTCAGACTGAAGTCGAACTTTCACAAGATCGGTTGGATTTGCTATAGTAATCGCGACGGCGCCTGTTTTATATACAAGTATTTGCTCAGTACATAAGAATTTGAAAAAGAACAGACCGAGTTACACAATTTTCTTGTGCAAATGGATAACAAAACGTAAAGTGTCATCATATATCCTCACCAGTTGTGAGGGAAGCAAGTATTTTCTTGGATAAGGGAACATCTCCAACAAAATCATTACCCACGTACAAGGTCTTAACGTGTTCATCACATAGATTAAATATGAAGTATCAAAATAATTAGCGATCAGACATAATGCATGTGGCTAGTTCACAGAGAAAAAGATACAGAACTCACAGGTTCATACAACCCAATCCTTAAACCTCCAAATAGACATTGACAATGTAATCCGGGCACAATGCCTTTCCAAAGTGTCGATAGACCTTCTTCTCTAGCAATTGTAGTAACTGTACCTAACATGCCTCTATATTTTGGTAAAGTCACTCCATCCCCTGCAACTGCTTTCTTTTGGAGCTGAAGCCTAACCTTAGCAGTGTCCAATGGAATAGTACATATCTGCATAAATTAAAAGCACGGATGAATAAAGCCACTACACAGAATGCATTGCAATGAAATTCAACTCCACAAATGACCTAATTATATTCAAGATAGCACAGTACAGAATTCTAAGGATCCATGGCTATCATCTCAATGTAATAATAATCGAGTGTACACAGAAACCCTTAGTTACTACATCCTGTTATGGGATTTAAAGTTTCAATTCAAGATTTTGATCCTCATTAAGATGAACATTTCTGAAGTTCCAAGTACTAATTGCTGATCATATTGAATTGATAATTATGGACTCGGAACTAGTAAAGAACCCTTTCAAACACAACACTACACAATCTTTTCTCGAAAAAAAGCAGATCCTTCCTGATGATTGTGGCTTCTGCAGCTTCCAAGAGTAGTTGGGGTCTCTCTTAGCAAGACTGCTATACTCTAGCGCATGAGACTACCTACTTTTCCATCTTGTTTCCTTTCCCCTCTCTTTTCCTCATGAAATCCATGAACCAAACAAAGCCTTTAATTTGTGCCATGAAAATAAAGAAAAGAAAAGCTTTGATTGAAAGAAAAAAAAATTTTACTCTAATTGCCAGAGAAGAAACAAATAACAAAAATTTCTCCAAATACTCTTTCCATATTGAAAAACACTAATTGAACATCTAATTTTTGGGTATCAACATCGAAGATATTAGCATGTGATCTCATCCGTGATTAGCTAACAAGTATGCTCAATTCAACTACAAACACATGAGATTTGAGCTAGAAATGACATTTTACCTCAGCGAAGCAAGCAGCGAAGGCGCTACTGGCGAATGTTCCAGCGAAAGAGATGTCCGATTTCGGTTTCTGATCCGTTGTCACCATCGCAGATAATAAAATATTGTTGCAAGAAAAAAGGATGGAAATTCATTATTTACTCTTTGCCCTTTCCATTTCTCAGCAGCCAAATAATTGAATACTCTCTTTGTGATTAATTGTAAAAACATTTATTTATAAAATAAAAATAACAATACACACACAAATACACAAATATAAACACACACAAATACACAAACAGATATAAACACACACAAATATATACACAGAGAAATAGAAGGTAAAGTGTGTACACCTTGAATCAGATTTGCGCTTCTCAGGTCACCTCGACAGCCATAGATCTAGGGTTTCACTGAGAGTAGAAGAATTGATCATGAATGTGTGATGGAGGGAGGGAGAGAGAGAGAGGGTTTAGCTAAGATTGGAGAAGACTAGTAGAGGATCGATCGTCACGAGAGAGAGAGAGAGGGATCGATCATGAATCGTGTGTGCGTTTAGTATTGATTGTTTACCCAATCTGCTGGGTATCCATATCTGTTTCGATAGGGTTTGAAGAAGTTTCGTTGGTTTCTATTCAAAATTAATTGGTCAAACAAAATAAATAACTCACTTATTTAGAAACCTCACTGAGAGTGGTGTACGAAATACTTACAAGCCCTAAATCAGAGTCCCTTCTTAGCTCATTCCTACATACTTTAGAGATATCTGTTCATAGATAAACATACAATGGTTTATAAGAAAAGATCTAATCAGATCTGTGTACAAGAAAGAGTGGAAAAGGGTATAAGAACAGATCGAAGAATATGTGTGTTGAATAGAGAGAGAGAGAGAGTGTGTGTGTGTGTCATGTATCAATCGAACTGCTCTGAGCGTGTGAGAGATTGTGTGAATGTGTGTAAGGGAGATTGTGTATGTCTGTGTCGAAAACAGTGTGTGTGTGTGTCTCAATCCACCGATCTGAGTGTGCGAGATTGAGAGTATGTGAGTGTGGTCTTACCAGATCGACGGCGGCGGGCGGCGAGCTTCACTGGCTGCGGCGGGAAGCAGGTGTTTCTCTCTCTCTCTCTCTTCTTCCCATCCCCTCTCTCTCTCTCTCTCTCTCTCTCTCTCTTCTTCTCTAATTCTATTCCCGCTTTAGCCAAAGATAAATTTGGTTTGTGATAACCTTTTCTTTTCTTTTCTTTTCTTTTTTTTGTATGAAATTTTAATTTCAGTTCAACTTTCTAACGGTAATTTTTGGTTAGTATGTATTTACTTACTGTTAGTAAATTCAAAATTATTTAGATCTGAAAATTACTAATGGAATTTGTATATTTCTAACGGAAATTTACCATTACAAATTTGTAACGGTAAATTACCGTTAGTAAACCAAAAACCTTTGTGTTAGAAAATTGGCTGAATGGTGTAGTGTAAATAAGATAAGATATTGGTTATACGTATGCTTAGATTCCATATATATATATATTAGAAACAATAGGAAAATAAACATTGGAAACGTGAGACAAATGAGGAAAATAGAGTCCATCAAGAACAAGAGGGACAAAAAAAAATGGTCATGTTTTATTAGAATTCATTAGATCTAACAAGCTTGAAGATCTAACAGATTATTAGAATTCATTAGATCTAACAGACCCCAAAAAAAAAAAAACGAAAGAATAAAATAATAGGTTTTATGCTTTATTACGATTCATTAGAACTAATGCACCAAAAGGGGGAAAAAAATAACAATTGTAAAATAATACAAATTATATATTTATTAAGAAAATTGACCATGTTGAAAAAAATTTAAAACACTTAAGGGGTTGATACACTTATAAAGATTATAAATAAATAGATTATAGATATAGATATGTAAAAAACAAAATAGTAAATGTATCAATTTTTTTTTTTTTTTTTTTTTTATACTGACTTGGATTATAGCTTCATATATACACACCCTAAACCCAACTCAACCCAACCCCAAAGCTCCACAACAAAGCCCACCAAGGGCCACTCATAACTCATTTCGACTAAAGAACAAACAGAGGGTAAGCTAAGTGTTGGAGAAAATTCATACAAACGATAATCCTGCAGATATGTTTACCAAGGTGGTCACTGTGGAGAAGCTGAAGAAATGTTCAGCTTCTATTTGTCTTCAAGACTAGAAGACAATGATTTCTCACACTGGCACTATTTGTTTTCGATGGAGGTGACAGCGGTTTCTTTCTCATTCAGATCAGTCTTCAAGTGGGAGATTGTTGGGTTTGTGAAATCTGATCCACTCTGATACCGGGGGTTCGGGGGGCGGGCCCCCCGAGTTGGACGAGCAGGGTATTTTTGCGCCGAATTTTATTTCGGACCAAAGGTATTTTTGTAATTTTCAGTGTAACCCTAGTGGGATATATTATCCCTTCTATGTGCAGCCGCAGTATGTTGAGAGCTGCGTTCTTTGAGAGAAAATCTGTAACCCTATTTCTTGATTATAGTGAACTGGTATGAGAGGCTGTGGACGTAGGCAATTTCGCCGAACCACAGGGTATATCTTGTGTCGTGATTTGTCTGTTTATATATTGTTTTCTGTGTGCGTTTGCATTGTGTGTGTTACAGGTCATATTCGCAACACTAAGACTCCCACTAAGGGGAGTCAAATCCTCAATCTCCCCACTAGGAAGAAAGTGGTCACATCATTTGAGCAAAGCCCGCGTAGTCACTAAACGTATCATTGAAACAATTAAAAAGTTAGTTAATCTATAAGAAGTGAAATACTTAGTGTTAATAAAGTGGACATGTGCGTTGCATAATTTATATCCACAATAACTTTTACAAGAAATATCCCTCAATAATAAAGTTGTGCAATATCATGTCTTTATATATCAAAATAACTTTCGTAAATATGAGAATTAATTAGCATAGTTCAAGCTAAATTTGTCATAAAAAAAAAAACAAAATTTTGTAAAATAACATAATCTACAGTGTCGTTGTATCTTCTTTATTGATATCACACTGATTCATGAGATACGAAAGGAAATTAGGAGTTAACAATTGACCCATAGATTAATAAAACCAAAAGAATTTCATGCCACAATCATGCATATTGTATCAACTCAACTGTTTTTTTCTTTTATTTATTTATTGGATTACACCATTTTATTATTTCAATAATAATCTAGTTAAAAGACTAATTGTGTTTAGTTTTATGACTAACTGATTCGATGAAATGATTAATCGCAAGAGAATTGATTATCCAATCACAACATGATCCATGTCTTCTTGATTTAGAGGACGGATTAGGAGTAAAAAGTTCTATAAGAAAGAGAAAAAGTTCAACAAGCTTCCAAATACCAAGTGTCTTGTAGCTTCAATAAAGTATAGTGATAAAAGGAAAAAAAAAATATACTTTAGGCTCACAGAACAATAGAATTAACAACAAATTTCTCTAAGAGTACTGTGGGTGAACATAAAACAGCTTTTGAAATGCTATACAAAGATTTCTTTAAAATAAAAAATAAATAAATAAAATAAAAAGAAAGAAAATGCCATACAAAGAGCACGTTTTGTTTTTCGTTTGTTTTTCAAAAATTTCTCATCAATCAAACATAAAAGCATAACAAAAAAAATAAAATGAAAGTCAAGAGAAATTATTCAGTGAGCCCGTCATGCCACGTCAGCTTGTTGACGTGGTGTGACCATTTAATCCCAACCACCCACTTCCCCCTACTTCTAGGAGAATCATGACAAGTGGTTATTATATTTAAAATTTAAAACTCTACTAACCACTAGTTATGATCTCCCTGGAAGTAGGGGGTAAGTGGGTGGTTAGGATAAAATGGTCATACTATATCAACATACTGATGCTGTGTGACGGACTCACTGAATAACTTCTCGAAAGTCAGTAAACAAAAAGAGATAAGTACCTTGAATATTTTCAATGAAGTTATGCAATATCAACAAAAAGTCTTGGGGGAGTTTTAGAAGTAATTATGAAGGTAGAAGTTGAGGGAAAAAAAAAGAGCAATTGAATAAGTAGGGGTAATCTTGGAGTAAGACTTTATTGGATAATGAGTCTTTTCACAGAATGAAGATAAGTAACATTAACAAAAATATTGGGAGAGTTCTAGAAGTAATTATGGAGGTAAGTTGAGAAAAAAGAGCAATTGAATAAGTAGGGGTAATGTTAAGTAAAACTTTATTAGATAATGAGTCTTTACTGCGAGAATTAATCTTTTTAAATTTGCACTTGTATACAGTAGCTTTTATTGTAGATAGATAGATACTATCGTATACCAACAAAACTTGTGTGAATTTAAAACAACTCAATATCATGTTTCTTCTTATTTTTAACTCAAGATATCTGGTTCCATTGAATTACTTTGATTTGGATTACAAATTAATCCAAAAGAATCCTTGAAGCCCTGTAGTAGAGAACTACACCTCAGAATTCATTGTTACATTTTAGGTTCCACAGTAGGACTTATAGTAACTATATTTTATCTCAACACAAAAAAGAAACCGATAAGAATTGTATTATTATTAGATGGTGTAAAGAAATGTAACTCTTTTTATTGTGAATTCGTATTTAAGTTCCACAATCTAAGTAGGTCTGACAAGTAGGTCTGACAAGTGATTACCATTTATCTCAACATAAAAGGACATGCAATAGGAATTGTACTATTATATTAGATCATGTTTGGCATGTGGAATAAAGATGTTGTATAGGAATATAGGAGTGGAAAGGTAATTCTGGATAAGCTTAAGTCATGCTATGTGTTTGACAGTGTTCCGGATAAGAGTAGAGGATATTATAAATGTTTAAGATAATAACTATAGTAAATTGTATTTATTCTTTTCTTTTTTAGATATTCTTTTCTATTTTAAAAATATAACTTTCTATTTTCAAAAAAATAATTTTATGATTTTTATGAATTTTTAAATAGTTAAAAAATTATTCTATATTTTCAAATATTAGTTCTACGATTTTGCAAACATATATGATCTTTGATAATTAAATATTTTTTAATATAATTTTAGTCATTTTCTTATCCCGATGTTTCCTACTTCCCCATGATGTAATATTATCCCACGAACTCAAGATAAAAAAGGAGTTTTGAATTTCTCTATCCAGTGGGTAGGGTGCGCCAGATGTAGGAGAAGCAGCTTAACTTATCACGTCCCTTCACCAAACACACCAAACGTGCCCTTAGAGTTGGATTCTTGTAAATGAACAATGAACAATATTAAATTGGGCAAATCAAAATTAAAATAAAATAAAATAAAATAAAAATAACGCTGGCATTGCATGTGTTATCATTTAGCGGAACGGGTCGTACGTGTTAATCTTGCTGACTATATTCCGATGAGTAATGCTATGTCTCATAAATTTGAGTTTCAAATTTAATTAGTTGTATCACATGCAATGACATATTGTACCACCAACCACTGCCAGCAGGTTATCTCATTGTAAATAAGTAAGAATTATTCAAGTAACAAGAGAGAGTAGGTTGTAGTTGACAAAATGCAATATGCTCTTTAAAATTAGTTTAGTTAAATTGATTGAATAAGTAGAAGTTGTTTTGAATTATCTGTTAATGAATGGATTGTATAATCGCCATTAATAATCTGAAGAATTTTTTTATTTTTTACTTTTTAATTCAGAGCTCATGGGTTGTGAGATCCCGTCCCACATCAGATAAATATAAAAAGTTAGTCTAATATATGTAGAACCAAGTGGGTTACTACTAACAACTTGGGCTTAAGTATTTTAAGGGCCAACGTGGTAGGCCTATCAAGTTGTTGGGCTAGTGGACCTCTTGTGGCGTTATAAATGGTATCAAAGCCAACCCTGGTCCCATAAGGGCGCCGTAGGCGGTGTGGCAGAGGAGTAGAGGCTCCGGAGAGGGTTGAGGTCCCGAGGTAGTATATCTTGTGCATGTTTATGGGATGCTCTATGGCCACCAATGATCTGCTTCCACATCGACCAGCCAGGGGAAGAACTGGGCCAACGCGACGAGGACACCGCATCTCTGAGTGGGGGAGATTGTGAGATCCCTTCCCACATCGGATAAATATAAAAAGTTAGTCTGATATATGTAGAATCAAGTGGGCTACTACTAACAATTTGGGCTTAAGCATTTTAAGGGCCAATGTGGTAAGCCCATCAAGTTATTGGGCTAGTGGACCTCTTGGGGCGTTAGTGGGTAGGGTGCAATAAAGTTGATAAACCGTAGGCACATAAGAGTACTATTTTCACTATAAACTATATAAATAGAAGAATAATGCTTATGCCTCAAATTTGAATTAGAAATTTGGTATTAAATACCAAATTAGGAGAATTATTTGGTTATAAGACACAAGGGAAAAATATTTGGGGATAAGTCCACGATTAGTGGACATTAATAAACATAAGTCCTTTGACCCATATAATATCATAGTTTGTGACCATTACACCCTTCACACATTTCCCCTTACTGGTTGCAGTTAGAGGGAGAGAGAGAGAGAGAGAGAGAGAGAATACCGATCAGAGATCGGACCATCACCGAGCGTCACCGTCTTCATAGTCGGCGTCGGCGCCTCCTCTGCCATCGCCATGCATAGATCCAACCATCACCGTGTCGGCACCGCTCAACTTTATTTGGTCGAAGCTTAGATCCACGACCTTGATCTCCTTTTTCGCCGCTGCTAACGACTAAGCTGGTGCCACTGACCACCGTCGCCTGCAACTTCCTTCACGATCTCCGCCGCTGCTACCTCGCAATAGTGTTGCGACAATATCATATGGAGTTCACCGGTGCCGAAAGCTCCTAGTTGATGTCTGTCGATGGTTCTAATTGATGTTCTGGTTTGCAATTGTCATGCCCCAAAGCAGCAAAAATAGAGAAAAATAAATTTTCTTTTTGGGTCCATAGGGAATGACGGGTGAATGTCACAATTGTCCACACCACACAGTACTAATCCAACTAAAACAAGAACAGTAAATAACTGAATATATAATAACAATTCTATCCATTACGATATCAGAGTGGTCCTCAGGATCACAACAGTTCTGGAGACAACATATGCCCAAGTACCCGTCACCTAACAAAATTCAATAGAAATATAAAACTAAATATAACGTCTTCATTCTTCTAGCTGGCATAAGGGTAGTCGTTAGCGTAGTAATCTTCCCCAGTATAATCGTCATTAGTAGGGCGCACCTCTACATATTCCTCATCCAGGTAGTAATCATCATCATAAGCTCCACTACCTGCATTGTTGGGGACAGGGTTATCTGAACCGGGAAAGTCCAGGCATAAATGCCGTCAGCTTACTTCAGCTGAGTGAATAGAAACTCTCACAGTATCATAGGTATAACGTCATTACTAGTTGTGCACAATATAAAGTTGTGATACTAATTATATTTCTTCTTCTTTTATTCAGACATAGCATTAACCGATTCTCATCATCTCCCAACTCTAAGACTGACTGTACTGATCCCGATTGATTATACTGAACTGATTATATCATCGCGACATACTAGTGCTCTTGTTCACCGCTTTTAGGAACTCTTACTGTTCACCGCTTTTAAGAACTCTTGCGAGCACTACACATCATTCTCATATAATGACTAGTCTATGGATGTACCCATACTCTTGTTCACCGCTTTTAAGAACTCTTACTGTTAACTGCTTTTAAGAACACTTGCGAGTATGGTATATACATGGCTTTGGTAAATACAAACTATGAGCGTGCCAATGCAACTCTTGTTCACCACTTTTAAAAACTCTTACTATTCATTGCTTTTAAGAACGTGCGAGTACTGTACACCCATAGCTCTCACGATCCTGGTCAAATCCTTCATACTCACTTATCGGATTCAACCTGAGCAAATCATTAGCTCGACAAAACACATCATTGAAAGTAGCTAATACACCACTGACTCAATCACCAGGTTATCCAATATCACCCATTATTATAACTCAAACCTTATCTCGTGATCACGTCATCTCATTACTAATGTTCTAAACTCGACTTCATTACTCACTGTGTTATCTCAATCTCATTATCGTATCCCTTTACCTCCGTAATCCATAATCTCGTATAATAGGAATATGGAACCTCAAATAAATAGCTAAGCATTATGAATATAAACTAAAGGAACATCCCTGTTCTGTTAAGGTTCAATCGATTGAAGTCATTTCGATCGATTGAAGAAAGTGAAGTTCGATCGATTAAAATATTCTCGATCGATTGAAGTGAAGGTGTTCTCGATCAATTGAACTCATTTCGAACGATTGAGACTCAGTGTGTTCGATCGCTTGAACTAAGTTCGATCGCTCGAACGACGTCTTCTCCAGCAGTTCTAGATGGTTAATGTCCAGAGATGCTAGGGGGTGTTTGGGTCATCATTAAAATGCTCAAAACAAGTAAAACATCATACAAATGCTACTGAGTGAGTTTAGAACTCACCGAACGTTGCTAAGGCATGTTTGGCAAAGCTTTGAGCTTTCGAGCTCCAATGGTAGCCTCTCTCTCTCTCTCTCTCCTCTGCCTTGTCTATGTCTATCCCTGTCTCATTCTCTTCTTCTCTTTCTTCTTCTCTTCTCGTCTGTCTGTCTGTCTATCTCTATCTCTATCTCTCTCTCTCTCTCTCTGACTGAGTATATATATATGTGTGTGTGTGTGTGTGTGTAATGTGTATATATATATAAATGTGTATATAATTAAATTTAAACACACAAATCTCTCTTTCTCTTACTCTCTGGTTCATCTAACCCTCACAAGCACATGAGCACAATGTATATATAGAGGGGATGGAGTGCAGGTGGCTGTTGACACGACTAAAAATGTGTGTGCTCTTATGTGCTATACCCAAGTGTAGGTAATCGTGCAAGTAGTAATCTGGTTAAGACCAGGTCGATCCCACAGGGAAGGTGATAAACTAAATACCTAGATTAATCTCTAAAAGGAAAAAAAATTAAAATCCATATATGAAAGGTTGTAGAACACGAAGTTCCACAAAGTGACTACTAAAAATAAAGCAACTAAATTAAATTAAACTACTAATTAACTAAAGCGATGTTTTAAAATCGGTTTTCTTAATAAAAAGGGAATGTTGGGATCACACGAATCCGCAGCGATCATGCTATCTACCATGCAGTTACATTTAAGCTCTAAGGAGTGTATCTCTCTACATTATTCCGTATTTTCTAAAAATAAGAATCAATAGTCCTTTCATGGCCGGGACTATATAATCATAGTTAAATCAACATACATGAAAACGGTTTAAATCAATAGTTGAGTCTCGCATTCTGAATGGTGTTAGCATTCAAAATGGTTTGCAAAAGTTATTGAAGAAAAATGCCTTAAGGCTTAAAGTAATGAAACTGTTTTGACAAACTGAACATGCGGGGACAGTTTGATAACAAATCTCAAAAACAGAAAGTCTTGGAATACTGCAAAAAATCTACCCAAGAATCAGAGAGTTCGATCGATCGACGCGCTTTCGATCGATCGAACATCTTCATCTCTCAATCGATCGAAACATCTTCGATCGTTTGACTGTTTTCTAGTCCAATTGATCGAAACTACTTCAATCGATCGAACACAGGAATTATTCTGCTGCATGGTAGAGGTTGGAGATCACTGCTTCATCGTGATCTCCCAACCTGAGGACTACTCAAACATGGTCTGGAGTGTCACAGATTTGTTTTCAACGTAAAAGTTCATTAAGGGCGCGTTTGGTTGTGCTTTTATCATAAAAACTATGAAAACTAATGGTGATTTAAAGTTCTACTATGATACTATCAATGCTAACAGATTAAACTACACTAATCAGCGACTAGAATGTAAATAGACTGCGATAACAGAACCTGCAATAGAAAAACTTGTATTAAACAATAGAAAACAATCCGAAAGCAATATCCAAGCTTCAAAACCTACAAAAAACTGTAAAAACTCGTTATCTTTCTCTTTAAAACTGATAAAAAGTAAAGTGGGCGCCCTCTGGACGTATACAAAATGAGTATATATACTCAAACCTAAAGCTAGGGTTAAAAACTCTCTCCCTGCTGCGTGCGCGTAAATTCTGATAAAAGTCATGTTCGATCGATCGAACATCTCTCGATCGATTGAACTTATGGGATCTTTGAGCGCTTGAACGTCTTCGATCGATCGATTGAAGTTTCTGCAATCGATCGAGAGTCACTTTTCATCTTTGAATTGTCTTCCTTAACATTCAGCAACCCTTTTATCCTGCTTATTCATTTCTTCATACAACAAACAGTAATCTGCACAGATTATAGCTAAAATAATACAACTTATCATAGTTTAATCATATAATGTAAAAGCTAGCATTGTAATCCAAATTGCAGATATATTGAAGAATTGTAAACTAAATCAATGTATTTTCTTCTTTTAGCGCGGTTGTATTTTACAAATACCCCCGCTTGTCAACTGTGTTTGCGTGAAACCTAAAATTCCTGATGATAACAAGTTCGATAGATTGAGACTCATTCGATCAATCAAAAGCAGATTAGTCAGTTTGATCGATTGAAAAAGGGGTTTGATCGATTGAAGTAGGGAACACGTCATAAATTTAGGTCGGTCAAGTTTCGATTGATTGAACATGATTCGATCGCTTGAACTTGGAAATGTTCGATCACTCGAAAGTACTTCGATCGATCGATCGAAAGTAAAATTTCAAGTATGATCAAGGGAAGTATATAGAATCTCTCTGTATTAATAATTTCTAAAATTATAGGGTATTACATCATCCACCACTTATTAAAAGATTTCGTTCTCGAAATCAAAAACAAACAAGGTCTAAAACAAAAATGGAAACTTCTCTCGCATCTCTGACTCTAGCTTCCACGAAGCTTCTCCTTCATCATGATGTCTCCACTGAATCTTCACCAACATAATCTCCTTGTTTTTGAGCTTCTTGATTCCTCGATCTAAATCTGCACTGGTCCTTCATTGAACGAAACATTATCATTGATTTCAATATCCTCGAAGTTGATCTATTGTGCTGGATTGTGAGCACATTTTCATAGCATACTAATATGAAATACGTTGTGCACTCCCGACATCTTCGGTGGCAACGCAAGTCGACAAGCAAACTTCCCAACACGCTCTAGAATCTCGAATGGTCCGATAAATCATGGTGAAAACTTGTCTCTCTTCTGACCAAATCTGACAATGCCTCGAACAGGTGAAACCTTGAGTAGCACATAATCTTCAACTGCAAACTCCAAGTCTTTACGTCGCTTGTCAGCATAACTCTTTTGTCGAGTCTGAGCTATCTTCATCTTCTCACGTACAATCTGGATCTTCTCGCTGGTTGCTCGTGCCATTTTTGACCCAAGAAGTTAAGTATCTCCGACTTCGGTCCAACATAGCGGCAATCGGCAAGGTCTTCCGTACAAAGCTTCAAACGGCGCATCCCTATACTCGTATGGTAACTGTTGTTGTAGGTGAACTCAATCAATGGTAAGTGCGTCTCCCAAGAACTCTCAAAATCAATAACGCATGCGCATGTCCTCCATCACTTGATTGACTCGTTCATTCCAACCATCGATCTGCGAATGAAAAGCTAAACTCAAGTTCAATGTTGTTCCCATCGCTATTTGGAGACTTTTCCAAAATTCTGCAGTAAAGCGCAAATCTCGATCTAACACGATAGAAACAGGTATAGTGTATAACCGTACAACGTATTGTAGGTACATCCGGCTCAAACGTTCTACTAGATATGTCATACTGTAGGCAATGAAATGTGCCGTCTTTGTAAGTCGATCTACGATTACCCAAATAGCATCGTGATTCTGCTATAACTTCGACAATCCTACCACGAAATCCATGGTGATGTGTTTCTATTTCCATTGGGGAATCGGTAATGGCTGTAGAAGTCCAGGTGGTTTCTGATGTTCTGCCTTCACTTGTTTACAACTAAGCCATTGAGATACATACTCAGCTACTTCTCGCTTCATTCCTTCTTACTAGAAATTCCTCTTCAAATCCTTGTACATCTTTATAGCTCCAGGATGAATAGTCATCTGTGACTTATGTGCTTCATCTAATATTTCTTTCCAGAGATTATCTTCGTTAGGTATACAGAGTCTACCTTTACATCACAAGGCTCCGTCTGTACCAATAATCCAGACTTCGGTTTCCTTAGTTAACATCTTTGCGAACCATAACTTCAATTCTTCCGTTGTCTATTGAGCTTCTATGATACGACTGATCAAAGTTGGTTGTACCATATGACATCTAAAATGTTGTCCTTCCATTGGTTCCACTGGCTGAAGATCGAATTCAACTAAAACTTCCAATGTTCGCCATTCTTGGATTAATAACGCAGCGATTACTAGTCGAGGTCTACGACTCAAAACATCTGCTATGACATTCGCTTTACCTGGATGGTATTGTAATAAAAAGTTACAGTCTTTAAGTAACTCCATCCATCTTCATTGTTGCATGTTCCATTCCTTCTGAGAGAACAAATACTTCAAGCTCTTATGATCGAAAAATAGATCAAACTTCTCTCCATAGAGATAGTGTCTCCAAATCTTTAATGCAAACACTATTGCTGCTAATTCTAGATCATGCGTAGGATAATTTTTCTCATGTACTGTCACACCCCAACCCGCCTCGTGCGGATTAGGACACGTGTTACAATGCTACAAGCTCCCAATTACGTTAATTTGCAAAGAAATATACGAATTACTAAGAAACGCATGTATTTAACCACATTAAACAACTCAATTGTTACAAAATAGGCCCTAAGGGTAAAGTGGTAATTAATGGGTGATCGGGAGAGAACAAATCCTATTTATACGCCTTAATGTGCGTTTGTTAGTACCTTTTTATCCTGTTTTTGTATATTTTTACTTTATTTTCTATTTTCTGACAACATTTGGAAGAAATCAAGTATACCAGGCTAAACAGGGTGAAAAAACAGAGCAAAAGAAGCAAGAAAATCCACATCGCGCGTGCGACCTGCTCGCGCGAGAATCCAGAAATCGCTCGAGCGATCCGCTCGCGCGAGGTCCCAATATCGCGCTCGCGCGACCTGTGCAAAAATGGAAGTTGTGTATTTCACTCTACTGATGATTCCTACGTGAACGAAACTGCCTAATTACGTCCAGATTGCAAAATATAGCAGTTTTAGTGCGAATTGGATTAGGAAAGCTTCCAAAACTTGACTAACATCTATATATACCCTATTTTACTTCAATTAAAGGGTTGCCAATTATTATACACACAATATACAACCATACTTTCAGCCATTGAAGGGAGGGAAGCAAGGAGAAGAAGAAGAAGACCAAGGATTCCCATGGCCTCCTACATCAACTACTTGCCATCCGCCGCTTCTATGGACAATTAAACCTAGATCTAGGGTTTCAATGAAACCCAAGCCAAGTACTAGGGTTTTATTTATGTTTTTCTTTTAGTTTTATTATGTATGGATGACAGTTACATGTTTTGAGGATTTTTATAAATAAATCGTATTTCTATTGATTAAATCGTTACTTTCAAAATCTATTCTAATCTTAGATCTATTTTGACTGTGATGTGCTCAATGATCTATATTTGCTGTGCTTGTATGGATTATTTACATGTAATGGTGCTTTATTGAATTGTGCTATCAAGTATCCAAATTGTCCATGCTTAGGTTAGACGGATTATGTCACAACCCTAGTTTAGTGTGGGATAATTCGTGCTAACCGAAGATGGATTATGTTGGTGCTTGAACCATAGTTATTTTCTTGACGGAGGAATTGGGCTTGTAGCTACAATTCCCCATTATCATCCAACTTAATAATCTAATTGAATGCATAAATATTTCTATTATGAAGCTAGTGGCGGATTTGCAATCCTAGGTTCCTTTAAACATATTTATAAAAACAATTTTAAATCGCTTTCGTAATTTAGATTTATTTTCATTGTTATTAGTTTAATTAAAATTTAAATCAAAATCTCGTTTTCATAATTAATTAGATTTAGGTTTTAAAATTAAGAGTCGTAGTAATTCAATCTCTGTGGGTTCGACCTTTACTTCCACACTGCAAATCTTTAGAAAAGTAAAGTATACTTTTTACATCTTGATTTTGACAAGATCAATTTTTGGCGCCGTTGCCGGGGATTGAAAATTACTACCTTTAGTTTTAGAGTCTTAGTTTAGTTAATTCGTAAATATTAGATTAGGTTTTCTTTTTCTTATTTTTCGTTTTATTTTGAGTCACTAATTTTTCTTTTTATTTTGTAGTTTCTCGAGTCATCAATCTCTAACGTTTCCGACTGGAATAGCTAATCGCATCAAAGGAGCTTACGCGAAAAAAAAATTAATAGATAAAAAATAAATTCAAGTAAAATTGCTCTTTTGAAATTCGCTTCAAACCACTGTAAGTCAGGGCGCTGTGACGCACTATTTGCATTAGTTTAGGGTGAGTTGCACTGCATTAGCTAGGAAACCCAGGGCACTGGGAATTGATGTGGTCATTGCATTACAGGATAATTTGCATGCATCATAGTAGTTGTGTGCCTGTTGCCCTATTTGCGTGATTGCTATTCGTTTCTTTTGTTTAGTCAGCGTTGTTTTAGCTTATTTTTCTTTGTTTACACGTTCAAATAAACCAGAATTAAAACCTTTCGACTCTGAACTTGAACGTACTTTAAGAGTTAGTAAGTCCGCAACCCAAGCTTCTAGAGCTAGGTCGCAAGACGACGAATCAACGCCGATTCCGTCGTTGTTGTTTGAGGCTGAAATTCAAAGTACCTTTAAACGGTTAAGGAGAACTCGAACTTTTAAAATCAAACCGATTAAAATGGCTGACCGAAACAACGTAAATAACGGAAATAATCCTAATACACCTCCACCTCCTCACTTATAAATTATTTTATTCCTACGACTTACACGCCACAAGCCGATATCGAATTACCGGAGGCGACAGAATCTCACTTTGAGATAAAATCATCTATGATCTCGCTACTTCCTTCTTTCCATGGCCGTCTAAATGAAGATCTGTGTCAACACTTAGGAGATTTTCAGGATATATGCTCTACCTTAAAAATCCAAAATCTAACTTATGATGAGTTAAAATTGCGGCTCTTTCCATTCTCTTTAAGAGACAAAGCGAAGCATTGGCTTCAATCACTTGAGCCAAACACAATTAAAACATGGGAGGCCTTACACACCGCATTTTTACAAAAGTTTTTCCCTATTATGCGTACAAATCAGATAAGGAAATCCATAACAAATTTTGTAATGCAAGATGGGGAGACGCTTTATGACACTTGGGAGAAATTTAAAGAATTATTACGCTCTTGTCCATATCATCAGGTTCGTAAGTGGCAATTGGTTCAGGTTTTCTACGAGGGACTTATTCCCTCTATTCGGAATACCGTCGATGCCGTTTGTGTGGGTACCTTCCTACACAGAGCGCCGATGAGGCATGGAAAATTTTTGAAACGTTAAGCGAGAATTCGATGCACCAGGCTGTGTCAGTACGTTCTGAGGGATACCTTCACCCTAAGCGAGAGGTGAAAGTCGAGTTGAGTCAATCGATTGAGATACAAGAATTAAATAGAAAACTTGACCAACTTATGAGGATGGGGAATAGGTCTAATCCACCATCTTCAGAAGTATGTGCATTATGTTCTGAGCCGTCTCATAATATCTTTGCATGTCCTTCTGCATCTCAATTCCCGGAGTTTGTTAAGCAACGCGTTAATTCTATGCAATAATTCCCACGAAATAATTATAATTCTATGTTGAATAATTTTTCTAATACTTATCGACCCCAATATCAACAAAGTCAATACCAACAACCCCCTCCTAATCTTAACCCTCCACGAGTTAACGCTTTCGAGGAGAAGGTGCTGTCTTCCCTTAAAAACATAGAAACGCAAGTCCAAGCACAAGCACAAATAGTGCACTCTCATACACAATCCATTGCAAAGCTTGAATCCTAAATGGGACAAATAGCTACTGCGGTGAGTCGTAGAAACGAGGGGAAGTTGCATGCGCAAACTGTTCAAAACCCTTAGGGACAATACGTGAATGGGGGGTCGAGTGAGCAAGTGAATGCGGTTTCGACTAGGACGACAATTCGAGATGAGGAGATTGTTGTAATTCCGGATGAGGGTGAGAAAAATAAAAATATAAATTTGAATAAAGAAAAGGGTGAGAACGTGGATAGAGTTAGGAAAGCAAAAGAATCGGTCCCAACTAATTATATTCCGAGAATGCCGTATCCAACAAACGTTGAGGGACCGTCACATTTGTCTAAGAAAGGATCAAAAATGGAAGATATACTCGAGGTATTCAAACAAGTAAAAATTAATATTCCATTCCTCGATGCTATTAAACAAATTCCTGCTTACGCTAAATGTTTAAAAGACCTGTGCACTCAAAAGCGCAAAATACGGAGTCATACTCCGAAAAAGGTCTTCCTCACAGAAAATGTAAGCTCAATTTTCCAACACGCTCCTCCAAAGTATAAGGATCCCTGAACACCTACGATTTTATGTGTCATAGGTGACACTGTCATCCATAGGTCTCTCCTTGACTTAGGAGCTAGTTTTAACCTCTTACCTTATCACGTTTATAAACAACTAGGACTAGGTGAACTTAAGCCTACGGCCGCTACTATTCAATTAGCGGATCGTTCTGTCAAAATTCCTAGAGGAATCATCGAGGACGTCTTAGTTAAAGTTGATCAATATTTTTATCTTGTCGATTTTATGGTCCTTGACACTGAACCTGTCCTAGATGCTAGGAAGTACACCCCTGTTATTCTTGGTCATCCATTCTTAGCCACCGCTAATGCGCGTGTCAATTGTCGAACGGGGGTGATGAAAGTGTCGTTTGGGAACATGAACTTAAAATTAAACGTCTTTAACGCTATTGATCAACCTCCCAAGGACGACGATGCTTATCTATGTGAGACGGAGAGTGGGGTGAGACGAACAATTGAACCTAATAATGTAATAAATGTGAGTGAGGAGAATAATATAGTGGAAATTGAGCGAATGAATTTAAATAATACGGACCCTAATGACGAATTTACTTGAAAGGTTAGAAATCGAATTGAACATGATAAGGGAGATTCGTCGAATGAATTAATGCATAGCGACCTTGTTTCTGCTTTCCACCGACATCTCTCTAATGCCCTAAAGGGTACAAACTCCAATTTACGGCCTCCTTGAGTCTTGAGCTAGAATGGTCTAGCTAAAGACGTAAAAGTTAGCGCTTCTTGGGAGGCAACCAAGCTTTAATTCGTCTGTTTCTCTTATTTTTTTGAGTGTTTTTGGGTCGTTTTAGTCAGTTTTTGAGTTTTCTGGACAGGATTGGGGGTTGGAGTTAATTTATTTTGAACTTATATACAAAAAAAAAATAGAAGAAAAACGAGAAATATCCATCTCGCGAGCGCGGTCCGCTCGCGCAGCCCTTTCGCGCGAGTTTGCCCCTTAGGTGTTTTTCTTTTTATGATGTCTCAGTTTCTCCTCGCGCCTGATCTCGCGGGCGCGAGGCAGTCTCGCTCGCGCGAGATTTGTTGTTTAAAAAAAAAAACCACCTCGCTGGGGATTCGCGCGCGCGACGGCCGATAGTGCAGTTCGCTCACGCGATTTTCCTGATATTTTCTTTTGTTTTCTATATCCTTCCCCCACACCTATTCTAGTAGTTTTTACTTTTCTTCTTTTTTTCTTAGGTACTTTTAGATCGAGTCTTTGATTGTTTTCATAGTTCTGGTTATGTTTTATTTTCTTTTATAGTATGTTTTATTATCTTTTATACTTTATTTTCTTGTTGATTTTCGTAGTTTTGTTAAGTCTTATAGTTGATTTTGTTTAGTTTAGTGTAGTTTAGTTTTCTATATTAGATAATTCTATTAGCTATTCTTTTGTTTAGTTTCTATTGTCGAGTATTAACAGGTGCGATTGAACTTTATCGTCATATTCATATACGTTCACCTGTTTGTGAGTGCCGAGATCGAGGTATTATCATTTCTTTCTTACCTACTCTCCTTTCTTTCATTTTATTGTTTCATTGGGGACAATGAAAGGTTTAGGTTTGGGGGTATGCACACACATGCACATTATTACACTAAATTTTCAAAAAATTTTGATACTTGTGCTTAAATAAACGATGTTACCGACATTTTTGCAATTTTAATTCAATACTTCTTGTTATAGTACTTGGATTGTTATAGAATGGTAAACATGAGAAGATGTGATTAAATATTTACTAAAGTCATGATATGACGTTTTAGGTCATGTATCGTTCGAATCGTAGTTTTGTATCATAGATTTGCACACAAACCTATGCACTGTACGTGGTTGCTTGAATACATGTTTGATGTGAACTATAATATGATTCGGATTTCTAGATAACACAAGGTGGAGACTAAACCCGGTGAGCTTTTGAGCCTATCTTTTCTTTTTAGAGGGTTATAAATACATCTTGTGTTTGCCGAATTTCATTGAAATAGCGCATTAACTTGTTGTTTAGTCTCATTATTCTTGCCTTGGTTGATAGTCAACTTAAAATATTTGTTATCATGCTAAATAATCTTCCGTCATAAATGTTGAAGAACCATATAACCATAGGACATGATTTTAGGCCTTCTTTGTTTATCACCGACCGAAATGATAAAATTTCCTTAGTTCGCCCTTTGAGCCGTTAAAATGCCCTTTTCCCTTAATCACCATTATCCTTATTTTTGCTCCAACTTGACCAACTTGGAGTTTACCACTGAGAGATTCGTCAATTTGTAATGGTATTAAGGCGATGTGTCGATTAAGAAGAAGAAGAGAACAAGATGATATTTGGGGTGGTTGTCGTATTATTTATTGATTGATTATTCAGAAAGCAACGGAAAAAAAGAAAAAAAACAGAAGAAGATGGAAGAAATGAAAAGAAAAATGAAAGAAGAGAATGAAAAGATGAAGTTGGTAGAAGAGAGAATGAAAGAAATCGAACATGCCTTACAATGCCATTCTAAAACTACCTAATGAATCATTTCTATCCTTTTTCATTACATGAGCTACATTACAACCGTTGAAAAGTCCTATTTGATCCTAGGAAACATGGTTTGGATATGAAAACGATGGGAGGGGGATTAAAACATGGTAATGATTAATTTCTCTTGACTGTTGGCATCCTATCCATGAGACTGCTATTCTTTCGTGTCATGCGTCTTTTTTGAGTCATATGTGAGCGGTTTCTTGTTTTGAAAATATATTTCCTTTGCTCCCATATATTAGAAAAATTACACCTGTTTCTGAGTGTTTCATTTGAGAGTGTAATTCCTTGTGAGATTTGTAGTCGAAGCATAGTTAATTGGTTATCCGAGTTATATTCCATGTTCATGACATGCGCGTGTTCATTTGACTACCATATCACACACGTGCAATTGTATGAGGAACTCTATTGATTTATACGATGCATGTGCTTGGGATTATTTTTCATGATGTAGGTAGACGTTTCATTATGTTTCTTCTTGTTCGTTATTCTATTTCAAATCTTTGTTATATAATAAAGAGTATTGAATATTATGTTTTTTGTTTGAATAAAATGCTTTAAATTTACAAGTTAATAAAGATGGTTGTGGGTGACTTGTTGACGAGAACCCTCACGAGACTTCACTCGTCCGACTAGGGACACCTAGAGGTTTAAAAGGCTTGTTGCATACGCTAAATACAATCGTGATCCATGCGAAAATGGAGTAGTATGTTATTAGAATTTTAATTTTAATTTTATTTTAGTTTTACTCGAGGACTAGCAAAATGCAGGTTTGGGGGTGTGATTGGGAGAGAACAAATCCTATTTATACGCCTTAATGTGCTTTTGTTAGTACCTTTTTATCCTGTTTTTGTATATATTTTTACTTTATTTTCTATTTTCTAACAGAATTTAGAAGAAATCAAGTATACCAGGCTAAACAGGGTGAAAAAACAGAGCAAAGGAAGCAAGAAAATCCACATCGCGCGCGTGACCCGCTCGCGCGAGAATCCCGAAATCACTCGAGCGATCCGCTCGCGCGAGGTCCCAATATCCCGCTCGCGCAGCCCACTCGCGCGACCTGTGCAAAAATGGAACTTGCGTGTTTCACTCTACTGATGATTCCTATGCGAACGAAACTGCCTAATTACGTCCAGATTGCAAAATATAGCAGTTTTAGTGCGAATTGGATTAGGAAAGCTTCCAAAACTTGCCTAAAATCTATGTATACCCTATTTTACTTCAATTAAAGGGTTGCCAATTATTATACACACAATGTATAACCATACTTTCAGCCATTGAAGGGAGGGAAGCAAGGAGAAGAAGAAGAAGATCAAGGATTCCCATGGCCTCCTCCATCAACTACTTACCATCCGCCGCTTCTATGGACAATTAAACCTAGATCTAGGGTTTCAATGAAACCCTAGCCAAGTAATAGGGTTTTATTTATGTTTTTCTTTTAGTTTTATTATGTATGGATGACAATTACATGTTTCGAGGATTTTTATAAATAAATCGTACTTCTATTGATTAAATCGTTACTTTCAAAATCTATTCTTATCTTAGATCTATTTTGACTGTGATGTGCTCAATGATCTATATTTGCTGTGCTTATATGGATTATTTACATGTAATGGTGCTTTATTGAATTGTGCTATCAAGTATCCGAATAGTCCATGCTTAGGTTAGACGGATTATGTCACAACCCTAGTTTAGTGTGGGATAATTCGTGCTAACCGAAGATGGATTATATTGGTGCTTGAACCATAGTTATTTTCTAGACGGAGGAATTGGGCTTGTAGCTACAATTCCCCATTATTATCCAACTTAATAATCTAATTGAATGCATAAATATTCCTATTATGAAGCTAGTGGCGGATTTGCAATCCTAGGTTTCCTTTAAACATATTTATAAAAACAATTTTAAATCGTTTTCGTAATTTAGATTTATTTTCATTGTTATTAGTTTAATTAAAATTCAAATCAAAATCTTGTTTTCATAGTTAATTAGATTTAGGTTTTAAAATTAAGAGTCGTAGTAATTCAATCTCTGTGGGTTCAACCTTTACTTCCACACTGTAAATCTTTAGAAAAGTAAAGTATACTTTTTGCATCTTGATTTTGACAAGATCAATGAGATATAGAAAATTTTATACCAAAAGATAGGTCTTTGAGTCCCGGTTCCAACGCAAAAAACGGCGCGCGAATCCGAGTTTTCTAGAGTGACTTATGTCCGTTTTCGTAAAAGCCGTCGGTGCTAAAACTGCACCAGCGGATCGATCCGCCCAAAACCGGATCGATTCGGTTTTGACACAATGACCACTTTGGCTCCTCCAGATGCTCCGGATCGATCCGCTCAAGGCCCGGATCGATCTGGTTTCTGCAGAAGCCATTTTTGACAGCAAAACCTCTGTGTAAACAGCCCAAACACACCCAAATCATCATCAAACGTCATGGAACCCTCAAGTAACATTCTAAACACATTCTCAAACACATTTCAACATTAACCAAGTATGTGGAACATACACATACTCATGATTGAATCAAATTTACCATGAATACAACTCTTTTTTGGTTCAAAACAAGTTTTGAAGTTCAACTCATGTCAAGAACTAGTATCTCATGAAATCTTGTTGGAAATGAACTTAAAGCTATAACCAACAACATAGAACATTAGAAAACCATATCAAAACCAATCCCAAGCATTCAACCCATGAATATAACCTCTTTTGAATCAAAAAGTGAATCAAATCTAAACTCTTTCCAAGAACAACCATAAGCATGAAACTTTCCAAATAGCATTTCCAAAATCATTCAATCCACTTAGTGACAAAAAGAAACTTACACAAAAGAGTTGCGACGCATATTCGGACTTGACGGAAAGGTTCATTTCCAATCCATCTCACACATATTCATAGTTGAAACTTAAGGACATACATAGAATTTACAAGGTAAACCTCAAATCCTCCAAATTCTTACCAAAACTAACTATTAACATAGTGAATAACACAAGTTTCTACAAATTTACATTAAACACATAAGCTATAGACTCCCAACTAGTTCTCAATCTCTCCAACTCTACAACCACGAGTCGAGGCTTCAAGCCACAAGTTAAGGATACTAGCCCACAAGTTGAACTATATTACAAGTAATAAACATATTTACAAGACCCAAATCTCTCCCCCAAACCCGAGCACGTCACTTCCTCTCCGGGTATGGCTCCGTACCTGCGGTGGTTGTTCTTTACCACAACAGAAACAGAAAACGGTTTTCTTAAGCATTACGCTTAGTGAGAATTCTAAACATGGCTGAATGTTTAAACATGTGCAATGCAACAATAAACACATAAAACATATTTTTGTAATCGCCGAGTCACCGGTTTAATGATTCATTCAGACCCGGGACCTCCCTTGGTCTCGTGGCCACTTCTATTCCTTGGACTTCCGTATTTCTCGGATTCTTCCTCTTCACCACCCTTATTACTCCTAACCATGAATCATTTTCCCGGTGCCCATTGAATACCACATAGACATATAAGCACATAAACATGGAGGCACATATAATCTTCATAGAATTGACATGCAATTTATAATTTAATAACCACATGTTTTCTAAACATGAATAATCAACACAATACGAACAATTTCTTGATTTCTAAGCATAAACTATCATCTCTAACATCATTGATGTATTGAACATAGTAAAACACAACCATTCTTTAGGCTAGAAAACTCACCTTAGTAAGATCTACCCAAATTCAAGCTAGAAATGAAGAATTCCTTCACAAATCTTGCTCAATTCTTACCCAAAGTAAATCCTACATGGTTTTGGTTCAACAAATATCATTTATCAAGAACGGCTACCAGAAAAAAAAACGTTGCCAAAAATGAAAACAAATTACGTGCATGTGATCCTCTTACCTCCACGAGTCCAAAAGTGGTCTCGGATCATGAATCCGGTGAACGGCGGCGACGATACGGCGAAAGACGTCGTCGGTGACGGTTTCTCCGTTTCTCTCTCCGAGCTCTCTTCTCTTTCTCTTTTAATTTGCTGTATAATGAGAGTCTTAACACCTATACATGCCAAGGCATGAGGTGTCTTGATCTCAAGTTTAGCTATTTCTTGTTTACACCCCCAAAATTTCTTAAGTTCTTATTATGAAATCCCCCAAACATTCCATTAATTACCCAATTATCCATTGAGTGTTTGTCTAAGTTTCGCATGGGTTCCAACGTGGGTCCCATATATTTTATGAAGTTGCTATTGCGCCTACTAATTATCAATCTTTTTCAATTATACCCTTATTTGGGTGTCTAAACTAATACCAAATGCTAACCATATATCATCATATAATATGAAGGCATTTAAAAAAATAATCATGTAATCATATAAATACATTTAATCACATAAAATGCACATATTTTTATTCGGCCCTTCACTGGGTCCCATTCCAATACCTGTCCTTCCTCACTGGGGACTTTTCCAATTGGTGTCCTTTTCTGAACACCTTTTCCACGGGCGAGTCCAAGCCTCCCCTTAATCCATTTTATACACTAATTATATTAATTAATGCATATTAACATAGTAATTAACCCGTTCTCCGGGTACGGGTGTTAAATTTCTCCCTCCCTAAAAGGGAGTTTGGTCCCCAAACTTACTCTTACCTCAAGAATCGAATAAGTGCGGGTACTTTGCTCGAATCTCATCCTCTCGCTCCCAAGTAGCCTCCTCGACTGAATGGCTTCGCCATTGAACCATAACAAGTGGAATCACCTTGGTTCTCAACACTTGATCTTTTTTATCAAGAATTTGCATTGGATGCTCCATATAAGTTAAATCTTCTCAAATCTCTAATGGTTCCGGAACGATGACATGTTTCAAATCCGGCACATATCGTCGAAGCATTGACACATGGAACACATTATGAACGTTCGCTAACTCTTGTGGTAATTCCAACCGATAAGCTAACGGTCCCACCCGATTAAGAATCAAATACGGCCCAACATATCTCGGACTGAGCTTACCTCGCTTACCAAAACGTGCTATGCCTTTCGAAGGCGATACTTTCAAAAATACATAGTCACCCACCTCAAACTCTAACGGTCTTCTACCCGTATCCGCATAACTTTTATAACGACTCTGAGCCGTTTGTAACCGCTGTTTAATCAATCGAATCTTATCAATAGTGATTTGAACTATCTCCGGCCCCAAAAGTTGTTTTTTACCAACTTCTGTCCAACAAATCGGCGATCTACACTTCCTACCATACAGTGCCTCATAAGGCGCCATTCCATTACTAGTTTGAAAGCTGTTGTTGTAAGAAAATTCAATCAACGGCAAATGAGATTCCCAATCAGCTTTAAAATCCATAACACAGACCCTTAACATATCTTCCAAAATCTGAATCACCCTCTCAGATTGACCATCAGTCTGGGGATGAAACGCAGTACTAAAATGTAAATATGTTCCCATAGCCCTTTGCAAGCTCTCCCAAAATCTTGACACAAATCGAGTATCACGGTCCGATACTATCGAAACCGGTGCTCCATGAAGCCGTATAATCTCTCTGATATAAATCTCTGAAAGTTTTGATGGATCTTTGGTCTTGATGGGTAAGAAATGGGCTGACTTAGTCAACCGGTCGACAATAACCCAAATGCTATCATTCAACTTCGTAGATTTTGGAAATCCCGATACAAAATCCATCGTAATATGTTCCCATTTCCACTCCGGTATCTCCAACGGGTGTAGTTCTCCCCCGGGTCGTTGATGTTCCAGTTTTACCTTTTGGCAAGTCATACATTTAGACACAAATTCTGCGACTTCTCATTTCATACCACTCCACCAATTAACTTCTTGCAAGTCTCGGTACATTTTGGTACTTCCCGGATGTATCGAATATCTGGTATTATGAGCTTCTTCCATAATCCTATCTCTCAAATTACCAACTTTAGGTACACATAAACGATTTATACACTTTAAGACACCATCATGGAAACTAAATTCTGGCCTTTTACCTTCAGGTAATTCATCCACAATCCTCTTGAAATCTGCATCTAGTAGTTGATTAGACTTTATCTCACCAACAAGACTTGGCTGTGCCATAATTGCAGCCATTAACCCACCTTCAATTCTGGGAACCACTTCAAGTTTTAGTTGTTCAAATTCTTTCACCAACCTTTCCTGTCCGGTTAAGGCATAAGCTAAGTTTTCTGACGATTTTTGGCTCAAAGCATCGGCAACTACATTTGCTTTTCCCGAGTGATATTGAATCTTCAAGTCGTAGTCTTTCATAAGTTTCAACCACCTTCTTTGTCTCATGTTAAGATCTCTCTGAGTGAACAGATATTTCAAACTTTTGTGATCGGTGAAAATTTCACAAGTTTCCCCGTATAGATAATGTCTCCAATTTTTTTCAGGGCGAAGATTACCGCTGCTAATTCCAAATCGTGAGTTGGATAGTTCTTTTCATGAGACCTTAACTGTCGCGAAGCATAGGCTATTACCTTGTCATCTTGTGTTAGCACACATCCCAAGCCTTGGTGCGAAGCATCGCTATAAATTCTGAAATTCCCAGTACCTATTGGAATTGTAAGTATTGGTGCCGTAGTCAACTTTTTCTTCAATGCTACAAAACAGTCTTCACATTCCTTGTTCCACTCAAACGGTACATCTTTTCTCATCAGCTTCGTCATTGGAGTTGCGATTCTAGAGAAGTCTTTAACAAATCTTCTATAATATCCGGCTAACCCCAAGAAACTTCGAATCTCGGATACATTTGTCTGCCTTGACCAATTCATAACGGCTTCAATCTTCTGTGGGTCAACAGAAATACCCTCTTTAGAAATCACGTGCCCTAGAAAAGTGACACTTGTTAACCAAAACTCACTCTTCTTTAATTTCCCAAATAACTGTTTCTCTCGAAATCGCTGTAAGACTAGTCTCAAATGTTGTTCATGCTCCTCTGAATTCTTCGAGTAAATGAGAATGCCATCAATAAATACTATCACGAATTCATCCAAGTACGACTTGAACACACGGTTCATTAAATCCATGAAGGCGGCAGGCGCATTAGTAACCCCAAACGGCATCACTAAAAACTCATAGTGCCCGTAGCGAGTCCTAAAGGCAGTCTTCTCTACATCCTCTGCTTTGACTTTCAGTTGGTGGTATCCCGATCTCAAGTCTACCTTCGAAAATACCTGAGCCCCTTGAAGTTGATCGAATAAGTTGTCAATGCGTGGCAATGGGTATTTGTTCTTGATGGTTACCTTGTTGATCTCCCGGTAGTCAATGCACATTCGCATTGTATCGTCCTTCTTTTTCACAAATAATACCGGTGTACCCCACGGGGATACACTAGGTCGGATAAAACCCTTGTCTAGGAACTCTTGCAACTGTATCTTCAACTCTTTCAACTCTACCGGTGCCATTCGATATGGTGCTCGCGAAATTGGTTGAGTTCCCGGCATAACATCAATACCAAACTCAATTTCTCGATCAATTAACACACTGGGTAATTCTTCTGGAAACACATCCGGAAATTCTCTAACTATCGGAATATCCCCAAGTTTTAAACTATTACCCCTAGTATCCAGAATACTACACAAGAACCCTCAACAACCTTTCTTCAACAAACGACATGCTTCAATAGCCGACACTATATACGGCGGTGACACAACACCCTTGCCTTGGAAATAGAACATATTTTGATTCGGAATACAGAATATGACCCCTTGCCTTTGTTATTACAATCGATATTTGCATAGTTTACCGCTAACCAATCCATACCCAATATAACATCAAAGTGCTGAACGATTAACGGTACTAAATCGACTGTTAAACTTTTACCACCTATATTTATCTCACAGTTTCTAAACACCCCTGAACTAATCATCGGAACCCCTAATGGTATTGCAACAGATAAATCATAATCCAGAACCTCTAATGGTTTATCTAGATACTTAGCAAAGTGATGTGATACAAACGAGTGTGTGGATCCCGAATCTATGAGTACATTTTCTAGGTGTGAGCAAATGGAAACCATACCTGAAACCACAGTATCAGCAGAAGCGGTCTCTCCCGGCCTGAGCTGATATGATCTTGCCTCCCGCTGCTCTCTCCTCAAAAGTTGTTGAGTAGGTCTCGGTGTAATAGCACTAGCCGCGTATGAACCGGAACCAGAAGCTCCCTGACGCTTGGTTGGACAATCCTTAGCTTGATGTCCCAATTCCTTACAAGTGAAGCATCGATCCCTCATATCTAAATTCTGCTTTGGACAGTTCTTGGCGATGTGTCCCGGTTGTCGGCAAGCATTGCAAATGATTGGATTTGGAAGTTGATTGCATCGGCCCCAATGAAATTTCTGACAAGTCTGACACCTCGGTTTATTCCCATCGCAACCACTACCAATACTAACTGATGATCCTTCTGAACTCTGCCTTTTTGCGCTCCTTTGACCACTGAATTGACTCGACCCAGCCCTTTTGTTTTATTGACTCGGTGGTGGTGGTAAGTTTGAAGTATACCCAAGGTCTCTTTCAGCAATAGAGGCTATATCCAGTGCCTTAGCATAGGTCTCTGGCCGGAATACAGTCACTCGCCCTCGGATATCTCCCCGGAGTCCCGCTACAAACTTTCTTGCCTTCACTTTCTCGGTTGTTACGATATCCCCGGTAAACCTTGCCAAACTTGTAAATTGTGTTGAATATTCATGCACTGACTTTCCCCCTTGCACTAACTCCATGAATTCTTGAGCCTTCTAATCCCCAAACAATTCTGGAAAGTATTGCTCATTAAAAATTTCAAGGAATTGATCCCAAGTAGTCGGTTGACCCGGACCCAGTTTAGTACGCCACCAATATTGCGCTTCGTCCTTCAATGTATCAGCTGTAAATAACACCTTTTGTTCCTCTGTACACGGTAATACCCTGAAGATTTTCTCTGTATCTGAGATCCAAAAATTTACCTTCATCGGATCGGCTTCCCCGCAGAATATGGTCGGCTTTTGTTTGTTGAATTTTGAAATGGTAACAATATCTTCCCTCAGATTCGGATTCGGTTGTACCGGTCTCTCTTTGACCACATGAGTTTCTGCTACTCGTACCAACCCTTCGATTGCTCTTTCAACCCATTCCATTCGGTTTGTGGTGTCACCTCCAGACATATTGCCTGGCACCCACATATAGTACACACATGCACGTTACTTTTAAGAAACACATGACATGATAATCAACATTTAAAAGCATGCTAAGTAAACGTGTATGCATGTTTATGCAACTACGTGTTGTTGTGTGCACACTACGCGTCCTATACGTCTCTCGTTCCCAAAGGCTTTAGCCTATTGCTTTGATACCAAAAACTGTCACACCCCAACCCGACTCATGCGGATTAGGACACGTGTAACAATGCTACAAGCTCCCAATTACATTAATTTGCAAAAAACATACGAATTACTAAGAAATGCATGTATTTAACCATATTAAACAACTCTATTGTTGCAAAATAGGCCCCAATGGTAAAATGGTATTTAATGAGATATAGAAAATTTTATACCGAAAGATAGGTCTTTGAGTCCCGGTTCCAACACAAAAAACGGCGCACGAATCCGAGTTTTCTAGAGTGAGTTATGTCCGTTTCCGTAAAAGTCGTCGGTGCTGAAACTGCACCAGCGGATCGATCCGCCCAAAACCGGATCGATCCGGTTTTGACAGAATGACCACTTTGGCTCCTCCAGATGCTCGGATCAATCCGCTCAAGGCCCGGATCGATCCGGTTTCTCCAGAAGCCATTTTTGACAGCAAAACCTTTGTTTAAACAGCCCAAACACACCCAAATCATAATCAAACGTCATGGAACCCTCAAGTAACATTCCAAACACATTCTCAAACACATTTCAACATTAACCAAGTATGTGGAACATACACATACTCATGATTGAATCAAATCTACCATGAATACAACTTCTTTTTGGTTCAAAACAAGTTTTGAAGTTCAACTCATGTCAAGAACTAGTATCTCATGAAATCTTGTTGGAAAAGAACTTAAAGCTATAACCAACAACATAGAACATTAGAAAACCATATCAAAACCAATCTCAAGCATTCAACCCATGAATATAACCTCTTTTGAATCAAAAAGTGAATCAAATCTAAACTCTTTCCAAGAACAACCATAAGCATGAAACTTTCCAAATAGCATTTCCAAAATCATTCAATCCACTTAGTGACAAAAAGAAACTTACACAAAAGAGTTGCAACGCATATTCGGACTTGCCGGAAAGGTTCATTTTCAATCCATCTCACACATATTCATAGTTGAAACTTAAGGACATACATAGAATTTACAAGGTAAACCTCAAATCCTCCAAATTCTTACCAAAACTAACTATTAACATAGAGAATAACACAAGTTTCTACAAATTTACATTAAACACATAAGCAATGGAATCCCAACTAGTTCTCAATCTCTCCAACTCAACAACCACGAGTCGAGGCTTCAAGCCACAAGTTAAGGATACTATCCTATAATTTGAACTATATTACAAGTTATAAACATATTTACAAGACCCAAATCTCTCCCCCAAACCCGAGCAGGTCACTTCCTCTCCGGGTATGGCTCCGTACCTGCGGTGGTTGTTATTTACCACAACAGAAACAGAAAATGGTTTTCTTAAGCATTACGCTTAGTGAGAATTCTAAACATGGCTGAATGTTTAAACATGTGCAATGCAACAATAAACACATAAACATATCTTTGTAATCGCCGAGTCACCGATTCAATGATTCATTCAGACCCGGGACCTCCCTTGGTCCCGTGGCCACTTCTATTCCTTGGACTTCCGTATTTCTCAGATTCTTCCTCTTCACCACCCTTATTACTCCCAACCATGAATCATTTTCCCGGTGCCCATTGAATACCAGATAGACATATAAGCACATAAACATGGAGGTACACATATTCTTCATAGAATTGATAAGCAATTTACAAATTAATAACCACATGTTTTCTAAACATGAATAATCAACACAATAAAAACAATTTCATGGTTTCTAAGCATAAACTATCATCTCTAACATCATTGATGTATTGAACATAGTCAAACACAACCATTCTTTAGGCTAGAAAACTCACCTTAGCAAGATCTACCCAAATTCAAGCCAGAAATGAAGAATTCCTTCACAAATCTTGCTCAATTCTTACCCAAAGTAAATCCTACATGGTTTTGGTAAAAACAAATATCATTTATCAAGAAGGGCTACCAGAAAAAACGTTGCCGAAAATGAAAACAAATTACGTGCATGTGATCCTCTTACCTCCACGAGTCCAAAAGTGGTCTCGGATCGTGAATCCGGTGAACGGCGGCGACGATAAGGCAAAAGACGTCGTCAGTGACGGTTTCTCCGTTTCTCTCTCCGAGCTCTCTTCTCTATCTCTTTTAATTTGCTGTATAATGAGAGTCTTATCACCTATACATGCCAAGGCATGAGGTGTCTTGATCTCAAGTTTAGCCATTTCCTGTTTACACCCTCGGAATTTCTGAAGTTCTTATTATGAAATCCCTCAAACATTCCATTAACTACCCAATTATCCATTGAGTGTTTGTCTAAGTTTCGCATGGGTTCCAACGTGGGTCCCATATATTTTATGAAGTTGCTATTGCGCCTATTAATTATCAATCTTTTTCAATTATACCCTTATTTGGGTGTCCAAACTAATACCAAATGCTAACCATATATCATCATATAATATGAAAGCATTTAAACAAATAATCATGTAATCATATAATTGCATTTAATCACATAAAATGCACATATTTTTATTCGGCCCTTCACTGGGTCCCATTCCAATACCTGTCCCTCCTCACTGGGGACTTTTCCAATTGGTGTCCTTTTCTGAACATCTTTTCCACGGGCGAGTCCAAGCCTCCCCTTAATCCATTTTATACACTAATTATATTAATTAATGCATATTAACATAGTAATTAACCCGTTCTCCGGGTACGGGTGTTACATGTACCTTCAAATGTCTCGATCCATACGCAATCATATTCCCGTCTTGCTTAAGTACACAACCAAGTCCTTGGTACGATGCATCACTGTAGATCACATACCTTCCTCCACTCTTAGGTATCACGAGTACTGGTGCAAAAGTCAATCTTTCCTTTAACTCCTGAAATCCACCCTCATGCTTGTCTGTCCATTCATACTTCATCTCCTTTCTCGTCAAATTCGTCAAAGGTCCCACAATCTTGAAAAATGCTTCGACAAATCTCCGATAATATCCGGCTAGGCCAAGAAAACTTCTAACCTCTATTGCGTTAGTTAGTCTATTCCAGCTTAAGACTGCATCAATCTTAGAAGAGTCTATAGAGATATCATCTTGAGATATAACATGCCCAAAGAATTTGAACTCCTGTAGCTAAAATTCACACTTGCTAAACTTTGCATACAAATTAGGGGTGAACAAAAAAACCAAAAAATTGAAAACTGACTAAAATCGACCGTCCAAAAAACCAATTGGTCGATTTATAAAATGTATGTACAAGCTAAAACAGATAGAAAAATCGACCAAAATCTCAAAACTGACATAAATCGAACCTATTGGTCGATTTTAAAATACATTAAAAATCGACCAAAACCGACACGTACACCCCTAATACAACTTACTATCTCGAAGCGTCTATAAAGCAATCTGTAAGCATTCCTTGTGATCCACCTTTGTCCTTGAGTAGATTAGTATGTCATCAATGAACACTATAATGAATTTATCTAGATATGGTCTGAATACTCTATTCATTAAGTCCATGAATATTGTTGGCGCATTTGTCAATCCAAAAGGCATAACTAAAATCTCATAATGCCCGTATCTCGTCCTGAACGTAGTCTTCATCACATCCTCTGGTCGAACCAATAGTTGGTGATATCCCAAACGCAAATCAATCTTTGAAAAGATCCTTTATCCTTTTAACTGGTCGAATAGATCATCTATCCGAGGTAGTGGTTATCTATTCTTAATCATTACCTTATTCAACTCCCTGTAGTCTATACAGAGTCGAAGTGTTCTGTCCTTCTTTTTCACAAACAGAACTGGTGATCCCCAAGGTGACGTACTTGGGCGAATAAATCCCAAACCTTCAAGTTCTTGAACTTGCTTCTTCAATTCCAACATCTCTGTTGGTGCCATCCTATATGGAGTCTTAGATATCGGCAATGTACCAGGTACTAGTTCCACGCAGAAGTCTATTTCTCTTTTCGGTGGAAGTCCTTTAATATCCTGGAATACATCTTAAAAGTCTTGTACGGTAGGAATCTAATCTATCGTGAGTTCGGTACTCATACTTATACCTCCGATTATAGCTAAACTACTTGTTAGAAACATGTCACTTGTTGACTAGCACTAAAATCTGATTGTCGATCGTCCTTATTTTGGAAACGCAATCGTTCGAGTAGGGCAATCCAGGTTGGCATTGTACTTAGTCAACCAATCCATCCCTAGAATAATGTCGAACTCTGATATTGACAATACTACCAAGTCTACTGGAAGATTCCTATCTCCCAAGGTCAATGGACAATCTTTACATACTTTACCCAGCTTAACAGTCACTCCTAATGGTGACACAACATTAAGTGCTGGCTCAAGTATTTGGGGTTCTAAACCCAATTGACGCACAATCTTAACAGTAATAAATGAACGTGCAGCACCTATATTGAATAAAGCTTTAACTGGACTATAAAAAAGTACAAGCGTACCTTCCAAATGTTGCTGCTCACCAGCATTAAAGCCTGCTTCTACTGGGATGATAGCATTCATCCTTGTCTGATCTAGGGGTCCTTGTGTTCCCTGGACTAGTGCCCATAATACCCTCCACGGGGGTGCACGACAATCCTTGCTCAAATGTCCCGGCTTGTTGCAATTTCGGCAGATAGCATCCATTCGACGGTTAATCTTGAGAGCTGTGCAGAACTTGGCAATATGCCTTGGCTTTCCGCAATTAAAACATCCTCCGTCGTTGGTTGGCGGGGCTGTTAGCAGTACTTGAGGCTGTGGTCCCTATTGGCGTTATTGCTGGAGTCGAGGATAACTCTGCTGAGGCTTCCTGGTCCCCTCCCAGGTTCTCTTGTTCCCTTGAAAATTACCCTGAGGTCTCCAAATCTGGATATTTCTTAGTGGTTGGTTTTGGAAAAATTCTGCGGCTGAAAACCTCTTGACAACTGGGGTCAATTTATCTGTGGTCCTTGGGCTGGATAAGCGTCCTACTCCAGTCCTGCAGCAAACCTAACAATCCCCTCAAATGACTGATTCAGATGGCCAACCATCATATGTCTGAGGTGAATCCTTCGTGAAATCTCTTCACCTTCTTCGGTGGAGTGTCTATCATATGTTGAGCAAATTGGGATAGACGCTCGAGTTATGTTGTGTGTTCCCACACGGTGCATCCTCCTTGGGCCAGACTGAGAAAGTTCCTCTCCTATTGATCTTTCTCATCTTCTGGGAAGTACTTTTCTAGAAATCTTTCTCAAAATATTCCCCAAGGCATTCTCCGTGCAGTTTTGGCTCCTATTGTAGCTCTTTTGACTTCCCACTAATCTGCGGCAGCTTAAGAACTGAAATGTGGCAAGACAGTGCTTATCTTGCTCAGTACATTCCAAAACTTCAAAAATCAATTCCATTTCCCGTACCCACTATTCTGCTTTCCACGACTCTGTCAATCCGTCAAATTTCTCTGGGCGTAATCCACAGAAACGTTCGAGTAACTTATCACTAGTCTGTCTTAGTGACGACGGTGCAATAGGTCTCTGGTGATTGGAGTGGTTATACGTATCTCCCACATGTTCTATCCACTGCATGAAGGCTTCAAAAACACCCATTGGGTTCATACCTTCCAGAATAAGTGCTCTTAATTGTGCTTGATTCCTTGGTCTAACTATAGTGACAATGTGTGTCGTGTACCTACCAAAGACTATTGATTAGCTGAAAGTCTTCTCGTAGAAATGAAATCAAGATAGAACAAGAGATGGAATGAACTAACAGTTCTATTAATCGGCATATAACAACTCAAACACAAAATCCATATCAAAAAGTACGGCTCATGTAAATATATATATATCAAAAGATGTACCGCATAGTACACACTAGTCAAACTGTGTATCACATGGGACATAGGCTAATACAGTACTAAGGTCAGCTATTTACAATGCTACTACTATTGATAATATCTATACAAGGCTATGGTAAAATAGCTCTCTCAAGCTCCTAAAAATCATGTGGACAACATGTCCTGATATAAAACTAGCAAAAACTAAACCTTGCAAATCCCGACTCAAAAGTCGTCAGCATTTGATCCTACTGGTGGTCCCTCGTCCTATAAAATGATGTCCATCTCCTTAAGGGTGCATCCTCAACCGATGCGGCAAGCTCTCCGACTACCACTCTGATATCCCAATCCTCAATTATCCCTACCTCTGCGTTCTCTGCCATCATCGCTTGATTAGCTACGTCGACGGCTATAACAGCAAATCCATTAGCTATGTCTAATGCTCCTACTAATCCAACCTCTCCGAGAATAAATCCAGTTGGCTGTCCGACCATCTCAGCTATCCATCCTACTCCCATATCGGCCATGGCTACCATATGTAATATAGGCCGGCTGGTAATGCTGGCATAACGGGTACCTCCGGCACAACTATCTCCTCATCAGGAATTTCCTCCTCTACTACCTCCATGATCACATCTCCCTCTATTACTGCATCACCCTCTTCAACCACGATATCTGCCTCAGGGTCCTCTGGCTCTTATATTGGGTCAAACTCTAGCTCCTTTGGGTTATCTCCAGCTTATCATCATCGTCATCATCTACAGGTTCCTTCTCAACTGGGTCCTCATCTTCCATAGGCTCCCCCTCTCCATCCCCGTCAATATCCTCATTAGGATGCTCATCTTCATCAAGATGCTCATCCTCTGGATCTAGGTCCTCCTCACCCTGAATCAGCTCAGGTTTCGAAACTGGTACATGGGGTACCAGTGATGGTGGGTCTGCCAATGCTAGTGCAGCTGCAGGCTCTGGCGGAATAGGTTCAACTATAATAGCTCGCAACTTAATCTCGTCTACCTCAGGCTTACTCTGAATCAATCTAGCCATCTCCTGGTATTTGGCTGCTCGAGTCATAACGTAGTGATACGCATCCATACGTATCTCTGTTGGGTATGTCGTGTCCACAACATAGAGAGAAGTCCATATCCTCTCCTCCAATTATCGATTCGCTGTTTGGTGAAAGTGGCTCTAGTATATCTCTGGTATGGCTGGCTCCACGGTGTCGCCATGAATAATATGTCCGCCAAATGAATCATCCATAAATAGGTGGAAATCAGGATCCATGCGAGCCTGCAAATGAAACTATCTATCATCAGAAGGACGAACTTATCTTAAACTCATATCTCATCTCAGGGAATCTTAAATGCTAGGACCAGATGGTGTGGAATCGTTAGTGAACGAAAGTATCACAACCTAGGGCTCTGATACCAAAAACTTCCTGTAACGCCCCAGAGTAGCAAAAATAGAGAAAAATAAATTTTCTTTTTGGGTCCATAGGAAATGACGGGTGAATGTCACTAATTGTCCACACCACATAGTACTAGTCCAACTAAAACAACAAGAATAGTAAATAACTGAATATATAATAACAATTCTATCCATTACAATATCAGAGTGGTCCTTAGGATCACAGCAGGTCTGGAGAAAACATATGCCCAAGTACCCGTCAACTAATGAAATTCAACAGAAATATAATACTAAATATAGCGTCTTCAATCTTTTAGCTGGCGTAAGGGTAGTAGTTAGTGTAGTAATCTTTCCTGGCATAATCGTCATTAGTGGGGCCCAACTCTGCATATTCCTCTTCCAGGTAGTTATCATCATCATAATCTTCACTACATGTATTGTTGGGGACAATTTGTCTGGACGAGAATGTCCAGGAATAAACGCAGTCAGCTTACTTCAGCTGTGTGAATAGAAACTGTCACAATATCATAGGTATAACTTCATTACCAGTTATGCATGATATAAAGTAGTGATACTAATTATATATCTTCTTCTTTGATTCAGACATATCATTAACCGATTCTCATCGTCTACCAACTCTAAGACTGACTGTACCAATCCTGACTAACTATACCGAACTGATTATATCATTATGACATACTAGTGCTCTTGTTCACCGCTTTTAAGAACTCTTACTGTTCACCGCTTTTAAGAACTCTTGCGAGCACTACACATCGTTCTCATATAATGACTAGTCTATGGACATACCCGTACTCTTGTTCACCACTTTTAAGAACCCTTACTGTTCACTGCTTTTAAGAATGCTTGCGAGTATAGTACATACATTGCTTTGGTAAATACAAACTATGAGCATCCCACTATAAATCTTTTTCACCGCCTTTAAAAACTCTTACTGTTTACTGCTTTTAAGATTGCTTGCGAGTACTGTGCACCCATAGCTCTTACGATCCTGGTCAAATCCGTCTTACTTACTTATCGGATTCAACCTGAGCGAATCATCAGCTCTACAAAACACTACCTTGAAAATAGCTAATACCCCACTAACTCAATCACCAGGTTATCCAATATCACCAATTGCTATAAGTTTAACATTATCTCATGATCGCGTCGCCTCATTACTAACTTTCTGAACTCGACTACGTTACTCACCGTGTTATCTCAATCTCATTATCGTATCCCCTTAAATCCGTAATCCATTATATCGTATAATAGGAACATGGAACCTGTGGATACTCGAAGTTTTACACACGCTTTCTTTAAAACTTTTTCAAATTTTAAAATACGAGTCGCCACTTAATTTTTTAAAGGAAAATTACGAAACCATTTAAAAGCAAACTAATCTTTTGGAAACCAGAGATTTCTGGGTCCAGGGATTATGGAATGAGAGGTGAAGGAGCTTGGCGGACTAAAACACCCCCTCTCATCCTATCTCGTGATAGGCCTCTATTCAACATCCTTTTTTAATCAAAAATGTAAGAATGCCCTCAAATAATACATAGATATAGGTATACATAGCACATACATGTTAAAAGGGTACAAGACTGGTAATGATAAAATGGCATACAAAATCACATAGTTCAATTAACAAGCAAAATGATATGCAAATAGAGAACAAGGAAACTTACTTGGGATCTAGTTATGATATCGAAATGTGCAATGCATACACAAAATAAAAAACCTAAGAAAAGGTCTCTAATCACATATATACACATAAGGCAAACCCTAATCTAAGGTGTCGCACATGGAGTCGAAAATGAATAAAATCACAAATGAAAAAACTAGAGAAGAATCAAGAAACCATACGTCACTAGCACTACAAAACAAAGGGTTAGTCCATATGCCTTAAACAAGATATAATATCGAATCCTAAATAACATACCTAAACTTCTACCTTAAATCTATCAAGCATGGAAAGAGTTGACATAATCATGAATTCCTTCTAACTAGTTGGAAGCACAACACCTCTATAGATATACAAGTCTCAACTAGGAGCCAATGTAATGTCCATATAGAGATGATATAACCCCAACATGATCATAAGGAACCCATAGTTATGTTCAACTAGGTTCAATTAAATGCGACTTAAACCTAAAATGAGTCCACATCAACAGTATCAACATACATGGATGAATGCATAGACATGAACAAGAATGAGCTAAGAACTATTCATCAATTTGGATCATTCAGTCTCTGGATTTAAGTTTAATTATCATAATTTGAAACATGGTTTGAGTCTTAAGGCATTAGGAGACCATTTAGATTAGAGTTAACAAGATTTATCAAAACTGTGACGGAATTACAAGAATTATAGAGAGCAGACTAGACTTTCAAAATTAAAAAAAACATACTTTCAACAGTTCGATCTTAATGATTTTTGAGTGTGTTGTGACTATGTGAGTTTAGTTTCTAACCCAAAAAGAAATGAAGATCAAACGGTTCAATCTCTGGGGATTGGGCACAAATCAGACATCACTCAGAAATTTACAACTCTATATCCTGAGTTTTTGTATGATTTTCTAAAAATAGCAAACAAATTAGAATCACTTTGATCTTTTTAGGGAACCTTATTAGCACATAAAAATTCATTGAAAAATTTATTTAAAGTTAAAAAGGCTTGATTAAAGCTCTGATTTCCTTAGTTTAAAATGAACTCACTGTTCTGAAATTTTGGACAGAGAGTAACTAGTTTATGAATCAGAAGATCAAACCAACCTAACTATGAAATTTTCATCAAAACAAAAATCCTAGTGATACATATATGAGTCATGAATACTCGGTTGGTCTCATTCAATTCCCATAGACCATGATTTAATTAAAAAATCTTTGATCATAGTAGGTTCATGAATTCACTGCACCAATACCAACATTTAAGTCATAAAAGGTATCAAGTCAATCCCTCTCTCAAGTTGATGATCCTTGAGGGATGTGAACTTATTATATCCTATTCTCCTCTCAAATTAATGGTCCTTGGAGACTCAATAGGATCAAATCCAGATAAACCTTCATATGAATTATGGAAAGAATTGCATGAGATTTTAAGTTGAAGGATCCATGTTATGAATTAAGACTTGAACCACCAATCATGTGTAGATATAACCATGATCTACGTTAGTTCCCTTATAGATCATAGGATCATAGAGGACTAAAGGATCAAACTCAAGAGAATCCAATGAGATATTAAAGACCTCATGGACATCAAGAGAAGAAAATAAACAAAAAGAAAAAAAGAAAAGAAATAGATTCAAAGCTTATTTGAAAATCCAAGTTAAAAGTCCTTTTTCAAACTTGTTTTTACCTTAAACCCAAAGTTGTACTTAGATCCAAATCAATGAAGAAAAATGAAAATTCAATCACAATTCTAGTGGTGTGTGATGAAATGAGGTGGGAAGAGACTTTTTGGAAATGTGTGAAAGTCCTAGATCTATGAATTGTGATTGAATTCTATCCTAATTCTACGTAGGATTAGAAGGTTACCTCTAATAACCTCAGGACTTTCTTGATTGCTGATAAAGATCTTCCAAATTCTTCAAATTCTTCTTCAAAACTTCTTGATTCTTCAAAGATCTTTCAATTTCTCTTAATTCTCTCTATCTTTTTCATGTATTTTCCCTTGTCAAAAATAGGATCCCATTAATGGAGATGAACATCTCCTTATATAGACCAATTCTATGGGGGTTAATTTGGTAAATTCAGGGTGAAAACTCATGTGCAAGGATAATCCATACGTATTGAAGAAAAATAGTCTGTTACAGCGGCGACACTCACTGAGTTGTCTACGGCACTCAGTGAATGCTGTTCCAGCACTCAGTGAGTGCCACCGGCTTCGCCGCATGCCGCTTCCAACGGAATTTCTACATCTTTTATTTATTTTTCAAATATATACTTATATACTAATATATACTTATATAGATTATATATATGTATTTATAGGATTATTTATATCCTTTTGTTTTGTTTTATTTTCTTTTTCTTTTTCTTTTCAAATTTCTTTCTCTTCCCTTTTTTGTTTTATTTTCAAATCATTTTCTATGGTTTATATCAAAATCAATTTTCCTAAACTGTTTTTCTTATATGTATTTCATACCTGAGTTTCCTCGAACACCTGGTCTCTCTCTCTCTCTCTCTTTTCAAAAAACTTTATTGGGACTGAAGAATCCTCCAAAGTACTTGAATTATTTAGAAAATCTTCAAATTCCGCCAGACATTGTCGTCATTGGTGTAGAGGTAATCATCCCCTGCATTCGACGGTCGGTCAAAATTGGGGTGTCTACAGAACCTCAATTAAATAGCTAAGCAATATGAATATAAACTAAAGGAACATCCATGTTCTGTTAAGGTTCGATCAATTGAAGTCATTTCGATCGATTGAAGTAAGTAAAGTTCGATCGATTGAAGTATTCCCGATCGATTGAAGTGAAGGTGTTCTCGATCTATTGAACTCATTTCGATCGATTGAGACTCAGTGTGTTCGATCGCTCAAATGTCGTCTTCTCCAACAGTTCTGGATAATTAACGTCCAGAGATGCTAGGGGGTGTTTGGGTCATCATTAAAATGCCCAAAACAAGTAAAACATCGTACAAATGCTACCGAGTGAGTTTAAAACTCACCGAACGTTGCTAAGGCACCTTTGGCAAAGCTTTGAGCTTTCGAGCCCTCGGGCTATACGGGTTAGATGGATTGACTCAAGTAAAATATGCCCAAACCCATTTATTAATAGTGTTAGAATGGCTGACCCATTTATGACCCAAACCCATATAAGCTAAACTCAAACACATTTATCTAGCTCATGTCAGATTCGTATTGTATTATCGTGTCATGTCAATAATTGCCACCATATCGTAGCCTACCCCACACTCCACCTTGTCTCATCTCGAGTTTTAATTTAATACACTACTTCATTACATTTTCTTGATTCCTTTCTATACCGTTTCATAATGCTTGCTCCAAATCTCTGTCACATGTATGCCACATAATCCTACCCTACACCCCACCTTATCTCATCTCGGTTTTTAATTTAATACACCACTTCACTACATTTTCTTGAGTCTTTTCTACAATGTTTCATAATGTTTGCTCTAAATATTTGTCACGTGTATGCCACATAAGTACATTCGTACACATAAACAAATTATATGTCAAAGTAGTAGAAACAATGAAGGAAGAAGTGTACGTACCTATGTATGTTCCTTTTACTAATGACATTTCCATAATTCCATTGCTCTCATCAAACCAAAAGCCTTCGATTAGTAATTTAGTAATGCTATGCTTCTTAAATTTGTAGCTACAACAATAGTTCTTCCCACATGTGGCAGTGAACCTACTTAATTTTTAGGGGTAATTAGGGTTTAGTCCATTTTGAAGTACTTTTTAAGCATTAGGTCCAACAATGAAATTTTTTTTAGTGAAATGTCCATCGCATATAAAACTAAACTAAAATTCCCGATATGTTGTGAAATTTCAATAAATTTTCCCCACAAGTTGTGAAATTTCATTAAACTTTCTGGAAGTTTAGTGAAAGTTTAGTGAAATTTCACAACTTGTTGGGATTTTTGTTTAGGTTTTACTCTAACAAAAGACTTGGTTGATGGACTCTTTACCAAAAAAGTTTCAATTGTGTCCTTTAACATATAACTTTCCCTAACAATGAATTTAACACTAAATTTGTATACATTTTGTAGGAGGTTGTTGAAGTGGTCCTCTATTATTTAAGGTGGTCCCACCATCACATGAACTGAGAGCCACATTTAAAATTGCCTCATTAATATAAATTTCATGAATTGAGAACCACACATGTGGCAGTGGGACCACCTTCAATAATGGTGGATCACTTCAACATCTTCTAATCAAAATCACGTTGACTTGCTGCCACATGTGTTTAGGAAGCATATAGGATACAAAATTAGGGAAGCATAGTATTCCTCAGGATTTAGGAAGTGTAATGCTACTCTATTAGATCGTCCACTGTTCAAGATAAATTTAGGCTAGTTGTGTTACGAGAATTGGCTAAATTAAATCATTAAAAGTTTAATTACTAATTGAATCCAGAGATTTGAAAAGTAATATAAATCGAATATAGAAAGTAAAAGTAACATAAAATGAAAGGGACAACTTGGGCCTTGGATGGGCTTCTTCAGCAGCCCAGGTGGGCCCAAGGCTATTTTGACGGGCTTGGGCTTGGGCTTCGAACTTTGGGCTAGCAGGCCAAGCCTTCGGCCGAGCCAAGCTTTAAATGAAAAAGCACATAGCCGGGCCAAAGATCCATGGGTTTGAGCAAGTCTTCGGGCCCGTTATTTGGACGGGGCTCGGGCGAGCCCAAATTTCCATGGCTAGAGCCTAGGGGCCAAACCATAAGGCCACGTTTGGATGGCAGAGGGGGATTGGACAATTAGTCCTATTTAATTGATAGTCCCAGGATTAATAATACCACCTTCTCCATGGTATATCTCAGTCTCCCATATGGGGGACTATTCTGTTAAAATGGGCAATTAGTCTCGAGCAAAGTGACATTGCCAAACAGTGGACTATTCAATTAAATGAGACTATTAATCCAATCCCACACTATCCCCTCCTTAATCCTGTGAAACAAACGAGGCCTAACGGTTAGTGCTGTTCTCAGCTTGTTTGATTATTGGGGGACTTTGGAAGAACTACACAGCAATCTGATTGCTCAGTTTCTTAATCGGTAAGAAATAGAACTTTAGATTTCTAGGTTTTTGGTAAAATTATGAATTACTTACAATTTCGTCCAATTTCTACTTTGCTGGATTCATCAACGAAAAACCTTAATCTAGTTCAACGTATAGTTTTTGGGTATTTTAGATAGAGAAAGAAAACATAAGAAGGGTAGAGGAGGTCATAACATTTTGGATTGAGAGTTATTTGCAATGGAAGGTGAGGAGCATGAAGTTGATAATAAGCAGTTAAAGACTTGTTTCCTGAGAAAATAGAAGTTGTATTGGAATACATCTTTAAATGAAGTTGAAAATGAGGAGGACAATTAGTGAGAATGCATTTTAAAGTTTGTCATTCCAAACACACCATTACTTCCTTGGCTTGGTTTCTCAGTTAGAGAAAGTCTTTTCTCATTTTTTCAACTACTAGAAGTCGTTTCCCATTTATTGGTGTTGGGTGTTGCTCATATTGTAATTGGTCCATTACACTAGGCCCAAGAGTCAAGGAGAGGGCCCTGTGGCCCATGATGGATCAAAGCGTAGGCACATTGCTGAACCACGTGATAATTCTCTGTCTCTCTTTAATCTTTCTATTTTTCATATATTGTTTGCGGGTGATTGTTTTGATCCAACACTTGGTTTAGTTTTTCACTTAAGATCATATTCTCATTCCATTTCGTAAGTGACGATTGATAGATTTGCATACATCATTTAATTACTCTTCAACATGAATTTGCGTAAGCCTTTTTCTATCAGTCGTCATGAATCAGAGGAATGTTAGAGGTGACAATAACGTGCAAGTCATTTCTTCTCCCAACAGTTACTCCAAAACTCTCGGTCATGTCGAGTTCTTCCGGTTTGATTCCATTTGGGAGTTTTCAGTCAAGGTGGAACAAAAGTTGAGTGAGTGGAAGCTCAATATTTGCAATCGCAAACATTATGACTGGACATATCCTCCTACCAGCCCCAAATGGTATAAATTTGAAGTTCGTCCCATTAAAATCAATGGAAGAACCATCAAACCTCTCGGGTTCAAAGCACTCGGGATTGTTCCAAAATTTCGTATCTCTCCCTATGGCCCACGCATTAATGATAACTTTGGTTTTGATTGGTATTTCATAACCGTTGATTTCACATCGTTCTCTGGCTTCTCTTGGAACTAACAAAGGAGTGGGCTGGTGTAACCTTAGAGTTTCTTTGATAACCAATTTCAGGTAATTGAGTTTTTGAATATCTGTTTCCTGAATTTTTTTCTTTCCTTTAAGCACTTCTCTCACCTCAGCTTGTGCTTTCTCCATTATTCTCGGATTTCTTATCAGTTCCGACATTGCCCAGTCAAGGGTTGTTGATGAAGTCTCACTCCCTGCTATGAACATGTCATAAATAAAAATCGAAGAGATTGAAATTAGGAACTGTAGCTGTCTGAAATAGGAGAAATGCCATAATTTTTACGACTGCAACTCCTTAAGTCTCAGTCCCTATGTTTCTTGTTGACTTCTTGTCCAATTTGGCAATCCATATAAGCAACTTTCAATGCATAAATATATGAAACTAGGCTATAATTTATGAAAATCTAAAATTCTAATTCATTCCACCAGAACACTAGAGGAAACTGGACAAAATAAATTGACTGGTAACAACAGTTGGGCCCTTGTGGGTATTTTTATTTGATGATCATAATAATCCTAAAAGCGCGAACTGGGTATTGGCGTAAATATATTTGAAGACATACCATAATAACAGCTTTGATGTTGTTAGTGGTGATAGGAAATTCAACGTCACCACTCTCCTATCTATCCTCTGGTGCATTTTCTCCAAAGCTGGCGTGACCCCACTAAGAAAATGAAGAAACTTGAGCGATGGGAATATATCTGGTACGTCAAAACCACCTGCCAACTTTTCCCCCTCTTTGACCACCGATAGGAATATATCTCCATCTTCGCACTTCTTGCCAAATACTGCCCTCGAAGTTATTACATTAGTTAATGAGAAAATCTTAGAGCTAAGATTGATGGTGATTCTCGAGGATTTGGAAATGGATTCGATGAAATTCCAAACCTCCTCTTCTCTTATAGATCTAAACGACTCAACAGGCTTTGAACTTAAGAGCTCAAATAGGCAGATTTTTGAAAGTTGCCTCCAATATTCACCGTAAGGGGAGAAAACGATAGCTGTATAATTGTAAAAGATAATTTTGATAGCGAGAATTTCCAGTCTACTTGCGAAGTTGAGGTCGTGGGTTTTCATCACCTCTTTGGCTACCTCAGGAGACAAAATGACTACAGTGAAGACTTCACTGAGCTTTAGGTGCATGAAGGGTCCGTGTTTCTAGGCCAAGTCTCTTAAGGAACGATGTGGTAGTGAGCCAATTAAGTTGTGTAAGTTACCAATTACAGGCAACTTCATTGGCCCTGGCGGCAATTTCGGGTTGGAATATTTAGAATTGGGTTGCTTCCAATACTTTAGAACTATGAACAAGATGGAGAAATGTGAAGAACAAAGGAACTGAGGCTAGTTGAAGCTCCATCTTAGATAGAGAGAGAGAGAGAAAGAGAGAGAGAGAGAGAGAGAGTGAGAGATTGTTTTGATACTTCTGTTGTAACTTAAGATTTGGTTTTACTTATTAGAGATTTAACATTGATAGTTACAGGACTATTGTTAACAAGTAGATGATCTTTGGTTTGGTCTTATTTATGGTGTCTGTTTCGATGATTGGGACTGCATTCATTGTCTGAATAAAATTCAAATGTTTGATTTGGAAGATCAAAATTTAGAAAAGGGTGCCAGTTTTTTTTTTTTTTTGTCAAAGAAAAGGGTGGCAGTTATATATAATACCAAATAGTGGTGATTTTGGTTTTGGTCTGAGTGGGTGTTTGGTAACCAACTTTTGAGTTCATATGTGATTATAGAACTCCAGATTCTAAAACGGAATTGTTTGATAAATTAGATTTTTGTGACACAACCTTTTTTGCAATTGAATCGCAGGAACAAAAGCTGTGCTACATGGCCCCTTAATGGTGGTGATGATTTCTTTTTCTTTTTCTTTTTACTTTTTGGGCTTCTTTTTTTTTTTTTGAAGAACTTTTTGGCCTTGTTAAGAGCTATAAAATAAAGATGAAAACGTGTTAGTTTTTCTTGCTTAGGGACTGTTTGGGAAGACAGATAGCCTTTTTCTTTATTTTTTTATTATTTTTATCGAGTCCGTGCATTTTTCAAATCGGAGTAGGCCTAATAGAATGGGATATATTTAGTTCAACCTCTCATTTAATGTTTTTGTGACTAAACTGAGCCTGTCTTTATTGGTGGTGTTGTTCCATGACTAGAATTAGCACTGGTGGGACAAAGTTATATCTTTTGACTCTTAAGGGCCGGTTTGAAAATGATATAACGGATCAATTTCAATTCAACCTCTCATTTCTTATGTTCATATGAAAACTAGCAATTGGTGTTTGGAAAAATAACAATTTATGTGTGATTTGAAAGTACGCATTGTTTGTAATGAAAATATGCAGCCAATGTGAGGGTGCCACGTGGGATTCGACGTGGCAGGATAGCTTATTTGAGTTGGATATAATGCAGGGGTAGTTGTGAACAGTTTCGCTGATTCATTCTGTTTAAAATGATTAACTGCCAAGGGACACATGTTGATCATTGTGAAGTACTTTCAGCAGGTGTCAATTCAAGGATATGCCACGTGTAGGAGCAGTTACCAGTTTGAAAAGGGAGGGAACATTCAAAAAAGACTACTATGAACCCTCGATGCTTATAAATTGAAGTAGTTTGTGTTCGAAAGGAGATCCTTCAATCAACATCAACATATATCTTTCAATACATTTACTGTATTTCTATCTAGGCACTTAAATTTACAAGTAGAATACCTTCGAAGTCATCTTCAAGGTTAGATTGTAGTCTGTTTTAATTTAATAAAGTAGTCTGTTACTTTATTGTTTTATTTACTATTCTTATTTAGGAGTAGTTTTCTATTAGTTAGTTCGAAGTGCTTTAATTAATTACATCTTTACACGTTTGAAAGTCCTTATTAAGGCATCGAACGTCTCCACAATCTCCTTGGTGAGGCGCAGTTTGGATCACACATTGGCAATTTGCTTGCTTGGCATGCCCGAACTCATATATAAATTTTCCAACCAAACATTTTTGGCACGCCCGGTGGGACCCTAGTGTCAAAAGATGGCAAACAGAAACCTTCGAAGCAATAGGTCTGTTGATAACGCCAATGTTGGTGTATTGCTGAGACTAGTGGTTCTCCACATCAAGATTCTCAAAGCAGCAATACTAGGAATTATGTAAATAATGAAAACCCAGAAGTAGGAGTTGAGAATTTGAATCCAATTATTGGTTCAGAAAATCAATATGACTTGGTGAATCAATTGACACCAATATTTGACCATTTGGGAAACATGATTCAGAATGTTAATGTTCTGATCACTTCGCTTAACAACTACATACCACAGTTTAAACCAGCAGTGGTGCCAAGTAGAAATCCTTCTGTGATTCGACAGAATGAAAGGGGTTATACCCATGGCTTATTTCAGCCAAGTCCTATGATTCATGCAAATGGGCATCCTTTTAGGCCTAATTAACAAGAAAGCTTCTATATGTATGTCCCTAATAATACTCCTCCAATATTCGAAGGGATGCAAGGGAATCATATAAGACATGATCAAGATCATATTTATAGATCAGTGAATATTGAAGAACATGGGCCTAGAGAAAACATAATTGGCCAAAATAGAAAGTAAATAACAATCCTATATTTGAACTAGACCCTACTAGAATTGGAGTGGGTCGAAGGAATGAAAATCCCAGGAGGATGGATAATATTCCCCAACCACCTCCAATACCACCAATGAACCCTCCTTTGGGTCAACTAGGTCAACAACAACCACTTAATATGGTTGATAGAAATGACATGATCAATTTAATCCATGAAGTTTGTGGACCCATGGCTCGGGGGGTACAAACTCCAGTTTACAGGAAGCTTTATCCTGACTGGATCGATAGAATTGAGTTCCCTAGAGGATTTAAGTTCCCTACCTTTGCCATGTTTTCTGGAGATGGGAGTCAATCCATAGTTAAACATATAGCAAAATTCATCAGTCAGTGTGCTGATGCAGGAAATAATGAATACCTCAGGCTTCGTTTTTTTCCTAGTTCATTAACAGATACTGCATTCACTTGGTTTATTAATCTGGCCCCTAATTCGATCCATAATTGGACACAAATGGAAGAATCCTTCCATACTCAGTTTTTTCAGACAGAACCAGGGGTGTCTGTGGCTGATTTAGCCAGACTCCGCAAAAAACCTGATGAAAAGGCTACTCAATTCATTAATAGGTTTAAGAGGGCTAGAACAAAATGTAAAATCATTCTGCCAGAGCCTGAATTTGTAAAGTTGGCTCAAAATGGTCTCGAATTTAGACTTCGAAAGAAATTTGATGCTTTAGAATTCAGAGATCTTGTTGAATTAACTGCTCGAGTCTCTAGATATGAGGCCCTATTAGAAGAAGAAAACAAAAGGAGCGATTCTTCATTGAAAACATATTACAAAGATCCTAATTATGAGATAAATGCTACAGAAATAATAGGAAAAGAACCTTTCACATGTGAAAGTCTTGTGAAGAAAAAAATTTCTGCTGAAGTATATAAATCTAAAGGATCATTCAAAAAATATTCATTCGATGTCTATAAATTGGATAAAATATTTTATCATCTATTAGAAGGAAAAATCATCAAGTTGTCTAATGGGACAAAATTACCTTCCAATGATGAATTAAAAGGCAAAAAATACTGCAAGTGGCAAAATTCTTGAACTCATTCAACTAATAACTGTACTGTTTTTCGAGACAGGATTCAAGATCTGATTAAGAAAGGGAAGTTGATGAAGATCCATTCCCAGTAATGCAAGAAATGTCCATCAATATCCATGACATTTCTATCGAAGCTCTAATCAAGGAAAGTGAAATTGCAAAGTTAGAGGACCAAAAGAAAAGGCTCGAAGAAATAGCAAAAAAATGTCCCGAATTGTCTACTTTCAACCAGGAATATGCAAAAAATTTATGCATTGGTTGTGGAAAAAGGTATGCTGAAATCTATGATGAAAGGGTTGGGGTCAAAGCAGGCAAGAAAAACAAGCAACCCTCATTCGAACAAAAGAAGGTAAGTACTTCGTATGAACCTCCATTTTAGCCAACCATGAATGTTGGGAGAGGGCAGTTTAAAGGACCAATTTACCAAGCCTCGACATACACTGGACTAACGACAGCAAGGTATGCTCCAAGACCAATGGCTCCTTTTAAAGCCAAATTTTCAAGGAATTTTTATGCTGGTAATTATGTTCGACCACCAAGGAACATGCAGTATGTAAGGCCAGGTTTATCCCATGCACCAAGGAAACATCATGTGGTGCAAAAAGAAAGACAAACCCAATTTATGCCATCAAAATTGGTACCAACACATGTGGTACAAGCCGAGATGGATATGGGAACATTGAATAAATCACCAAAAATTGGTGAGACATCACAATCAAATGAACCTACATTGGTGCCAAGGGTGCCAAATTGGTTTGTCCTGCAAGATGATAGAATAAAAAATATGATGGAACAACAAGGATCTCAAAACAAAAACAGGATGATCAAACCTCCTTAGGTTGAAAAGAATACATGGCGTGTGCTTCAACATCCTAAGGAAAAGAACCAAAAGATGGTTCCTGTGATAAATAGGACCCAACAAATGAGACTTCAGAGGAAGTTTACTATGTGGAAGGAATTTTCCAACATGCAGACTCGAAGCCAAGAAGTAGAAAATGAGATCAAAAGAGATTCTAGTGATATTTCAAGGCCTAATCCTAGGTTCGATCGAAACTTGAAAGCTGATAATGATACCATGTCTGAAGAGAGTACCATTAAAGCCAAAGTTTTAGAATTGGAAAAGGCCATGAGTATTGATGAAGGGGATGCGGCAATGACAGTGGTAGAATCTCAAGTTTTGGGAAACACTGAGATAAAACTTAATAAGGAGATTGTCAAGAATGAGAGTATGCATATTCAGTTTGGCACATTTCCAGAGCAAATGGAAGTCAACACTGGCACATTCATATTACCAAAGATCTTTGAAGCAACAGATGATCAACAAATGGATGAAGAAATGGAAATGGAAGCATCTACTGAAGATGTCTCTAAGGTAAATCTTCCTGAGTTCATTTTTAGTGATTGTAATGTTGTTTATTCATTCGAAGAACCATCAACAGAAATGACTAAGCACCTTAAACCATTATATATAAAGGCTTGTTTAAATAGGGTTCTTTTAAACAAAGTATTGGTTGATAATGGTGCTACTATCAACATTATTCCTCAGAACACTTTGAAAAAGATTAATAAACAAGATTCGAAGTTGATACAGACTCACATTATGATATCAGGCTTTATTGGTGATAAGAAAAACACCAAAGGAGTAATACCTATTGAAACTATAGTAGGTTCGAACAAATCCAAAACTGCTTACTTTGTGGTAGATGCTAGTCCTAGTTATCATGCCTTATTAGGAAGGGATTGGATTCATGCTAATCGATGTGTTCCTTCTTCAATGCATCAGAAACTATTACTTGTGAAGGAAAATTGTGAGATTGAAACAGTAAAGGCTGATACTCAGCCTTTCCATGCAAGTTCTAATTACGTCGAAGCGCAATTATATCAGGAGAATGTTAAACCAATTGACCTTAAAGAGTTGGAAGATGAATCCCCAGAAGAAAATTGGGATATTTTGGTTGATATGCCATTTGGTTCTTTGGAACCATTAGATGATGAAAAGGTGGTTTAATGACTCACACACCTATAGAAATAGAAGATATAGAAGAGACCATTCGAATGGTCTTACAAAAGTTAATGATTGCAAATATAGAATCAAGGATTGAAAAAGATTCGACCATAAATTGGTCAGATTATGTCTTTGAGGAAGATTCACAAAAGTTAAAGGATATTGGCAGGGAAGAGTTATCTGTGCTGCCAGAGAATTCGATACAAGAAGTATCACAAGATCCTCTGTTGGAGATTAATTTAGGATCAGATCAGCAAAAAAGAATTACTTATCTAAGTTCAAAACTTGGAAAGTGTGACCAATATAAATTGGTCGAGTTATTGAAAGAATTTTGAGATTGCTTTGCTTGGGGTTATGATGAATTACCAGGACTCGAGAGAAGCCTAGTAGAGCATAAATTACCTATCAAAGCCGGATATAAACCAGTTAAGCAGCAACCTTGAAGGATGACTCTAGAAGTCACTATAAAGATTAGAGAAGAAATCAAAAGGTTGCTCAAGGTAGGCTTTATTAGAATGCAAGGTATGTCGAATGGCTTTCAAATGTTGTTTCAGTTATGAAGAAAAATGGTAAATTAAGAGTCTGCATTGATTATAGAAATCTTAAATTGACCACACCTAAGGATGAATATTCTATGCCAATAGTTGATTTATTAATTGATAGATCTACTAGAAACACTATAATGTCTATGATGGATGGTCACTCAGGATATAATCAAATATGTATTGCTGAGGAGGATATTCATAAGACTGTATTTAGATGTCCAGGGAGTATAGGTACTTTCGAGTGGGTACAAATGCCTTTTGGTTTGAAAAATACAGGAGCTACTTATCAGAGAGCTGTGAATGCTATTTTCCATGACATGATTGGAACATTTTTAGAATGTTATATAGATGACATAATTGTTAAATCTAAAACAATCGATAATCACCTCATACATATGAAATTAGCATTTGAAAGAATGAGATTTTTCAAACTCAAATTAAATCCATTAAAATGTGCCTTTGGGTTAGTACTGGAAACTTTCTAGGATATTTGGTGCATGAGAAGGGGATTCAAGTGGATAATAATAAAGCTCAAGCAATTATTCAAAGTAGACCCTCCTCGACCAAAAAGGAATTACAAAGATTCCTGGGACAGGTTAATTTTATTCGAAGGTTCATTTCCAATATTGCTGGAAAAACTTTGATTTTTATCCTTTGTTGAAATTGAAGGATCATGAAGAGTTAAAGTGGGAAGATAAACATCAGACTGTCTTTCAAGCCTTGAAGGATTATTTGGTGAAGCCACCGGTGTTAATGCCTCCAAGAAAAGATAGGCCTATGAAGTTATATATCTCAACAGCAGAAGCATCAATTGGGGTCATGTTAGCCCAAGTTAATGGTGATAAGAAAGAGCAAGCTGTGTATTACCTTAGTAGGTTTTTAAATCCCGTCGAATGCAAATATTCCTTTATGGAAAAACTATGTTTGTCCAGTAATGAAATTAAGATATTATCTTCTTACTACTGAAGTCTATGTGATTGCTAAGTTTGATTTAATCAAATATATGTTGACTCGACCTATTATGAGGAATTGAATTGGTAAATGGATTTTAGCTTTGTCAGAATTTTATTTATTTTATGTACCACAAAAGGCAGTGAAAGGGCAAGCCTTAGCAGATTTTTTGGCTCACCATCCAAACTGCCTCGAAATAGAGAGAAATTATGAAATTGAACATATAACCATTAGTCCATGGAAATTATGGTTCGATGGTTCAAAACTGAATTTGCTGCAGGTATTGGATTCATCATTGAATCACCTGAGAGGTTTAAAACCAAACACGGCTATAAACTTGATTCGAATTAGTGTACCAATAATCAAGTTGAGTATGAAGCTCTAATAATGGGTCTCGAAACCCTGTTAGATCTTAAAGCTACATTTGTAGATGTTTTTGGAGATTCTCAGTTGGTTATAAACCATATGAATGAGATATATAAATATAGGAGTAGTACATTGAAAATATGTTATGACACTACAATGGATTTATTATCCAAATATGATAATGTGAACCTTTTGCATATTCCTAGAAGTTTTAATGAAGAAGCCAATGATGTGGCTTAGAAGGAATCTGGATTTAGAGCAAATGTTGAAGGTATTGATCAGATAGAACAAGTTACCTGTAGGAAATTATTACCAATGTTGGTGGATAGATTACCTTTTGTTAATATCTCAAATGTAGAAGTTTATGATGATTGGAGGAAACCAATCATAGATTATCTCTCGGGATTGAATGAAAAGCCCAGTCGAAGCATAAGATTAAAATCCGTCAATTACATCATGTACAATGGAAAATAGTTCAAAAGAGGAAGTGATGGATTGTTGCTTGAATGCTTAAGTAATCTCGAAGGAATTGAGGCTATAGCTCAAATTCATGAAGGATTATGTGGGGCTCATCAATCTGGGATTAAAATGAGGTGGCTGCTTCGAAGGCATAGCATTTATTGGCCAACAATCTTAAAAGATTGTATTGAATTTTCCAAAAGATGTCAAGAACGTCAGAAACATGGTCCTTTGAAACATTTACCCATTGTTGATCTTCAATATGTGGTAAAACCTTGGCCTTTTAGAGGATGGGCCATAGATGTAATAGGGAAGATTAGTCCTCCTTCTTCGAAAGGTCATGGATTTATCATTGTATCCACAGATTATTTCACTAAATGGGTAGAAGTAGAACCTATGCAGACTGTGACCCAAACAACAGTTATCAAATTTCTAGAAAATATAGTTTATAGATTTGGTATTCCTCAAACCATTGTATCTGACAATGCTTCTATATTTGAAGGGGATGTGGTTGCTTTTGTAAATAAATTGGGAATCACAATGTCAAAATCAACCCCATATTATGCCCAATCTAATGGTCAGGCTGAAGCAACCAATAAAGTCATTAAGGAAAATATGGCTAAAGTCATAAAATATAATCCAAGAATATGGTATGAGATTTTGCCAGAAGTTTTATGGGCATATAGGACTTCAAAGTGAACAAGTACAGGGGTGTCTCCTTATGCTTTGACTTTGGGTCATGAGGCAGTTTTGCCAATTGAGATAAAGGTTAATTCTCTTTGAATTATGAAGCAGAATCAATTATCTTTGGATGACTATCAAACATCAATGGCTATTGAATGGGAAGACATTGATGAAGAGAGAGTCAAAGCTCTCAATAATATCCTGATACAGAAGAGAATAACAGCAAAAGGGTATAATAAGAGAGTGCAAACAAGGACCTTTGATGAAGGAGATTTGGTTTGGAAAATAATATGGCCAATTGGATTTAAAGATCCAAAATATGGGAAATGGTCCCCTAAGTGGGAAGGTCCATTCTAAATCCAGGAGATGAAATGACTATGGTGGAGACTTCGCGGAGCTTTAGGTGCATAAAGGGTCCGTGTTTCTTGGTCAAGTCTCTCAAGGAATGGTGTGGTAGTGAGCTAATTAAGTGGTGTAAGTTACCGGTTAGAGGCAGCTTCATTGGCCCCGGGGGCAATGTCGGGTTGGAATATTAAGATTTGGGTTGTTTCCAATACTTTAGAATTATGAACAAGAAGCGGATGCTGAAGAACAGAGGAACTGTAGCTATTTGAAGCTCCATCTGAGAGAGAGAGAGAGAGAGAGAGAGAGAGAGAGAGAGAGATTGTATTGGTAATTCTGTTGTAACCTATGATTCGGTTTTACTTATAGTAAAAGATTTAACATTGATAGTGATAGGACTATTGTTAATGAGGAGATGCTCTTTGGTTTGGGCTTATTTTCGGTATCTGCTTCTATGATTGGGACTGCATTCATTGTCTGAAAAAAAAATTCAAATTTGTGATTTGGAAGATCAAAATTTAGAAAATGGTGCCAGTTTTTTTTTGGTCAAAGAAAAGGGTGAGTTTTGTACTACCAAGTAGTGGTGAATTTGGTTTTTGGTCTAAGCGGGTGTTTGGCAACCAACTTTTGAGTTCATAACTGATTATCGAACTCCAAAATCTAAAACGGAGTTGTTTGCTAAGTTAGATTTTGTGATACAATCTTTTTTGCGATTGAATCATAGAAGCGAAAGCTGGGCTAAACGACCCATTAACGGTGGTGATGTTTTTTTTTTTTTTTTTTTTGGGGGGGGGGGGGGCTTGTCAAGTATATAAAATAAGAGTAATGATTCATGCACATAAAATGTGCACATAAAGATCTAGGCCATTAATTTCGGTGGATCCCATGTATGCAGGCATGGACCCCATCAAAATGAATGGCCCAGATATTTATGTACACAATTTATGTGCACATAGCATTACCCATAAAATAAAGATGAAAATATGATATTCGTTTTGATTGCTTAGGGGCTGCTTGGGAAGACAACCAATTTTTTTGGTCCATAAATTAACCAGTTTTACATCTTCTTTCTTTCTCTCTCTCTTTTTTTTTTGTAGGTGTTAAGAGTTTATATTTTTCAAATTAACCGGCCCTTGAAGTCCAAATATAATATCTTGGGACTAAGCCAAATATATTGGGATAAATTCAGTTCAACCTCTCATTTTCAAATTGTTGTAGTGGTAGACTAAGCCGAGCTGTCTTTATTGGTGGTGTTGTTCCATGACTGGTATTGTCATTGGTTGTCCGGTGGAACAAAGTTGGACTATTATCTTTTGAGTTTAAGGGCCGGTTTGAAAATGTATCTAAGGGGATCGATTTCATTTCGACCCTCATTCTATATGGTTTGAAAAAGAACAAATAAACAAATTTTAAGTGTGATTTGATCTTACGCATGGACTCTCTCACACACACACACAAAAAAAAGTTTCTATCAAACATTTCAAAATGTAGACCGATTTATTTATGGACCACGGAAACTGGTATGTGTCTTCCCAAACACTCCCTAGGCAAAGAAAAGCTATGTTCGTTTTTGTCCCAATAGTGTCATCTTTTTTTTTTTTTTTTGCTAAGATCCCAATAGTGTCATCTCTCATGTTTCATTTTGGACATGTTTGCTTATACTAGATGAGAGCATTTTTGGTCTCTCATTTTTGTTCTCCCAGGTCTTTTTTGGGTAACATGTGTCACATTTTATTTTTTATTTTGCCCCTATATTATCAGATATTTACTGAAATCGAACACGTGTCATACAATAAAAGCCTGAGTGAGCAAAATGCTCTGATCCTATGTAAATATTACCGCCCTCTTCATATTACTATGATCTCACCTCATGTATACAAGAAAATATCCAACACGACGATTATTTTGATGATGTGTCACAAATTATTAAATTTCTCATGTTCCAACACATGTATATCTTAATTCTATGAGAAAGATAGTCATATGTAAGTATTTTATATCTATATGCATAGGTGAGCCTCTACAGATAGCGGCGGAAATAGGAATTTGCATTCAAGGGTCCAAGTTACTAATTACGCTACCCAATATAGTCGCACGAACGGAGATTCGAGGGCAACGGTCTTAAGGTGAATTTTTTTTTTTATTATCTATTTATATACTCTCTCCGCCCTATTTTATGTCTCCTTCTTTCCTTTCTTGGTAGCCCCATAACTATTGTCCATTAAGACTGTTCAATAGTAATTTTCCAAAGTTACCCTTTGTTGATTTTGTAAACCCCAACAAAAAATAAAAGGTGAAAAGAGCAAGAAAGGGTAATTTTGGGATAATACCATTAGTTTTAGGGCAAGGCTATTATGAGCAGCTTTGCATATACTATGGCCATTGGATGAAGATTTAGTTTCGAGATAGTAAATAGATTTTTTTTTAAATCATTAATTATTCACAATCTTGATGCAATTTAGACAATCCAACTGATGATGTCAAAATTTGGTTAGAAGTAAGAAAATTTGAGCAAGAGAGATTTGAGTGTAGTTCGGCTCTGTTAACGAAGAAGCCTATGTCCACGTGTGTGTCGGAGCACTTGCACTATGGTAAATCGGGGGCCTTTGCTGATCCAACAGTAGAGGTGGAGCTACCTAAGACCGGTCGGGTATACGCTTATGAATGATATGTAGCCGCTATTCTGTAGAAATAAGAATGCGATCCCCTTGAAGGGGGCGAATGGTCTCTTTTATAGATACAAGAGACCAGTCGTACAAGGCAAGTGGCCTGATAAGGCAGTACAATCTAATTATAATTGATTAGCACAAATCATGGGAGTTCCCTAATTGAGTTAGGAAACTATCTAGGTTTTCCATTAGTCCTTTAGCTGCGATAGAAAACTGTCTGGAACCTTGTGGAGCAGGTCACGGGACGCGCTTGGGCTGCGCCTATCGGGGGGTGAGCTCGCATCGTGCACCCGACCTATAGGTCCCATTCGGGGGGTCCTAGACGGACAGCTCGGGATGGTTGCGTGGTGAGCGCAATTACTTGATGACTCGGCATTCCTGGCTGAGGTGGCAAAAATTGACTTTGACAGGATATTTCTATACATATCAGCTGCCCCATTTCTGAGGCTAATATGATGCTTCAAATTGTTGTAGAGGTAGACTAAGCCGAGCCTGTCTTTATTGGTGGTGTTGTTCCATGACTGGCATTGTCATTGGTGGAACAAAGTTTGAGTATTATCTTTTGACAGGGCCGGTTTGAAAATGCATATAAGGGGATCGATTTCATTTCAACCTCTCATTCTATATGGTTTGAAAAAGAACAAATGAACAAATTTTAGGTGTGATTTGATCTTACGCATGGACTCACACACACAAAAAAAAAAAAAAAAAAAGAAAAAAAAAAAAAAAGTCTCTATCAAACATTTTAAAAAGTAGAACTGGTTTATTTATGGACCAGAAACTGGTATGTGTCATCCCAAACAGCCCCTAAGCAAAAAAAACTATGTTTGTTTTTGTCCCAATAGTGTCATCTCTCATGTTTCATTTTGGAAATGTTTGCTTATACGATATAAGAGCATTTTTGCTCACTCATTTTTTGCTCAACTAGGTCTCCTCTGGGTAACATGTGTCACATTCTATTTTCTATTTTGCCCCTATATTATCAAAATATTTACTGAAATCGGACACGTATCACCCAATAAAGACCCGAGTGAGCAAAATGCTCTCATCCTATGTAAATATTACCGCCCTCTTAATTTCACTCTTTTCGCGAGTTTATGTAACTTTAGCTCTAGCAATAACGAAGAGTTAAATTACTATGATCTCACCTCATGTATACAAGAAAATATCCAACACGACGGTTATTTTTTATGATGTGTCACAAATCATTAAATTTCTCATGTTCAAACACATGCATATCTTAATTCTATAAGAAAAATAGTAATATAAAAGTATTTTATATTTATATGTATAAGTGAGCCTCTGTAGATAGCGGCGGAATTAAGAATTTGTATTTAAGGGGCCAAGTTACTAATTACGCTACCCAATATGGTCGCACGGATGAGGGTTCGAGTGCAGCGGCCTTGAGGTGAATTTTTTATATCTATTTATATACTCCCTCCGCCCTATTTTATGTCTCACTCTTTCCTTTCTTGGTAGTCCCATAACTATTGTCCATTAAGAGTGTTTAATAGTAATTTTCCAAAGTTACCTTTGTTGATTTTGTAAACCCAACAAAAAAAAAAGGTGAAAAGAACAAGAAATGGCAATATTGGGATAATACCATTAGTTTTAGGGCAAGGCTATTATGAGCATCTTTGCAGATACTATTGCCTTTGGATGCAGATTTATTTTCAAGATGGTAAATAAAAAAAATTATTAAATCATTATTTATTCACAATCTTGATGCAATTTAAACAATCCCACGGTTGTGCAGTGCTTGTGCATATGCAAAGCTGCTCATAATTGCCTTATCCTTAGTTTTATGCATGTGAATGCTATCATTAATGTTCCTTTAAAAAGTTGGACTTTAAAAAATGAACGCATTAAATATGACGAATGGAGCATTTTTTGAATATGAATTTTTGTGAGATTTTCTGCACGTTTTAAGATTTGAAAATTTTAGTGATCGTAATCAATAACTCCTTATGCATATGCACCTGCTCATATTATAACACATTATCTCATGAGACTGACTTATGCGTATGGGATGATCACATACGTCATAGTCATAGAAACTTGAAAAAGTGGTTAGATTTAAATCTCAAGAATTGGAATATTTAATCCCAATATTGACATTGTCGATTTATTTTTTATTTTTTTTTAATGATAAGGCGAGGGGAGGTTTGAACTTGGAGCCAATACTTTAGGGGACTTAAATTTTTTATTTTTTTTTATTTGGTTAGATGAGGGGACTTAATATTTTTATTTATTGAAGCATGAAGGAAAACATAAGCGGAAAACACGAGGGAACTAATTTCCTTCTTGTCTTTCTCTATCTATTCTTTTCCCTCGTGAAATCCATGAACCAAACAGAGCCTTACTGTTTCTTTTCTTTTCCCTTGCTAAATACTCTCATTAACCAAAAGTGTTTTTCTCTATGTTTTCTTTTCTTTTCGTTTCCTCACTAAATCCAACAACCAAACAGAGCCTTATAACTTAAACAAAGGAAAACATTTTCCTTATGGAGTGTTTGGTTCACATATTATTTTAGGTAGATTCTGATTAACATAAATTATTATAATAGTAATTACATTATTAGAAATTTGAATCCCTGCAAAGTGTATGGTTCACCTGTGGAATCCTGACTGTATTTAGAAGCCAGTGTTTGTTTGGGGCAAGAGAAATGAAATGAGAACATTCTTAAATACTTAGGATATCCTTGAAGGCTAAAACAAATGATAAATTCAATTGTCACATCTCTGTAAATGGAGGATGATTAAAAAAAATAATGGCTTAAGCTTAAAAGTTGATTGGACATTATCAACAGAATTCAAAATAATAAGAGAGATATAAACATGAGTCAACAATTTTTATATACATTTAAATATTTTTGAATCATAACAAAACCTTAATTATCTTCTGAAACAAAACATGTATCTACCTCTAATTTCCATCGAATAAAAATCGATTACTTATTCACTCAAAATGTAGCAAAATTATGGTTGTATCAAAAGTTCAATTGAATCAACTTAAAATTATGAGTTCTCAATTTTATGCCAATTTTATTGTTTTTTTTTAAAAAAAAATGTAGATTATTAAATCCGTGGGATATGCAAGAGTTATAAAGGTCATTAGCCAAACAAAGCCTGTTGGGGTCAGTTTCCAAACAAAACACATAAGAAAGATACAAAAAAAAAATTTAAAATTTAACCTTAAATATACCTTTCACAATTATAAATGTTAGTTTAGGTATTATAAAAATATAAATCAAAATTCCAATAATACTTGAGAATACCATCTCCAACCTAGTATTAAGAATCCATCATATTTTCTTCCTTTGGGTGGATTCTAAATCTAGTGGGGCCCACAAATATGCAAATAATCCATGAACCAAGCAAGGAAAAATACAAAGATTACCGGTAATCTTAGAGTAAAATCAAAGTCCACCCTAAAAATCCATAATAAAACAAACGGGCTCTTAGCATTTAACAACCTGCATTTTCATTTATTTATTAAATATAATTTCCATGTCATTATTTGTATTACCTGTTCTATTTTAATAGAAATTCTTTATTTGGGGTCACACGATATTTTTTATAAATTCAAGAAATGCCTGTGTTATGTTCTAACAACTGTAATTTCATAAGGCTAGAAAAACCTGGAATGTGATTTCAAATCTGTATTTTCAAAATGGTGAAAATATTTGCTTTCGACTCAAACTGTATTTTTATATAACCGAAAATTATTTCTCACGTCATATATAATTTTTCTGTATTTTGAGGTGATCACCGACCCGCGAAAATACCAGTTTATGTTCGAAAACTATCCGCGTCGCGTTGACTCCCACAGTTTGGGATTCCCCGTCAATCATGAAATGACCATTGCTTTATGAACATTTAAAACTTGTAATCATTGGTTAGGCTTTGTTTGGATAATGCATTGGAGTATGAGTATTTGTTGTGCCATAAGCTATTTTTCCAAACACCCAATTAGATGCCTAGACAATTTGCATACACCTTGTTTAGCAATGCCCTTTCCATATGTGTTAATTGGTGCCTAAAACTAGATTTCCCAAACACTCTAACTTGACCGTATAGACCTATTTGTACTCCTATAATCTGAGTATATGTATATACGCATGTATTGGTGCTATGTATATTCGATGTATTTAGAAATTAGTTAATCAAATTCTTTTGTTAAGTATGAAACAAAGAACTTGGAGCCCAAGTTCTTGAGTTTGATTTCTATATATATGCAACATTCATACACACACATCTCTGCACTTTGTAACTGAGAGAAAACAGAGAGAGATTTCACAAAGAGTTTACTTGCAAAATTTAGAGAGAGAAAGCTTCATTTCCATAGCCAAAGCATGACTTGGTCTTCTTATCTTTGAGTTCTTTCTCAGCAATTTCTTCTATTACAATCTCAGTGAGTATTATTAACTTACTCCTAATGTAATTTCATGCCTATTTACTGCTTGTATGGCTTGCGTTTGTGAACCACCATTGTCAATTTTAACTACGGAGCTTGAAGCTTGAAAACATGAATTTTTCAAACTTAACCAAAATCCATTTTTAGAGATGAATATGAAAGATTACAGTACATAGGTACTACGGTTTAAGTTATAGAGCCTAATTCATTGGTATTGCGACGTATATTAGAAATTAAGTTTTGACACCTCTCGGTTTTTCGTAAAATTCGATAGCTACGTTTCGATTCATGTTAATCCGATTGTATATTCGAAATCCTTGCGAAAAAATGAAGAGATTCATATGTTATAAGGCATGGTACCATTCGGATTTCAAAATGGGTAAAAATAGGGCATTTAAATTGAAATAAGGAAGAAAAATGAAGAAGATGAAGTCTCAGCACTGACTCGCGCGCGCAACCCGCGCGAGCGGCCCACGCGAGCAACCCATCGCACGAGCAACCTATGTAAATTCTGATAGTTTGAAATTTTTTAAAAGAAAAATAAAAAAAGTGGCACATCGCGCGAGCTGCCCATTACGCAAGCGGCCCGCACGAGCGACCTGACCTTTTCTGGTTTTTGTCTGTTTTCAGTTAAGGAATTGCTTAGATAAAGTCTTAAAGGTTTTAAAGTACTATTTCGGAATTATATTAAAACATAATCATGTTTGTAATGTTCTGTTTAAAAAGGGTTTGATATTAGACTTGATTATCCTCGCACGTACGATGTTCTTGTTTTCCAGTGATTTACATTTTTGTATAGAGTTACATTGACATACATGTGAGTCAAGTTTACATGCATGGTGAGTGATGGTCACTGTGAAAAGGGTAAGTTGTTGAGATTGCGTGTTGGACACTCCCTGGTACTTGTGTACTAAAGTGTGATGTTTTGAAATTGCGGTTTAGAGTATCTTTAAAATGTGACAGTGACAAATTTAGACACTCCCTGGCACCCATGGTAGCGCTAAAGTGTGTGACACCAACTTGGACACTCCCTAGTACCCGTGGTAGTGCTATAGTGTGGCCTACTGGAGACATTCCTTGGCATTTGTGGTATGGCTAAAGTGTGAGGCAATTATATACTCCCTGGTTCCCCGTACCAAGGTGTGAGGCAAACTGGACACTCCCTGGTACCCCTGTACTAAAGTGTGGTTACCTTAGTATTTCAAGATACTGGAGCGTGAGTGTAGCACCCTGAATTTCTCCAGAAATTCCATGTAGGAATATAAAGCGATGAGGTCACTCTGATTAGGGTTACATAAGGTCCATTAGGATTTTCTTGATTAGGAACCCTTGGATAGGATCCGTAGTCAACGTCTTGACGACAACGACGATACTTTTAACCTAGAGTCTATTAGAATAATCGTAACCCCAGCGTTTATAGTTCCTATTTTAGAAACCTTAGGTAGACTCGCATTTAGACCCCTACACATTCTGGTACACGTTTACATTTTTAGTTTCACTTATGGTCAGTAGAGCATGTACCTTAGGACTCAGGCACACATCCTAGTATACCTACTTGAGAATGGGACCCACACCACCATCATGTGGACCCCAACCTATATCTAACCTTGGACACACGCGAACCTACACTTGTACACATTTTGGTACACCCTTTCAAATGGTCACACCCTAAAACTTCCCTCCCATTCCCCTCTATATATATGACCCCTCTCCCTCATTTTTACTCCTTTATTTACATAGCAACTCACCCCCTCCCCCCCCCCCCCCTGCCCCCCACAAATTGTCTACACAGTTTGTATATAGAGAGAGAATCCGAGAGTGAGTAAAAGAGTAGACTTGGAAGAGAAAACCCCATACCCTCCATTGTATACACCACACACTCCTTCCCTCTCAGCTCAAACCCTCTCTACATCACCCACTCACACACACACACACGCACACACACACACACACAAGAGCAGAATACTGGGGAGAAGAGATACAGAGAGTAAGGGAAAAAGAAGATCGAGAAGCCTAGAGTGATCCGAGATCACCTAATAAGGTATAACACCACCCCTTCTTTGTTTCTAGACCTCTACATGTCACTTAGAAGACCCTAGGATCACATGAATGTACCCAAATGGATCCTTACACTCTGATCATACCCAAGACTTCCATTAAAGCTCCTCACCGGAGCTTGGATTTTTGAAATCAACCAATGCCCCTAAACTATACCAAACAGACCCTTATGAGCCTAAATAGATCCCCTATGAACAGATTTTGAAATGGGGATCATTTGATAGGCCATGCAGGCTATTATTCTTAGTTTTGGCTGATTAGGATAATCCATTGGTTTGTATATAAAATGAGATAACTAGGGTTCTAGGTTACAGTATGTTGTAGATGAGAGATAGACGATCGCAATGGCGTTGGTTTGGTGGATTTCTATGGAGGAATGAAGGAGATATGAGAGTTTGAAGCTATTCCGACGAGGCTGGTTTCACTGGCAGCGAGGAGCTCGCCCGAGAAAAATGAAACCCGTATGGTTTCGGGTTATAACACTCGGGTCAGGCCGGATCTGGTTACGGGTTGGTTAATGACTATAAGTGGGTAAGGGTAGAGGTTTGGGTCGGGTTTAAATAACTCGTGGGCTGACTTTATGGAACAGTGTCGTTTTGACGCCGGGCCAATTTTGGGTATGTGGGTTGGGTCAAGATGTGAGCGCAAATGGGTAAGCGGGTTAGGGTTGGTTTTTAAGTATGGTTGGGCTTGAATCTTAGGTTTGGTTCAAGTTAGGTTTGACCCGATTAGGTTTTTGGGTTGGGTTAGTCTGTGTTTGTAAGAGGGTAGTCCACTTTAATTAGGGTCAGGTCGGTTTTGATCCGATGGGTTGTCAAGTTGGGTCTTTCTATGACTAGATACGGGTAGCCCGTTTGGGTCGGGTTGACCTGATGGGTCTGTTCATTATTATTATTATTATAATTACTAATTAGATACAATTAGTTTTAAATAGTTTTAATTAATTAAATTAGTTTCAAATTATTATTAGTATTTTTAGGGTATGAAATATTACTATGTGACATTTCACATATTCGGCAAATTATAATTATATTAAATAAAAAATGTTTATATTTTTTATGTTGATTATAAATAATAAATATTACCTTTGATGGTATTTAAAAAGTATTTAAATACGTATGTATGTTTATAAATTCTAGAAAATTTGGGTAATGACCATAAGACTATTTTATTATATAGTGTAAATTATAGAGTCATAATATAATATTTTAGTATTTTTAATCAATATTAAGGAGCTATTTAACGAGTATATTAATTATTAAAAATATCAAACGAACTCCGAAAATTATGAGAAAAATACTGATGGTGTATTTTAATATACAGTATTTATTAAAAAATACTTTCAAGTACTGGTATCTCAGTATAGATATATTTATGTATTTAAATCCCTTTTCAGGTATTTACTAGTATATATTATCTTCAATAATTCATATTAACTAATCTAGGACTCTGAAAATTACGCGGTCAGTTCCCAAAGTCTTAGAATAATGTGTAGAACGTTTCTCTTAAGTTTTGTGATCTTTTGCCTCAGTTGAAAATACAGTTTTACTTTAGGGCTTGCGTTAGGGTAGAAAGCCCTGCCTTTTTACCTCGTAAAACGCGACGAAATCCTATTCGAGTCTAGTCAATGGCGTTAGACTTATAATGACACGTAGATCACTAACTTGAGGTTTATATCCTCATTGGATATAATTACCCTAATGTCCCTGTAGTTGGTACTCATTCTTTATCATTGTTTCTTCTGTCAATTGTTGTAGAACTCGACGGTTAGCTGCTACCGAGGATCGGTGACTCGAGGTGAATTTCCTAACCTCGCTCTAATCCTATTAATATTAATTAAAGATACATATAAGCTGTTTAAATGATGTATTGTATAGTAATGTGTGGTATATGATGCTATATCCTCCCCAGTTATTCGTAATATGGTAGTGTTATCGTATATGTAAGCATGTTAAGGTTTTTATCTATATGTTTAGTGGTATCAAATCCTTATTGAGTGATCCATGGTTATATGATTATGTTTCCGTGGTTAAGATGATAAATGCATGTTTTGTGATGATCGCTAATCAGAGTAGTTAACGCATGGCATGGTAATGAAGTTAATGAAAGAAGTAGAAATGTATACGAGTAATTGATGATGGACACCTGCATGTCATGACACAAGTTAGTATGCAGTGCATGAAGAGCGAGATGTGATTGAACGAGAAATGTGATTGAGAAAGAGAAGTAAATTTGAGTAGAGTGCTAGTTTGGAAACAGTCAATGTGCCAGTTGGGCTATAGTTTGAGTGCCAGTTGGGCGATAGTTAATGTGTCAGCTGGGTGACAGTCAGTTGGGCGACAGTTTGAGTACCAATTGGGCGATAGTGTGAGTGCCAGTTGGACGATAGTTAATATGCCAGTTGGGCGACAATTAGAATGCCAGTTGGGCGACAGTTAATGTGAAAGTTGGGCGACAGTTTGCGTGCCAGTTGGGCGACAGTTTGAGTGCCAGTTGGGCGATAGTGTGAGTGCCAGTTGGGCGATAGTTAATGTGCCAATTGGGCGACAGTTAGAATGCCAGTTGAGTGACAGTTAATGTGCCAGTTGGGCGACAGTCAGAGTGCCAGTTGGGCGACAGTTTGAGTTCCAATTGGGCGATAGTGTGAGTGTCAGTTGGGCGATAGTTAATGTGCCAGTTGGGCGATAGTTAGAATGCCAGTTGGGCAACAGTTAATGTGCCAGTTGGGCGATAGTTAGAATGCCAGTTGGGTGACAGTTAATGTGCTAGTTGGGCGACAGTCAGCGTGCCAGTTGGGCGACAATTTGAGTACCAATGGGCGATAGTGTGAGTGCGAGTTGGGCAACAGTTAATGTGCCAGTTGGGCGACAGTTAGAATGTCGGTTGGGCAACAATTAGAGTGCCTGTTAGGGCAACATTAACAGTACAATAGTTAGATTGTCCGTCGGGCGAGAGATGAATGAGAAAGAGGAAGTGATGAGAAAAGGGGTTGACGAGTGAGACGTTTGGTTTTGAGATAAGTGTTATAGGTTCATTGTTCAGGTCATGGATTCGATATACCAACGTGAAGGTAGTGGTATTGGTCATGCATTAACATGTACGAACACGTTAATGAAGGGAGAATGTATTCTATGATGAAGTGTGATAACATATTTAATTGTTTACATGTTTTTGTTGAGACCTTTGCTATGCCCATTGTCACGCCCCGACGTAGCATAAATAAGGAAAGCGTTTAATTTCCTTTATGGACCCGTAGGTCGCGACAGTTTGAAAGATCGATTCCGTCCCAAACGTCGAACAACAAAACATAATAATCAGAGTAAAGCAATCAAGGCTTACAAAAAATTTTCTAACTTACTACATCTTATGATACGAGGTCAACTAAGGCACAGACCGCCTTAAAATAAAACAATAACTTAGTGTCTGTTACAGTCATCCTTATATAACAAAACAGTTTAAAACTTAGACATGCAAACTTAAAGCATAAATGAACAGTTCTCTTATTCCAAAAGCAGCCATTCTCAATTAGCATAGTCGTACGACTCCTCCTGGTTATAACCTGAAAAGCCTGAACACGAATGTCCAGGACGCATCAACGTCGTCAGCTTCAAGAAGCTGGTGAGTATTAAAAACATGACTTTAAATGTAAAACATACCCATTTACCTTTTTCCATTATCAGTTTGTAATATCAATAGTTAAGCCGTAGAAAGAATTCATTTATAAAACAACAAGGAATATATTAAAGGTCGTTCATTCATAAAAACAGATACTCGTGTGATGAGACAATGCACCACACTCATCTTGCCAACTCTTTTCTCTCGACAGCCACAACAACCCACTATCTTACTCCTGGTATCTTTGAAGCACTAAGATAGCCACACTTTAGCAACGGGGCGCCAGGGAGTGTCCAGTTTGCCTCACACTTTGGTCCGGGGTACCAGGGAGTGTCCAATACCTCACACTTTGAATACCCTAACCGCCATACAAATACCGGGGCAACCCCTCACGCAGTATCCAGACTCGAGTATCAGGGAGTGTCCGTAGGCCACACTTTAGCACTACCATGGGTGCCAGGGAATGTCCGAGTTCGGCTTCACACACTTTAACGCTTCCATGGGCGTCAGGGAGTGTCCATATTTGCCACCGTCGCATTTCAAAGATACCCTCTCCACAACCACAACCACAACTCAACCACAACCACAACTCAAACTCAATCTCAACCATAACCACAACTCTACCACAACCACAACTCAAACTCAATCACAACCATAACCACAACTCAATCCACAACCACAACTCAACTCAAACTCTAACTCTTTTGACACTGACCATTACTCTTTTACACACAGACTGACACCCCCATGCATGTACCACTGACCCCACATGAATGATATGCACTTAAACGAAAGCAAAAAATGCTGAATTAAAGGAACAACACGCGTACGGGGATTGATGAGTCTTACTACAATGTTTTAATCATTCAAACATAACTAAATAGAGTTCTAATTAACTAAATTTCCCAAACAGAGTCTTAACAGTACTAAAAAGTTGAACCAAACAGTCCCTTAGCATAAAACAAACAAAACCAGAAACTGCCAGACCTCGCGCGCGCGGGCCGCTCGCGCAAAAGATCGCTCGCGTGGACCGCTTGCGCGATATGCCCAATTTCCTTTTTATAATATAAACTTTTCTATCTGCCTGAGGAAGCCAAGGTCGCGCGCGCATATCGCTCGCGCGAAAGGGTTATCGCGCGACCCTCGCTCGCGCGATTTGCCTAAATTTCAATATATATATATAAACTCTTATGTCTGCCTGGGAAAGCAAGGATCGCGCGCGCGGGTCGATCGCGCGGGCCGCTCGCGCGATTCTCGCGTGCGCGATCGTGGCGCGAGATGAAGCTGAGGCTTCATCTTCTTCGTTAGATTACTCTGTTTCAGCAGTTCAGGGTCCAAAATGACCCATTTCCAATTCTGTAAGTATGTATATCATGTTATATATGGATCTCTTCCTTTTTCAACAAGGATTAAGAGTCTATGATTAATTTAACATGATTCTAACTATAACTCTCCAATTTCATGAAAAACTAAAACATGTCAAAACTTATTTTCTTATATACTTTCTTATATGAACAAATTAGGCTCTAAAACTTTGGGTATAGTATATATGACATGTAATCTATCATATTCATCTAACAAAACAGGTTTTGGTTGAGTTTGGAAAATCTCCATTTTTCAAGCTATGAACTTCAACGTACAAACATCAATGGTGATTTACAACATTAAACAATTACACAGCAATTAATATGAAATTACATTCTTAGTGAGTTTAGAATACTCACAGAGTTTGAAGATTCAAAATAGATGTTGAGAAAGAAAGGCCAATTAAGAAATCCACTTAAGCTTAGCTATGGTGGATTGAAGCTCTTCTCTCTCTCTAAAATAAACTGTGTTAATTCTCTGCACTCTCTCTGGAATTTAGTAAGTAGAACTCAATGTGTGTGTGTGTGTGTGTGAGTGTGTTGTGTATGTATATATGTAGATAACCAAACTTGGGGGCCAAGAACTATCAACTACACTCAACAAATTGGTTTAGTTCTTAATTAATGAAAAACTATAATAAACACTGATATATACATACGTATATTACTCATATATGCAGATTAAACACTGCAATAGTCTCCCAAATAAATTGAAAGGTCAAGTAGAGTACTAGGGGGCAACTTGATGTTGTTTGGGAATATTAGCTTATGGCACAACATTTGCACATATAAGTTGTATGTTCCCAAACAAGGCACAAGGCAATCATCACTTGCCATAATTGGAAATAAAGCAAATGTCCAAATCGGTCACTTCCAAAATCTGTGGAAGTTAAACACAACATGGACAGTTTTGGACATAAACTGGTATTTTCGGGGCGCGGTGGTCAACACAAAAATACAAGAAATTCATTTTAACTTAAGAGTTGGTTTCCTGGTTTCATAAAAATACTGATTGAGTTAAAAGTAAGCATTTCCACCGTTTTGAAATACAGATTTGAAATCCACACAGGTATTACTAACTTTTGTAAAAATTACAATTTGACCCCAAAAGAATTCATAGCTTGCAATAAATCAAGGAATAAAATTTAGAACATGGAAAATGTAATTAAATGAAGCAGTCAATACCAAATGAAATTAAATATGACAATGCAATTACCAATTAAATATGAAAATGTAATTTAAAATTAAATGGAAATGCAGGTTATTACACCCTTCCTCCCTTAAACAGGATTTCGCCCCCGAAATCAAGACTTACTAGCCCTGAAACAATTCCGGGTACTTCTTCCTCATATCAGCTTCAACTTCCCACGAGGCTTCGTTCTCGTCATGGTGATTCCACTGAACTTTTACCAACGGAATATCCTTATTCTTCAACTTCTTGATGCTCTGATCTAGAATCTTCACAGGTCTCTCCTTGTAAGAAACGTTATGACTCGTCTCAATATCGTCATAACTAACCACGTGCGAGGGGTCTCGTATGTACTTCCTCAGCATACTCACGTGGAATACATTGTGAACCCCAGACATCTTCGGTGGTAGCGCAAGTCGATAAGCTACTTTCCCGACACGTTCCAAAATCTCGAACGGTCCGATGAAACGCGGAGCTAACTTCCCTCTCTTGAGACCAAAACGTACCACTCCTCGGGTTGGTGAAACCTTAAGAAGTACGTGATCTCCAACACTGAATTCCAAATCTTTCCGACGTCGATCCGCATAACTCTTATACCGGCTCTGAGCGGTTCTCATCCTTTCCTTGACTAAAGAAATCTTCTCGTTGGTTTCTCTAACCAAATCTGGTCCCAACAATTCTGTGTCCCCAACTTCTGCCCAACACAAAGGGGAACGGCATGGTCGACCGTACAATGCTTCGAACGGAGCCATCCCGATACTCGTGTGATAGCTACTGTTATAAGCAAATTCAACCAACGGCAAGTGTGTCTCCCAAGATTCTTCAAAATCGATCACACAAGCCCTGAGCATATCCTCCATGATCTGATTAACACGCTCAGTTTGCCCATCTGTCTGAGGGTGAAAAGCAGTGCTCATCTTGAGCGAAGTTCCCATAGCTTCTTGCAGACTTTCCCAAAATCCAGAAGTAAAACGCGCGTCACGGTCTGACACAATCGACACAAGTGCACCGTGAAGCCGCACAACTTGTTGTATGTACATTCGGCTCATCTTTTCCACCGGGTATGTCATACTATAAGCAATGAAATGAGCAGACTTCGTTAATCGATCCACTATTACCCAAATAGCATCATGATTCTGCTGCGATCGAGGCAATCCTACTACAAAATCCATCGTAATGTGCTCCCACTTCCAACCAGGAATAGGTAGCGGTTGCAACAATCCTGATGGTCTCTGGTGTTCCGCTTTGACTTGCTGACACGTCAAACACTTGGATACAAATTCTGCCACGTCTTTCTTCATACCTTCCCACCAGAAATTTCTCTTCAGATCTTTGTACATCTTAGTTCCTCCCGGGTGAACTGTATACCTTGATTTATGTGCTTCATCCAGGATATCCTTCCTTAGCTCTTCATCACTTGGCACACATAATCTATTTCTACACCGATATCCTCCATCGATTCCCACCTTCTATTCGGTCGGGTCTTTATCTGACATCTTCACGAACCATGTCTGAAACTTCTCATCTTCTTTCTGAGTTCCAATAATGCGGTCGATAAGAACAGGCTGTAGAATAAGACATCCAAAAAGTTGTCCCTCTCCTTCTCCAGCACTCTGTACATCGAACTCCGCCAAAGTCTCCAAAGCTTGCCACTCTCTAACCATTAAGGAGGCGATCGTCTCACGAATCTGTCGACTCAACGCATCGGCGACCACATTAGCTTCACCGGGATGGTATTCTAATGCGAAGTCGTAATCTTTGATTAGCTCCATCCATCTGCGCTGCCTCATGTTCAACTCTTTCTGTGTGAACAAGTATTTTAGGCTCTTGTGATCAGAGAACAAATCAAACTTCTCACCGTAGAGATAGTGTCTCCAAATCTTGAGTGCGAAAACTACTGCTGCCAACTCCAAATCATGAATGGGATAGTTCAATTCATTCGGCTTCAACTGTCTGGATCCATAGGCTATCACTCTGCCATCTTGCATAAGTACACACCCTAACCCTTGATATGATGCGTCACTAAAGATAGTGAACTTCTCATCAGGCTTGGGTATGGCTAGTACCGGTGCGGTAGTGAGTCTCTCTTTCAACTCTAGAAAGGCTCGCTCATGCTTCTCCGTCCACTCGAACTTCAAATTCTTCTTCGTCAACCCAGTCAAAGGTGCTGCTATCTTTGAGAATCCCTCAATGAATCTCCTGTAATAGCCTGCGAGTCCAAGAAAGCTCCGAACTTCTGTAGGGTTGCTCGGTCTAACCCAATTTGATACAGCATCAGTCTTGGACGAATCCACTGAAATTCCTTGAGATGACACCTTGTGTCCCAAAAATTTCACTTCTTGCAACCAGAACTCACACTTACTGATCTTGGCATACAACTGATGGTCCTTGAGCGTCTGCATCGCAATCCGTAGATGTTGCTCGTGTTCTTCTCCTGACTTAGAATAGATCAAAATATCATCTATAAAGACGATGACAAACTGATCCAAATAAGGTTTGAACACTCTGTTCATCAGATCCATAAATACTGCCGGGGCATTCGTCATTCCAAATGGCATTACCAGAAATTCATAATGATCATATCGGGTTCTGAAAGCAGTCTTAGGTATGTCTTCCTTTCGTACCCTCAACTGATGATATCCCGACCTTAGGTCGATCTTGGAAAATGTCGTAGCTCCTTGTAGTTGATCAAACAAATCATCAATCCGAGGCAAGGGATACTTGTTCTTGATAGTCACGCGGTTCAATTCTCTGTAGTCGATACACAGTCTAAGTGTCCCGTCCTTCTTCTTCACGAATAACACCGGTGCTCCCCAAGGCGATGTACTTGGACATACAAAACCTAGGTTCTCGAGCTCTTGAACTTGTTCCTTCAATTCCAGCAGTTCTATAGGGGCCATTCTGTAGGGAACCTTGGTGATCGGTACGGTACCCGGTATAAGCTCAATACAGAACTCTATACTTCTCTCGGGCGGCAAACCAGAAACGTCTTAAAATACTTCTTCGAAGTCCTTGACTACAGGTATAGATGAAGCTGTCACCTCTGTACTGACGACTTCGATGTTGGCTAAACATCTCGTGAGGAACATATCTCCCGTGGGATTACATTGAAAATCAAAGGGTTGATTCTCATTGTCGGGGAATGTAATTCTCTTCCTCGCACAATCCAACTTCACTTGATTCTGAGAGAGCCAATCCATTCCTAGGATTATGTCGAACTCCTTCATCGATAGGACGATCAACCTTGCAGGGATTTCACGGTCTCCTAACCGTAAGGGACAATCCTTGCACACATGTCCTAATCTGAGTGCAGCTCCTAGTGGCGAAGTAGCCTTCAAAGCTTTCTCTAAGCGATGAGGTAAGATACCCAATCTCCGAATTATATTAACAGATATGAACGAAAGAGCAGCACCCGTATCAAATAACACTTTAACATGAGAGTTAAACAGAGTTAATGTACCTTCCACTGCTTGTTGATCAGGTTGAGCTTCTCCATAATCTCATTCTCCGTACACAGTTCCATCATATCCAGCGGCATCAGGAATAACAGCATTCAAGCGAGTCTGGCCCTGTTGACCATAAGTCACCTGTTTAGGAGCAGTGCAGAACCTACTGATGTGACCTGGTTCACCAAAGTTGAAGCAGACTATCCCTTGCTGAGCAGCATGCCTTGGTGCCTTGCAATCGCGAGCCAGATGACCGGGGTTGCCACAGTTGAAACACTTTCTACTACTACTCCCTTCTCCTATTCGGGGTTGAGTCGGATAGGTAATAGCCTGGGTCTTCTTGCTTCCGTCAAAATTCCTCTTTTGCCCTTGGGTACGGTTCATCGGTGGTCTATTCCCAAAATTACCCCTTTGAGGCGGTCGGAATTCAAATTGTTTTCGGTTCACTCGAGCATCTTCTTCCAAATCGGTAGCCAAACCAACAAGTCCTTCAAACGATTTATCCAAGTGGCCGAGAGTCAGACGACGAATCTGCGGTGTCAGCCCTTGGTTATACTTTCGGATCTTCTTCTCTTAAGTATCAACCAGGTGTGGAGCAAACCGAGACAGTCTTTCGAACTGTGTGGTGTACTCTTGCACTGACTTGGTTCCTTGCGTCAGATCCATGAATTCCTTCTCTCTTCTGTGCCTCTCCGTAGCCGGGAAGTACTTTTCCAAAAATCTCCCTTTGAACGCAGTCCACGTCATCCCCATTGCAGCTCCATTCCCGATAGTAGCTATGACTGAATCCCACCAATCTGCGGCAGCATCGGTCAACTGAAATGTAGCCAATCTCCTCTTGTCCATCTCGTTGCACTGGACAGCTTCGAACATGCGGTCCATCTGTCTTAACCACTGTTCTGCTTTCCAGGGTTCCGCGGTACCCGCAAACTGTTTGGGCCTTAGAGCACGGAATCTCTCTAGCAACTTGTCTCCAGTTTGACGGTCTCTTCGGTTGTCATTTGTATTACCGATTCTTTCCAACCGTCTGATAAAAGCTTCGAACATCCCTGTAGGATCAGCAGCCTCGGGTGCTCCCTCGATTAGGTTCCTGTTCCTCCTGACTCCTCCAGCCATTCTATGCATGATGGTGGTAGTAGAATGAGAAATATGTATGCAACAGTGCTATGAAGCAATTTAAACGACAACAACATTCAAAAGGGTATATTTTATATATATCACTTCTTGTCAAGTTGATACAAAAAGCATGTATGGTCAGATCAATGCCTACCCTATCTGTATGGGTTAGGACGCATGCAAGAGTTAATGTTACAAAAAGGGGTCATCGCCCTACACTCTAATGCATGTAATTACAGCTTGCAAAAAGAGATAGAGCTAATAGTCAAAACAGTCAATATGTACAAGGCGATATCTAAACAGTCAGTCATCGCCGTAGGTAGCCATCAACAGGTCAAGCGAGTCGGCCTGATGCAGTCGCTGAACATGGGAGGGGCCTGCCCCAAAGTTACAGCTGTGAGAGGTCATCAGTGAAGCAGGTCCAGGAACATCTGCCTCAGGCAAGGCTGGCTCAAGTGCAAGTGCCTCCTCAAGGTTGACAGCAAAGTCGTCCCATCCTAAGCCATCCTCCTCGGCGTCCTCAGAAATAGGAGCGAACGCAACGTCATCGTCATCCTCAGCAGCGGGGATGATCGGTGGAGGTACCTCCAGCTGTGCAAGGTGGGCCTGCACAACCTCAACCTCAAGGGGAAGATAGAAGGCATCGCTATTAACCAAGCGAACCATCTCAACGAGTACTAAGCGCTGGATCTCTATGAAGTAAAGAATCTCGAGGCGAGCACGAGACAGGTCGACCAGTCCTAATATGTGAATCTGATGCCAGAGGTCTAGCTCGACGGTAGCAGCTGCACGCTGCCCAACAGCAGTGAAATAAAGGGTCGCCGAAGCCGGCACTATAGCTCCTACAGTAACCCAATGCCCTCCAAAAGCATCAGGTACAAACAGGGGCTGAGCTGGATCCATACCTGAAAAGGTGCTACTTAAGTCAGAACAGAATAATCTTAGGCGTTTGGGTTCTGAGTCTATCCTCCCTGTCGTATCATCGGGTGTGTAACACTTAATGCAATGTGGAATCGGGTCTATACTGGTAAACCCTAACCTGGCTAAACTATCTTGTGATAAATCATAACCTGGCTCTGATACCAATAAATCCTGTCACGCCCCGACGTAGCATAAATAAGGAAAGCGTTTAATTTCCTTTATGGACCCGTAGGTCGCGACAATTTGAAAGATCGATTCCGTCCCAAACGTCGAACAACAAAACATAATAATCAGAGTAAAGCAATCAAGGCTTACAAAAATTTTTCTAACTTATTACATCTTATGATACGAGGTCAACTAAGGCACAGACCGCCTTAAAATAAAACAATAACTTAGTGTCTGTTACAGTCACCCTTATATAACAAAACAGTTTAAAACTTAGACATGCAAACTTAAAGCATAAATGAACAGTTCTCTTATTCCAAAAGCAGCCATTCTCAATTAGCATAGTCGTACGACTCCTCCTGGTTATAACCTGAAAAGCCTGAACACGAATGTCCAGGACGCATCAACGTCGTCAGCTTCAAGAAGCTGGTGAGTATTAAAAACATGACTTTAAATGTAAAACATACCCATTTACCTTTTTCCATTATCAGTTTGTAAAATCAATAGTTAAGCCGCAGAAAGAATTCATTTATAAAACAACAAGGAATATATTAAAGGTCGTTCATTCATAAAAACAGATACTCGTGTGATGAGACAATGCACCACACTCATCTTGCCAACTCTTTTCTCTCGACAGCCACAACAACCCACTATCTTACTCCTGGTATCTTTGAAGCACTAAGATAGCCACACTTTAGCAACGAGGCGCCAGGGAGTGTCCAGTTTGCCTCACACTTTGGTCCGGGGTACCAGGGAGTGTCCAATGCCTCACACTTTGAATACCCTAACCGCCATGCAAATACCGGGGCAACCCCTCACGCAGTATCCAGACTCGAGTATCAGGGAGTGTCCGTAGGCCACACTTTAGCACTACCATGGGTGCCAGGGAATGTCCGAGTTCGGCTTCACACACTTTAACGCTTCCATGGGCGTCAGGGAGTGTCCATATTTGCCACCGTCGCATTTCAAAGATACCCTCTCCACAACCACAACCACAACTCAACCACAACCACAACTCAAACTCAATCACAACCATAACCACAACTCAACCACAACCACAACTCAAACTCAATCACAACCATAACCACAACTCAATCCACAACCACAACTCAACTCAAACTCTAACTCTTTTCACACTGACCATTACTCTTTTACACACAGACTGACACCCCCATGCATGTACCACTGACCCCACATGAATAATATGCACTTAAACGAAAGCAAAAATGCTGAATTAAAGGAACAACACGCGTACGGGGATTGATGAGTCTTACTACAATGTTTTAATCATTCAAACATAACTAAATAGAGTTCTAATTAACTAAATTTCCCAAACAGAGTCTTAACAGTACTAAAAAGTTGAACCAAACAGTCCCTTAGCATAAAACAAACAAAACCAGAAACTGCCAGACCTTGCACGCGCGGGCCGCTCGCGCGAAAGATCGCTCGCGCGGACCGCTCGCGCGATATGCCCAATTTCCTTTTTATAATATAAACTTTTCTATCTGCCTGAGGAAGCCAAGGTCGCGCGCGCATATCGCTTGCGCGAAAGGGTTATCGCGCGACCCTCGCTCGCGCGATCTGCCTAAATTTCAATATATATATAAACTCTTATGTCTGCCTGGGAAAGCAAGGATCGCGCGCGCGGGTCGCTCGCGCGAAAGATCGCTCGCGCGGGCCGCTCGCGCGATTCTCGCGCGCGCGATCGTGGCGCAAGATGAAGCTGAGGCTTCATCTTCTTCGTCAGATTACTCTGTTTCAGCAGTTCAGGGTCCAAAATGACCCATTTCCAATTTTGTAAGTATGTATATCATGTTATATATGGATCTCTTCCTTTTTCAACAAGGATTAAGAGTCTATGATTAATTTAACATGATTCTAACTATAACTCTCCAATTTCATGAAAAACTAAAACATGTCAAAACTTATTTTCTTATATACTTTCTTATATGAACAAATTAGGCTCTAAAACTTTGGGTATAGTATATATGACATGTAATCTATCATATTCATCTAACAAAACAGGTTTTGGTTGAGTTTGGAAAATCTCCATTTTTCAAGCTATGAACTTCAACGTACAAACATCAATGGTGATTTACAACATTAAACAATTACACAGCAATTAATATGAAATTACATTCTTAGTGAGTTTAGAATACTCACAGAGTTTGAAGATTCAAAATAGATGTTGAGAAAGAAAGGCCAATTAAGAAATCCACTTAAGCTTAGCTATGGTGGATTGAAGCTCTTCTCTCTCTCTAAAATAAACTGTGTTAATTCTCTGCACTCTCTCTGGAATTTAGTAAGTAGAACTCAATGTGTGTGTGTGTGAGTGTGTTGTGTATGTATATATGTAGATAACCAAACTTGGGGGCCAAGAACTATCAACTACACTCAACAAATTGGTTTAGTTCTTAATTAATGAAAAACTATAATAAACACTGATATATACATACGTATATTACTCATATATGCAGATTAAACACTGTTATAGTCTCCCAAATAAATTGAAAGGTCAAGTAGAGTACTAGGGGGCAACTTGATGTTGTTTGGGAATATTAGCTTATGGCACAACATTTGCACATATAAGTTGTATGTTCCCAAACAAGGCACAAGGCAATCATCACTTGCCATAATTGGAAATAAAGCAAATGTCCAAATCGGTCACTTCCAAAATCTGTGGAAGTTAAACACAACATGGACAGTTTTGGACATAAACTGGTATTTTCGGGGCGCGGTGGTCAACACAAAAATACAGAAAATTCATTTTAACTTAAGAGTTGGTTTCCTGGTTTCATAAAAATACTGATTGAGTTAAAAGTAAGCATTTCCACCATTTTGAAATACAGATTTGAAATCCACACAGGTATTACTAACTTTTGTAAAAATTACAATTTGACCCCAAAAGAATTCATAGCTTGCAATAAATCAATGAATAAAATTTAGAACATGGGAAATGTAAATAAATGAAGCAGTCAATACCAAATGAAATTAAATATGACAATGCAATTACCAATTAAATATGAAAATGTAATTTAAAATTAAATGGAAATGCAGGTTATTACACCCATGGAAGGATGCGTCTTTTGATAAGAGATTAACCGTATCCAAAGATACAGAATAATAACGTGAGTTGAGCAATATTTGTATTTATTGATTATTGTGCGGTTGGACTCCCACTCAGCTTTGTTCCAAAGCTGACGACATGTTACACCCTGGGCATTCCTATGTCCAGAGTGATGCAGGTTTGCTAATAGAGAGGGAAGCCCGGGATACAGTGCTGAGGAGCTAAGAAGGATAGAGCTGAGCTGGAGATTCAAAATAGTTATCTCAGTAGTTTCTTATGTTTTAGTTTATGTAATAAGTTTAGTATGGACCTCTTGTAATAAGATGGATGTTATCTCCATCATTTCTATTTTCGCTGCTATATTTGTATTATGTTAGTTTAAGTTATGTTTATACTTTAGCATTTCCATTATGAATGTTGTGTGGGGTTAGAAGGACAGAACGGTAAATCAATCAGTCACGTGTCTACGGACCCGTAAAGGAAGATTTTTATTTTTCCTATTTTTGGCTTACTCCGGGGCGTGATAAGGTTTTGTGGTATCAGAGCCTAGGTTTATGCTTTTACCGTCTGTCCAACACTCTTAAGCTATGAACTCTAAGATACTCATCTGTTTAGCACCAGCATTAATAGACCAACTAGGTCAATTTAATGGTCCATATAGGGACCTAAAAAACTGCTGAAACTAAAACGTCAATCAATACAGTGGAATGTATGGTGGTGAGTGAAATTCAGAAGGCTAAAAAATGGTTGGGCAGATCTCAGTGATGATCTACTATTTCATGAACACTGTCGGCTAGACTTTGGGCAAGGTTATGGTGGTTTGCGCAAGGTTTAGTGGTGCATAGTTGTTCGGCACAGGCAGGAGGGGCTGTGGGAGGCTGCGGTGTAGGCTGGAGGGGCTTTCGGAGGCTGCGGCGCAGGCTGGGAGCCTGGGTAGGCTGTGGCACAGGCAGGGGAGGCCTGGGTAGGCTGCGGCCAAGGTCTGGTTGGGCTAGGGTTGAAGGCGTAGGGTTGGGTGGTCCAGCGGTGGAGATTGGTGGTGGTGGATGGTGGTGGATCTGTTCAGATTGGCTCTGATACCATGTTAAAACACATTATTTGGTAAAGCTTAGTGTTAGACAACTTGTCTCACCCCTTTTATATAAAATAATATTAAAGAAAAGATATATTACAATATGGCCCTTACTCTAATAACTTAAATAACAATAAACATAAAAATAACTCTAACACACATTCCTCTCCTCTCAGCTCATACCCTCTCTACATCACCCTCACACACACATACACACACACATATACACACACGCAGAGGAGCAGAATAATGGGGAGAAGAGATACAGAGAGTAAGAGAAGAAGAAGATCGGGGAAGCCTAGAGTGATCCGAGATCACCTAATAAAGTATAACACCACCCCTTCTTTGTTTCTAGACCTCTGCATGTCACTTAGAAGACCCTAGGATCACATGCATGTACCCAAACGGAGCCTTACACTCTGATCATACCCAAGGCTACCATTAAAGCTCCTCACCGGAGCTTGGATTTTCGAAATCAACCAAAGCCCCCAAAACTATACCAAACAGACCCTTATGAGCCCAGATAGATCCCCTATGAACAGTTTTTGAAATGGGGATCATTTGATAGGCCATGCAAGCTATTACTCTTAATTTTGGCCGATTAGGATAATCCATTGGTTTGTATAGAAAATGAGATAACTAGGGTTCTAGGTTAGGGTATGTTGTAGAAGAGAGAGAGACGATCGCAATGGCGTTGGTTTGGTGGATTTCTATGGAGGAATGATGGAGATATGAGAGTTTGAAGCTATTCCGGGGAGGCAGGCTTCACCGACAGCGAGGAGCTCGCCGGAGAAGAAATGAAACCCGTATTGTTTCGGGTTATAACACTCGGGTCGGGCCGGATCTGGGTACGGGTTGGTTTGTGACTATAAGTGGGTAAGGGTAGAGGTTTGGGTCGGGTTTAAATAACCCGTGGGCTGACTTAATGGCACGACATCGTTTTGACGCCGGACCAGTTTTGTGTCGGTTTCGGGTATGTGGGTTGGGTGAAGATGTGAGCGTAAATGGGTTAGCGGGTTAGGGTTGGTTTTTGAGTATGGTTGGGCTTGGATCTTCAGTTTGGTTCAAGTTAGGTTTGACCCGATTAGGTTTTTGGGTTGGGTTAGTCTGTGTTTGTAAGATGGTAGTCAACTTTGATTAGGGTCGGGTCGATTTTTATCCGATGGGTTGTCAAGTTGGGTCTTTTATGACTATATACGGGTAGCCCGTTTGGGTCGGGTTAACCCGATGGGTCTGTTCATTACTATTATTATAATTACTAATTACATACAATTAGTTTTAAATGGTTTTAATTAATTAAATTAGTTTCAAATTTTATTATTAGTATTTTTAGGTTATGAAATATTACTATGTGACATTTCAAAAATTTTGTAAATTATAATTATATTAAATAATATATATTTATTATTTTTATGTTGATTATAAATAATAAATATTACCTTTGATGGTATTTAAAAAGTATTTAAATACTTATGTATGTTTATAAATTCTGGAAAATTTGGGTAATGACCATAAGACTATTTTATTATATAGTGTAAATTATAAAGTCATAATATAATATTTTTGTATTTTTAATCAATATTAAGGAGCTATTTAACGAGTATATTAATTATTAAAAATACCAAACCGAAAATTATGAGAAAAATACTGATGGTGTATTTTAATATATAGTATTTATTAAAAAATACTTTCAAGTACTGGTATCTCAGTATAGATATATTTATGTATTTAAATCCCTTTTCAGGTATTTATTAGTATACATTACCTTCAATAATTCATATTAACTAATCTAGGACTCTGAAAATTACACGGCCAGTTTCCAGAGTCTTAGAATAATGTGTAGAACGTTTCTCTTAAGTTTTGTGACATTTCGTCTCGGTCGAAAATATAGTTTGTCTTTAGGGCTTGCGTTAGGGTAGAAAGCCCTGCCTTTTTACCTCGTAAAATGCGACGAAATCCGATTCGAGTCTAGTCAATGGCGTTAGACTTATAATGACACGTAGATCACTAACTTGAGGTTTATATCCTCATTGGATATAATTACCCTAATGTCCCTGTAGTTGGTACTCATTCTTTATCATTGTTTCTTCTGTCAATTGTTGTAGAACTCGACAGTTAGCTGCTACCGAGGATCGGTGACTCGAGGTGAGTTTCCTAACCTCACTCTAATCCTATTAAGATTAATTAAAGATACATATAAGTTGTTTAAATGATGTATTGTATAGTAATTTATTGTGTATGATGCTATGTCCTCCCCAGTTATTCGTGATATGGTAGTGTTATCGTATATGTAAGCATGTTAAGGGTTCTATCTATATGTTTAGTGGTATCAAATCCTTTTTAAGTGATCCATGGTTATATGATTATGTTTCTGTGGTTAAGATGATAAATGCATGTTTTGTGATGATCGCTAATCAGAGTAGTTAACGCATAGCATGGTAATGAAGTAAATGAAAGAAGTAGAAATGTATACGAGTAATTCATAATGGACACCTGTATTTCATGACACGAGTTAGTATGCATTGAATTAAGAGCGAGATGTGATTGAACGAGAAATGAGATTGAGAAAGAGAAGTGAATTTGAGTAGAGTGCTAGTTGGGCGACAGTCAATATGCCAATTGGGCGACAGTTAATGTGCTAGTTAGACGACAGTCAGCGTGCCAGTTGGGCGACAGTTTGAGTGCCAATTGGGCGATAGTGTGAGTGCCAGTTGGGCGACAGTTAATGTGCCAGTTTGGTGACAGTTAGAATGCCAGTTGGGCGACAGTTAATGTGCCAGTTGGGTGATAGTCAGCGTGCCAGTTAGGCGACAGTTTGAGTGCCATTTGGGCAATAGTATAAGTGCCAGTTAAGCGACAGTTAATGTACCAGTTTGGCGACAGTTAGAATGTCAGTTGGGCGACAATTAATGTGCCAGTTGGATGACAGTCAGCGTGGCAGTTGGATGATAGTTTGAGTGCCAATTGGGCGATAGTGTGAGTGCCAGTTGAGCGACAGTTAATATGCCAGTTGGGCGACAATCAGCATGCCAGTCGGGCAATAGTTTGAGTGCCAATTCGGCAATAATGTGAGTGCTAGTTGGGCGACAGTTAATGTGCCAGTTGGGTGATAGTTAGAATGTCAGTTGGGCGACAGTTAATATGCAAGTTGGGCGACCGTTAGAATGTCAGTTGGGCGACAGTTAGAGTGCCTGTTAGGGAGACAATAACAGTACAATAGTTAGATTGTCCGTCGGGCGACAGATGAATGAGAAAGAGGAAGTAATGAGAAAAGGGGTTGACGAGTGAGACATTTTGTTTTGAGATAAGTGTTATAGGTTCATTGTTCAGGTCATGGATTCGATGTCCCAATGTGAAGGTAGTGGTATTGGTCATGCATTAAGATGCACGAACACGTTAATGAATGGAGAATGTATTCTATGATGAAGTGTGATAATTTGTTTAATTGTTTACATGTTTTTGCTGAGACCTTTGGTATGCCCGTGGAAGAATGCATCTTTTGATAAGAGATTAACCGTATCCAAAGATACAGAACAATAACGTGAGTTGAGTGATATTTGTATTTATTGATTATTTTGCGGTTGGACTCCCACTCAGCTTTCTTCCAAAGCTGACGGCATGTTACGCCCTGGGCATTCCTATGTCCAGAGTGATGCAGGTTTGCTAATAGAGAGGGGAGCTCAGGATGCAGTGCTGAGGAGCTAAGAAGGATAGAGTCGAGCTGGAGATTCAAAATAGTTATCTCAGTAGTTTCTTATGTTTTAGTTTATGTAATAAGTTTAGTATGGACCTCTTGTAATAAGATGGATATTATCACCATCGTTTCTATTTCCGCTGCTATATTTATATTATGTTAGTTTAAGTTATGTTTATACTTTAGCATTGCCATTATGAATGTTGTGCGGAGTTAGAAGGATAGAACGGTAAATCAACCAGTCACGTGTCTACGGACCCATAAAGGAAGATTTTTATTCTCCCTATTTTTGGCTTACTTAGGGGCGTGACATTAAGAGTTGGATAATGTGTTGTCGAGAGAAAAGGGTCGGTGAAATGAGAATGGTTGCATTGTTTTATGCACGGTTACATGTTTTTATTGATTAAGGATTAATATATTGTCTTCACTGTTTTGATAATTTGAATGAATTCATTACAATGTTTCTAACATGTGGAATAATTAATCTGTGAAATTAAAAAAGAAAAAGAAAAAAAGGGTAAGTGAGTATGTTTTACATTACGAGCACGTGTTTTTAATACTCACCAGCTTCTTAAAGCTGACGGCATCGATGCGCCCTGGACATTCGTGTCTAGGCTTTTCAGGTTATAATCAGGCTGGATTGTACGACTATGCAACTGAAAACAACTACCTGCGGAGGAAAAATTGTTATTATTATTTTATGTTATGAAACTAAATTTGTAATAAGGATGATTGTAATAGATAGTATTATTTTGTTTCAAGGCGAGTTGTGCCTTTAGATAACCACGTGCTATAATAAATATTAATTTGGAAAAATTTTATACGCCTTGATTGCTTTTACTCTAATTTAAATTATGTTAATGTTCAATGTTTGGGATGGAATTGATCCTTCAAACAGTCGCGACCTACGGGTCCATAAAGGAAATTAAATGCTTTCCCTATTTATGATACGTCGGGGCGTGATAGGATTTAGTGGTATTAGAGCCAGGTTATCTCAAAATAGTTTAGCCAGGTTAGGATTTACCAGTATAGACCCGATTCCACATTCTGCTAGCTTAATCTTAGCACACCCAATGATATGACAGAAGGATAAACCTGGAACCCATACGCCTAAGATTATTTCTGTTAAGATTAGTCCTCACATAAGTTTATACCTTTTTGTCAGGTATGGATCCGGTTCAGCCACTTTTTTTACCAGACTTGTTTGGGGGACATTGGGGGTTACCCCGGGTGCGATAGTACCGGCCTCTATTGGACTTTATCACGCAGCGATTGAGTAGTGGGCGGCGGCAGCAGTAGAGCTAGAGTTATGGCACCAGGTTCATGTGGTACGGTTGGTCGATTTGCCTCGTGTTCGTTTGGAGATTCTATATTTCATTGAGGCTCAGCGTTTGGTATTGATAGAGATGGTTCGCTTAGTTAACAGCGATCCTTTTTACATCCCTCTTGATCCTGATTGTGTATGCGTATCTTACACAGCTAGATATGCCCCCTCCGGTCGTTCCAGCCAAGGACCTGGTAGTTCCCGTTAATGAGGATAAGGATGGTGGAGGCGCCATTTTGGGCCCTTTTGGTCATGCTGTCGATGAGGATGAGGAGGAGGATGGCATGGGCTTAGATGACTTCGCTGCTAACCTTGAGGAGGAGCTGGAACTTGCGTTAGTTCTGCCTGAGGAGATGTCGGTCGAGGCGGATGCTCCGGGATATGCTGCATCACCTGCCTCCCAGAGCAGTGACTTTGATATGGTTGGCCCATTCCAGGTTCAGCGATTCCAACCCGTTGACTCCCTGGATTTGCTGATGGCCACCTACAGAGATGATTGACGACCTAGATATAATCTTGTACCTATTAATTATATTGACTTGTGATCCTATCTCTTTTGCAATTGTAATTACATGCATTCGAGTATAGGACAATGACCCTATTTTTGGCGTTAACTCTTGCATGGATGATGTACGTCCTAACCCATACTGGTAGGGTAGGCATTGAACTGATCATATCTTTTTGTATCTACTTGAAGAGAAGTTATATATGGAATACTCTTTTTGATGTTGTCATTGCTTAAACTGATTTATATTACTGCTTCATTCGTGTTTCTCATTCTTTTACTATTATAATATGTATAGAATGGCTGGGAGACCAAGGAGAAATAGGAACCTAATTGAGGAGGCACCTTTAGCTTCCGATCCCATAGAAATGTTTGAGGCATTTTTTAGATGCCTCGAGAGGATTGGGAACCCTAATGAAATCGACATGATCGCCAAACTGGGGATAAACTATTGGAGAGATTCCGTGCATTGAGGCCTGAACAGTTCATAGGGACTACAGAACCCTGAAAAGCGGAATAGTGGCTGAGACAAATGGACCGCATCCGAAGCTGCTCAGTGTAATGAGATGGAAAAGAGGAGGTTAGCAACATTGTAACTAACCGATGCCGCCACAGACTGGTGGGACTCAGTGATATCCACCATTGGAAATGAAGCTGCTATGGGGATGATGTGGACTACATTCAAAGGAAGATTTTTGGAGAAGTACTTCCCATCTACCAAGAGGCACAGAAGGGGCGAAATCGGTACAGGATACACTATGCAGTTTGAAAGACTATCTCGGTTTGTTCCCCATATGGTTGATATAGAAAAGAAGAACATACATAAGTACAACCAAGGGCTGATACCGCAGATTCACATCAAGATTTTGGCAAGGTATGCAGAGAGCAATGGGTGCAAGATTGAGTTTCAGTACAGCTTTTCATCCTCAAATCGATGGACAATCAGAGCGTGTGATTCAAATACTAGAAGATATGCTTCGACTTTGTGTTTTGGATTTTAAAGGTGATTGGGAAGAGCATTTGTCATTGGCTGAATTTGCTTATAATAATAGTTATCAGTCCAGTATTGGGATGGCACCTTTTGAGGCTTTGTATGGGCGTAAGTGTCGTTTTCCACTTTGTTGGACCGAGGTTGGTGAGAGAAGATTGATAGGGCCTGAAATTTTTCAGCAGACCATAGAAAAGATAAAGACAATACAACAACGACTTCGAACAGCCCAAAGTAGATATAAAAGCTATGCAGATTTGAAAAGAAGACCGATAGAGTTTGAGGTTGGGGATTTTGTATTCTTGAAAGTATCACCTTCAAAGGGTATTACGAGGTTTGGAAAACATGGGAAGTTGAATCTAAGGTATGTTGTGCCATTTGAAATCATTGGCAGAGTTGGACCAGTAGCTTATCGGTTGGAGTTACCACCAGAATTAGCTAATGTACACGATGTATTTCATATATCAATGTTAAGGAAATGTGCTTCAGATCCGAAGAAAGTGATTATTCCAGAGCCGTTGGAAGTCAGGGAAGACTTGACATATATCGAGCATCCAGTCAAGATTCTTGACAGGAAAGATCAAGTTCTGAGGACAAAGACTATTCATTTGGTTATGGTACTGTGGCGAAATCACTCAGTTGAGGAAGTCACGTGGGAAAGAGAAGATGAAATGAAAGAGAAGTATCCATTCTTATTTGAAACTTGAAGTACTACGAGTTTAGGGACAAACTCCTCTTTAAGGAGGGGAGAGATGTGACACCCGCTCTCGCAGTTTATATTTAATACTGCTTTAGCATGCATAATCACGAGTTAATGTTAAATTAATGTGTTATGTGACACTTATTGGAGGTGGGATTGACCCACTAAGTTGATTATGGGTGTCCAGTTGGGAACCCAGTTATGGCCAGTTTGGCAATCCCAAGTTGGGATATGTGTTGGTGGGTCCCAGTTAAGATGGGACATTATATGTGGAACACCTTATGTGCTTATCTTCTTATCAAGGCTTAAATGATTCATTGTTTTATTGTTAATGATATCGTGTTATTAGGTGATGACCATTTTTGGGATCAATTAGGGGTACCTTGGTGAGCACGAATTGAACACGTTTCATAATTAGTAGGCTAATTAGCAACTTCATTTAATTATATGGGCCACTTATGGGACCCATGCGAGACATAGACAAATACCCATTTAGGTTTGGGATAGTTTTAATACAGTTTCATAATTAGTAGGGGCGTAATTGTAAAATTAGTAGAACTGTGTGGAGGTTATAATAAAAATTGGAAATCTTCACAACAAGAGCCACGTATAAGATGAGTCCTTCTCATCTTTTTCACTGGGATTTACACAGAATAGATGTATAGGAGATACGTTGTCAACAAGTTTTGACGGTGACTTTACGACGACGGTTGACTCGCCGAACGACATCGGTTTTTAATTCTGACCACATATTCGGATTCCTGGGGGTGAGTCTAATCTATTGATACTAATTTTATTGAGTTCTGTGATAGTTTTTCCGCGACCCATTTTAGGGTTTTAACTCATAATTTGTAATTTATGTATAGGATTTGTACCTAGTCCATAGTAGGGCTTTAATTTCAAGATTAGGAGCGAAACCCAAGAGGTGAGTGATGTTAATTTTGATATTTCGATGATTTTCATGTTGGATTCAATTTTCATGTCTAATTAGCGTAATTTAATTTACTTAGTTTATTATTGGGCAAAATCCATGCGGTTAAATTAGGCCCAATTTGATTGTGATTGCACGGTATAATGATTAAATGAGCATGTTGAATTGCCTATTTAGGTCAATGGAAATTGCTAGTTCTATACCACCATGAGGTAATCTTTGTGGTGACGACCACGACCGCCAGAGGCCTATGGACCGTACGTGTGAGGGCGTGGGTCATGACTAGTCACGTGGGCTTGGGGAGTGGAGCCGCTGGCTAGCCGGTAGTGGTGGGAGTGAACTAGTAATTGCCGGAGACTATAGTTATTTGTAATATGTTGAATTGAGCGTGTTCATTATCCATGTTCATGATTAGCATTACTCACTAAGCATATAGCTTATATATTGTAATGGTTATTGAATAACCATCGTAGGTGATCGTGGCGAGGAATTGGGGAAGTGAGCTGGGAAGTGGCTTGGCTGGCTTATGGGTTTTGGGAGTTGTTGTAACCTTGTTAATAGTTATCTGCTTTTTAGTTTAAAGCTTGCAATATAGTTGTAATTAATCGGTTTTAATCTGGTTTATAGTACGAGTCATACTTTGGTTGGTTTGAAACTTATGTAATATTTCTAGTTAAACTTTATACTTTAGTTGGATTGTAACTTAATTAACTCCTGTAATATAAGGTTGGACTGTGTTAGTTGGGGTTATGTTTTTTTGTGGAGTTTCTATGACTAATGTTATTAGATGAGGACGTTTGAACTTGGAAATTTATTTATTGGGTTGGATGTAAATGATTATATTTAGTATTTCTCTGAAAGTATTTTAAAACTCTTGCTTGGACTTTGGGAGCTCATGACTATGATTTGGTAATGTTATTTGAGAAGTTATATTTGTTAAAACAGGGTTATTTTGGCTGATTGTAAAGGCAGGATTTTGCCCTTTTTTTTTATTTTTGTTGAGCTTCTTTGGTTTAAGTTTATTTTAAATTTATTTTTAGAACTTTAATCACTTGTGTTAAGGCCTTGGTGGCGTGCCACGTGTCCTAGGATCATCTGGGTGGTTCCAGGGCGTGACAAGATCCGACAAGTTACTCCAACGAGTTGAATTACCGTTAGCTTTTTTGACTGAAATTGTGATTTTACTATTTCACCCCTACTTAAGTAGTTGACTGATAGATATTTTCTGTCAAAATTGCATAATCCCACACTTACAAACCCAACGTCTCTCACCTCTCTCTCTAATAAAAATAGATATATCTTCAATGACTTGGGCATGCAAGTGAAGTAGGCATGACATGTTGATGTAAATGATTTTTTTAAATCCTCTGACTTTTGGGTTTGCAGTATGAATATTTAAAATTGTGTTAATTATCTTAAACAATATTGCTTTCATTTCCTCTTCTATCATCATTACTCTTTTAAAATTTATTAACACATTTCCACTTCAATTGTACTTTGAAGTTTTTCAACAAGAGATCTTTGTCATTCTTCAGAATGGCGACAGAACGAAGTTGGGATGGAGGACCCCCTAACTGCTTTCCTATCCCTAAGCAAGAGAATGTAGAATCTGAAGCTCTCATGGCCTTGAAATTTTTCTACCTTGAAATGTTTGTATAGTTTCTACATACTCTTCTTTTTGTAGTGAGAAGATAGGGGTAGATGGCAGTTCTTTGTTAATTATGGGGTACCTTTGAAAAGGAAATTCTTATCTTAATTCAACATAAAAAGTGTTCTCAATTTTTTAATTTTTAATTTTTTTGGCTGAGAATAAAAAATAAAAATAAAAATAAAAAATAAGTTGTGTTAAAAAGTGTTATCTACATGGAGCCAAAAGTTATTATTTGATAATTTTTCTTCCAACTCTCTCGTGGGCACCTATTTAATTAGGAATGGGTTAAATACACCACCTTTATTGCTAAGCACACTATCATGTAGTGTTAAGAGATGGAAAATTTGTGAGTGAATGTATACAGTATATTTAACAAAAAGATGGTGTCCCATCCTTTAATTAAAGCCATGCCTTCCCTTATTTCCTAAATCAATAGCAGCTATCTGGTTCACGTATTTAGTTGCGAAAGAAAGAGTAAATAGAGGAAAAACTTTGTTTATTTATTTGGTTAATAAGGTGAACAATATGGGAAAAAAATTTGTACAAAAAAAATAAATCTATAATTGGAAATAGGTTGAGAATTACAAATTTTATGAGTCACTTTTCTTCCTCTTTTCTTAAAAAGTACGTAGTTTAAACTATTTTCGTTATATCTAACGTTATTTAAAGCATAGAGAAAAGTTTTGAGAAAAATACTGAAATTTTGGTTTTCTTTTCCTTTTTCTTTTCTTTTTTCAAATGGAACTTAATGCTCTGTTTGGTTTGTGAATTTAGAGGAGTAAAATAAAATAGAGAGAAAAATGGAAGGAAAACAAAATCCTTTTGTATCCTAGAAGAAATCTCAAAAACATTTGTACCAGATTGAAGGTTGTTTTTATTTTTATTTTTATTTTTTTCTCTCTCTCTCTCTCTTTAAATTTATGAACTAAACAGAGCCCAACCTTTAAAATTGGCAGAATAACATTTGTTCCTATTACTGAACCATGGCATTTGCTTTATAATTGTTGGACGGCAATACAAACATTTTCAAGTATAAAAAAGCTTTATTGCTCCACCCAATAAGTTATTCAATGTGGCTGTCACGTAATATTATTATGATGATGTGGAGTAACACACCAGCTATGCATGTCCATATGTTATAATCACTCTCTCTAACTATCCCTTTCTTTTCTAGTGGATATTTTTCAATGTATGAATAGATATGACTGGAAATTAAAGTCATATCGCATTAACTTGACTGGATTTGATGGCTTCACTAAATAATTTCTCTTGCCACTAAAGTACTATTATTTAGGGCAAATTACACTGATCTCTCTTAAAGTATCTAACAAATACAAAGACTACTCTGTATTTTTAAAAATTACACTCACCTCCCTCATCTTAACATTTTGCTTAACAACGTTAGTTTTACTGGCAATTTTACTACTTTACCCCTTAGTTAGAAAAATAAATTCTATTAAACACACTAATATGACCCTAGAATAATTAGATCTGAATATAGACACACATATATATAATATTTGTATACATACTATATACATGCTACATACAAATAGGGAGAGAAGAAGTATGTTAATAACCTTGAATCTCCAAATAATTTGGTGATGTTTTGACTGGGCTAGAGTTTTAGACTTACTTGTCGTCTTTGTCTCCCTCCAATCTTCTCTTTAATGGTCATGGTTACTATTCAGTAAACCATCACAAATTCACAAAACCCTATTAACAGAAATCGTCTTCCTCTCTTTCTATGTAAACACATGTGTGACTATGCATGTGCAATTTTGGTTTCTCTAATGGAGTCTTGGCGATTTTGGGAATATTGATGTGTGTTGAGCATATAATTTGGAGGTTTGGTGTGCTTAATTGAGTGTTCATGTGGTAGGTTAGATGAAACTTTCAAAGTCAATACCCAGAATGGTGAAGAGAGAATAAATAGATAGAGAGTTTAATAATTTTGGATTCTTAATATTCTATGTTTCTTGTAAAGGGTAAAACAGACATTTTTAACAAAAATAACACCAAAGCTAATAGTCAACTCAGTGTTGACTAACAAAAGGGAGATAACTATTACATAACTATAAATACAAGGGAAGCTAGTGTAATTTGTGAAAATAAAGGAACAGTCCTTGTATTTGTCAGACATCTCAAGGGAGGTGATTGTAATTTCTCCTAATATTTAACAAAGATCAATACTTTTATGATTTTTGGGCCTAACATTGAGCCCAATACAAGCCCCATCTCATTTAATATGAACCAGCCCGCCCATTTGCTATACGGGCTAACTGTCTTGGGGTTGACCTGCCCAAATATGCAACAATACGTATTTAATGCAAGAGCATTTTAACTCACCCAATACCCAATATTTGATCATCCAAGCATTCCATAGATGAGTATGTGAGATTACCACTTTTCATTTTTTATTTATTCTATTTTTCATGGACAAAATGAGTGAACAAATTTTGGGTGAGCAAAAGTCCTCTCAAATGCTTTACTTCCCATATAGAGCCTTAGCTGCCACCCAATATGCTATAAAGCTATATGACACATACAATTGCTAGAAATTGATCTCTCCCTCACTAATTTGCAGCCATCTCTTGTGTATGTAGAATGTGGGTATGTCAAATCCCTTGAGTAAGCCCTATATTTACATAGATTGTAGAGTTCTAATCCTAGTTGTAGTAGGATTTACCCCTATATTTATAAAACAAGGAATACTCTCACAAATATTCCTATATAAAATAGGTAACTTCCACTATCAAAGGAATCCTATTTGATAAGGAAATCACCAAATAAGAAATTAAATCATAATTAGGAAATAATTCCACTAATGAAATTTTAGGCACAATCCTAACATTTCGTAGAGAGGAAGAGGTTCCATAGCATTGCTCAGCTCATTTGTGCATTCATTCGTCGTCGATTGAAAGTCTGAGATACTCATTTGTTTTCGTTACGATTTCTCGTCAATTAGAATAAGTTGGGTAAATCAGAAGATGATCCAAGAAACCATGTTGGAGAATGCATATATAGGTGTATTTATAGATATGTACATTTGTTGTTATTGAATTTAAACTTTGAGATTTATTTTGTTGATCTTCGATTTCAATTAAATGAGCTAAGATCTGTTTGAGAGAAAAAATCTAAATAATTCATAAGTTGATTATTCTATGATTATGTCAGCGTGGCCTGTAGGAAATGCGATTCTGCACAACTTTGGTTCTTTGAGTTTTGGCTGAATCTATACTGCTTGGGCAGAAAATTAAAGTTTCAGCAGCAATTTTTTTATGAATTAAAGTTTCAGCAGCAATTTTTTTATGAGATTCAAACTTGAGTATGTAAATTTGAAGATTAGTTAATGGCGAATTTGATTTGAATTATCAGAAATTGGAGGTTATTGCAAACTATAGATATGTGTTTATGAACAAGTAACATGGTTATTCCAGAACCATGTGAATGTTTAAAAGACGTTAAACGTTATGAAATCCCTTAGTGTTCAACACTACCTCTTATTGTGTTATTTGGGTTATCCCAGAAAGTATTGTGAGAATTTCCACATGGGGATAATCAGGCATATCGTCTAGGATATGACCCTCTGTGTGTTTTATTGTAAGCCTTATGTTCGGTTTCAATGTCTATTTCATGTGTATCTAGACAGTTACATATTTGACAGCGTCGTAGCACAAACGACTAACCTTTGCAGCGTATAACCAATTCCAGTGATACCCCACGGGAATTGGCATCGGAGTGGCTATTGGTGTTGTACTTGAGGACACATGGGATATATTACGTAAGCTGTACCGCAGTTAGGTGGCCGAGGTTGTGAACTTAGGTATAAATCTAAAGCAATTATCCGTTGTCATTTAAGTTGTTCGATTAAACGTTGTTTTTGTTCTGAATTATTTTAAATAGTGAACGACGTGCTAAAATTCTGTTTCAGCACTACTTGTTTATCATATTTCGAATGTATTGACTTTATATTTACAGGATGGTGGGCCTACTATTTATGTAGGGATGGGTAAGTATTAATGTGGTTATTCAGGTTGGAAATCTTTGCCATCATATTGAGGAAAACTACCTTTGTCACGCCCCGGAGCGGCAAAAATAGAGAAAAACTACTTTCCTTTTTGGGTCCATAGGGAATGACTGGTGAATGTCACTAATTGTCTACACCACACAATACTAGTCAACTAGAAGCAACAAGAACAATAATAATATCAAATTGAATATAATACGAAAGTCCTAACTATTGCAATAACATCAGAGTCGTCCACAGGAACATAACAGGTCTGAAAGAAACATGTACCCAAGTACCCGTTTAACTAATAAAGTTCAACATAAATAAAACTAATAACTATCTAGTTCTTCAGCTGGTGTAAACGTCATCGTCAGCGTAGTAGTCTGTCCCGGCACAACCATCCCCGGTAGGGACACTCTCGGCATACTCCTCCTCCGGGTAGTAGCTATCATCAAATCCCCCAAGAAGCATGAGAATAATTTATTTTTTTTTTCTTTTGGCCTTTTTGCCCTTTGCTACATGCCACAAGGAAAAGCACGTTTACCAACTAAAGGCTAGATTAACCAAATCTTCCACGCATAAATTAGGCGATGGCAGTGTGTGTGAAGATGGGGCTGCTTGTTCTTACAAATGACAACAGTGCCTATAGTTGGACGTAATGACAATACAAAGCATGACTAGCGGAAGAGAAACATGGGTGACATTGGTGGGAGTCAAGGTGATTGAACAAGCTTGACATACAGTATATCACTACAAGAAAATTGGCATTTAGTGGCAACAAAATTTGTCACTAAAACTGAAAATGTTGTCACTAAAGCTTATAGTGACAATAAATGAAGTTGCCACTAGGTTGTGGCAAATTGTACTGTGACTAAAAGTATTTGTGGCAAGAATAGCAAAATCGCCACTAAAGACTCTACCTTTAGTTGCAATTCTAAGTCATGACAAAATAACAAACATATAGTGTCAACCAATTTTTTATCAGTAAAAACATCATTTTTTTGTCGCAGAAATATTGTGCCACTAAAAGTTTCATTTTGTGACAGTAAAATGCGCCACTAAAGAATATACTTTTGTGATACAAAAAAGTTGACACTAATACATTCATTTAGTCACATTAAATCTTGGCAACCTATCTATACAAGTCGCCATTAAAAGCATTATTAAGACCAATCAACTAAATTCATTTTATTTATTTATATAATTTGTAATGTTCATTGCTAATGTTAATTATGTGTATATATATATAGTGACAATGCCTACGGTTTCATCACCAACAAAATTAACATAAAGCTTAATTTATTTTTACCATGTAATACCTGACAAATGATCCAGTCACCAAAAAATATACAAGAGATGTACATAGATAAAGTGCCAATTACAAAGAAACCAATACATCAAAATCATTCAAAATATTCATGAATAGTAGGCCTTAATATATATAATAGTTCTAAGTGCCGGTATTAGCTTTGCAACAAGAAAACTCCAAGCATCTGCATCCTGCCAATAAAAACAACCTGAGCACTTATTAGTATTCTTTAATGTGATCGAAATGCTAACCTACCAAGTATAAACTTTTAAAAAACCAAAAACTCCATGTCACCTTATTAAAACCAATCATCTAATTTAGTGAAACACCCAAATGGGATGAAGAAAATTTTGCTGCTTAGGGAGAAGGTCAATTTTATGATAAACTAGTCGATAACCCGTGCTATGCACGGGCTGCATGCATGCTATATGAGCTTATCACCAAATAATATAAATACAACCTTAAGAATTAAAATCCATGAAATCCGAAAAGTAGCTAATAACTTAACTTTGCACTACCAATAAACTCCCTAAATGGCAAACACTTGAATATTGCAAACCAGTTGATATATGGATCACAAAGAGGTTTTGACCTTTACACAACAGCCCCTATGAACTAGTTTTCCTTGGAACCATATTAGTGCCAAAAGTGTATGACGTGTTGCCACCAAGGTAGAGGAGATTTCCTTTTATGAAACCAAATCTAGTAAGTGAGACTCATCAAACCAAATGAGACAAATTGATTCTTAGAGCAATACAATCAAGTCGTAAGATTCTTGTTTTGTTAAAAGTGCTCAATCGTGATACTTGATCTTGGCCCAAATGTGATACATGCAACACATTTGGGTATTTTAATAATTGTAAGACTCAGATACAGAAACCACAGAGAATCTGAAACAGATTCTAAATATAACGCATAATGAATGCGGTACTCTTCATTTTGAATTTAGTGGATTCTTCTCAACTTTCGATTAGAAAATCCTAAAGCTTCAATTCTATCTATAAGATTTGTCACAAGGGTGTATATTGAAACAAAAATCAACCTAAAAAATATGTATGTTGAATAGACCGTTGCCAATAATACATTAACAAAATAAACTCACCAAACCACCTCCATCATCATCAGCATCATCATCACCAAAGTCTGCAGCTTTCACTCCAAAGTCTTGCACTCCAATATAATTGGTAATAGATAAAACCTAAAAAGTATTATAAAATTAGTCACAGGGGACCCTCAATAGAACCATGTGGTAATTGCATAGGTGATCAGAGATGACAATAACAAACTCTCTATCATATAATTTCATTATGTGCCCAGACCATGCAACAAAGAGTGCAACGATGTAGCCAATAGGGCTATGGAAATAATAGCCTCATATTTGTAATCCAAGGTATCCCAAAGCTTAGATAATTCAAGTCTACCATTATTGTTAGACCACCAATCTCCAAAAATTTGTTAATATCACGACAAAAATTATAAAATTATAAGATTACATGAACATATACTTGTAAATAAGAATTTCCCTGGGAAGAAATTATGTTCCTGGAGTATAGATTAATCAGTGAAATAATGCAGGAGTCATACCTCAGTTATCCTCTCTTACTGCAACTAAATCAATAAAACACAGATATCGTGCCAATAAGGTATCAAAACAATAGGGTTTTCTCAGTAGGAAAACAATCCACGTATAGATAGACTTTTGAAAGGAGAATGTGCCACCTAGGTGACAAGTGGAACGATAAAGGAAGGCATATGAACTCATTGCAAAACAGTATGAAAGAGTTGAACTATTTCAATTAAGAACTTCTAGACAGAGGAGTTGTAAACTACAAATTGAAGTTTGAAAGCCAATACGGATAAATTACCTGTAAGAAGCTCCAATTGCATGTGTAACCCTTGATAAGAGAAATGCGCGCACACACACACACACACAAACACAAAAAAAAAAAAAGAAAATAAAAAGAAAAAAAGAAGCTATAGCTTATTTATGAAACTTTCAACATAAGTAATTGACTTATATAGAATTCCTAAATGAGGTTTCAGCCACCCATTTCTTCTTCTTGTTTTTTATTGTATTGTGCAAAGTATTACAATGAAAGTCGGGTTTGTTCCTCTCCTATAACGGGATCATATGCTATTACACAAATTAATTCATATATTAAGCATCTTTGGATTCCATTATACTTCGCTGGACAATAAAATTACTATGAGCTTAAGTTATCATACCAGACCCTAGAAAAAATGTGATCGATCTTCTCGATCGTCTCCCAAACTTACCACTCTATCATGAGTTTTCGAATCAAATCCCGCCCTTTCGTCTTAAGTTGCTTGCTCTTTGCTCATCCGAGATTGGTAATTATGTTTCCCTCGTTAAATTTCTGCATTTAATTGTGAAAAGGAAAAAAAAAATTGAACGTGACTAATGATTAAAACATGCACAAAAATAAATATGGTACTCACTTCATAAGTCTTTATCCATTCAATGATAGCGAAATGTGTTCATTCCAATTAATAAATTTAATTCTCTTCAGCCAATGGATAAGTATCCAAAACAAAACAGAGTTGGCATTATATATCACTAGTTGATAGGAAAAGAAACCAACATGCAAATATAACTAGTGAGGTGAAGTCATAGTATATCCTTTGATAGAAAATTTAGTAATGTAACTTGATCATTGAACTTAAGTAATGTTTGAGAGTAAATCCAATAGAAGTGCATATACTAGTCAATAGTATAATCCAAAAGTCACTGCACAAACAAATAGCTAATGACCTACAAAAAATGAAGTGGATACAGACAGGAACTTAGCATACACCATAGCATCAAATCTGATGATTGGAAATATGAAAATATGCAAATTAAAATACTGCAATACCCACTCTAGAGGGGTCAAGTTTGTTGGGCACACCGTTAAACTGTGACTGGTTAGCTGGAAAGAAAAATAAAATAGAATAAAAATAAATGAATAAGATTGTAAAAAAATGAAAATAAAAAAGAACTTGTTTTTTACAATCCATTCAAGGCTAATTACTCTAATCAATTCTCTAAAAGGAGATCTTGTTTTTTACACATTCCTTTGGTGTGCCAATGGTTCAAGTTAACCCAAATGAACATAAAATTAAATGGCCTCTTGATAAATAGTGACTGACATAGAAATAACTTGTTAAGTCCTCTAAAAAACACTATTATATGATCAAAAGATAAAGAAACATACCACAAAGTTTTTCCTAACACAAACATCAGTGCACCATAATTAATATAAATACGTACACATTTACATAGAAGAAAAAGAAATGAGTTTAAGATTTTCCCGTTCAAGGCAATTATGAGTTTGGGAAGAAAAAAATCACTTCCTTTTTCTAAGTATTGACCATTCAATCTACCCACCTTTTTGATGTGCTCATTTCTTAAGGTTAAACTTTCACAACTTCAGAACCTAAACATATCTATATTATATATTATAATATGGAAGCCTCTCATGCCACATGGCATGAGCACAATTTTTTTGATTTTACATTTTTTATTTCCTAAAATAACTATAATAAAAATAAAATTTGTAACAAAAAAAATTTAATGGAGAAATTGATAGCATTTATTGGAAAAAAAAAGTTCATATCATTCATTGATGTACAATAAATACATTTTAATTTGTGAATATATAAACATCTTATCTTATCTTATTATATTATTATAATATAGAAGCCTCAAAATGTCACATGTCAAACTAATGGGCAACCAAGACAATGTATATTGAGGCTTTCTAAATTTGTTCTCTACATTTTATTTATTCTTAATTTCACCGTTAATTAAGCCCCTTATACATTTTCTCTCCTTATCAATTATAATACCACTCAATTCAATTTTCAATTTATCCTTAAAAATTGCTCCCGTGCATTGCACAGGTTGAAAAGCTAGTTTTGTATGAATTCAAAGAACACCAAGTGTAACACAACTACATGGACCAGTTAGCTTTACAACACAAAAATTCAATTCAAGTTTTTATCACTAACCTCTTTTTAGGCTTCCAAACATTGTCAAGTATTGGTTCCCAAAGTGATAACCTAAGGCTACAAAAAACCAAAAAACCCAAATGATTATGGAATTAGCAAAACTACACACACTGACTGTTGTGTGTCACAAACTAAACATATAACCTACAACATATAACTTCAAAGAACAACCACGTTTGTAAATAATTGAATGACCGAATAAAACAAGTTATAGAAAGATAGATCTATGTCTAGAAACAACACATATCCACGCTAAAAAAATGATACATAGACCAACCAAATGAGTTACAAAGCGTGTTTTAACAAATGAAATAACAAAAACCCAGAGTAAATGAATTGTATACCGTGGCTTCATTGTTATAGCAGGGAGCTCGAACCCCTGCATTTTCTTCTATAATGCTTGCATATACCAACAACCAATGAATAAGCAAACCCAAAATTCAATTGTCAAATTATACAAAATAAAACCCAATAATCATGGAGCTGATGCATGTGGGTGTCTATGAGAGAGAGAGAGAGAGAGAGAGAGAGAGAGAGAGAGAGAGAGAGAGAGAGAGAGAGAGAGAGAGGTACTCGTAACCCATCTTCCCAACATCAAATCGTACAACAAAATTGAGGCACAAATGCTCAGATGTACCAAAACAATATGAGAATGGGGCATAGATCTATTAGCGAGAGGGGTGGAGGGAGGATCCTATTTTTTTTTTTTTTTTAACTTATATAACTAAATTCTCAGCACCCAAACAGAAAAATTGTAGAAATAGTTACCTTGTCAACTTCAGAACCTTTTTCCAAATTTTTCAGGATCTATGCTGAGGGGTGGAGAACTTGGAGTTTCAGAACTTCAACCTGAAAAAATTAATTGTAATAAGAATAATTCTCCAATATTAAGAACAAAAATTTCAAATCAAGGGTTTGCCTCAAGGAATTTGAGGGGAAGAGAGAAGAGAGATTTGAGGGTTTGGAATTTCAAGGGATTGGAAACAGAAGAAGATGGCTAGGAGGCATACGGCGACGGCAAGACCCACAGAGAGGCCGACGGCGGCGGCGACGGCATGAGGAGCAACGATTGTGTTGATGGCGGCGCGAGGATAAGCAGTAGCGGCGAAGATTCCCTGCCAATGAGTTTGAAAGTGGATGAAGACTGATGAAGCTAGACTAAAGAAAAGGATTTCTTACTTCAGAAAGATCCCAATATTTCCCTGAAAGTGGTGAAGGAGATAGAGAGAGTGAGGTAGGCGGGTCTCTATCTTGAAGTGAGAAGGGGAAAGTGAAAGACAAATGGTTATAGAAGATTTTATTTTTAAATATATAAATAAAATATCTCTAATGGCAAGTATAGTCATCACAATAATCACGAATTTCAAGGATTAGTGGCAACCTCAAGAGTCAAAACCCATCACTAATGCTGAAATATTTTAGCCACCTTTGTTGGAAACAAATTCCCTCTATCAGGCGCCAACCCGAAATGTTTCCCGCCAACCATTTAGCCACGAGTTATTAGTCACTACTCTTGTGTTTGTGACAAAAGCAGAGGCATTTCCTATCCTTTCCGTGACAACCCTTTTTATGGCACTAAAAGATAATTTTAATCACAAAATTTCTGTTGCAACTAAAAAAATAGCCACTAAATGTCTTTTTTTCTTGTAGTAATTATACGTAGTTGGCCCATTCTCAGCAAGCTTAGGCTTTTAGTGGAAATACCCCCACAGAAGGACATCAAGTGATGATACAGGTCGCCGTCTGCATTTAAGCAAACTTCAATTTACGAGATGACATACATTGTTTGGTCCATTCAGGTTAAATAGTGTTAATTATCCTGGTTATGGACAAGCAACAGTCAAAAGGATTGGACAAAAGATTAATCTGCTTTCAAAAAACAAAAAAGGAAGACTTTGTTTTTCATATAAATTCCAACATTTGCAGATGACAACTTATAAATAGTGTATTTTCCTAATTATCCGTTCTAAACGTCAAAAGACACAAATCAAAGTCCATAGCTATAAATTCCATAGCTCTCTCTCTCTCTCTCTCTTGAATCTGTTAGCTATAAGTCCATCGCTTTCAACTCCAATTCCTTAACTTGAACTAGCAAGCTAGAAAGGCCTCCATCTTAAGTTTCACCAAACACTCTGATTCCTCAATAAAATATCCACAGCCCATAAAGTTTCACCAAACACTTGTGAACTTCCGCTATAATAGAACTTCCAGTATGCCCTTTATTCTCCATTTTAGTTACAAAAATATGCCGGAAAGTCACCCCACACAGTAAGGCCTCCACGGCTCCACTCATTAGAGGACAAAATCATAATATACATGGCCAAATTTACAAAAAACAGTTAACGTGAACATTTCAATCATGTGGAAAGCCTCTATATATATTGTAATATAATTTGTTTCTTACTTCCTCAACATCCAAACAAAGCATACCCCAACTATTTGAGGTTCTCAATATTGATTCTATTTCAAAATGCTCTACCTAAAGGCACTTCACCTCAGTTAGAAACTAGAAGAAAGAAAAATGGAGCCCAAAATTGAATAAAACGGAGCCCTAAAATCATTTTTCCAAATTCTGATCACCAAAAATAGAGCCCTAAATTTTGACAAAAAATAAAATGGATATTTAGAGTGTAAATGCAAATAGAAGATCTTCTATTACCATTACTCTTTTTGCTAAACACATTTCCACTTCATATGTACTTGAAGTTTTACAACAAGAGATCTTTGTCATTCTTCAGAACGGTGACCGGACGGAGTTGGGATAGAGGACCCCCTAACTGCTCTCTTAGCCCTAAGCAAGAGATTGTAGAATCTGAAATTTTTTTTGCTTGGAATGTTTGAACAGTTTCTACATACTCTTCTTTTTGCAGTGAGAAGATAGGGATGGTTGGGAGTTCTTTGTTAATTACGGGGTACCTTTGAAAGGAAATTCTTATCTTAATTCAACATAAAAAGTATTGTTATCCTTTTTTTTTCCCCTGAGAATTAAAAAATAAATAAAAAGTTGTGTTAAAAAGTGTTATCTACATGGAGCTAAAAGTTACTATTTGATCATTTTTCTTCCAACTCTCTCGTGGGGCACCTATTTAATTAGGAATGGGTAAAATACACTACCACAGATCACATTGTAGTGTTAAAAGATGGAAAATGTGTGAGTGAATGTAGTGTATTTAACAAGAAAGATAGTGTACTAAGCCCCATCCTTTAATTAAAGTCATGCCTTCCCCTATTTCCTAAATCAATTGTTATTTAACAGCTATCTCGTTCACGTATTTAGTTGCGAAAGAAAGAGTTAATAGAGGAAAATCCTTTATTTATTTGGTTAACAAGCTGAACAATATGAAAAAAATAATAATAATAATAATAATAATTTTGTCCGAAAAAAATAAACACATTATTGGAAATAAGTTGAGAATTGTAAATTTTATGAGTCACCTTTCCTTCCTCTTTTCTTCAAAAGTGCTTAGTTTAAACTATTTTCGTTATATGTAACGTTATTTAAAGCACATAGAAAAGTTTTCAGCAAATTACTGAAAATTTTGTTTTCTTTCCTTTTTCTTTTCTTTTTTCAAATGAAACTTAATGCTTTGTTTGGTTTGTGAATTTAGTGGAGAAAAATAAAATAGCGAGAAAAATGGAAGGAAAACAAAATCCTTTTGTACCCAAGAAGAATTCTCAAAATTTTGTGATGTTTTGACTGGGCTAGAGTTTTAGATTACTTGTCGTCTTTGTCTCCCTCTAATCTTCTCTTTAATGTTCATGGTTACTATTCAGTAACACTTCGTTTGGATTGAGAGAAATGGAGAGAAGAGAAGAGAAGAGAAAGGGGGTCACTTTCTCTCCAGTTGTCTCGTTTGGTAATTTAAGTGGAGAGAGAAGAGAAGAGAAATGGAGAGAAAGTGGGGAGAAAGTGGAGAGAAAAGAGTCCACTTGTGTTTCTCCCCAAATCGGAGAGATTCCGGAGAGAAAAGAAGAGAAATTTAATTAAATAGTATGTAAAAGACCAATACGCCCTAATATATTATTATTTTATCTAACACATATCCCTAACAAAGGATAAAAAAGTAAAATTAGTTACAAGTACTTTCTTTTCTTTTCTCTTATGAAAGTTAACCAAACGAGAAAAAGTTATGTTTCTCTTCTTTTCTCTTCTCTCCTCTATTGTCTATCCAAACATGATGGAGAAAACTAATCTTTCTTTTCTCTTCTTTTCTCTTCTCTTCTCTCGATAAGTTTCTCTTCTTTTCTCTCCACTTCTCTCAATCTAAACAAAGTGTAAACCACAGATTCACAAATTCACAAAAACCTGTAACAGTGGAATCCTCATCGTCTTCCAACATTGTCAAACGAAGGGCTCAATAGCTTCCTCTGTTAAAATATGCATTCAAATTCTGATTAGTGATTACACACACACATGCCTGTACTTCCTCTCTCTTTCTATGTAAACACATATGTGACTATGTATGTGCAATTTTGGCTTCTTTAATGGTGGTCTTGGTGATTTTGGGAATATTGATGTCTGTTGAGCAGATAATTTGGAGGTTTGGTGTGGTTAATTGAGTGTTGATCATGTGGTAGGTTAGATGAAACTTTCAAAGTCAATACCCAGAATGGTGAAGAGAGAATAGATGGATAGAGAGAGGTTTTTTTTTTTTCAATCGCAAACCACTTTCAACTTTTACATTGAACAAATAAATGGATTAACCAGTACTGTATTAGAAGAAAGAAAAATAACAAAGCCGAAAGAGACAACAAATGATACCAAAAACCAGAAGAAAAAAAAAAAAAAAAAAAAAAAAAAAAAAAAAAAAAAACCTAACATAGAAAAATCTTCGGAAAACCGCACTGCAATCTCCCATGTCCAAAGACATCTCGAACTGTGGCACTGCTAACAAGCTGGGGCTAAAGAGAAACTGCCAAACCAAACCCACCAACGAGGAATGCCCCCAAAAACAATGAGTCTGCAACCAAGAAAGCCCCTCAACCTCCAGATATAACAAAAAGACATTAGATCTAAAAAAAAAAAAAATAGCTGAAGCAAGGCCCAAAAACCATAAAATCGAAGGAACTCGTCGGAGAACTCAAGAAAACAAAGAAAAAAACACAAAAAACAAACCCCACAAAGAGGGGGCAAACCCTCGAAGAGGGACAAAACCCCACACAACAGGGGATAAACTCTCCCAAGGAGAGGCTAAAAAGCAAAAAAAGTGGAAAAACCAAGCTCTCCCATGGAGAAAAGCCATGAGAGTGCCCAGAGGGGCTCGACGCTGGAGAGGGCGGAAGGTTCTGGACTTGGTTAGAGAGAGAGAGATAAAAGTTTGGATAGAGAGAGTTTAATAATGATGGATTCTTAGTATTCTATGTTTCTTGTTAAGGGTAAAATAGACATATTTAACAAATATAACACCAAAGTTACCAACTCAGTGTTGACTAACAAAAGGGAGATAACTGTTACATAACTATAAATACAAGGGAGGCAAGTGTAATTTTTGAAAATATAAGAAAAATTATTGTATTTGTTAGATATCTCAAGGGAGGTGATTGTAATTTGCCTAATATTGAACAAAGATTAATACTTTTATGATTTTTGGGCCTAACATTGAGCGCAATACTAGTCCATCTCATTTAATATGATCCAACCCGCCCATTTGCTATACGGGCCAACTGTCTTGGGGTTGATCTGCCCAAACTGCAACAATACCTATTTAATGCAAGAGCACTTTTGCACACTCAAATGTTCTCATCCAAGCATTCCATGGGTGAGTATGCGAAACCACCACTTTTCATCTTTTCTTTATTCCACTTTTTATGAGCAAAATGAGTGATGTAACACTCGTTGTTTTAAAAAAAACACAATTTTATTTATTTTAAAAGACGCGACTTTTGTAATTATGTAGGTATGCATATATTTTATATGTACTCGTTCCCAAATTTTGGGACGAAATTTCTCTTAGGAGAGTAGAATGTAACGACGCTGGTGTTGTGTGCTGTAGGGGGAGCTCGTCCCACATTGCCTGGGGAAGGAAGGGTAATGTGCTACATATGGAGGCCCATAGTGGAACCTAGTAAGACGCATTTTGGGCAAGCTTGTGGGCCTGTGCCAGGAAAAATCCATGCGAGTAGGACCCAAAGCGGCCAATATCTTACTGGGAGAGACTTCTTGGTGCTGTGTGCGGTAGGGGAGTTCGTCTCACATCGCCTGGGGAAGGAAGGGTAATGTGCTATATATGGAGGGCCATAGTGGAACCTAGTAAGATGCGTTTTGGGTAAGTTTGTAGGCTTGTGCCAGGAAAAATCCGTGCGGGTTGGACCCAAAGCGGACAATATCTTACTTGGGGAGACTTGGGTCGTGACAAGTGAGCAAATTTTGGGTGAGAAAAAATCCTCTCAAATGCTATACTTCCCATACAGAGCCTTAGCAGCCATCCAATATGCTATTACAACTAACGTCAAAATGGATGAGAATTTCAACTCATCAAATCTCCGTGATTTAGTTTAGAGATTTCAAGAACAATATACTTAATTTGCCATTTCACCGAAAAGTGGAAAGAAAACAATCCTTTTCCAAGAATGTGGATAAATGTTTTACTAGATTTTTAGGTGACATATAACAACTAATTGCTGACTTTAAGCATATGTCATTTTTGAGAGAAAATTGATTTTGGTACATTTTCATAGGTCATTTTCCTCCTGTTTTGAAGTGTGATTGGTCTATGTGTAATGTGACTATGCAATACCTATGTGACACAAAATTAGAGTAATAGCATTTCAGAACAGGACGAAAAAGAACATATGGTAATGTATTGAAGTGTGGTCTTTTTTTGAGGACACACGACCTTCGGTAATTAGGGCGTCACACCGCGTAAGCTAAAATATAGAATAATGTTATACTTCTCAAATTTGAATTCCAAATTTGGTTTTTAAATGGCTTAATAATTGTACCAAATGATGTGGAAGTGATTGATAGTACCTCATGTCATTGCATGTGGTACAACTGATAAAAAATCAATTGAGGGCCAAATTTGAAATTTATCTAGGAATCATAGCATTACTCTCAAATATAAGACCAAACCCACCCATTTACTATACCATACTCTTAAATATATGATCCACACTAATTATGCTTACAAAATTTGGTTGTCAAATATTTAAAGAGTTGTACCATATATTGTGATTGGGGCTAATGGAATCACATATTTTATGTGGTACAACTGAGAAAGCATTTTGTATCTAGACCTGCAATTGTACTTACATATTTGTGTTTGTATTTAAAAAAAAAAAAGAAGGGCGATTGTATGCTGTATTGACACTAGAACTCATTGGGTTGAATACGGTTTGATTTCCCTGAAATCAAATCGTGATTTGCTTTGAGATAATTAACGAGAAAACTATGCTTTTGATTTTGACATTCTCCAAGAAATTACAGACTTTTTTCATCAACTAGGTTCTCTCTTTTCATTTTTTGATTTTCACATCCTCTAAGAAATTACTGATTTTTTCGTTAATCTTCATTCATATACACTTCTGACTACTTTAATTTCACTACACTAGGCTTTGTTGCTATTTTTTAGAAGATATCTTCAGATTTAATTTTAGAAAAACTTAGATGGGAATCCCTAGTTAGGGAAATATAGTGGTTTAAGAATAACTAATTATTTTCACTTTGATTTAGGTCCTTTACCAAATAAATATCTTAGACAAAAAGATAAAATAAAATCAAAAAGGCAGATTTACCCTTACACATGTATAGTATGAGTGGTTACATAGTAGAAACTCTTTTTATTAACTTTTACAAACTGACAAGTACACGCGCGCAACCCACGAGCACATGTGCGCGTGTCAGCTTTTTCATCACTCGCACGATATGAGTGCATACACTACAGCATTGCCCATTTTAAAAAAGTTTTTCAAACTTTAAACCTACCTAACTTTTTCTCGGCAACTCCAATTTTTACAAATTTTTCACCGTTAGAATCGTATCGACGAGATTTACAAAACTAGTACCATTGTTGATATGTTTTGAAAAAAAAAAACGCAAAATTTTTTATGCCTTGTTCAGTTGTTCCTCAAACCCAAAGGTTTTGTCATTTTGATGATCTCCAAACGTGTGTAATTAACCCAATCTACTTTGCAAACACCAATTAGTAATTAGTAAATTCCACATCTTTTAGTATGTGGTATGAAGTGAATCACCTCTCGGTCAAGTGTACAAGGTTGATAATATATGAATTTGAATCATAGAATATTTTGCATCATATACTTCACATGTTATGACATTTATGACTAAAAGTAGTGAAATTTTACCAGTAATTTGAAATGTGCTAAAAATAGTGGTGAAATTTCACCAGCATGTGATATTGAAATGATGAAACGGCATGTAGCACTTGAAATGACATATAACATTGGAACAAAAATATCAAAATATTACATTTGACACTGTAATAATGCCAAATTTTGGCATGACCAATTTTCATGCCATATTTGGCACAACAAATGGCACATGTCATTTATGCCACATCAGCATGTGATATTGAAATGACATATTTTGAACATTTTCCTTGCTATGTTTTACAAATTTTGCATCCTAGATGGTTTCCCAATATATGTGATAGTGGTACCACTTGATTTTGATTGAAAGATATTGAAGTGTCCCATTGTCACATGGTTTTTTTTAGGCTACCAGGTTCTCCACCCACATGTATTTGAGAAGTATTTGGGAAGCAAAATTTGGGAAGAATATATATTTATTAACTGACCCTTTTGCCACTTAACAAAATACTACTTTGAAAGACAAATGATAGTTGGGCCAAAATATAGCATTTGAAATGGCATGTAACATTAGAACAAAAATATCAAAATATTGCATTTGACACTGTTACAATGTCAAAAAATTGAATTGGCTTGATGAAAATGGCATGTAGCATTGGAGTTGCTCTAAAAGTGGTGAAATTTCACCACTAATTTAAAATGTGCTAAAAACAGTAGTGAAATTTTATCACTTTTCGGGAACAAGGCTCTCAAGGTATGTAAAAAAAAATAAAAATATTATTTGCTCAAAACATACTAACAATGGTACTAGTTTTGTAGCTCTTGTCGACACGATTCCAACGGTATAATTTTTTTAAAAAATGGAGTTGTAGATCAAAAGTTATTGAGGTTTAAAGTTTAAAAAATATTTTTGAAATTGGCTTTGATATGGTACAGTCACTCACACCGTGTGAGTGACTGCCATGGGATGCGCGCGCGTGGCACGCGCGTGTGCGGTGTTGTCAGGCGCAACTTTGAGGGAAAGAGAGAGATTATTTGATGTGGTTGAAGGTATATTCGTCCAAAAAAAGTTGAGGGACTTAAATAAACATTTTTTTTAAGTTGTACTTAAATCAACATATTTACAACAGATTGTCCTTTATCAAATTGACCCTTAATTTTATTATTTTCATTTGCTCCAATTGTTCCTTTTGGTGTAGGGTTTGAACTTTGAACACAAACAAAAGACAGCAGAAGCAGAAACAGATAACACAACTACCAAAAAATAAACTTGTGCAACATAACTGCTAGGCTCTGTTTGTGATGTAGGACAATATTTAACAATCAATCCTACTACAATGATTAATTTAAATTTTTATCATTTTATGTAATTTACATTTTTTTAGATTAAGAGGGTTTTATTTTCTTATCTTTTGCTAGCTTGAGGCTTGTTGAAATAAGGTCATAATAGGTTGCCATATAGGTTTCGGATATTTTTAGAATGTTTTCAATGAACTTTTCAAGTTTTTTAGGGTTATTACTATTAGTTATGGAGTCAAAAAGAAAAACAAAAATTACGTTTCCTTTTACGTCTTAGTTGTGTTATATTAGATTTTTATTTTATTTCATTTTCTTAGGGAGAAAGTTTATTAGCATTAATATAAATAAGTTGATGTAAACCGGGTAGTTTCTGACAATTGAATAAAATTATTTAGAGAGATTATCTCTTTTTTGTCTTTTCCAATTGTTCTTGGCATTCAATGGAATCAACAAGACGATTGAAGCGTACCTCACGTATTTTGTGTGAATCAACGGATGTAGAGCCTTGTTCCAGGCATTTTTGCGACAATCAATAGGTTCAAGAAAGTTGTTCATTAACGTCCTTTTCATCTTTAGCTTCCGCACTGCATCAGTTGTTTTCAGAGTGAGACTCGCTTCCTGGATTCATGGCTTCCAATGAAGTTTATGAGAAAGACGTTGTTGTTTATCAACAACAGTTGGATCACTTGAAGTAGTGGATGGAAGAATGATTTTTCCAACAAAACTAAACACATTGGGCAGTTCGGGATCAACTGTGGAATCAATACCCAAAAACTCTTCCTGCTGATTTGGATGGTGAGCAAAATAGCCCTTTTTGGTGATACTCATCTAGGGTTCATGTATTTAGAGAAGAGAAGAAAAAGGAAAGGAAAACAAGTACTCTTGTTTTTTAGCTTTTGTTTTCCTCAATGCTTGAGATGTAGCGCAGAAAACGAAAATAAAACTCTCCTAATCTAAAAAACGAAAATTACATAAAATTAAAATTAATCACTGTAGTAGGATTGATTGTTAAATATTGTCCTACGTCAGGTTGGATACCAATACCATTAACAATTTTCAAGATACAATTGGAACGTAAGGAAAAAAAAAGAGGGATGTGACTCACAAAATTTAAAATGTCTAATTTATTTCTCACTATATTTTCTTTTCTTCCTATTTCCTTCACTGTTTTCCTTGTTAGTTGAACCAAGAAAACAGTTGTTCTTAGTGTTTTCCTATTCCTTACTTCACTAAATCCATGAACCCAACAAAGCCTTGGTTACGACCCAACCTGCTATTGCACTAACTAATCTCAAAATGGATGAAAATTTTCAACTGGTCAAACCTCCGAGGTCCAATTTGAAGATTTCAAAGATATTATGCTTATGGAGATTGCCATTATGGGGTCTCTACTTCTATAATTTCACCATAAAAAAAGAAAGAAAAAGAAAACAGGCGTTTTCACATTTGGAAAATTGGACAATTGACCCTAACCGGTATATTCATACACAAAAAGTAACAACATGACATAGAGAACATCCAAGTGCCAAGCGGGTTGTAGCCCAATTCGCATAGCATCTCTCTTCCCAGTGGGGAGGGAGAGGGTTTGAATCCCCATAGGAAATTCTAGTTGCTTGCCCCCCCCCCCCCCCCCAGTTATTCTTCAATCGGAATGAGTGGCCCTTGTTGGGCTTTGCTGTGGGCTAGTGTGGGGCTTTGGGTTGGGTTGGGTTAGAGCGGGGGTGTGCATGTGTGTATCCAGTCCAAATTCAAGTAAGTATCTAAAATTAAATAAATAAATAACACATACATGAAAGAAACTCCATCTAAGTTTGAAAATTATTTTGATCTCCTTCGTAAAGAATCTACGTAGGCACAAATCCATGAAAAAAAATGGGCAACCCGAATTCATTTTCTTCAGCCTCCTTTTTTTTGCGCTTTTTCATTTTTTCTGCTTTCCAATTTTTCTTACAAACCAAACATGAAACCTCGTGGTCACAATGTGGCCAACAACTTTACCACTTAGATAACCCAAGCTCATGATAATCAAGTCGAGTTTACTAGGAAATTTTGAATCTTCATCTTTGAAGGCCGAAGTAGGTGCTGGTAATTCCACCGAAATCCCACATTTCTTTGACAAAGGTTCTCCACATAATCTTGAATTTCCATTAAATGAGCTATTTTCGAACGTACAAAATTGATTTCCTCATGGTATAGGCCCGGTGAGATGGTTATGGAAGACATTAAAAACTTAAAGAAAGGTGAGTTGTACTAGTTATTGAGGGATATATCCTGAGAGTTTAATGTGAGAAAAGTCCAATGATTCTAGTGCAGTTAGGTTCCCTAAGGATGTGGGCATAGGAACTGTAAATTATTGTCAAATCGTGAATAAGGTTTTTCTTTTGAGACAATAACAAATTCTAAAAATGTACTCGTACGAAACTAGAATCAACACGTATTAGTAGACCGAATCGAACAATGGTACCAGTATGAGCATTGTTAGAAAGGTTTAGCAACTGAAGCCCCTTGAGTAGTTCAATTGATTCTGGAATCTTCCCTTTGAATTTGTTTCCTGAGAAAACAATGAATTTGAAAGACACTTTGGATTTGGTCATAAACCAATTCATTTCATTTGTTCGTAATTCTCAATGTTTGAATATAATCTATGGACTAGGAGTAATTTGCATTTCTCTTTTTTATCTCTTCGTATTTTGACTTTCGTATGTCATCTTGAACTTTCATGTCATTCCATATTTGGAAGTACTTCAGTGGTAACTCACCACTAAAACTATTCCAAGAGATGTCAATGATTCGAAGCTTGGGAAAATTAAAATTCGTTATTGGACCTTCTATTTTATCATGCAATTGATTAGATCGGAGTTCCAAAATATTCAGCTCTGAGATTGTTCCAAGCCAAAAATGGAAAAATGCCATTAACTTGATTGTTTCCAAGGTTAACATACTCCAACATTTTGCAATTGGCAAAATATCTTGGTATTGGTCCATCCAAATGATTCTGATTCAAGTCAATCTCTTCCTTTAGTATATCCTTCGGGAATGGTGCCTTGCAAACTATTGTTTGGCAAATGCAATATTATAAGGGAGTTACTAAAGTTGCTCAAACTTTGTAGGATTGTTCCATTCAAGTTGTTATTCGAGAGGTCAAGGACAGACAGAGAACTCTACTTGCAGACTAATGGGGGAATCTCTCCGGTCAGTGAATTGACAAAAATTAAATAAAGGAAGGTGGAGAATGGTGCGATGGGAAGTGATCGTTGAAGCAAGTTTCCAAGAAGGTCTAAACACTTCAGACTACGACATGGTAGAACAAGCAGAGGTTTCTCAAATCCTGTTAGGAAGTTTTCATCTAGCCTTATAGTGTTCAAAGTTTCTTTACCTATAGGATGGGATTGTGCCCTCAAACCCTTCTCTAGATGTATGTGACGCTTGACATGTTATATATAGATATCAGATTTTACATTTAATTATGTGTGTTTCATGAGATGAATGTTGTATGTAATCCTTAAATATCATAGTAGGTAATTCGTGTATGTATGAGATACATACGCAGGAGCTACGAATTACTATTACTTGATATTTAGAATTATCACAGTGGATGATGAGATTGGACATCTCATCAGGTATACACTGTAGCATGATTAACCACCATTGGATGGAGTGAGATGAATCTTAATCACTAGAGTGCGAGACTCTTGGTCAAACATCTTAGTGCTTATAGTGCATTAACGGACCATGAAATTTTCCTGTTGACATCTAAAACTGTCAACAGTCGATAGGAACTCCTAACTTGTATAAGGTACGTGTTCTTAATCTTAAGTGATTATGGACACAAACTATGTATGTGACTGCTTTGACTTGCCAATCAGTAAGGTCTTCAAGATCAACACCTGTGTATTGTGGGTAAGTCATGTTCAAAGGGTTGTGAACATATATTGTCAAAATAGAATCTACTCTTTGATAAAGAGTAAGCATTCCCTTGAGAATGTCACCAAGTTGATTATTGAGAACTGCAGTCTTGTTGATAAGTAGTTATCAACATGTTGGTAATCATGAAAGGTGAATAAAACTTAAGGAATAGAAGATGTAATCAACATTCAGGTTGACAGTAACAGTTTATCCGACTACCTGAATATGATTACGATTGCTGATAGTAGAGGGACATTAGTACAATAATACAAGTCTAATTACCGCTTCGGATATGGTTTTTTTTTTTTGGCGTTGGAGTGCAGTTATCATTATATAGTTGAGTTAACGTTAACTGATCAGTTAGTTAATTCACTGATCAAAGAGTTTGAGCATAGGAATTAATAACTGGTCTAAGCTAACAATAAAGAACCTGGGAGGTCCCATTCTTATCTCCATAAGAATGCTTGGAAAGGCATAAGGGGATGAACCAATCGATTGGATGGGATCCAATCGATTGCTTCATTTTCCACTGTGTTGAGAAGTGGAAAAGAAATTGAGAAAGTCTCTTTGCCATCATAACCTGTAGTTAGTAATGAAGAAGAGGTGGAGAATGAAGAAGAATTGGTGGAAGAAGGAAAAGAGGGCGAAACAGTTGAGCCCAAAACAACAATTCCTAAGGATACTGAAATAAAGAGAAGACCTGGAAAAGAACCTATCCTTGAGGAGACACCCAAATGCCCTTTTCCGGCACCATATCCTCAGAGGTTGAAGAAACCTCAACAAGAAACTAAAAGTCAGGAGTTTCTGGAGTTATTCAAACAAGTAAAAATCAATCTCCCACTCCTAGACGCAATTAAACAAGTGCCCTCCTAGGCTAAGTTCCTAAAAGACTTGTGCACTGTTAAAAGGAAGCAAAGTGTTAAGAAGAGTGCTTACTTGGCATGCCAGGCAAGTGCAATTTTAAAACACGACCTGCCTCCTAAGTACAAGGATCCAGGCACACCAACAGTTTCTTGTATAATCGGTCAGAAGAAAGTAAACAATGCTCTGCTCGATTTAGGATCGAGTGTCAATCTCTTACCTTACACTGTTTACCAACAATTAGGGTTGGGAGAACTTAAACCCACTCGCATTACGCTCCAACTTGCGGACCGATCTATTAAATATCTGTGAGGAGTGCTGGAGGATGTCTTAGTCCAGATTGACACCTTTGTCTTTCCTGTTGACTTCGTTGTTCTGGACACCGAACCTGTTTACGATGCTAAATCTCAGATTTCGGTGATTTTTGGACGTCCTTTTCTAGCGACAATTGATGCAACAATTAAAGTAAGGAGTGGAGTTATGATCATTGTTTTTGGGAACATGACACTGAATATCAAGATCTTTTCAAATCCCAAGATTGAAGATTTTGATAATGAGGAAGAGGAGGTGAATTGGGTAGAATCAGTAATTCAAGATTACTTTGATTCAACTGCTTACGCTGATCCCATGGAGTCCATTATGACTAACTCATGTTATGAATTGGATAAATACACTCCACAAGATGAGATGATGAGCCAGATATGTGCAATTTTGGAGGTTGTTGAAGAGGAAGTTGCAAGAACAATGTGGACGGCTCAATATGAGCAACTACCGCCAAAGACAAAGTTGGCTGTGCCGTCGAATCTGCAATTTCCGGAGTTGGAATTAAAAGAGCTCCCAAAAGAATTGAAATATGTGTTTTTAGGAGAAGAGAAGACCTTTCCTGTGATAATTTCATCCGTTTTAAATAACGAACAGGAAAATAAACTGATACAGTTGCTTAAGCAACACAGGAGTGCGTTAGGATGGACCGTTGCTGATTTAAGAGGAATTAGTCCATCTATATGCACCCACAGGATTTACATTGAGAAAGATGCCAAACCTTGTCGTCAAATGCAAAGGCGTCTAAACCCAAACATGCAAGAGGTTGTGAAGAAGGAAGTTCTGAAATTACTAGATGTTGGGGTTATTTATCCAATTTCGGATAGTCCTTGGGTGAGTCCGACTCAAGTAGTGCCGAAGAAAGTCGGCATCATAGTGGTAGAAAATAAAGATGGGGAATTGGTACCAACACGTGTGACCACAAGTTGGCGTATGTGTATTGATTACAGAAGATTGAATGCAGTGACTCGTAAGGATCATTTCCCATTGCCCTTCATGGATCAAATGCTCGAAAGAGTAGCGGGTCATCAATTCTATTGCTTCCTAGATGGTTATAGTGGTTATAACCAAATTGAAATCGATCCTGCCGATCAAGAGAAAACCACTTTTACCTGCCCGTTTGGAACATTTGCATATCGTCGGATGCCATTTGGATTATGCAACGCACCGGCCACTTTCCAGAGGTGTATGCTGAGCATCTTCAGCGATATGGTTGAAAAGATCATGGAGGTTTTCATGGATGACTTCTCCGTATTTGGTAGCAGCTTTGATAATTTCTTAGAGAACCTCTAAAAAGTCCTGAAAAGATGCGAGGACAAAAATTTGGTTCTCAATTGGGAAAAATGTCACTTTATGGTGACAAAAGGGATTGTCTTGGGACATATCGTGTCTGCTAAAGGAATAAAGGTAGACAAGGCAAAGATCGACATAATTTCTAATCTTCCTGTCCCCACTACAGTAAAAGAAATACGATCGTTTTTAGGTCATGCCGGTTTCTACCGGAGGTTTATTAAGGATTTCAGTGCTGTATCTAGGCCACTGTGCCAACTCCTTGTTAAGGACCAACCATTTGAGTGGAACAGCAAGTGCCAGGAATCCTTTAAAAAATTCAAACATCACCTCACAACAGCTCTGATAATGCATCTCCGGATTGGAGTCTTCCTTTTGAGCTGGTGTGTGATGCGAGTGACACAGCGATCGGAGCTATATTAGGACAAAGGAAGGACAAGAAGCCTACTGTGATCTACTATGCTAGCAGAACTCTTGATGGAGCTCAACGAAATTACTCTACTACCGAAAAAGAGTTGCTGGCAATTGTATTCGCATTGGAAAAATTCAGGCAATATCTTATTGGCTCGCAGATCATTTGCTTCACTGATCATGCTGCGTTGAAGTATTTGCTATCCAAAAAGGATACTAAATAGCGATTGATGCGCTGGATTCTCCTGCTCTAAGAATTTGATTTGGTTATCAAAGATAAAAAGGGGGTAGAGAATGTTGTAGCCGATCACCTCTCACGATTGACGTTTGAAAACAATTCTTCACAATCCATTCCGATCAGTGAATCTTTCCTAGATGAACAACTTTTTGCTGCAACTAGTTTGCCCTGGTATGCTGACATTGTCAATTACTTAGCCACAGGGGAGACCCCATCTCATTGGTCCACCTCTGACAGAAAAAGGTTTCTATCTATCGCCCGATGGTTTTACTTTGATGAGTCGTACTTGTTTAAGTATTGTGCGGATCAAGTAATTAGGCGATGTGTCCCAGAGGAGGATATCTCTCAAATTCTCACTTCCTTCCACTCAGAGGCCTGTGGTGGCCATTTCTCAGCTCAGAAAACTGCTCAAAAGGTGTTTAGTAGCGGTTTCTACTGGCCGACAGTTTTCAAAGACTGTTATGCATTCTGTAGAGCATGCTCTAGATGCCAAATGTTAGGAAGTTTGTCCAAGAGAAATGAAATGCCGATGACCCCGATCATTACAATTGAAATCTTCGATTGCTGGGGTATTGATTTCATGGGACCATTCCCGCCATCCTCTCATTACGAATATATCCTTTTGACAGTTGAATACGTGTCCAAGTGGGTTGAGGCCATTCTGACAAGAAAAAGTGATCATAGAATAGTGATCTCATTCTTAAAAGAAAATATTCTTTCGAGGTTCGGAACACCAAAGGCCATGATTAGCGATCGTGGAACCCATTTTTGCAATAAGCCTTTCGAGGCGTTGATGAAAAAATATGGGGTCAATCATAAGATTGCTTTATCATATCACCCACAGTCAAATGGTCAGGCAGAGCTAGCTAATAGGGAAATCAAACATATCCTGGAAAAGACTGTCAACATCAATAGAAAGGATTGGTCGTCACGTCTAACTGACGCTTTATGGGCATACAGGACGGCATACAAGACGAACCTTGGAATGTCCCCCTATAGGTTGATTTATGGAAAAGCTTGCCATTTGCCTGTAGAACTGGAGCATAAGGCATATTGGGCCACTAGATTGCTAAATTTTGACATTCATGAGAGTGGTGCACTGAGGAAGCTGCAGCTCAATGAACTGGAGGAGATCCGGAATGATGCTTACGATCATGCTCGCACATATAAATCCAAATTGAAAGCTAAGCATGATCAGTCAATCTTGAGAAAGAAGCTTGAACCTGGGCAGAAAGTGTTACTTTATGATTCGAAGCTTCATCTTTTTTCGGGTAAGCTAAGGTCAAGATGGATAGGGCCCTTTATTGTCAAAGAAGTTTTTCCTCATGGGGCAGTGGAATTTGTTAACCCCGAGAATGGTAATGCATTCAAAGTCAATGGGCAACGTTTAAAGCCATTTTTGGAGAGGTTCGAACCAGAATCAGAGACCATCCAACTGGATGATCCTGATTACTCTTCTTGAAAATTTGAGAACTTTTTGTTGTTGTACAATAGTTTTCTTTTCTTTGTGTGCTTCTCTATTTTTGCTTCCTTTTGTTCTTATTCTGTCTTTTTTGATTGGCTATAGGATGAATCCATGGCAAATGAATCCATTGCATTACCTACCACATTTGCTCTACCATGGGGTCCGTTCTCCAGGAACTCCAGAACAGAGGGAACAAGAAAGTCTAATTCTCACGCCGCTTTCCAGCTTATGCCCAGATTCCCCTAATGCAGCAATAGCTGATATGAATACCTGGGATTTGTTGTGTGCGGTTCGAGAAATTCTGGAAAGCCTGCAAATCGATTCGGATGGTGAAGTCGTGGAATATTTTGTGGATTATGCTGAAGGAGAAGACATTTCTTCCCCAGAATCTGAGCAGAATTGATAACTCCCGTAGCAAATGAATAAGACAGAACTTTGTTCCTGGTTTTCTTTTCATTTATTCATTTCCAACCAAGATCTTGTAATTTTGGATGTTGAGAATCCACGTTGAGAAATAAGATTGATGATTTCTGAATAAATTCTTCCTACTTGTGTGACTGATGGGTTTGATCTTTATTTGAATGCTCAAAGTCTTGTTTCTATCTCGAAAATGCATTCTTAAACTGTTGGGGGTGATTACATGAAGAACATTTGGGTTCCCATGAACTTCTATGTCAATCGATTGAACTCTTTTATAAATCGATTGACATTTCTTGTCAATCGATTGAACTCTTTTATCAATCGATTGACATTTCTTGTCAATCGATTGAACTCTTTTATTATCAATCGATTGAACTCTTTCGATTGACATTTCTCTTTTATCAATCGATTGACATTTCTTGTCAATCGATTGACATTCCTTCCAGACGTAAAGTCTGTCTATCTCCCTCTCCCTCATTTCATTTCAAAATTTTCAGAGAGAGGGAGAAGAGGCAATTCCGAGGGAGTGAGAAGGAGAAACCCCCCCTAATTGTTGTCCTCATCATCATCCTTTGCCCCCATCCTTATCATCATCATTCTCATCTCACCATCACCACCACCACTGTGGACAGAAGGAGAGAAGAAGGAGAATGAGTTGGGCCGCAAATCTTGCACCATCATCATCATCATCATTATTCATCATCATCAATCTCATTCTCAAATCACTTGTGGGCGCAGTTTTTGCAGCGATTTTTATCGAGGTAACCCAAAACCCATAACTTCTCTTTTCCTCATCATTCTTGTTTAAAAACGATAGAGGGAGCCCCTCATGGTCATAAGACCACTAAATTAATGATAGGGGGACGTGAGATCTTGTTGTGAGCAGCCCCCTTAAATCGCTGATGTCAATCGATTGACATCAGGGCTCAATCGATTGGAGTCCATATTCAATCGATTGACAACTTATGTCAATCGATTGACATAAACAGAGTAGCAGAGTCTTTCTTTTCTCATTATAACTCTCTATTTTGCTTCCATTTCAGCTCCTATGGTTCCAAAGCCCAAGGACAGTGGGCCCCACCCGGAAAAATCCACTTCTCTCGACCGCTCGCCCATGGGTTTAGGAATGACAAGGAAAACACTTGGTTCACTAAATACTTCCGAACCCGCGAGATTATGGTAGAGAGACGATTTAAGAATTTGTGGAGTGACGATAAAATTCCATTTTACCTAGCCCGTCTTCGAGCTTATCCTGATTGGCTCCCGGTTCTCACAGCAGCTAAACAAGTGCGACCTTCTTGGATTCGATCAGCTTGTGCGAGCATGGTCAAGGCTCCAAATGTTCCGTACACATATTTCTCTTGCGTTCAAGGCCGCCAGATTGAGTTTAGTCATACCACTGTGGCCAGAGCTTTGGGTATTACGGAGGTGCCAGATCATCTATACCCTATCCATGCCGATCGTCCCTTCCCGTCGTTTAATGTTGTATCTACAGAGATATTAGGCGGCAAAATCAAAAAGTACACGGGGATTACAGTTTATGACGATCATAATCTGACGATGGATTATCACCTGCTTCATTTGGCTCTCTGCAGCTGCATCCTCCCCACGACATATAAAGTAGACTTTGCTGGGTGGTACGCAAGAGTCCTTTACGCTATTGGGACTGGCTTACCGATTTGCCTTGCCAGGCTCTTCATTGAGTTCTTCATTGAGCCCACGCGCCATCCGAGTAAGGCCCAGCACCTCAAGGGTGCTTGGGTAATCCATAGAGTTTGTGAGGAGGCTGGGTTGGCAATTCTTGCAGGTGAGGCATTCCAAAAGTCGAAGATTGGTGTTTTTGGCGAGTCTGCAGCTAGACGGTCAGCTGCACAATTTAAAAAAGTGTCGAAAGGAAAAGGGAAGGTAGGAGAGAGTAGTATGAGGAAGAAGAGAAAGAGAGGAGAAGAAACGTCAGAGGAGGAGGATGAGGACCCAGGGACGCCTGAGGCAGAGGGTCAAGATACGGTTATAGTTGAGGAATAGGAGGATGAGGACTCAGGGACGCCGACTGCGGCTGAGGGTCAGTATGAGTTGAGGAAGCGCGAGACACCTGCAGCCTCTACATCTACCCCTCCGTCTCTCCAGACCATTCACGATCTTTTAATAGAGGAGCGAGAGGCGAGAGTGCAGCTTCAGGGGATGGTTAGAGAGCTCACTGCACAACAGTTGTTGATGACTGCTCAGATGTCGTTGGATCGTGATGCTGTGCAGGGGAGACTTGAGCTGCTAGGTGGTCAGATAGAGCAGATATTGATGCTGTTAGGGATTGAGCAGTCCTTGCGCTCATCTATGCCACCTCCTTCGACGGCTCCAGCTTCTACATCAGCTCCGCCAGAGGGAGATATCTTAGAGACACCTCCACCACCACCACCTTCAGCTGCTGCTCCACCGCCAGCTGCGAGTGACCCGGCGGCTGTCGCCCAGACTGGGACAGCTCCTGAGGGTGACAGTGAGGTAGTTGTTGATCCAGGTCTTGATGGTGCGTCCGTGCTATCTGGTGACCAGTCTGCTGAGCTTTAGGAGGGAGTATTGGAGAGCGAGAGAGCATTTTGTTGTTTCTTATCTTGGGATCTCTCTTGCATTGTTTTTGTTTGATTTGTGGATATTTTGGTACCTTTGTGGATACTTTATTTTGGTTGGTTGGATAGTTTGGTTGGATAGTTTAGTTTTCAGTTATATCTGTACTTGGACTTTATTGATTTTTGGACATTATTATTACAGATAGTTCTGTTTGCTCATGGATTGTGTTTCTATTATTGATACTTTCGATTATTATCCATATACTTTTGATCTTGGTTGTGTGCGGAGATTGTTATGTTATAACAGGTGAATTCTCAAAGTTGTGTTGAATCGCGTAACACAGGTGATATCTTCTGTTACTTGAAATGCTTCCATTGTGGACAATGTCGATTTCAGTTGGGGGTAGAAAGTAGATATCCGTCTGTATTCTCTTGAATTTAAAATGCACACCTGTTTAATATTAGAATTTCCTTTTCAAAAAAAAAAAAATGCTATTGTTGAGTTTCTAACTTTCAAAACCTCGTTTCTCCCAGCTAAATTATTATGCAATGATGCATTCATGTCTTTCTTGTTATATTATGGACTTCGATTACATGTTACTTTGTCGCTAATCTGGTTTTACATCCATAGCATGTATATATCCTGAAAACATTTTGCACGAGTTGACAATCACGAAAGAATCTTTTAATTAGAGTGAAATATGATTGTCATGTGATTAGATTAATAGTAAAACTTTAAACCCTAGTGAGTTTCGAGCCATTCTTCTGTTCTGAGGGTTAATTACAAAAACTTGTGTCAATTCTTGAAATGCGCTATTATCTCGTTGAGAGTCTCATTCTTGTTTCATTTGGCTAATGCTTCAGGAGAATGTTCAGGATCTACTAATTTAAAACTCAGGAAATACTCGAGATAAGTTGTTATGTTTAGAAGATGATTTAGGCCATCGTATTCTCACCTCATTACCCGAGAAAGTCAAAATTCCCACTTATCAATCACAAATCAATGCCTCTACCTAAAATCATATATTTTTAGTCGAGCATGTGATAGTTTTGTGAGAATAGTGAAGGGAGGAAAGAAGAAAAATTCAAAAAAAAAAAAAAAAGAGGAATCGGTGAAAATGAAGGAATAAAAGAAATTGGATGTTGGATAAATTAAAATTGTAAAGTGAAGTTGACATTACCATGTCACATGCTTGAACCCATTTTCACATTTCACCATCTTTAACCTTTCTCCAGTTTTTTGTCATAAGTCCTAAGGATTCTGGATAATTTTAACGAATTTCGAGTATGAAATGAGTTTTCCACGGTAGATCGCTCCTGAAGTAATTGGTATTCCGTTCATGGGACTCATGCACCTTAAAATAAGCGTTCTTCAGTGTCTAGTATGTAAGCATGTTTGATTGCCTCTACATTTACTCAATTGAGTTTCATACTATGAGTGCATAATTTTTTACGCCAGTTTCAGAGTGATTTTATTTTGAGCGTAAACCATGTGAGAATTGAGTTGAAACTATGAAATCTTGAACATGTCAATCCAAATAATTCTGAGATAAAGATCTCAATCATAGTTGTTAACTCCACACACACACACACACAAGGATATATAAAGGCTGTGGATGTAGTTTTGACTTGTTTAGTTACTTTGTAACATGTTGTTTATTTCCATAGCATAATAAAGGAATTTATGCCCTTGTTAAGCAGAATTTTTAGCATAAAGGAGAAATTGAAGTTCTTTGATGAGTTTAGAAAGTTCGACAGTTGAATTTTGTGGGTAAATTCTCTGTAAACCCTCACGAGACACAACTCGTCCATTAGGGTAAACCTAAGGGTTCAAAGGCTTGTTGCAAATGCTAAATGCAACCGCGATTCCTGCGACAGTGAGTTAGGATTTCTTTTTTTTTTTTTTTTTTGTTTTAGCTCAATAAAACTGTAACGTCAATTGTTGTTCGTCTTAGTTTGAGTTAATTCCGCTTCATTGCTAGAGACTAGCAAAGCGCTAGTTGGGGGTCGTGATGAGAGCTGATATTTGCTTAATATTAGCTCGATAAAGAGTAAAAATTGACTGGATTTAACCCCATTTCTCTAGTGTTGCCTGCACTTGTGTTTTAATTCGTTTCTTTACACAATGATGTATTTTTCGTGGTATGTTGTTGTGTTTAGCGCTTTGAATGCAGGTTCTGAAGTTAAAATGAATAACAAGTTGAAAGGAATAACTCAAGAAAACAAATTGATGAAGTCTTGGTACCAATCGATTGACATCATATCAATCGATTGACATATTTTTATGATCAATCGATTGGTGTTTTTACCAATCGATTGGAATGTTTACCAATCGATTGATATCTTTGTCAATCGATTGGTTAAAACTGGAAACATTCTACGTTAATGGAGCAAGATTTCAGCAATCAGGACGATGACCAGCCGTTATGGAATGAACCTGGACACTCTCAGCTCGTGGATTTAACACTATATATAGAGGAGAGTGAAGAGGATGAAGGGGTTAGCTCATTTTTCTTGTTTTGTAGGAATTTTTCCACTCTTGTTCTTTGGAAATACATATACTGAAAGTTTGAACGATCAACATTGGTTATTGCTTTTCTCATTCAGGTTTTGTTATTCGAAGTCTGCTATTCTGTAACTCATCTAGTCATTGTATTGTATAGAACTCTAGTTTAATTTCAAATCTTTTGTGCACATATAAGTTTAGATCCAATTTTTGTTAAATGTTTCAGTTTAGCTAAGTTTCTGTTTGTTTAAAGATGCTAGCCTAGAGTTCTGGTTGGGAATAATGTGAGGAAACATTGTTTCCAGCCACTGCCATGATTCTGTTTAAGAATCAATGCCAATCGATTGGAAACAGAACCAAATCGATTGACATAAGATTCCAAGTCAATCGATTGATACATTTATCAATCGATTGAGAGCCATTTCATACCAATCGATTGACATTAACATCAATCGATTGATATGTAAATGACTTGGGTTGACTCCTTACTGTATTCCAGTAACTTTTATTTCAGGAATTAAGTCCAAATTGATCTTTATAAGTTCAAATTGCAATCTGATTTTGGAATATAAGCTCTGTTGATTAATTAATTCAATGAATGCTTATGACAAACACATCGAATATTTCTTATCCAATTTGTTGGTTATTGTTCATGGTTTTAATTAACTAATATTTCAGTCCTTCATAAATAAGTTAGGTAAACAAACCACTAAGTATGCGGGATTCACATACCTAGTGTCCAGGATACTTAACTTAATCAATTTTTTTGAAATATGGAATACTATGAGGATGAAGCCCCGGTTGTTCATCATTGTTAAATCATGGTAATGGTTAGGACTCTGTGGAATCACATTCTTCCCAACACCTTGTTCATATTTAATTTAAACTATATTGTTTGTTCCTGCTTAATTTGGTTTTTGCTCAACTTTTATATCTTCAATTTTTTTTATCCTAAATTCAATAAGATTGTCAGATCCTCCACTTTTAAGAAATCATCTTTTATTTCATTTTAGGATTCAATCTTGATCTTTCTGCCTTTATCTTCCGTCCTTTGGGATTCGACCCGGTCTTACCGGTTTTAACGCGACGCGACCGTCTACACTTGGACGTACTCTTCAGAGAACACATTTCCAGTCGTGTCATATACACTCCAAAATACAGGGTATTACATGCCACGAGGAACCTGGTATGATGCTCTTGGGGGTGAGCTGGGTAATTTGTGTGATGGTTCATTTTTTATTTGAACATATCAATTATGGATGTTCATAGTTATTCGTTGTATTTCAAACAGTTACTATTCATGTCATATTGTATACTTCCCCCGTGTATTGTTTTAGATGCAGGTACTACTGGTAGCAATTAAATTGGAACACCTTAGAGTACCATGTGGGTTCGAGTTATTTGAGTCCTAGTCGTGTAAAGGAATTTAATTGTAATTTTGTGCACTCAAGGGTAATTATTTTATTCTTTTGAAATATACTTATTATTTTCTCATTTATTTTTGGAAGTGGATTCGGGGCGTTACAGTTGTTTTGAAGATATCTTAGAATTTAATTAGAGTATTTAAAAAAATGGGGGAATTTAGATCTTTCTTGTTCCCTATGATGTAAAGGAGTTGAACAGAACTATAAGACCAAAAAAAAAAACCAACAAAAAGTAAATACGGTTACCAAAACTATTAAGTTCACTTTGGTTTACGTTTTTACTGAGAAAAAGAAAAGGAAAACAAGAAAGAAAAGTAATTCCCTCGTGTTTTAGCTTGTGTTTAAATCAATGCTTGAATGGCACTAAAAATATATAGATAGTAGTTGTAACTTAAGGGAAAAAGAAGAAGGGATCATGTAACTCACACAACTCGTAATGTCTGATATTTTAGTTACTATTTCCTTTTCTTCCTATTTTTCTCACCATTTTTGTTCATAACCGAAAACAAACAAAAGTTTTGTCCTTATGCTATGTTTGGAAAGCTGATGGAAAAAGTGGAATGAAGGAAACAATGGAGGGATGGAATAGGTATCCCTAGGGGACGGAAGGAGAGGTCTTTCCTCTTTATGTCTAGTTAAATTGGAAGCGAGTAAGGAAGGAGATGATGGAGTATTGGATATTTTACTATTATACCCTGACACTATTTAGATGTTATTGAATGGAAAATTAAAATGTCAAAAGATTAAGATGGAGTATTTGTGGGCCTGAAGGGGAAATGCATCCCTTTCTCTTCCTTTCCCTCTCCCTCTCCCTCTCCCTCTCCCTCTCTTCTTCCATCATATCAAACAAAAGAAGGATAATTTAGTTGATCAATCTTCGAGGTTCAGTTTGGAGATTTCAAGGACGAAATGCTTAATCTACCATTGTGCATAGTAATCAAAACTGGGCTGACTGGAGAAATCCTGAATTGAACACTAAATTGGTATGGGGTTGAATATATGACCAGAAGGAAGAGACCCGGGTTGGTCTGTGAGACCCGATCGGTTGAACTGTGACCCGTGCAACACGACCGAATTTTAAAGGACCTCCAGATTTTGTAATTCTATCAATTTGGAATGTTTTATATCTATTATTGTTGAAGTACTTTGTTTCAATTTTGGACAAGCTAGAAGGTTTCCTAATTGTATGGGATTACTTGCAAGGGAGGTTTCTTGGTGGAAAAGTATTACTATGTGGGTAGGCTTACTCCTACTAGGATTTAGGTTTCTTGGTGGATAAGCATTATTATGAGGGTAGTGTTATTCCTACTAGGATTTAGTAAGGTATTCTATTAGGGAGCTATGGTGAAGAATAAGAGTATCTTGAAAGAGACTTAGGTAAGAGTGTAGACCTTCGGTTCAACTGGTACTTGGGCCAAACCGGGTGGTAAAGGTTGTTGAAACAATTTCGAACCTAAAGATAACTTGTAATTGGGTAGTTTTAGAGAGGTTTTTCAAGAGTATTTCTTGGAGAATTATGTGAACTAGTGATTAGATTACATATTATGTATAGTGGATTCATTGGTTCCTCATTCGCAGTTAGACAATTTACTAAACCGTGTATATTTTGTGTTCTTGTGTCTGGTTTGGATTTCTTAATTTTCTTGATTGTTTTGATCCTTTGATTATCTCGCTTCCGCACTACAATTACTGAATTCCCATTTTGTACAATTAGTGTCCTAGTTCATCAACATGATCTTGCACAATGTGTATATATTTTCATCAGAGCTAGACTTAGTTTGTAAATTTTTTTATCTGAATGGTTGATAATTACATGACAGTTGCTCTTTTTGTGAGAATTTTAAAAATTATCAAACCTTCCTCATTCTTAATATTTTATTGCTAATGGTTAGATTGTGGGAAAAAAAGTTATACTTTAGTATATCTTTGAATGGACAAATTAGCTAACCACATTTTTTTGAAAAGGAACTTCTATTATGCTATAAGTCAAACGTTCTTTGTAACTTTATTATTATTAAATTTTTATTACCATTAAATTAATCTGGTCCAAGTCAATTAAACTGACAGTCGAACTGGCGACTCATCCACCCGGTCACACCACCGTGTTAATCTTCAGGTCGGTTTTGATAACTATGCCATTATGTAGATGAAGATTGTCATTTCTGTACAACCAACTATTGGAATTTGGCTTAAATTTCTCGTACTAGAATCTAGCTCGAGCGAGCTGCTTGGGCGAGGTTGTGAAGCTTTGGAGACAGAAATTCCACTCGCTTGGGTGCTACGCAAGCGAGCCTCCACCCGAGCGAGCCACTGGAGCGAACACGGTGATTATGTGCGACAATCAACTTTCTTAATCTGGGGAGGAGAGGTATTTGGGATAGTTTCCACAGGACGTAAGCTTCCTATTTGTATGAGATTACTTGCAGTGAAAGTTTCTTTGTGGAGAAGGCTTACCATGTGGGTAATCTACTTCTACAAGGATTAGGCAAGGTATTATATATAAATCGGAACCTATATATGGTGGAGATAAATATTTGTGTGGTCATTGGCTCACCAAGAAAGGTGTATGGCTCTTGGTTCACCATGTGAGGGATATTTTGCCTTTTGGTATATCTATAGAGAGAAAGAAAACTCAGAACGAATATAAAAGTGGTAGCTACGGCCATTGTGCTGATTCTTGGTGGAGGGGAGAGTAACCGGTGAATCCTAAGAGGTGGCGGAAAGAGTAATCTGTATGTCCTCATGTGCAGGAGATCTTGACAGCTCAAGTTGTTAGCCCGAATAGAGGCTTTATACTAGGTGAATTAGAATATAAATGTCCATTCATGTGTGAGAGAACTCAGAAAAGTATTTAGAGTGAGAGTTGATAGTGGCTAGTAATTATTGTTGATCAATAAAAGAGTAGTCGTTCCTTGGGGGTGGATGTATGCATGATTGGCTGAACGACGTTCAAATCTTTTCTTGTGTTGATTATTCTTGTTGTGTATTCTATCTTGCTCTTGCTATTAGTTTTGTGTGAATTGTCTTGAATGTGAATTGATCATGGGGTGCCCACTCGTACAACACCAATATTGTGAAGATTCTACTTATATATTTTCACCGAAAAAAAATGTAAAAGAGGAAAAGAATGCAGCTCTTTTCATAATTGAAAAATTAACCGCTACTAGTGCATTTATACACCGAAATAAGGCTAAATTACACTTTAGTACCCTATAGTTTGGGCGAAGTTTCACTTTGGGGCCTCTAGTTTCAATTGTAACACTTTGGTCCCTGTAGTTTTGAATTGGTTTCAATGTAGGTCTTGCCTCTAACTCCGTTAATGCAACTTAACGGCTCACTCATGTGCCTTGAAAACTCTAGGGCCCAAAGTGAAACTTCTCCGAAACTCTAGGGCCCAAAGTGAAACTTCGCATAAACTATAGAGTACCAAAATGTAATTTTTCATCAAGTTGCACTAACGGAGTTAGAGGCAGGGCCTACATTGAAACCAATTCAAAACTACAGGGACCAAAGTGTTACAATTGAAACTAGAGGTCCCAAAGTGAAACTTCGCCCAAACTACATGATACTAAAATGTAATTTAGCCCCGAAATAAAGTACATGACATAGCTAATGTCCAAGTGCATAAGAAAAAAGGTATGATTATGAAGAAGCACTACATAGAGATACAAAATAAAAACACTTGAATATACTTATAAGCCTAGGATATACAAAGTACTTTTGATCTCCTCCAGAAAAAGTCAACATAGGTGTCAATCCACGAATTACTATGGGCTACTCTAATTCAGTTTCTTTGCCCTCCTTTTTTCACCCTTTTCCATTTTGGTGGCTTTCCAAATTTTTGAACGAACCAAAAATGATATCTCTTGGTCAGAATGTTCCCAACAATGAGCCCGACAACTGTCCCACCTAGATAACCAAGGCTTATGATGATCCAGTCTAGTTTACTGGGAAAATCTGAATCCTTATCGTCGAAGGTTGAAGTGGGTGATGGCAATTCTACTGTATTCCCACATTTCTTCGACAAAGGTTCTCCACATAACTCTGAATTTCCATCAAATGAGTTGTTTTCAAATGTACCAAATTGACCTCCTTGTGGTATCGGCCCACTGAGATGGTTATGGGAGACATTAAAAACTGCAACAAATGTGAGGTGGACTAGTTGCTCAGGGATATGTCCTGAGCAGGCCTGGCTCTGGGCATAGGCCATATAGGCCATTGCCTAGGGCCCCCAATTCTACTCACATTTTAAGGGCCCCCAATTTTATGCTATTAGTATTAGACCAATCCAAAAGTATTTTCAGCCCAACTGAAAAAAGTCCAAAGCCCAATGTAAACTAGAGGCCTAACTCTCCTAACCCTTTAAGATATATACGTATCCTGCGCCCAAATTTTCATTCCCCCACAAAATAAAACCTTAAAACCACTGCCCCTAAATTTTTGAAAAGTACAAATTTATGTGTAGTAATTGTAGATTTTATAAATAGGCTCTCTTAAATTTCACACAAGCCCCCCTCGACTTCTGAAAATTCTAGATTTACATGTAATATTTTACAAGTTTTAGACACAGGCCCCCCTGCACTCTTGAAAATTGTAAACTTACATGTAATATTTTACAAGTTTTAGGTATAGGCCCCATAAAATTACATAATTTACTCCAAATTAGGGGTGTTAAACTAATTCTACCATTTTACAAATAATTATGTATAGATATACCCAAAAATTTTTTGCCTAGGGGGCGCTGCCCCCGAATCCCTGTATAGTCTAGGCCCCCTCAGACCAAAAATCCTGATTCTGTCCTTGTTCTATACGGTATACTAAAAGCATTCCCAGCCCAACTGAAACGATGTGCTTGCTTCGTCTCTGACTCTCCGTCTCTAGTAATCTCGTTCTCTCTCTTCATTGTAAAGTAGATTGCTCTAAAGCTAATTGTATGCAAGGTTATTTTTGTAACGCATTTTAGTTAAATACGTTGTACTAATAAATAGAGGGCCCCATTTTGAAAGCTCTCCTAGGGCCCCCGAAAACTCAGGGCCGGCCCTGGTCCTGAGAGCTCATTTTGGGAAAGGTCAAACGATTCAAGTGCAGTAAGGTTCCCCAAGGATGTGGGAATCGGACCTATAAATCATCGTCAAATTGTGAATAGGTTTGTTAAAAGTGTGAATCTTGATTCATATTGAATTGTGAGTCGTTAAATGAACTCCTTTTAGAAAAATAAAAAAAATCAAATAAATGCACTAGGTACTTGTAAAAACACATGCACAATACTTGAAATGAACAAAACAATAATTTATACTACTTTCATGTTAAATTAAACCTCAAAATGTCGAAAGCTTTCCACAGAAAAATTAGAATTTTTAAATTTTTTAACACTCATTTACTCTTAAAGCTTAAGTTGTTAGAGAAGATATAACTGAAGTATTCATACTCTTAACATGCATGCCCCCTCACGTATGACCATGCTTTCTTTGAAGGGCCAAACACGTGCATATTTTATAAAGGGGCTTCGGCCAAAGCCCCCTCAAATAAAACCCTTCAAAGTTAAAACACATGCTACTTTTCTTTAACTCATTAGGTCATTTTTATGTCTACACAACTTCAAATTGCTGTAACTTTTGTTTTACAAGTATGTTTTTTTTTTTTTTTTTATATAAAATTTGATATTTTGGAATCAGTAAAATGAGATCTATCAACCGAGATCAACATCGACCATGAAATACTGGGGAAAATTAATTAAAAACTAAACAAATATGAAAAACTATATATATATTTTTGCATAAATATATATATATATATATATATATAAAAGAGCATATTCCTTTCATGAAATTGGCACCATAGGTGCATAGATCTGAAAAAAAAAATAGGGAATCAAAAAAAAAATCACTCAAAAGGCTAAAAAACAAGTGAGTTACGATAGTTTAAAGTTGACAGATAATGTTAATATTATCTGTCAAAAAAGACAATATTATCTGTTCAGACAGATAAAATCAAAAAATGAGATTTCAAATTACTTTCTTTTGTACAATTTTCAACTCCATTGCGTAGATCTCAAAAAAATACATGAAATCCAAAAAAAAAAATTTAAAATAAAAATCACTCAACAATGCTAAAAAAACAAGTGAGTTATGGTGGTTTAAAGTTAACAGATAAGAGTGATTTTTTTTTTATAATTTTTTTATTTATGTATTTTCTTCGAGATTTACACAATGGAGTTGAAAGTTGTACAAAAGAAAGTAATTGGAATCTCAGTTTTTGATAGATAAAATCAAAAAATGAAGCTCCAAATTACATTTTTTGTATAATTTTCAACTCTATTTCGTAGATCTCGAAGAAATACATAAAAAAAAATACTCAAAAAGGCTAAAAAAAACGAGTGAGTTATGGTGGTTTAAAGTTGACAGATAACATTAATCTCATTTGTCAAAATAGATAATATCATCTGTTTTGATAGATAAAATCAAAAACTGAGGTTCCAAATTACTTTGTTTTGTACAATTTTCAACTCCATTGCTTAGATCTCGAAGAAATATATGAAATAAAAAAAAAAATTACTCAAAAAGGCTAAAAAAACGAGCCAATTATGGTGGTTTAAAGTTGACGGATAATATTAATTTAGCCATTTTTCTGTTCCAACGAGGGGCTTTTCACCAAATTCTAAAAGTAGCGAGGGGCTTTTTAAAAAATGGCCAAATCGTGTGAGTTTTTGACTAATACACTTAATTTTAAGGGGTATATGACCAAATATCCCTTTTATAAATTAGGGTGACGGCAAGGATTAACGTTAGACAACCATATATTTTTGGAGAAACTGTATTTTACCCTCCCGGTACTTTGATCATTGTTTAAGTCACCCCTTGTACTTTGAAAAGTATCAAAGAACCCCCATGTAATTTGAACTAAAGTGAAAATAACGGAATCTGTTAAAGTGGCAATGAAATGACAAAAGTGCCCACATATACAGGGGTGACTTGAACAAAGGTCAACGTACGGGGGGGGGGGGGGGGGGTGGTAAAATAAATATCTTCCAACTACTTTAAAACACTTTTCGTCCATTTTGACTGAAAATCCAACCCTTTCACTTTAGTTTAAAGTACATGAGGGTTCTTTGATACTTTTCAAAGTACAGGGGATGACTTGAACAATGGTCAAATTACAGGGGGGTAAAATACAGTTTTCCCTATATTGTAACCGTAGGACCTTCGTTTGCTCTGATTCCTTGTAGACAACCATTAAAAGCTTAAGCTGTTAGAGAGGGTGTAACTACAGTATTTATACTCTCAACAAAGTCAAAATTATGGATATAAAATTAAAAAGCCTATCGAATAGTGTGCATCTCAAATCAATCTGTATCAATCGAATGTAAATAACAAAAATATTACCTGTAAGAGCATTATTCGAAAGGTTGAGCAATTGAAGCCCCTTGAGTACTCCAATCAACTCCGGAATATTCCCTTTAAACTTGTTGCCTGAGAGATCAAGGGCTTTGAAGTCACTTTGGACCTTGTAATAATACATGTCAGCTCCTTTGTTCGTGATTCTCATATAGTTACTAAAATTGTATGTGACAGAGTTTATTGGTGTCTCTAAATAAAACTTTGATACTGGACCTTCTATTTCACCATGGAATTTATTAGATTTGAGATCCAGAATCTTCATCTCTGGGATTGTTCCAAGCCAAAATGGGAAAATGTCATTAAATTGATTGTTTCCAAGATAAAGATACTCTAACATTTTGCAATTGGCCAAAGATCTTGGTACTGGACCCTCGAAATGATTTTGACTTAAGTCTATCACCTTCAAATTGCTTCCATTATTGTATGGTTGGGGAATTGTGCCGTGGAAACTGTTGTCTCGCAAAACCATTATTGATAGGGAGTCACTGAAGTTGCTCATACACTGTGGGAGTGTTCCCTTCAAGTAGTTGTTCGACAGGTCAAGGGTAGACAGAGAACTCAACTTGCATATTAATGGTGGAATCTCTCCTGTTAGGAAGTTTGAATATAGCACCAAAGTTGTCAAAGTTCTTCTACCGATATCCCCTACCCAATTCGGTATATGTCCACGAAGATTGTTGCCAGCAAGATCTAGCCACTCCATTTGGCTTTGATATCGCAGGAACTTCGGGAACTCACTTAAGTTGCACCCCCCGAGTCCTAAAAGCTTCAACTGCGGTAGAGTACCATTGATAATCCCCGTGGTGGTCAATGACAACTTGTTATCGGCTAGTTGGAGAAAAATGAGATTTTTTAACATCAGAAACATCTCTACTTCCATTGTGTCATTCAAGTTATTCAAATGTAGATAAAGCCAAGTAAGATTGTTGAGCTTGAATATTGATTTTGGGATTGGACCGTACAAACCATTTTGGTCAAGAGCAAGCACAGTTAATTGGGTGAGGTTTCCGAGCCAAGATGGAATCTCACCAATAAGATGATTATCTGAAAGGTCCAAATGGGTTAGTTGAGTCATGTTTTGAAGACAATATGGGATGACACCATACAAATTGTTCGTCCACAGGTATAAGTATGCGAGTTTGGTTTGCTTCCCAATCCAAGACCATGTGCCGCTGCTGAAATTGTTGTTAGCAAGTGATAAGAAATAGAGTTGGGTTAGATTACCAATAGATTCGGGAAGTTTACCAGTGAAATTCGTGTTAGCGAGAATTAAACCCTCCATGAGACTACCACGCTGAAATTCTGGTAAAACTCCGGTGAGATTTGGATTAAATCGAATGCTCAGCACACGCAAGTTTGGTAGCGAAAAAATGCCACTTGGGAAATTACCAAACAGACCACAATCTCTTAGATAAAGAACAGAAAGGGAAGACAAATTTGCCATGGTTTCAGGTACAGTTGAAGATATGTTCACACCACTGAGACCAAGTACTTGAAGGTTTGTTAAGGTTTCAACTAAATTACTCAGACTTGGTTTTTCAAGTTTCAAGAGATTTCGAGAAAATGGGTCATCAGCATTGGAATAAAGATTAAGAAAAGCCAGCTTGGGAAGCTCTAATAATTCTGATGGAATTTGCCCGAAAAATGACGATGCTGATAGATTTAGACTTTTTAACTTTGCAAGATTGCGAATCTCAGAAGGGATTTGAGAGTAATTAAAGTGGTTAAAGGATAGATCAAGACTCTGAAGGTGGACAAGCTTGAAAAGGGTACTACTAGAATTGATTGAACCATAGAGTAAACTGCAACTGAGGTCGAGGCCTATCACATGACCGGTGTGGTTGTCACACTCGACTCCATCCCATGAGCAGCAATTACCGTTTTCTCCTTCAAGGCTCCATGATAAAACCTTTGGATAAGCAGAAGAACAATATTGGGAAGCAATACTCTTACTGATGAAAAAGCTTCGCTTGAATTGCAACAAGGCAGAGCTTTCATCATCATGGCACTGTTGCTGCAACGAAGACGAAGAGTGAGCCAGTTTAGTAAAATTAGAACATGAGAGGAAGAAGAAAAAGTGCATTAAAATAAAGAAATACAAAGATGATCCCATAGTGTCCATTTGGGTAACTTTCACACTTTATGTTGAACAAGAAACTGGGGAATTTACAAGGCCTTTTATAGACAGGATTCTAGGCTGGCCATGTATAAGCACTCAGATTTTTTGAGGGGTAGTTTTGTAATTTATCACTTTTAACATGTAGTCCAAATAACAATGACTTGAGTTTTCCATGAAATTATAGCTTGATGGCATGACAGCCACTTAGGCTTTGTTTTGGTTCATGGATTTAGTAAGGAAAAAGAAAAGAAAACATAGAGTAGCATTTTCATTTTGATTGGTTAATAAGGAAAACGATGAGGAAAATAGAAAGGAAAAGAAAATACACATTTTGAATTTTGCGCGTCATTTCTCATCTATTTTCTTTTTCTTACTTTATAATTTTATTTTGGAATTTTTTGATTTAATATTGATAGAGCATAACTACTTTCCCTTCTTGTTTCCCTTTTTTTTTTTTTTTTTTTTTTTTTTTTTTTTCCTTCTCTAATTTTGCAAACTAAACGGAGCCTTTCAGATAAACCAAAGAGTTAAAACTAATATGAGATACAAATTGGTAAGAAAGACTTAGTACGATATGTATTGAATGCATTACCTGTGGCTGTGGGGTACACATTATTTCAAAAGATTGAGTTGTGCATATGGGATGATGACAAGTATCATAGTCATAGAAACTTGAAAAAGAGGGTGTTTTTGTAAAAGAACAGGGGGGGAATTGTGTCCCATAATTGAAATTCCGAAAAGTGGATGGTTCAACAGCCACTATTTTATTTTTCTAAACATTTTACAATAATTGTTTGTGATTTGCATGATAGACCACCGTCATTTAGGACCACACCACATAATTACGGTGGTCTATCATTGCAAAGTCATTTATTCTGCATGTATGTATGAGCCTGGATGATCAAAGTGATTTGCAAAGTCATTTTTAAGCAGGAATGTATAGTTTGGTTTAGACTCCCATATATTCTGAGACCAGGCTTTGGTTGAATTGAGTTGAGTTCGGTTTAGACAATCCTTCGACATTGATTGGTAGGATAAACGAGTCAAGTTTGAACATATTTCGAACACCATGGGATCATATTAAGTGTTTAAGGAAACTACTTTACTTGACGTATATGGTAATTCGTGACGCTCTGCTTGGTTCATGGATTTAGGAAAAGAAGAGAAAATAGAACATAGAGGGAACCCTTTACTTTCTTTAAGGAAAACGAGGAAAAAAAGAGGAAAAGATATAAAGATGAAAAGAAAATTATAAATTCTGAATTTTGTGAATCATTTTAAATTTCAATGTGGTACCCAACTGATTGCAGCCAATTAACTAGAATGGATTATTTAGATAGGACCCAGAATAAAATGTCTCGTGTACTCTTTAGTTACCTTTTTCTCTGATGAAAATACAATCCTGTAAGGGCACACATTATCTCATAAGACTAAGTCGTGCAAAAGGGATGATCGCATTCATCATAGTCATAGAAACTTAAAGAAGAGGGTGTTTCCCAAAAGACATGGATGCTTCATTTTTTGGAAGGATTTTCAATTCTTGTGGACCCTGCTGGTTCAACAGTCTTTTTTTATTTTTTCTAAGAGTTAACAGCAATATGGATATTTATTTAGTTAGAATTCAAGCATTTGTTTATTGTAATATAAAGAAGTTGAGGTTGAATGCATGGGTACTGACATACCCTTGAAATATATGTAATTGTTTAATCTAATACGTGAACTTTTATGACAAAAAAAAAATCTATTAAGACAGAGGAAAGAAAGAAAAGGGAAAAAAAAAAGAGGGAGGGGGGAGACAAGAAAAAAAAAAAAAAAACCAATCTCATAAGGGTAAAATAGTCATGTTATAAAGTTAAAATTAACAATTATACTATATGTTGTAGAACTGGTTGATTACCACCTATTATGGCATATGATGCAACAGATAAAAGTATTTGGAACTAAATTTAAAATCAAATGAAATCAAATCAGAATAATGTCGAGAATCGAGATATATATGTAACATCCCCATCCTCGTGAACGAGCTTATCTGTTGTTTGAAATATATTGGATATAGTTGTTCTTTTTTCCTTATTTCAAATTTTTTGGTCTAGAAATTGGGTAAGGTGGATCTTTCTTGTTCTCTTTGGAGCCAGTGGAGCACAGAAACATAATATAGCAGAAACACAGGAGACAACCAGCAAAAAGTAAATATGTCCGTGATAACTTTTAGTCTCTATTTGGTTAGCGTATTTGGAGAGGAAAAAAAAAGAAGGAAAACAACTTTTGTGTTTCCTCAGTGCCTCAATACTATTACCAATTTTCAAATATAAAAATGTATCTTAGCAAAGCGAGCATAGCTCATTTGGCTATGAGTTGGGTCTTACGCCCCTCCATTGCATAGTTTAAGTTTTCGATCCCCACTCTCTTCCCCTTGTAATTAAAATATTGTAATTAGCCACCTAAATTGTTTACTTGCTGATGTGTCAAACAATTTCAAAATAAAATCTAATTTTAAGTTCTTTTGTCTTTTAATTAAAAGAGAGCTTTAGTTATTCACATTAACACATGTCTTATTATAATGGAGAAGTATAAAGATGACCCCTAGTGTCAATTTAGGTTGCTTTAGCACTTTCTGATGATGAGCAAGAAACTGTAGAATATAAGTCTTTGATAGACAGATTCTAGACTAGACACAAGTATATGCACAAATGTGTTGTTAGCTTCAAGCCTAATATGGATATGTACTTCGTTAAAATTAATGCATTTGTTTAGCGCAACTGTAACTAGGGAGAAGCCATGTGCAAAGCACGTGGTTAGTGTGGGTATTGTGTTTGTATGTGCATTGTATGGTCATTCTGTTTGCACCCAAAAATGGCCAAGAGTTTTGGTGCCCGATAAGGAAAGGGTGATGTAAACCTCAGCCCGTGTAGGATCCAACGCAAGTCATCGGGCTCGAGAAACAGGGAGAATGAATAATGGCCAAGGCCAACAGACCCAGTCGCGGAGGATGAAAATGTAGTCCGATGGATGAGGGGATGAAGAGACAGCACGATCGGGCACCTTATTTTGAAGAAGTATGAGGGACCAGGATTCCAGCTCGATTAGTCGAAGGCATACGTATTGCCATCATCTGGCTCAGCATTACACCTGAATAGGAAGCCTGGTAGAATGGAAGTAGCAAGAGCCCAAAGGTGCACAGACGTTCACATCCTATCATCGGATTCAATATTAAAATCTGGTGGCAAGCAGACAAGCCCGATGACAGGAGAGAGTAGAAAGGTGTAGCTTGTTTCCTTGTCTACGATTGGGGAAGACTTAGAGTCTGAGAAAGAAACAATAATTAAAATCCAGCTGGATATGGAGTGCTATTAGTTCAAATCTAGATGAAGAAAGGAAAGAGTTGGGATAAGGAAGGATTCTACACGTCCTTATCTTGCTTGAGACACAATCCAAGGGGTCGTTACCGTACTTGGACTAGTAATGGCCACTATAAATAGGGAAATAGGCCTACGTGCAAAGGGACTTCGCGTCACCTCTATAGCAGCATTCAAAAGCATTCAACTTTGCGTTCTTAAGCTCTCAGCGCCCATAGCAATAGGTTTGTTCCTCTTGTTATTTTCTTTACTGTTTTCAATCTTCCTTGAACAATCAGATCCTATTTTGATCCTATTCATTAATTCTTTTGTGGTTATTTTTCCAGACGTTTAATAAAATATCTACATGTTTATTACTTGTTTGTGATTGTTTACCTGGTAAACTCATCATCACTAGACTTGTATGCTTCAGTACTGTCTAGAGACCTTTAGGTAAGGCTACGTTCGTACTTACCATGCACAATCACCCTAATAGAAGTTATATCTCAAAGCCTTGTGTATCACTCACACAAGCAATTAGGAAATTAATTTGCACAAACTGAGCCCGTTTGGCTCTGGCATGCCAGCACATAAACTACAGCAAACATTTTGGCATGCCCGGTGGGACCCTGGTGCTAGAATATGCCACCAAAGAAAAATAGTAAAAATGGACAGGATGGCCTAAGCATTGCCGGCCCACCAAAGGACGAGAGCACTGCCTGTTCACCACAGGAAAGTGCATTGACTCTGGTAGCATTGTCAGAGGTCGTGAGACAAACCATGGAACCTATGGGACAAGATTATCATGCATTCCTAGGATCTATGGAAAATTTTCAAACACTAATTGAATAGATGATCGAGATGCAAAATGGCCAGATTCAGTTGCTGGCATCGGCGAAAGAGACCAATGCAATAGTAAATAACCTAGCCATAATAGTAGAACAGCTAATGAATACAGGGCAAATCAAAGGTAATAAATCACCTACCAGTGGATCTGGCGCCGGCGGATCGTATATGACCGATAAGCCAAAGGATCCACCTCATGTGTGTCCGAACCTCCGAGAGCAGAACAGATCAGGTAGTGTGGCTGTCACCGATCATGCTAGATCAGCGACACCCGTGACCGTTCAAGTCAGAGATTAGAGGACTGAGGTGACTGGCAACACCAAACCCTATACTCATGCTGCTAGGAAAAAAAGAGACAATGTGACTTTCTGGCCTCACCATGCCGATCGTAACCCTCTACACCAAGTCTTACCCCCATTAGCACCGCCGATGGCGGCACAACCCGTTATCCAATGGGCTATCAATAGAGAAGAATTAGTAGCGGCTACACGCGAAGAATATGGCCCCCTCATGAGAAGGATGGAGAGTCTGACTTACCGATGGCCATATCCTCGTGAGACTGACCAAGTAAATTTTCCTTAGGGATACAAGGTCCTAAACTTTACCTTGTTCTCTAGGGAGGGTGAACAGTCAAGGGTGGAGCATATAGGTCGTTTCATAGTGCAATGCTTCCATGTAGGTAGTAGTGATCCATTAAAGTTGAGGCTGTTTCCAAATTCCCTCACTGGAATAGCTGCTATGTGGTATGTCAACGTCCTTGCTAACTCCGTCACAAATTGGCAAGGGATGGAAGAGTTGTTTCACGGCCAGTTCTACGGGACTAAGCCCGAGACATCATTGGCAGACCCTCCAAGATGTCACAACTATTGGGCAAAATAGCCGAGACCTACATAGCCCGTTTCAAAAAGGTTAAATATAGGTGTAAGACTGTATTTCCCAAGGAGGAATACATTAAAATAGCCATGGGAGGAATAACCTTTGAGCTTCGTAAAAAGTTTGAGGGAACTAACTTCCATGATCTGTTCGAGCTGGCCACGAGGGTCGCCCTATATGAACGTATCCTTTTAGACGAACAAGAAATGAAAAACTCGTCCAAAGGGACGTATTATAAAGATCCAAACTATGAGGTTCACGTGGCCGATTGTGACCTCGAGGTGGGAGAAGTAGACATGGCCAAGTTAACTTGCAAATGGCCGATATCTCTAATGCCTCAAACAAGCCAGTGAATAATAACGTGGCAGCGAAAAAAAATAGCATTTGAGGCAGGACAAAATTACACGTTAGATATCACCATGGTTGGTCAAATTTTTGATGCCATTCTCGCTGAAAACGCGATCAAGCTAAGCGATGGTCATCGGATCCCCAAGGCCAATGACATAAAAAAAAAAGAATATTGTAAATGGCATAACTCATAGAAGCACTCTACTAACAATTGTGTTGTGTTCCGTAATGTCATACAGGAAAACATGGAAAAGGGTATCTTCAAATTTTCAGACAAAGCTATGGGGATCGATGCTAACCCTTTCCCATAGATCGTGGGCTCAAACATGGTGTCGCCCAACCTGTCAAAGTTAACATAGCCAAGACCGAAGGTGAATCTAACAGAGACATCAGAGGAAAGGCCGAGGCAGAGAGAGGGCAAGCAAGTGGCCACATCAACATTTGGCAACCAGAAGGTGACTATCTATCAACTTCAGGAGACATATCAAGAAAGAAAAGAAGGAGAATGAAAAGGTGAAATTGAATCGGCCCGATCAAGCACTGACAGTCTGATCGCCAATCTGCGACATTAGCTTGACTTAATTGAATAGGGCTTGTGCCCAAGGTACAAGGCCAAGGTCAAAGGGGAGACAACCGGCTCGACTAAGAGGCCGAGGTCAAGTGAACATCCTGAGCATAGTCCAAAGAAGTCAATTCATGACAGGCTTTCACTGCCAAAACAGGGCCAAACTAAGCCTGAATGGATACCAAGATCACTAGCTTTGCAGATCGGCGTCAAAAAATAAAGCCGATCGCAAGAAAGGTATCACGAGAGCCCTCCCAGACAAATCAAGCGGGAATCAGCAGTACCTGCATCCAACTTGTGCTCAAGGATGGTTTTACCACCAAGAGTGAAACGAGGCGTATGGCATCGCGCTGATCATCTTAAATTCCCAGCAAAGCCCCAATACAGTAAGTCTTAGAAAAGAAGGTTCCAAAGGGCTAGGCAAGCAGAGAGAGAATGACAGTATTGGGAAGATCTGGCTTACAATCCACCAAAGCTCCTCCAACCTTATGATCCCGATCCTCCAGAACAACATCGGATGGGAGAAGAAATGGTGTCCAACAAAAGCAAAGGCGATGGGGCAATGCAAGCTACTGAGCAATTGAAGAAGTAACTCGGAGTAGGACAGTATTTAGAGCAATGTAAACCTGAGAAAATTAGGGAGGCTGATGATTTTTCAGATTCGGACGACTCAATGATTCAATTCGGGACTGTCCCCAAAGAACGATCAGCCAACATGGTGTTCACCCTGCCAATGTCTTTCATGGCCATGCCAGATCAACCAGCGGCCATGAAAGGAAATGTTGTAGAAGACCAGACCAAGGACGTAGCATCAATAGAGGAGTTGTTCTGGATGGTGGTAAAATCGTTAAACCAGAGATAGTGGAGGCCACAAGCAAAAATGTGGACTCAATAGATCAGCAGACCGACCGACCTAAGATTACTATATTAAAGCCGAAGGAGCAGCAGACAACAGAAGGCCCAAAATCAGGAGGGCCCATTAAGGTTATTTTTGAAAGACCCACGCATCAGATGTCCCATCACCTAAAACCGTTGTACATTAAGGGACACATCGAGGGGGTACCTATAAACAGGATTCTCGTTGATGGGGGCTCTACCATCAACATCATGCCACATATTATGCTGAGAATCTTGCAGAAGTCTGAGTCAGAATTTATTTCGACCGAAATGAATGTCCAAAGCTTAACAAGAGCGCCGTCAAGGACCAAAGGCATTCTGCCTTTGGAGCTGATGGTAGGAAGCAAAACTACAATGATTGCATTCTTCATAATGGAAACATTAGCCTCGTATGACACTTTGCTAGGCCGAGACTGGATCCACCCTAACTATTTCATTCCTTCCACCTTGCACAAGTTGTTAATCTTTTGGAAGGGAGACGAAGTGGAAGTGGTTCGGGCCGATACAAAGCCATTCGTGGCACATATACAAACAGCCGATGCATTGCTGTATAAAGATGATATTAGATCAGTTAAGTTGTTGGGATGTGGCAACATAGGCAGACCAAATGCAGCAACATTTGTCAAAGAGACTACCCAGAAACTTAAGTCATGTTACCATCATCTCAATCGAACAGAGGAAGATAGTCCAATTGAGCTCAATGAAGACAACATCATCAATGAATCCATAACCAATTGAAATCAGGAGACAGCTAGCCTTACGGGCCAGCATGGCCAAATTGTGCGTGTTTCTGGCTGATAGAAGATTGGAGATTGGCCCTAATAATGGTGAGATAAACTTGGCCAACTGCATTTACTAGGAGGAACTTCCAAAAGATGAAGAGATTCAAATGGAAGAATTGGAAACGGCTATAGCAAAGCTAGACTACTTAAAGGCTGATGTCCAGGATCCTCTGCTAGAAGTTTACTTGGGGAATGAGGGCGAAAACAAACCAACTTATGTGAGCCAAATGCTGGAACCATAGTCTTAGGCTGAGATCATAGCCCTCCTAAGGAGGTACAAGTATTGTTTTTCCTGGGACAACGATGAGATGCCAGGTTTGTCCAGAGAATTGGTTGAGAACAGATTACTTATTGAACCTGGAATTAGACCGTTCAAGAAACTACCTAGGCACATGTCACGAGAGGTTACTCTGAAAGACAAGGAAGAAATAGAAAGGCTTTTAGGGTCTGGCTTCATTTGGACTGCCCGATATGTGGAATGGGTTTCCAATGTCATTCCAATGGCAAAGAATAATGGGAAACTTAGAGTATGCATTAATTTCAGAAATTTAAACCTGGCAACTTCCAAAGACGAGTACCTGATGCCAATGGCTGATCAGTTGATAGACTCGGCCGCCAAACATAAAATTCTACCCTTTATGGGAGGACACTCAAGTTACAATCAAATCTACATCACCGAAGAATATGTCCCTAAGACAGCTTTTCGGTGCCCAGGAGCAATTGGGACCTTTGAATGGATCATGATGCCATTCAGTCTGAAAAAATGCAGGAGCTACCTATTAACGTGCAATGAACTCGGTCTTCCATGACATGATTGGACAGTTCATAGTAGTGTATATCAATGAAGTGGAAGTAAAGTCTGGGGGCAATGCCAAGCACTTGAGGGACCTCGAAAAGGCATTCTAAAGGATGCGGGCTCACAAGTTGAAGATGAACCCACTCAAGATTGCCTCCGGCGTTACAGTTGGTAATTTCTTGGGCTTCCTAGTGAAGGAAAGAGATGCGTAAAGACAAAGTTTAATAAACTTTTTGGTATGCCCGGATCTACTACTTATCAATTCCATAGATGCGTACAACAAGAGGCAGAAGAGTATATACCTAACGGTCTTGGCAAGAGATAGTTTTCACTTCTATGTCTCCTTTGAACACTTTCGAAGAGGCTAGAGATGGTGGGATCTCTAATAGGGAGGATAGAAAAGGTTTGAGAAACCCTAAAATAGTATCTGCAGCTGCTAGAGTGAAGAAACGTCAATTAAAAATGACTTTCACGTTCAAATCGATCAAAACAACATCGAAGTTGTTTCGATCGATCGAACCTTCGATCGATCGAAGCTTTTTGATCGATCAAACCTGTCTTGACTTCAATTGATCAAAACTCTTTCGATCGATTGAACCTGTCTTGACAAGATCCTTATGTGCCTTTCCAAGCATCCTGGTAGACCTAAGAGTAGGACCTCCTAGGTTGTTTATTGTTGGCTCAGACCAGTTGTTATTTCCCATGACCAAACTCTTTGATCAGTAAATTAACCAATTGATCAGTTAACGTTTACTCCACTATAAAATGATAACTGAACTCCAACGTAAAAGAACGAATCTGAATCAATGTCTAGACTTGTATGGTGTACTAATGTCTCTCTACCATTATCATTCATAATCATATTCAGGTAGTTAGATAAATTGTTACTATCAACCTGAATAATGATTACATCTTCCATTCCTTGAGTCCCATTCACCCCTCATAATTACCAAACATATTGATAACTCTTATCAATAAGGATACAGTTCTCAGTAATCAACTTGGTGACATTCTCAAGGGAATGCTTACTCTTTATCAGAGGGTAGATTCTATCTTGACAATATATGTTCACAACCCTATGAACTTGACATACCCAAGATACCCAGGTGTTGATCTTTTATAGACCTCACTGATTGGTAAGTCAATGCAGCTACATCCACAGCCTGTGTCCATAATTGTCCCAAGATTATGAACAAGTACCTTATACAAGTTATGAGTTTCCATCAACTGTTGACAATATTAAGTGTCAATAGGAAAGCTCATGGCCCGTCAATACACTATAAGCACTAACATGTTAACTAAGATTCATACTCTAGTCATTGAGATTCATCACTCCATCCAATGGTAGTTAATCATGCTACAGTATAAACCTAATGAGATATCCAGTCTCATCATCCACTGTGACAAATTCCAAGTATCAAAGAATCGTAATTCGTATTTCACTTGTATGTATCTCATACACACACGAATTACTTACTGTCATAGCCCAGTCCCACAATAGTAGAACTGAAGCCCGTGGCACGCCACTGAGGCTAAACAATTCATTAACGTACCCAATTAAAAATTAGTTTGAAGAACACACGCAGCGGAACAAAACAACCATTTTGAAAACAAGCAATCCAGTCGACTGATCCATCAGTTACAGAGAACAAGGAGTTCCCAACAGCCACCTTCAGTCGACTGACCCTCAGTCCAGTCGACTGATGCCTGAAATTTTCAGTCGGCTGGGGGACTTTCCGATCGACTGAACTCATCCAGTAGAATGTCCAATTTTCGTGCAAAAACCAGTCAACTGGATCAGGGCTCTAGTCGACTGAAGTCCTGAAACTAAAAGAATTTTCCTTTTTAAAATAGGGGTCCAGTCGACTGTGGCCTGATCCAGTCGACTGGTTTGTAGCAGCAGTCCCTTTTCCTTGTAGTGAAGTTTTATTTTTATTTTTATGAAAAAAAAAAAAGGTGTTCCGAATTAATTTTTGTGTGCCTCTACCGCTACCCATTAATAATAGTAAGATGACTAATCCAAAATAAAATGAAACAAATCTAAAGTTATCTAACCTATTCTAATTGGAATTTTAAATAAACTCTAATTCTAAAATGGTGGGGCTAAACCCACCACATTTTTTGCTAAATTCACCACCTGTTGAGAGTATATTATTTACTTTTACCTTATATATTTTAGGTTATATGTATATGTGTCCCCTCAACTTTTGATTTTTTTTCTTTTGCCCAACACACATATATATATATAAATTTTTAATTGCAATGGGAATTAGTATTGATTCAAAAAAGTGTTACAACCAGCGGTGGAGCCATGATTTGAGCCTGGGGGTGGCTTGGGGGCAGCGCCCTTGCCCTATTATTATTCTTTTTTTTTTTTTGGGGAAAATTGTACCTTTGGGCTTAAAAAATTGCATAATTATTCCATGAGTTTTAGAATTACCCAAAGACAAACAATTAAATCTCTTCATTTTTATTTTATTTTTTTTATAAAAAGGATCATATGTCTTATTTCTTCTTTTATTTTTAACACTAGTTTCACCTACAAAATAAAAAATCTTTAGAAGTTTAGGATCATAGTGAGATTTATGGATTAAAGTCATTTATTTAGTTAAAAAAATTGTGGATCAAAGTGAGATTTTTGAGTTTAAAGCGATAAACCACATGTAAATCCCGTCTCTTTTCCTTATGTATTTATTTATTGTATTTTTTTTGTAATTTATTCCGTTCATTTTATTTCCTTTAATTTTAGAATTAAAGTTTATTTAAAGTTTCAATTAGGATATATAGGCTGGGTAACTTTGGATTTGTTTTATTTTATCTAGATTAGGTCTCTTACTATTATTAAAGGGTAGCGGTAGAGGCACCCAAAAATTATGCCGGAACACTTTTTTTTTTCATAAAATAAAATAAATAAATAAAACTTGTCCAATAAGCAATTTAGAAAATTAGTTTGCACAAACCGAGCCCGTTTGACTCTGACATGCCTGCGCATAAACAACCACAAACACACTCTCAAATGAGTTGTCAAAATGTATGTTTGAACAATAAATCTAGGGTAAATATCATTGACCTCCCCTGAGGTACGTTTGGGCTAATATCAAAGACCTCCCCTGAGGTTTGAATAATTTTTAAAACTTTGTATCACTAACCTCCCTTCACTACAAGAAATTTGCTTTTCAGCCACGCATATTATTTGCCACGCACTTAATACGTGGGTAATTATACATATTTGCCACGGATAAAATATTCGCCACGCACTTGTAAGCGTGACAAATAAATAAAAGTTGACCAGTTTTTGGGAATTATTTATCACGCATAAGTACGTGGTAAATAAAAAATTAATTATTTATCACGCAGCAGTACGTAACAAATAAAAAGTTCATTATTTACCACGCAATAGGGCGTGGAAAATAAAGCGACAAATAAAAAAATTAATTATTTACCACGCGAGTGCGTAGCAAATAAAGAAGGCGCTAAAACACCATTCCCTCTAATTTTCCCCAAATTTTCCCTCACTTCTCTATGTTTCTCAAAATCTCACAAATCGAGACACACACCGTATCCCACCCCACCCCACCCCACCCCACCACCGGATGCACACACCACCACCTGCCTCGACCCTCGCACGACTCACACACCACCACCTACCTCCACCGACCGACGCCACACGCCACCATTGCCGGCAGGAACTCATCACCTCTCATCTACATGTATGATTCTCTCTCTCTCTCTCTCTCTCTCTCTCTCTCTCTCTCTCATAATCTGTTTGTTTCTCTAGAAAAGAAGTTGGGTATGATTTTTATCTTTTTTTAGAAGAAATTGTTTAGAAATTTCTCTAGAAAATCAACTATGTTATACAATTTTTTTTTGGTTCTTTTGAATCTGTTCATTTTTGTGGGGTGGGTTTCTTCTCCAACATCTTGAATTTGGCCACATTTATTTTTGAGAGATTGCTCATCACAATTAATGACATTGCTGGTGCTGTGATTGAACTTGCCCATGTTTTGGTTAATGACTCAACCGGTCTTCACGCAACTCCGTAACAGTCAGGTCTAGCCATTAGCAGCAGAACTTCTGGAAGGACAAGGGCTATCATCGAGTTCTCCTTCCCATCACAAAGATCTCGAGCTTTTCCGTCAGGTAATTATATATATTTAATAATAATAATAAAAAAACAAACAAATTGAATCTCTAATCTAATTTTGTTTTTCTACACTTTCTACTTTCATTTTTTTTATTTTTCTATTCATTGCATTTCCAATTTTGATTGAACTGCTATGTTTCTTTTTGAGATTTGCATGTCTAGGATTGATAAGGGGTAATGTGGTGTAATCCTAGGAGATGCACTCCAACTATTTGAGAGATCTCCTATGAGAGTTTTTGTTGGGTTGTGTGTTGACGAGGTGGCTTTGATAGGTGTTTGGGTGCCTTAATTCTCCCTTGTAACTTTTGATTCTTTATGAAATTGATTCTTGCCATCTAAAAAAAAAAATTTAATTCTTAATTTGCTGGTGGGTTTGTATTATTCGTTCTCATTTCACTTTGGTGGGGTATTTGTAGTAAAAAAATTGGGTTTGATTGCATACGCCAATGACCCCAGGCTGCTACAGAATCTCTACACTTTCCCTTGTATAGAAAGTAGAAACTATATTCCACAAGAGTTGCACCCAAACATAGTACTTTCTATACTCTGCTAGCTTGGGGTCTCATCAAAAAGTTAAATCAATTATGTGCATCTTTTACTACTTCAAGGCATTAGCATTCATGATTGTTAATTCCAGGCAACTAGAAGGGGACACATTTGACAAGTTCTTACAACCAGTAAAAAGAGAGGGAAAGAGAACAATGCCTCAATAAACTAAACCAAACCAAACCAAGCCTTATGTCCCAATCAATTGGGGTCGGCTGTTTGGTTAATAAGTAAGACATTGAGGAAAAGAGTTAAGAAAAATGGTTTTAATTAGTGGAAAATAAATTAGAAATTTCAAATTTTATATGTCACTTCCCTTCTTCTTTTCTTGATGTCCAATTATATCTTGGAATATTTTAATTTCTTCTTGTTTTCCTTTTCCTTAATTCTTTAAATTCGCAAACCATACATAGCCTTAATATCCTTGTATTTTCTTCAGAATAGAAAATACTAGGGAAAAATTAAACGGAGTTCTTGTTTCTAAAAGTTTAGATTTCACAAAGAAAAAATACACATATCTACCGGAGTTCTTGTTTATTGCACAAAATCAGGCTCACTATAAAAGTTGTGCTGCATTGGAATTCTTCGTTTATTTATTTATTTCTCTTTTGCGTGAAATTAAGATCATCTATAGTGCTTCTCTTTTGATTGTTTTGCTTCTCTTAGTCTTTGAGTCAATTAGTTTTATGTAAAATGCTTGAATATAATTTGTAGTACATCACGAAATGCTCAATAACTCATCAATCTCACTAGTGTTAGCTCTCTCTCTATCTTTTTCTCCCCCTCTCTATTTGGCAGGTAAAGTTGGGTATTAGGCTGCACATCTTAATTTTTGCGCATTTTAAGGTTGTTTGTGTGCTTTTGGCTGCAATTCTTATTTTCCACCATTCTAAGGTTTATAATTTTACACGCTTTTTTTTCCTTTTCTTTTGCAGTTCTTTTGTAAATAACGTGCACATTTTTTATGGTTTGAAAGTGCAAGTTCAAACACTGTAGTTTATAACTACTCGTTATGCCCATGATCATAAAGTTTTTGACTATATCATTTGGAGATTATATCTTTTGTTTTATCCCTCTCTTTCAACTGTTTCATTTCAATTAGAATTTAGATTTACTTCGACCTCTCTACGTTTAAGATTTATAAGTGCTTCTTTCCACTTCAAAGTTTTTGTAAGCTATATACACTAGTTGAAAGTGGTTGGATATATTTTTAAGATGTTGTTAAACTTGTGATAGGTATATGGATATGGATAAGCATTGGATGCAGCTTCCGAGTAGATTTTTGCCTAAGTATGTGGAAGGGGTAGAAAATTTCCTTAATTTTGCACAGCAGTCTGCAGATAGAATTGGTAGGATAAGGTGTCCATGTAAGATGTGCACTAATAGGAACAATAAAGATATAGATACTGTGAGAAAGCATCTATTGGGCAATGGGATTAACAAAGAATATACTCGATGGGTCCGTCATGGGGAGGCTTATGAAGTAATGAGTGATGATGATGAGGATGACGATGAACCCGGTGGTATTGATCGTGGATGTTTGGAAGACATGTTGGTGGACTTGCGGGGGGGTTCGACGAGTCACGAAATGTCTGAAGGGGATGCCTCAAGCAGCAGTGATCCCAGAGAATCAGGACCATTTGGACTCTTGTTCAAGGATGCAAAGGTGGCCCTTTGTCCGGGTTGTAAGAGGTTCTCGAAGCTAAATTTTTTGATTAAGTTACTTCATCTTAAGACCATTAATCTTTGGAGTAACAAATCGTTCGACATGATTCTTGAATTGATTAAAGGAGCACTCCCCGAAGAGAATACCCTTTCGAATTCATTTTACGAGGCAAAGAAGTATATGCGGGATGTAGGCCTCGGCTATATCCCTATCTATGCATGCAAAAATGATTGCATGCTTTTTTAGAAGGAGAATGAAAAAGAGGAGAAGTGTTTGGTTTGCTGTGAGCCGAGGTATAAAATTTCTGAAGGAAAGGGCAAGAAAATTCCACACAAAGTATTGAGATATTTTCCATTGACACCAAGACTGCAGAGGTTGTACGCGTCAAGGAAAACAGCTTCTGATATGAGATGGCATGAAGACAAGCGTCCAAAGGAGGACAAAGTGTATAGGCATCCGGCCGATGCTATAGCTTAGAACAAATTTGATAGGAACTATGAGTGGTTTGCGCGTGAGCCACGTAATGTACGACTTGGTCTTGCTAGTGATGGGTTTAATCTGTTCGGTGACATGAGCAATACTTATAGCATGTGGCCAGTAATGGTTGTACCATATAATTTAGCACCATGGATGTGCATGAAACAACCATTTATTTTCATGCCACTTCTTATTCTGGGCCCAAATCACCAGGAAATGACATTGATGTTTACTTGCGGCCTTTGATAGATGAGTTGAAGGAATTATGGAATGTTGGTGTGGAGACATATGATGTATCTAGGAATGAGACGTTTCGAATGCATGCATCATTGTTGTGGACTATAAATGACTTCCAGCCTATGGAAACATGTCCAGTTTGCAACAAGGACACATGTTCGTGATCATTGCCCCATGGAAGGAAGATACGCTACATGGGTCATCGTCGTTTCCTACCAAGGGGACACGGGTGGAGGGCCCGACAGAAGAATTTATTTGATGGCACGACTAAAAACAAATTGGCCCCTAAGTTCTTGTCTGGGGAGGATGTTTTAGCACAACTAGCCCAAATCGAACCTGTGACATTTGGGAAGGTATCGGGTTCTAAGAAGAGGCGTTGAAGTCCTGTAGAGTTGAATTGGACAAAGCGTAGCATTTTTTTGAGTTACCATACTGGAAGACGCTTAAGTTGCGTCACAATTTGGATGTTATACACATCGAGAAGAATATATGTGATAATGTGCTTGGCACATTAATGAACATAGAAGGGAAAACAAAGGATAGTGCTAAAGCTCGGATGGACCTGTAAGAGCTCAATATAATAAAGGAGTTGCACCTGATTCGAAACGGTGATAAATTTATTGTGCCACCTGCGTGCTACACATTATCAACTGATGAGAAAAAGAAGTGGTGTAAGTGGTTTAAATCAGTGAAGTTTCCAGATGGATATGCTTCAAATGTATCTCGGTGTGTTAAGCTTAAAGAAGGTAAAATTACTGGGTTGAAGAGCTATGACAGTCACGTGCTTTTACAACGACTTCTTTCGGTTGTGATTCGAGGATATCTGAATGATTTTGTCTCCTCCACATTGATAGAGCTGGGATTATTTTTTAGGGAATTGTGTGCCAAGAAGTTGAAGCTGCAAGTACTTGAGAGCCTTGAGAACGACATCGCCAAAATCCTGTGTAAGTTGGAACAGATATATCCCCCAGCTTTCTTCGATGTTATGGTTCACTTAGCAGTCCATTTACCAACCGAGGCAATAGTTGCTGGACCTGTCCAATACCGGTGGATGTATCCAATTGAACGGTACTTATCTATGTACTTCCTTTCCTCATCAATCATTTATGAAAGCATACAATACAATATCTAACAATGAATAGATCTATAGGTTTTTGGGCACCCTAAAGAAATTTGTGCGCAATAAGGCACGACCGGAGGGTTCAATTGCCGAAGCATACATTGATTATGAATTCATCACATTCATGTCCATGTATCTCCAAGAAACTAAAACAAGGTTCAATCAAGAAGAATGAAACTATTGTGGAGACAATGCACAGGTTGAAAAAGATCTTGCCATTTTCAAGGAGAATTGGCGTACAATTGGTGCCTCAACTTACGAATTCTGCGACCCGTCTGAATTGGATAAAGCTCATTTCACTGTGCTTAACAATTGTGATGAGACACTGGTCTATTTTGAATAAGTTGACGATAATTGTGGTGTATGCATGTAACTTATCATATAAACTTTTAAAACATCACATTAATTGTTGATACAGAGAACATAAAACTGAGTTGCTTCGACAAAACGTGACCAATATAGAACAAGCACAACAACAACAATTTGCTAAGTGGTTTGGGGATCGTGTAAGTATCGACCATAAAGATATAAATTACATTTTCACCAAACTTATATCCGATTCTAATTAATCATATCTTTGGTAATCTTGTGCATTATAATAGATTAAACTATTGCGGGAACTTAACTCGCCTGAAGCTACTGATGGACTTTATGCCTTAGCTTGTCGTCCCGATCCACGAATCAAGCGATACACTGGAAGCATTGTTCATGGTATTCGGCTTCACACCAAGGAACGTGAAATGCATCGACTCACGCAAAATAGTGGTGTTGTGGTTGAAGGGGTGTACGAGGGAAATCAAGAGTTAGAGTTCTATGGAGTTATTAGAGATATTGTACAGTTGGATTACATTTATAAGAACTCCGTACTCCTGTTTAAGTGCGATTGGTGGGATGTGGATAACACTAAGACTGGAATACATACCGATGCACACTTTACGAGTATTAATGCATCCAGAACATTTTATAAGGATGACCCTTACGTGCTAGCATCTCAAGCGAAACAAGTATTTTATCTCAAAGACACAAAGTATAGAGGTGATTGGCATGTGATACAGAAAATACAGCCACAGAATTTGTATGACATTCCGGAATTGACAATGAGAGATGAAGCTATAGACATGACGGAAGTAGCATTCCAAGAAGAGTTCCAGTCGGGTGATGGTGGTGTTGTCTAGCCTGGTGGCAACGAAAATGAAACAATGGTATTGAATAGGTCAGACATAGAACCAGATCATGTCGATGCGAGTGCTGTCATCAATCAAGTGTAATTAGACCAATCAGAGGCAGATTTCATTAATGATGATGAAAGTGGCGATGAAGACGAAACATTAATGGAATACTGTGTTTATGATGATGATGAAGAACTAATGCCAACAGATGAAGATACAGATTTAGATGATTGATAATGCACTTTTATATTATTCATGAATTATGCTAAAATTAATGCTATTGGGGAATGTATGTGCTCTTATAATCTACATATTATGCTCAAGTTAATGGTATTGAGTTTTGGGGGAATGTATGTGTTCTTAAAATCTACACTTGTATGTTTTGAAATTAATTCAACACTTTTATGCTCAGATGCACACTTAGATGTTCTTACTTTTTTGATGATGAACTAATTCCAAGAGGGTTAATGGTCTATCGTTTTTTGCTTGAGTGTCTTCATTTTGTAGATATGGCACCACCTGGTGGACGTCACAGAGTACGGGTGCCCGAGGAGTCCCAGTCTGAGCCGATTCCTTCCAGACGAACGGTTGACGCTTTATCAGTCTCATCTAGCAGCGTTGGTAAGATTTAATTATTGTCTTTCAAATATGCATTGCAGGTATGGTCTATATTTTTTTTTTCACTATATCAAATACCAATTGAGTAACCGTTCAATTTCTAAAATACAGTGTCAACAAAACCCCGGCAGGGAAGAGGAAGGTCGAAGAATGCGGCCTTACAAAAAAAGATTGTGGAGAATGGTGGTCGTCCACTCCCGATCGTGATCCCAACAGACCTATGGGAACCCGTAGGAGAAAATTGTAAACTCTTCAAGACGGAATTAGGCATCATCACTCGAATGGATGCACCATCGGCTTTAGCTCGTTGGGAGGATATCACAGATTCGATGCGACGTCAGTGGTACACTCGAATTCAGGTAGTCACATTAGATGGTTCACTTATATTTTGTTATTTGTTATGAATTATCTTATTATGACTATTCGGTTTTTTGTAAATGCCCTTGTAGCAATCGTTTGCCATTGACCTTGATGATGCCCATACCTTGGCCGCGGTCAACAGATATTTATCGCAGCGTTGAGGTAACATAGGTACGATCTTCACAAGCATTTCAAGACTACCGAGGATCCCCACGATAAACCCCCACCCGGCGTGGCACAAGATCAGTGGGATGTCTGCTGCACACAATATGAGACTGAAAAGTTTAAGGTTCATTACTTGCTTTGAGTCATTGCTGTTTATTAGTACTAATTATACTGTAACCAACTCACAAATTGTGCATAAATACAGAAAGTTAGTAAGCAAAATGCTCTCAGCAGGTCGCATCAAAAGGTGCTCCATTGTGGTGGATCAATGTCTTTTGTTCAACATCTTTACAAGATGGTAATTGTTATGGAGTTTTAATATATATATATATATGTGAACTTAGAACCATTCTTGTAAATATTAAACTAATTTTATCATATCATCCTTTTAATTGTATAGTCACAGTCACAGAACCAAGAGTCCGGTGGGAAGACGATAGGGGCAACAGAGGCGGGCCCTATAAAGCTGTGGCATAGAACGCACTACAATATCAAAACGGGTCGATGGGCTAATGAGCAGGCACAAGAAAAATATGTAAGTTGCAATTTATAAGTTGACACAATGGTACATTATATTTTGAGTTGGTTGGATTACTACTAATAACCCGATAATAATGTAGGATCGCATGGTACAGTTACGCGATCAACCCACAGCAGATGGGTCCACCCCGTTGACCGAGGATGAGATATTCAAGCGGGTAATGGGCTCAAGGCCTGGATATGCTTTATGATTAGGATACGAGGTGGTCGCATCATCTTCCAGATCAACTGGACACACGGTGTGTGAATCGCGAGTACGTGATGCAAATCAGAGGGCACAAACTGCAAATGAGAGGGCAGAACAGGCCATGAGAGAGGCTGTAGACAAAAGGGAGACTGCAAAAGAAGCCAAAAGGGATGCTTGCAGCGACGAGAGATGCACTCTCAAGTTTACAAGTGCAAATGGCCGAAATTGCTCAAGTCGTAAACTTGATGAGGACTGGATTGCAAGGTGGAGCATCAGCACAATAGGCTTGGTAAGTATACTTACACTCAAATATGTTAGTTTATAGAAATTTCATACACTTAGGCCTTTTCATACACTTTGGCCTTTTAAAACATAGTTTTGAGGTTTTGAGAGTCCAAAATGGGTTCCAGCACTCCGAATGTTACGAGGCCGGAACCCACACCTCACACTCGACTAAATAGACTTGTGGGAACAAACGGCATGCAATTCCGACTCGCGGTTTGGAAGTTACACCCAAATACGCAATTTTATACACTTAGGCCTTTTAAAACATAGTTTTGAGGTTTTGAGAGTCCAAAACGGGTTCCGGCACTCCGAATGACACGAGACTAGAACCCACACCTCACACTCGACTAAATAGACTTGTGGGAACAAACGGTACGCAATTCCGACTCGCGATTTGGAAGTTACACCCAAATACGCAATTTCTTACACTTAGGCCTTTTAAAACATAGTTTTGAGGTTTTGAGAGTCCAAAACAGGTTCCGGAACTCCGAATGTTACGAGACTGGAACCTACACCTCACACTTGACTAAATAGACTTGTGGGAACAAACGGTACGCAATTCCGACACGCGGTTTGGAAGTTACACCCAAATACGCAATTTTATACACTTAGGCCTTTTAAAACATAGTTTTGAGGTTTTGAGAGTCCAAAACGGGTTCCGGCACTCTGAATGACACAAGACCGGAACCCACACCTCACACTTGACTAAATAGACTTGTGGGAACAAACGGCACGCAATAAAGACTCCAGGTTTGGGAGTGACACCCAAATACGCAATTTCATACACTTAGTTTTTTTAAAACATAGTTTTAAGGTTTTGACAGTCCAAAACGGGTTTCGGCACTCCGAATGACACGAGACCAGAACCCACACCTCACACTCGACTAAATAGACTTGTGGGAACAAACGGCACGCAATTCCGACTCGCGGTTTGAAAGTTACACCCAAATACGTAATTTCATACACTTAGGCCTTTTAAAACATAGTTTTGAGGTTTTGAGAGTCCAAAATAGGTTCCGGCACTTCAAATGTTATGAGGCCAGAACCCACACCTCACACTCGACTAAATATACTTATGGGAACAAATGGCACGCAATTCCGACTCGCGGTTTGGAAGTTACACCCAAATACGCAATTTCATACACTTTGGCCTTTTAAAACATAGTTTTTAGGTTTTGAGAGTCCAAAATGGGTTCCGACACTCCGAATGACACGAGAATGGAACCCACACCTCACACTCGACTAAATAGACTTGTGGGAACAAACGGCACGCAATTCCGACTCGCGGTTTGGAAGTTACACCCAAATACGCAATTTCACACACTTGGGCCTTTTAAAACATAGTTTTTAGGTTTTGAGAGTCCAAAATGGGTTTCGGCACTCCGAATGACACGAGACTGGAACCCATACCTCACACTCGACTAAATACGCAATTTCATACACTTAGGCCTTTTAAAACATAGTTTCGAGGTTTTGAGACTCCAAAACGGGTTCCGGCACACCAAATGACACGAGACCGGAACCCATACCTCACACAGACCGGAACCCATACCTCACACTCGACTAAATCTCGTAATACTACGTTTTTTAACATCGTGTTTTTATGTTTGATTTGTATTAATAAACTCACTAATGACTTTTTTTTTGACATTTTGCAGATTTGGAGGCTCGAGAAATGGTTTGGAATGCTTTTTTGGATGCATGCTTATTATCTTGATGTACTCGATCAGATAGTTTTTTTTAGATGTAATATTGAACGACATTTTGAATTATGGATTGTATTTTGAATTATGGATGTTTGATTTGTTTTTTAGATGTATTTAATGCATTTTCTTTGTTATTTTGGGAATGAATGCATTTGACTTTCAAATATGACAGCAGGTACAGGAACCAAAAAAAAAAAAAAAATTGTAAAATGATCATCAGCTACGTCTGTTGTGCGTCACAAATGTTATTTTGGTATTTCAAAAGTAATTATTAGCTACGCAGATCTTGCGTCACAAATTTGCTAGCTGATATTCTTAAATTTATTATTTACGCAGAAGTGCGTGGATAATAAGTACTCCCTCCGTCCCATAATAAGTGTCCACTTCTATTTTGCACATTGTTTAAGAAAGTTGTATTATTTTAGTTTTTTTTGTTCATTAAATGGTCACTTTCCAATTTTGCCCTTAGATGTGATGGGTGTTTGACTTTTTGCTTGTTTTGATGCCACAAATAAATGCTACTTTGTCTTTATTATAAGGGTAGTTTTGGAAAGTAAGTAAAAGCTATATGCCAATTTAGGAAAGTGGACACTTATTGTGGGACATCCAAAAAAGGAAATGTGGACACTTATTATGGGACGGAGGGAGTATTTATTAGCCACGCAACTCTGTGTAACAAATATGCTGTATTGGTATAGCAATTGTCAAGTGGATTATTTACTACGCATGCATGTGCGTGAGAAATACACATTATTAGCCACGTGTTTCTGCATAGCAACTAAGACAATTTATTAGCTACGCATAACTTTGGCCCTTCTACTGCACTTATTACCGATGCATTTGTAAACTATTTGCCACGAATCAGTGCGTGGTTAATAGTATACGTATTTGCTATGCGTTGACTACGTAGCAAAGAGTATCAGCGCCGCCACTTTCTCCCACGCATCGGCTACGCGTTGACGGCGTGGCAAATATCTATTTGCTACACATTTTTTAATATTAGCCACGCGACGGTGCGTGGCAAAAAACCTATTTCTTGTAGTGCTTTATGTTGACGATAGTTGATAAAATCCTGTGATATCAACAAAATTTTAAAGGTGAACTGACATTGTTACACTTATTTTTTACTAATTGATCAAGATAACGTCACAAGCTTCTGTCAAACGACATAAATGCTCTCAAATTACATATTTCACTAGACAAACGTGTCCATTGAAATACCTAATATGAGGGCATTTGTGTCATTTAAGTCATTTGACACAAGCTAGTGAGCTTATTTTGGCCATTTAGTCAATAATAAGGGATCTAATGTCATTTCACCATTAACATTTGCTGACATTATAAAATTTCATCCATTACTGTTGACAGAATGGAGGTCTGTGATACAAAGTTTTAAAAATAAGGAATGTTTTTGATATTATTCAAAACACGAAAAAGGTCTCTAATATTAGGTCATACCTCAAGGGAGATCAATAATATTTACCCATAAATGTAATACGGAAATATCAACCTAGCTCCAACTTGGACCAAACGTCACAAGAAGAGCAAATATCAATTAATAAAATGTCTTTGAAGCAGCAACCATATGTACGACAGCCATTAAAGAGAGCCTTCTGTGCGTACGTATTAGAAGAAAAAGAAATGCCCGAACCATCACAAATAGAAGAAAAAGAAATGCCCGAACCATCAACAACAAGGTTAGGATGGGAATGTCATATTAGAGAGAATTGGAAGAGCTTCTCCACGGTCTAAGTGGACCACCGTTAATTTTCCAATGTGTGGATTTCAAAACAAGAACCAATGTAATGTAGACACAACCACAAGATGGAAGAAGAATTAATAAAGAGAGCCTTCTGTGCGTACGTAAATAAATTTTAAGAATAATGGATCCACTGTTCAAACTTCTTTATTATAAGCTTCTGCATGGTTTTTTTTTTCTTTTTTTTATTCATTATAAGCTTCTGCACTTCAGTATTGTCTAGGGACCTTTAGGTAAGGGTACTTTCCTACTTACCTTTCACAATCACCCTAATAGAAGTCAGATCTCAAAGCCTTGTATATCACTCACATCAGCAATTTAGAAAATTAGTTCGCACAAACCGAGTCCGTTTGGCTCTGGCACGCCTGCGCATAAACTACAGCAAACACACTCTCAAATGAGTTGTCAAAATGTATGTTTGAACAATAAATCTAGGGTAAATATCATTGACCTCCCATGAGGTTTGGTCTAATATCATAGACCTCCCCTGAGATTAGAATAATATCATAGACCTCCCTAATTTTTAAAATTAACTTTGTATTACTAACCGCCCTTATGTTGACGATAGTTGATGAAATCTTGTGATATCAAAAACAAATTATAGGTGAACTGATATTATTGCACTTATTTTTGACTAATTGATCAAGATAACGTCACAAGCTTGTGTAAAATGACATAATTGCTCTCATAATATTACATATTTCACTAGACAAATGTGTCCATTGAAATACCTACTGTGAGGGCATTTGTGTCATTTAACTCATTTGACACAAGCTAGTGAGCTTATTTTGGCCATTTAGTCAATAACAAGGGATCTAAAGTCATTTCACCATTAACATTTGCTGACATCATTAGATTTCATCCACTAGTGTTACAGAAGGGAGGTCTGTGATAAAAAGTTTTAAATATAAGGAAAGTTTTTTATATTATTCAAAATATAGGGGAGGTCTCTGATATTAGGTCATACTTCAAGAGAGGTCAATGATATTTACCCATAAATCTAATATGAAAATATCAACCTCCAACTTGGACCAAACGTCACAAGCAGAGCAAATATCAATTAATAAAATGTCTTTGAAACAGCAACCATATGTACGACAGCCATTAAACTCACTGTCAAATACTATAAATGCACAAACTAGGGGTGGTCATGGGCCGGGCCGGGCTCGGGCCAGGCTTGCACTCTATACTAAGGGTAAGTACCTTTGTTCAAGCCCGGCCAGGCCTGTGGCGGGCCTACAATTGGTTGTCCAAGCCCGGCTCGGTATCAACCACTAAAATCCCAAGCCCGGCCCCCGGGCCGGCCTATTGTTATTTTTTATTTTTTATTTTTAAAAACTTGAACTAAAAAAAATAAAAAACTATCATAAATAATGTTTAGAATGATTATTAAGACACATTGTTCACAAAAATGCAACATAAACTCTTGTGATAATGCATATACATTGAATATCTTATGTAAAATTATATTAATTTATATATTATATAATAGAAAATACAAAAAATAAATATATTTTACTAATAGTCGGGCCGGACCGGGCCTAAGCGGGCCTCATTTACTTTGTCCAAGCCCAACCCTAAAATTGATCGGGCCTAAAATTGATTGCCCAAGCCCACTTGAACGGGCCAATATCTTTGCCCAAGTCCTGAAAAATTAGGGTCGGGCTGGGCGGGCCACGGGCCGTTTGGCCACCCCTAGCACAAACTAATCTCAAAGGGTAATGCTATTGTGAGAAGGCTTCTCAAATGAGAAGGCAGGTTTTAACCGTTGGATGAGCATAAGGCTAGATGCTCATCCAACGGTTAAAACTCGCTTTCTCATGTGAGAAGCCTTCTCACAATAGCATTACCCAATCTCAAATAGAAGAAAAAGAAATACCCGATTATATATTTTATGTTATATGTATATGCGTCGCCTCAACTTTTGATTTTTTTTCTTTTGCCCAACATATATATATATATATATATATATATATAAATTTTTAATCGCAATGGAAATTAGTGTTGATTTAAAAAAGTGTTACAACCAGTGGTGGCTTGGGGGCAGCGCCCTTGCCCTATTATTATTCTTTTTTTTTGGGTGTGTGTGTGTGTGTGGGGGGGGGGGGGAGGGGGGGGGGGGGGAATTGTACCTTTGGGCTTAAAAAATTGGATAATTATTCCGTGAGTTTTAGAATTATCTAAGGACAAACAATTAAATCTCTTCATTTTTATTTTATTTTATTTTTTTATAAAAAGGATCATATGTCTTATTTCTTCTTTTATTTTTAACACTAGTTTCACCTACAAAATAAAAATTCTTTAGAAGTTTAGGATCATAGTGAGATTTATGGATTAACGTCATTTATTTAGTTAAAAAAAAAAATTTGTGGATCAAAGTGAGATTTTTGAGTTTAAAGCGATAAACCACATGTAAATCCTGTCTCTTTTCCTTATGTATTTATTTATTGTATTTTTTTTGTAATTTATTCCGTTCATTTTATTTCCTTTAATTTTAGAATTAAAGTTTATTTAAAATTTCAATTAGGATATATAGGCTGGGTAACTTTGGATTTGTTTCATTTTATCTAGATTAGGTCTCTTACTATTATTAAAGGGTAGCGGTAGAGGCACCCAAAAATTATGCCGGAACACTTTGTTTTTCATAAAAAAAAATTAATAAAACTTGTCCAATAAGCAATTTAGAAAATTAGTTTGCACAAACCGAGCCCGTTTGACTCTGACATGCCTGCGCATAAACTACAGCAAACACACTCTCAAATGAGTTGTCAAAATGTATGTTTAAACAATAAATCTAGGGTAAATATCATTGACCTCCCCTGAGGTTTGGGCTAATATCAAAGACCTCCCCTGAGGTTTGAATAATTTTTAAAACTTTGTATCACTAACCTCCCTTTATGTTGACGATAGTTGATGAAATCTTGTGACATCTAAAAAATTTTAAAGGTGAACGGACATTGTTGCACTTATTTTTGACTAATTGATCAAGATAACGTCACAAGCTTCTGTCAAACGACATAAATGCTCTCATATTACATATTTCACTAGACAAATGTGTCCATTGAAATACCTAATGTGAGGGCATTTGTGTCATTTAAGTCATTTGACACAAGCTAGTGAGCTTATTTTGGCCATTTAGTCAATAACAAGGGATCTAATGCCATTTCACCATTTACATTTGATGACATCATAAGATTTCAGTCATTAAAGAGAGCCTTCTGTACGTACGTATTAGAAGAAAAAGAAATGCCCGAACCATCACAAATAGAAGAAAAAGAAATGCCCGAACCATCAACAACAAGGTTAGGATGGGAATGCCATATTAGAGAGAATTGGAAGAGCTTCTCCACGGTCTAAGTGAACCACCGTTAATTTTCCAATGTGTGGATTTCAAAACAAGAACCAATGTAAGGTAGACACAACCACAAGATGGAAGAAGAATTAATAAAGAGAGCCTTCTGTGCGTACGTAAATCAATTTTAAGAATAAGGGATCCACTGTTCAAACTTCTTTATTATAAGCTTCTGCATGGTTTTTTTTTCTTTTTTTTATTCATTATAAGCTTCTGCACTTCAGTATTGTCTAGGGACCTTTAAGTAATGGTACTTTCCTACCTACCTTTCACAATCACCCTAATAGAAGTTAGATCTCAAAGCCTTGTATATCACTCACATCAGCAATTTAGAAAATTAGTTCGCACAAACCGAGTCCGTTTGGCTTTGGCACGCCTGCGCATAAACTACAGCAAACACACTCTCAAATGAGTTGTCAAAATGTATGTTTGAACAATAAATCTAGGGTAAATATCATTGACCTCCCATGAGGTTTGGTCTAATATCATAGACCTCCCCTGAGATTAGAATAATATCATAGACCTCCCTAATTTTTAAAATTAACTTTGTATTACTAACCGCCCTTATGTTGACGATAGTTGATGAAATCTTGTGATATCAAAAAAAATTTATAGGTGAACTGATATTATTGCACTTATTTTTGACTAATTGATCAAGATAACGTCACAAGCTTGTGTAAAATGACATAATTGCTCTCATAATATTACATATTTCACTAGACAAATGTGTCCATTGAAATACCTACTGTGAGGGCATTTGTGTCATTTAACTCATTTGACACAAGCTAGTGAGCTTATTTTGGCCATTTAGTCAATAACAAGGGATCTAAAGTCATTTCACCATTAACATTTGCTGACATCATTAGATTTCATCCACTAGTGTTACAGAAGGGCGGTCTGTGATAAAAAGTTTTAAATATAAGGGAAGTTTTTTATATTATTTAAAATATAGGGGAGGTCTCTGATATTAGGTCATACTTCAAGAGAGGTCAATGATATTTACCCATAAATCTAATATGAAAATATCAACCTCCAACTTGGACCAAACGTCACAAGCAGAGCAAATATCAATTAATAAAATGTCTTTGAAACAGCAACCATATGTACGACAGCCATTAAACTCACTGTCAAATACTATAAATGCACAAACTAGGGGTGGTCATGGGCCGGGCCGGCCGGGCTCGGGCCGGGCTTGCACTCTATACTAAGGGTAAGTACCTTTGCCCAAGCCCGGCCCGGCCTGTGGCGGGCCTACAATTGGTTGCCCAAGTCCGGCTCGGTATCAACCAATAAGATTCCAAGCCCGGCCCCCAGGCTGGCCTATTGTTATTTTTTATTTTTTATTTTTAAAAACTTGAACTAAAAAAAATAAAAAAACTATCATAAATAATGTTTAGAATGATTATTAAGACACATTGTTCACAAAAATGCAATAAAAACTCTTGTGATAATGCATATACATTGAATATCTTATGTAAAATTATATTAATTTATATATTATATAATAGAAAATACAAAAAATAAATATATTTTACTAATAGTCGGGCCGGACCAGGCCTAAGCGGGCCTCATTTACTTTGTCCAAGCCCAACCCTAAAATTGATCAGGCCTAAAATTGATTGCCCAAGCCCACTTGAACGGGCCAATATCTTTGCCCAAGCCCTGAAAAATTAGGGCCGGGTTGGGCGGGCCACGGGCCGTTTGGCCACCCCTAGCACAAACTAATCTCAAAGGGTAATGCTATTGTGAGAAGGCTTCTCAAATGAGAAGGCAGGCTTTAACCGTTGGATGAGCATAAGGCTAGATGCTCATCCAACGGTTAAAACTCGCCTTCTCATGTGAGAAGCCTTCTCACAATAGCATTACCCAATCTCAAATAGAAGAAAAAGAAATACCCAATTATATATTTTATGTTATATGTATATGCGTCGCCTCAACTTTTGATTTTTTTTCTTTTGCCCAACATATATATATATATATATAAATTTTTAATCGCAATGGAAATTAGTGTTGATTTAAAAAAGTGTTACAACCAGTGGTGGCTTGGGGGCAGCGCCCTTGCCCTATTATTATTCTTTTTTTTTTTGGGGGGGAAAAATTGTACCTTTGGGCTTAAAAAATTGCATAATTATTCCGTGAGTTTTAGAATTACCTAAGGACAAACAATTAAATCTCTTCATTTTTATTTTATTTTTTTTTTATAAAAAGGATCATATGTCTTATTTCTTCTTTTATTTTTAACACTAGTTTCACCTACAAAATAAAAATTCTTTAGAAGTTTAGGATCATAGTGAGATTTATGGATTAACGTCATTTATTTAGTTAAAAAACAAAATTGTGGATCAAAGTGAGATTTTTGAGTTTAAAGCGATAAACCACATGTAAATCCTGTCTCTTTTCCTTATGTATTTATTTATTGTATTTTTTTTGTAATTTATTCCGTTCATTTTATTTCCTTTAATTTTAGAATTAAAGTTTATTTAAAATTTCAATTAGGATATATAGGCTGGGTAACTTTGGATTTGTTTCATTTTATCTAGATTAGGTCTCTTACTATTATTAAAGGGTAGCGGTAGAGGCACCCAAAAATTATGCCGGAATACTTTTTTTTTTATAAAAAAAAATTAATAAAACTTGTCTAATAAGCAATTTAGAAAATTAGTTTGCACAAACCGAGCCCGTTTGACTCTGACATGCCTGCGCATAAACTACAGCAAACACACTCTCAAATGAGTTGTCAAAATGTATGTTTGAACAATAAATCTAGGGTAAATATCATTGACCTCCCCTGAGGTTTGGGCTAATATCAAAGACCTCCCCTGAGGTTTGAATAATTTTTTAAACTTTGTATCACTAACCTCCCTTTATGTTGACGATAGTTGATGAAATCTTGTGACATCTACAAAATTTTAAAGGTGAACGGACATTGTTGCACTTATTTTTGACTAATTGATCAAGATAACGTCACAAGCTTCTGTCAAACAACATAAATGCTCTCATATTACATATTTCACTAGACAAATGTGTCCATTGAAATACTTAATGTGAGGGCATTTGAGTCATATATAGTGACATCTTGTGGTACAACTATTGAGCCATTTTGAGAACCAAATTTGGGAGATAAATCTGGGGAGAATAGCATTACTCATGTTCAAAAACAATTAATTCTCAACTGCATGAATATTCAACACTCTTGTCACACCAAAAATGAAAAAGAATCTAAGAGAGTAATCTAATATGGTTGGCAGTCTTCTATATATAATGCCTACCAAACTGTGGTCCTACACTCGTGGCTCGATTAACATAATTGTCGTACAAATTGGCCTTGAAGTGACCCTAGACATAAAACCAGCACTTTCTGGATCCATCTTGACAAATCCGACCTTCAGGCTTTGGAGATAATACTTTGAAGTCCCTTGTCCAATCTGCAGCTGTCAAAAAAAAAAAAATTTGGGTAAAATTGATCAGCAATCAGCATGAACATTATCTCAACCCAAAAATAAATAAATCAAACTCCATCTTCTCCACATGCCAAAAGTGTAGTTTGACAAATAAAAATGGAATTCACATCGAGGTGCCTGTATTTTTCAATCGTAAATATATAGCAGAAGTTGACTTGCAGGATCCTTATCCAATTGAAATCCAAATGGGTGGATGCTTATTATATAATTGAAACCCAATTTAGTTTTTCTTTTACCCTTTTCTAGCTCCTATTGTCAGTGGAGAAGTTTATTTTGTGTGACTCTCACACCACATAATGATGCTAATGTGGAGTGACACACACCAATCATATATGTTCATATGTTATGACCACCCCATGTACCTAACCCTTTGTTTAAGGTAAGTACTACAGGTAGTTTTTAATTTAGGGTTAATTACATTTTATCCCTCTGTGGTAAGTCTCATTTTCACGTTACCCCCGTGCTTCAAAAGTGGACATTTACCCCCTGTGATTTTGGACTAAAATGAAGCTGTAGAGATTTCCCTCAAAACTGATGAAAATTCTAAAATTGGCCAAAAAAATTAACACTCAACCCCCTTTGCGAGGTTTTTTGGAACAAAACCCCTATGTGGAGATAATCCTACCGTTTAACCTAACTATCTAGGGCTAATTTTTAGCACCCAGCTCTTTTATGAGGCTAATTTTGGGGTTTTAATTGCCTATGAGGAGTTAATTAATTTTAACATTAATCCCTATGTGGATCTATTTTGAGAGAAATCTTTACAGTTTCACTTTAGTCAGAAATCATAGGAGGTAAATGTCCACTTTTAAAGTACAGGGGATAAAATAAAATTAAAATGAGCATAACTACAGAGGGTAAAATGTAATTAACCCTTTAATTTATGAAGAAAATAATTAAGAGGATATTATTTCCCATGCCACTCAAGTTATTTAACAAAGATCAATACTTTTTAGAATTTTTTGGCCTAAAATTCGAGAATTATTTAGTGAGAGCGTTACACTACGTCATCATGCTAATGCATGTATGACGCTTCAATAATATGGGTCCAATTGATCCTAATTTTTAGGTGGATTTGACAACTTTGGGATTCAATTTTAGGAGAATAGCATTATTCTTAAAAATTGGACCAAAGCTGTCCATTTGCTTTACAAAAAATGTTCTGCTTCACAAATGTAGTTCTCATATGTTTTAACATTTATAGCATACCTTTTATTGCATATGTTACTATCACGATCCATCCCGCTATCGCGCAGGAATGAGACACGTGGCACGCCACCAAGGCTTATCAAGTTCCATTAAAAGTCAAATAGCAGCGGAAAACATTATAAAATCCATTAAAATCAGAGTTATAAAAAGGTTTGGCCAATTGAATCCTTTCAAAAGAAAACAGTTTTGAAAACAGAGGTTCAGTCGACTGTAATAGGGTTCAGTCGACTGAGGCCTTCAACTTTCAGTCGACTGTGCCTGGCAGAACCAAAATCCACATTTTTGTAAAGGGAGTCCAGTCGACTGATCTGGGGACCCAGTCGACTGGTTTTACCATTATTAGAAGCAGTAGCCAAAAATCAACAGTGTTCAGTCGACTGGTCAATGGTCCAGTCGACTGGTCAATGGTCCAGTCGACTGCTTCTCTTACTATTCACTTTCAGTGCCTGAACCATACGACCTCTAGTCGACTGTCCTAGGGTCCAGTCGACTGCTCCCCTGCTAGGCAGCCCTGTTGTGCTATAACAACTCATGTTTTCCCATTATCCACAAACAACCACGACTAACACCAATTGCAACATTCAAAACGTAACTTACAGACGTTCAATTACAGGATTACAATACTACAGGACTAATCCATGATTCTATTACGAAATATTACATAACCCAATTCCTTAATACCAGTTTAGGAAAAATAGAAACAAAAAAATAAACAAGTGATTCCCCGGCATTCCTTAACGGCCTCACTCCTCACGTTTCTTTTTGTCTTTCTTCTTACCTACAATGGTGTAAATCTCCACTGCTCAGCTATATGCTGAGTGCACAAGTTCTAACATATGCAATATATGATGAACATGCTTTAATCTCATAAATCACATAAATAGTCTCTAGGGAGAAAAATGCGCCTTCATCCGGTAGCGGCAAGTCCAAGCCTTAAACCGCGATGTCAATGGCTAGTCCAAACCTACAACCATTACATCCCCAAGTGCCCTGGCAAGTCCAAGCCTTCAACTATGCACAGTAGTCGTCGCTACTAAAATTCTCAAACATCGAGAAGCTTACTCCGGCATGAATTTGTACAAGACTCCCCTTTGACCCACATAGACAACTCAACGTGCTCGCATAAAAGTAGACATGCTTTTCACAATTTTGCACATGCATAATTAACGGGCCTACAATTAACACATGGATTTTGCCCGGATCACAATTTCGTCGTCAAAATGTAAAACATGTATTTCTCTATATTTCACAGGTTAGGACTTCATACCTCGTGCGATTCTCTTCAAACTTTGAAGGATTGACTAGGGGACCACTTAATCGTCGGATTTCGAATTTGAGACGATTCCTACAAGTTTTACTGGGTTTTCCCCAAAAGTCTAGAAATTAGCATTTTATAAAAATTTGCCAAATGTGGCCTAAGTAGTATCAAAACGTAGGTCTTACCTCCACGAGTTCAAATCTTGAATTTGGTAAAATTCTGACGGACGAAAGGTCGCCGATCGTCGTCGCAAAGCCCGTCGCAACAAATCTCCTTTCTCTCTCCTTTCTCAAGATATTTTATAAAGTTTTTGATAAATGAAATCTTACCCCTCACTCCATATAGACAAACTCTTCAAAAATTGCGTTTACCTCCCCACGAGTTCTCAAAACTTCTAATTGATCCATGAAACGTCGCACACGTTCATTTTATGCCTTTACGAGTGAAAATTATAATTTACAAAAGTTTTCGACTAAGTCTCGTTTGGGTCCAAAATAACGTTTGAAAACTAAATTCTGTGGAATCTCTACACAACCTACCTTTTTATTTAACGTGTCACTCACGTTCTCACCACGGTTCTCAAATAGTATATAACAATATCGAATTTACCAGAAATTATACTACATAGGTATAATTTCACTATTCACAAAATACCAAATATCTCAAATAACATTTAATTCATGTAAATGTCATTTAACTATGCCAATGCAAAATGGACTATCATGTTCCTGTGTCCTCACTGACACCTCACCGTTGACCACAGTCAACCACTTATCCTCATTTATCATATATCAATGATAATTCATAAATTTTCATATCATGCATGATTAAACTATGAAATTCTGGAACGGGCATGACAACTCTCCCCTCCAAAAAGGAAGTTTGTCCCCAAACTTATACCTCATACGTCAAACAGGTACGGATACTCATTCCTCATGTCTTCCTCATTTTCCCAGGTAGCCTCTTCAATCGTGTGACTATGCCATAGTACTTTCACCATTGGAATCGTCTTAGTTCTCAAGACTTGTTCTTTTCGGTCTAGAATCTCTTCCGGTTGTTCCACATAAGTCAAGTCTTCCTGAATCTGCAGCGGTTCAGGTACAATGATCTTACTCGTATCAGTCATACAACGTCTCAACATTGACACATGAAACACATTATGTACATGTTCAAATCCTGACGAAAGAGCTAGTCGATAAGCCACTGGTCCTACTCTTTCTAGGATCTCAAAAGGTCCTATGAATCTCAGATTGAGCTTTCCCCTCTTTCCGAATCGTACAATGCCTTTCGAAGGCGATACTCGCAAGTATACGAAATCTCCAACTTCAAAATTCATCGGTCGTCGTTTAGAATCCGTATAACTCTTTAACGGCTCTGAGCTACCTTAAGTCGCTCCTGAATCAGCTTTACTTTCTCAGTAGTCACCTGTATTAACTTAGGTCTTAGTAACTTTCTATCTCCCACCTCGTCCAACAAACCGGTAATCGACATTTATGTCCATACAAAGCTTCATACGGTGCCATTCCGATACTGTAAAAACCCAGATTTTTATTAAGGGTATTCTGGTAATTTTGGACCAATGTGGGCCTTGATTTGGGACAATGTATTTTAAATTTTGGTACATATTGGTATCACTTTTTGGTTATTGGGACACATGTGTGTATAGATACTTGTGAGTGTATGGTTAAGGTATGTGGACACAACACCCAACCACCCCTCCCCACTTTTTGACTTTTAAGACACAAAACCAATGATACACTCAACCTCCACCCCCTCCCTCTATTTCAGCCGATTCTCTCTCCCTCTCTCTTCACTTTTTCTTTTCTTTTCTCTCTCTATATCCCTCATTTCTCTCTCTTGGTTAGGAGATCAAATCTCCATGGAAGCTTAGAGCTTCAAACTCAACTTTGAAGACCTTAGAGCCATATTTGGAGCTTGACCATTAGAGGCAAAATTATTCATCTCACCAAGACCTTCACACCGGTGTTCTTGGATCCTCCGTAAGGTCTACGGTTTGTTAATTCTTGATCTTATACTCAAGGGCTAGTTTTGATTTTTCTTGATACACCTTAGTGTCCCATTCCTAATGTGATTTTATTTAACTAGGTGTTGATAGCTTATGGGATTTGCTAGTGTTGATGATTTTCCCCTTTGGGTCTCTTTGGTGAGAGTATTTTTCCTAAATACTCAAGAGGTAGATTTCATTGACTAAGTGCACTCCTAAATCTAATTTCATGGTTTGTTATGTGTAGGATTAGACCTTATACTTGTTAATCATGCATGGGGTTCCCTACATCTTGATCTATGTACTTATATGCTCTTATATGCCTAGTTGAAAATTTTGCTAAACCTAAATGTCATTTGGTTGAAATGTTTTAATTAGACTAAAGGTACCATAAATCTCCTATTTGTCTAAGTTGTTGATTATGCCTTGCATGTTTTCCCTCCTAATAATTTAGTCTTGGGATCATGAACTACTATGCTTAATTTCTTGACATTGAAATTATTGAGATGACATTATAGTTGCATAACCATTGTGGTCACATTTCATAGTCGCCAAGTCGGCAAAACATTCATGGCATTGGCTTGGGAGTATGAATCTTGTTGAAATTCCCACGATTGGGGAATGCCTTTTTGAATCCCCGTTTGGGGTTGTAGATAGATGAAATTCCGGAAGCGGGTGTGAGGTGAGGAAGGTTGTTTGTGATCCTTAAAACATTCGAAAACGCAAGGTCATATTCGGCTAGCTACCGGAGATCTTGTATGCTACACTCACGTTGGAGTGGCTCGCATCCGGTGTTGAGAGTGAGTGGCTATGGCATTTGGTATTGGGAAGTTACACTGTTTGGCCTTACGGCTAATTGCATTGCCACGGAGGCAAATCATTGCACCGCATATCTTAGCATGATTTTAGAAGTAGTAGTACATTTCTTCAATGCTATCTACTGAGCCGTCGTGCTTAATGAATCTATAAAACCACTTTGTTTCAGGTGAGGTCGACAAGGGCAAGGCCCACGAGTAGTCGGCTCGGTGAACTCTTTTGAAGACATCCCTTTTGGAGTCTTGTTTTAAAAATGTATTCATTTCATAGTTGGAATTGAGGAAATTGTAATAGATGAAATTTTGAATCTTGGACATTGATTTAGATTACTAAGCTTTCATGTTTATCTCCTCTTCTTTGTACCCGAACTCAACCTATGTACTTCGATTCATAAGTATTGATTACATTCTGCTTATGTTTGTACCTTCTTAAGGATCATTTGGACTTTCCTCAGGATTCGTCTGTACCTTGAGTTCATAGTGTTAAATACATTCTGCTTATGTTTGTACCTTCTTAAGTATCATTTGGACTTTCCTCAGGATTCGTTTATACCTTGAATTCAGAAGTATTGATTACATTCTGCCTATGTTTGTACCTTCTTAAGGACCTTCTTGGACTTTCTTCAGGAACAATTTGTACCCTAAAAACCTTTTTATTTTCTTAAGGTTTCCTTTCATTTAAAATTCTTTTTAATTCTTTATCCTTCCCGTTTAAACGTACAACCTTTATTTCAAAATGTGTTAAGTCAAATCTATTTTGATTGGCCCTATTTGACCCGTTTGGTTCCCGTGGGTCAATCCTTGACTTATTGACTTTTCTTCGGAATCCACGTAGGATTCCCCTATGCTTCCGCCTTGTTGGATTGGTCCACATAGGAATATCCCTTGCTTTCCTTTATATTGTTTGACTCTTTGACCTCGCCCACGTGGCTTGGTTTTTGGGGCATTACAGATACTTGACTGAAACCCGTTATACGTAAATTCAATCAATGGTAAGTGTTTCTCCCAATCACTCACAAAGTCCAATACACACAATCGCAACATATCCTCTAATGTCTGAATCATATACTCTGACTGTCCATCGGTCTGAGGATGAAATGCAGTACTGAAACACAACTTTGTACCCATAGCTTTTTGCAAACTTCCCCAAAACCTCGATGTAAAACTACTATCTTGGTCGGATACAATCACTGTTGGAACCCCATGTAGTCTTATAATTTCTCTCACATACAATTCTGCTAACTTAGACGGTTTAGTCGTCTTGATCGGTAAAAAATGAGCTGACTTGGTTAATCTGTTGACTATAACCCAAATCTTATCATTCTTATTGAATGATCGTGGAAACCCAGAAACAAAGTCCATCGTAATCTCATCCCATTTCTACTCTGACACAAGTAACGGTTGTAATAACCCCGTAGGTACTTGTCTCTCTGCTTTGACCTGTTGGCATGCTTAACATTCAGATACAAACTTAGCGACTTCACGTTTCATTCCCTTCCACCAAAAGTTCTCTCACAAGTTCCGATACATTTTATTGCTTCCCGGATGTACTGAGTATCTAGTGCTATGTGCTTCTTCCAAAATCCTCTCTTTCAAGCCTTTCACATTTGGTACGCATAATCGATCTCCAAGTTTCAATGCTCCTTGTTCCACGGTGGTCGTCTCCCCAAAGGTATCTCATCTCTCATTTTGCACAAATAGACATCGTTAAATTGTTCTTTCTTGATCTCATCAATAATATCTGGGTGTGCTATGATCGCCATCATTAAACCACCACTAGTCTCTGGAATTACATCTAATTCCAAACGTTCCATCTCTTTTATCAATTCTTTTTGTTGTGTTAGCTCGTCGGCTAAATTCCTTGGCATCTTCCGGCTTAATGCATCGGCTACTACATTAGCCTTCCCCGGATGATACTCAATCGAAAGGTCGTAATCCTTCATCAATTCCAACCATCTTCTCTGTCTCATGTTCAAATCCCGTTGGGTGAAAATGTATTTCAAACTCTTGTGGTCTGTGAAGATCTCACATTTCTCCCCATACAGGTAATGTCTCCAAATCTTCAAAGCATGAATTACTGTGGCCAATTCAAGATCATGAGTCGAATAATTAACCTCATGTGTTTTCAACTGTCTAGATGCATAAGCAATCACTCTACTACCTTGTATGAGCACACATCCCAACCCTTGATGCGAAGCATCACTATAGATCATAAACCCCTCGGTTCCGGATGGTATTGTCAATATAGGTGCTTTCGTTAATCGTGCTTTCAACTCTTGAAAACTGTCTTCACACTCTTGACTCCATTCAAAGGTAACCCCTTTCCTCATTAACTTTGTCATAGGTAATGAAATCTTCAAGAAGTGCTCAATAAAACGGCGATAATATCCTGCTAATCCCAAGAAACTTCGAATTTCAGATACGGATGTCGGCCTCTGCCAATTAGATACAGCTTCTACTTTGTGAGGATCAACTGAAACTCCATTCTTGTCAATCACGTGACCAAGAAAAGTAATACTAGATAACCAAAATTCGCATTTCTTGAATTTCCCAAACAGTTGCTTCTCTCGTAACCTCTGAAGTATCAACCTTAAGTGGTTCTCGTGTTCTATCTCACTCGGCGAGTAGATCAGAATGTCATCAATGAACACTATCACAAAATCATCAAGATAGTCCTTAAAGACTCGATTCATAAGATCCATGAACACGGCTGGTGCATTCGTAACTCCAAATGGCATGACTAAAAACTCATAGTGTCCTTAGCATGTTCTGAAAGCAGTTTTCTCAACGTCTTCGGCCTTTACTTTTAACTGATGGTAACCCGATCTCAAATCTATCTTTGAAAATACTTGTGCCCCACGAAGTTGATCAAATAGGTCATCGATTCTCGGCAGTGGATACTTGTTCTTAATTGTCAACTTGTTCAACTCTCGGTAGTCAACGCACATACGCATCGAACCATCTTTCTTCTTTACAAACAACACTGGAGCTCCCCACGGTGAAATACTTGGTCGAATGAAACCCTTATCAAGTAGTTCTTGTAGTTGAATTTTAAGCTCTTTCAATTCCACAGGTGCCATTCTATACGGTGCCTTGGATACAGGTCTTGCGTCTGGCATAACCTCAATAGTGAACTCAATCTCCCTCTCAATTAGAACATTGGGTAAGTCATCTAGAAATACATCTGGATACTCCCGTACTACTGGAACATCTTCTACTCTTGATTCGATCATTGAGACATCAGTCACTGAACATAGGAATCCTTGACATCCCTTTTTCAATAACCTCCCCGCTCGGATAGCTAAAATCAAGTACGGTGGCAGTATAACCCTACTCCCTTGGAAACAAAAGTTCCCATGTACCGGCGATCGAAAATTAACCTCTTTTCGTTCACAGTCTATCGTGGCTTGGTTAAGAGCTAACCAATCCAGTTCCAGTATCACATCAAAATGGTTCACCACAATCGGTATAAGGTCTACGGTCATCAACTTCTCGCCTAGTTTGATCTCACAGTTCTTATATATAGTAGACGTCATTATCGATTTACTAAGTAGTACATCAATAGACAATTCATATCCTAACGGTGCCGATTTAACATTCAAATTTTCAACAAAGCCATGCGATACAAATGAATGCGTAGATCCCGAGTCAACAAGTATGTGTGCTAAGTATGAACATACAAGCACCATACCTGAGACCACTGTCTCTGAAGCAGTCATATCTCCTAGGGTCATCTAATATGCTCTTCCTTGACGTTGTTCAGTCCTTTGTACCCCGTCATTGAATTGTCTAGGCTTCGACCCACTAGAAGCCATAAAACTAGCTCCTTGCTGAGAATGCTTCCTCAGGCAATCCTTGGCTTGGTGCCCAAACATTCCACAGTCATAACACTTTCCTCTCATGTCGGGTATTGAATTAGTACTACCCCCTCCTATGTTCTTGTTTTGGGGTTTGGTCATGAAACATCGGCCTGAGTGTGGTCGGTTGCAAAGTAAACACAATGGTATATTACTTGGTGTCCTCCTGAAGTCACTGAAACTAGAACCAGAGTCTCTTTGAAACGGTCTCTTGAAAGATCCACCTTGGTTCCTGTCACCCCCTTCGTTTCCCCGTTTGCCTTGCTGATTTTGCCTCGACCTTTCTATTCCACTTTCGGCCACAAGTGCCGTTTGTTGCACTGCTGCCACGGTTGAGTGCTCATAGGTCTCCACCCTCAAATGAATATTTTCCCTTAAGCCTCCTTCAAATTTCCTTGCCCTATCTTCCTCGGTCAACACCGATCCCTTTCCGAATCTTAGCAAAGCATTATACCTTGAGGCGTATTCGGTCACAGTCATCTCTCCCTGTCGAAGATTATCAAATTCCCTCTTCTTTGCATTGAGAGCGGCTCACGGAAAGAACCGGCGATTGAATTCCGCCTTGAACCCCTCCCAAGTAATTGGTGCTCCCTGATCTAATACATTTACTCTCCAATTCTGTGCTTCGCCCCTCAACACGTCACTTGCATTCTCAATCTTCTCCCTATCTGACATTGGAATAGATCGGAATATTCTTTCCATATCCATAATCCAGTATTCTGCGAGAGTCGTGTCAGAAGTCCCATGAAACTCTGTCGGTTTCTTTCTGGCAAATTGTTCAGATATTGATCTCATACTCCTATTCCCAGGCGTTGGTACCACGACTATTGGTTCTGGCTCCAATGGAGGCGTTGGAGGCAACCGCTCTGCTATATTTCGGATCATGTCACCCATATTCCCTATCATTTCTGCCATCTGATTCATTCGACGAGTATGTGGCGATAAATCTCGTTCTTCGTCACTCATGATTACAATCCTGTAGTTCTCAATGCATAAACACTATGCATGTACAACAATAACAATATCGTGTATGTAAAACAACATACATATGCATCAAACATCTCTACAATGTATGGATGCACTCTAAACATGTGTTAAATCACTCAACACTCCACTCGTCGTCGAACGTTCCCAAAGTTTTGTTACCTCTAGCTCTGATACCACTAAATGTCATGACCCATCCCGCTATCGCGCAGGAATGAGACACGTGGCACACCACCAAGGCTTATCCAGTTCCATTAAAAGTCGAATAGCAGCGGAAAGCATTATAAAATCCATTAAAATCAGAGTTATAAAAAGTTTTGGCCAATTGAATCCTTTCAAAAGAAAACAGTTTTGAAAACAGAGGTTCAGTAATAGGGTTTAGTCGACTGAGGCCTTTAACTTTCAGTCGACTGAATTCCTTTCAATCGACTGTACCTGGCAGAACCAAAATCCACATTTTTGTAAAGGGGGTCCAGTCGACTGATCTGGGGACCCAGTTGACTGGTTTTACCATTATTAGAAGTAGTAGCCAAAAATCAACAGTGTTCAGTCGACTGGTCAATGGTCCAGTCGACTGCTTCTCTTGTTATTCACTTTCAGTGCCTGAACCTGATGTAGGGGAAGTTGCATAGAAATTTGAAGAAGAATGGGATAGGACGAAGTTTGCTCAAAAAAAGAAAAAATAAGTTATTTGATTATGATATTTTGTAATTTTCGTTTTTTAGATTGGTAGGATTTTATTTCATATTTTGGAATAGTTTTAGGAGTTTAAATGGTAAATTTAAGTCCTAATAGGTTACCATATAAGTTAGGAGTGTTTTAGGAATGGTATGACTTGATTTCCAAGTTATATAAGGCTTTCAATTAGGTAGTAAAGAATAAAAACGAATTTACTTTTGTTTCCTAATAGTATTAGGATCGTTAGCTTATAAATAGAGGATATGTAAAGCCTTCTAAGGCATTCTCAACTTATATTCAATTTGATCAATAAAATATATTTTTATTTTCTCTCCCAAAGAGTGTTCTTTGTGAGTTCTTGGTGGATTCCAAGATTTTTCAAGGATTTCAACGTTGCTTGAGTCCTTCTACGATTTCGTGCTGCGTCAATTGGTATCAGAGCGTGGATTTGCCTGGCTTGATGGCAACTGGTGGGAACGACATCAACAATTTTAACGACGCTGGTCGTGGGATCGGTGAACTGTGGGCTACGATTGTGCGACATGGGGAGCAGATGAATGCGATTCAAGAAGCACTGCATAACCTTACCCTCTCACGCAACGCCGACAGAGATCCAACCGTTAATAGGAACCGTGCTGAGGGATTTGCCAGTGGCCGACCTATTGATGAACCGATGGGTAGACCTGTTCGTAGGCCTATTCTTGAAGAACGTCATCGAAGACAACCAGCCTATGATGCCGGATCTGATTCAGAAGAAGAAGAAGAAGTAGTCTATGTTCCTCATAGACCGACAGAAAGACGAAATAGAGAATATGATGATTACCGTATTAAAACTGATATCTCCAGTTTTAATGGAAATTTACACATTGAGGATTTCCTTGATTGGCTTTTGGAAGTTGAATGATTCGTCAAGATGATGGTGGTTCCAGAAGATAAAGTGGTAAGACTTGTTGCTTTCAGGCTTAAAAGCGGAGCTGCAGTTTGGTGGGACCAGCTAGAACGGACCTGACAAAGGCAGGGCAAACAACCTGTTCGAACTTGGCGTCGTATGCGACAATTGATGAGGGATCGTTTTTTACCACCAGATTACGAACAATATTTGTTCCAACAGTATCAAAATTGTGTTCAAGGTAACCGCACAGTTTTTGAATATCTCAATGAATTCAATCGTTTATCGGATCGAAACAATATTGCGGAGACGGAAAGCCAACGAGTGGCTAGGTATGTAAACGGGTTGAAGCCTTCTATTCGAGATAGGCTTTCTTTACAAGTTTTATAGACCATTGGAGAGGCACATAACATGGCCGTGAAAGTCGAGATGACAGAAAAGAGACCGACTTATGCAACACCTATTCGTAAGAATTTTGGGGAGTCGTCATCTTCCGCTTCTGATAAAGGAAAGGGAGTGCAAGCAACTATATCGGCATCCGATCTCTCTCTGAAGCAACCCGCATACCAAAAAAGCCAAAGTAAAGGTGCCGGTAGTACAACAAAGAGACCTGTTCTAAACAACCAAAATCCTTATGCCCGACCGAAACCCACGATTTGCTATCGTTGTCAGGAGCCTGGTCATACATCCAATAATTGTCCCAACGAGACCTAGAAAGGAGAGGCGTGAATCTAGTGGAAAATGAGGGGGTTGTTGGAGAAGAAGAAGAAGAGGAACACGTGCAAGAAGAGGATCCGTATGATGGAGCCGAATTTGCAGAGGAAGATGGTGAACGAGTGGCATGTGTGGTACAAAAAGTCTTGTTTACTCCTAAACAAGACGTGGAGGGCGAACGACACTACATCTTTCGCTCACAATGTTCCATTGATCGGAAGGTATGTGACTTGATTGTGGATCCGGGTAGTTGTGAGAATTTTGTGTCAAGAAAATTAGTGGATCACTTGAAGCTACCAACAGAGAAGCACCCATCACCTTATAGCATTAGATGGATCAAGAAAGGGCCGACGGTCAAAGTAACCGAGATATGTCATGTTCCTATCTCTATAGGTAAACACTATAGGGATACAATTATTTGTGATGTTGTTGATATGGATGCTAGTCATATATTATTGGGAAGGCCGTGGCAATTTAATGTAGATATCACGTATAAGGGTAGAGATACTGTCTACATGTTCAATTGGGGAATCCATAAAATTTCCATGTCACCTATGAAGTCAACCTCTATTACCAACAATGTTCCTAAGGTGGATGGTAAATCCTTTCTTACTATGGTTAGTTCGGAGCTCGATTTCATGACAGAAGTGAAAGACGCACAAAAAATTCATATCATGGTGGTGAGAGCGCTTGTCCCCGATCCTACTACTACAACCACTATAGTGCCTGACAAAGCGCAAGCCTTATTGGAGGAGTTCAGTGAGTTGGTGTCTGAGGATCTACCAGATGAATTGCCACCCATGAGGGATATTCAACATCACATTGACCTCATACCGGGATCTAGTCTTCCGAATCTTCCACACTATAGGATGAGTCCGAAGGAGAATGAGATTTTGCAAGAAAAGGTGGAGGAGTTACTACACAAGGGTTTTATTCGAGAGAGAGCATGAGCCCATGTGTTGTACCGGCGTTGTTGACACCTAAGAAAGATGGAAGTTGGAGGATGTGTGTGGATAGCCGCGCCATCAACAAGATTACAATTAAGTATTGATTCCCTATTCCGCGCTTAGATGACATGTTGGATATGCTTAGTGGTTCCAACTTATTTTCAAAGATTGATCTTTGAAGTGGTTACCATCAAATTCGTATTCGACCCGGAGATGAGTGGAAAACGGCGTTCAAGACGAAGGATGGACTATTTGAGTGGTTGGTGATGCCATTTGGGTTATCCAACGCTCCTAGCACGTTCATGAGAGTTATGAACCAAACTTTGAGGCCTTTTGTGGGAAAGTTTGCCGTGGTGTATTTTGATGATATCCTCATCTATAGCAAGACCGAGGCAGAGCACTTGGACCACCTTCGACAAGTCTTGATGGTTCTTCGTGAAAATCAACTGTACGTAAACCTTAAGAAGTGTACTTTCTTGACTAATAGACTCTTATTTTTGGGTTATATTGTTAGTGCAGAGGGTATACATGTTGATGAGGATAAAGTTTGTGCCATCCGCGAATGGCCAACACCAAAGACAGCCACTGATGTTCGTAGTTTCCATGGATTAGCAACCTTTTACCGAAGGTTTATTCGCAACTTTAGTGCTATCACGGCACCTATTACGAAGTGTCTCAAGAAAGGAAAGTTTAATTGGGGCGAGGAGGCTACTCAGAGCTTTGCCTTGATTAAGGAGAAATTATGCACCGCACCAGTCCTAGCTCTACCTTGTTTCGAGAAAGTTTTCGAGGTGGAGTGTGATGCTTGTGGAGTTGGCATTGGAGCGATTCTCTCACAAGAAAAGCGTCCCGTGGCATTTTTCAGTGAAAAGCTTAGCGAGGCCCGACAAAAGTGGAGTACATATGACCAAGAGTTCTATGTCGTAGTTCGAGCCTTGAAGCAATGGGAATACTATCTTGTACAACGAGAGTTTATCTTGTACACGGATCACCAAGCCTTGAAGTTTATCAATAGTCAAAAGCACCTTGACAAGATGCATATTCGGTGGTTTACATTCCTTCAAAAGTTTTCGTTTATTATTAAACACAAATCTGGTGCAACCAACAAAGTAGCAGATGCATTGAGTCGCCGAGCCACCTTGCTTATTACTTTAGCTCAAGAGATCGTGAGATTTGATTGTTTGAAGGAGCTTTATGAGGAAGATGAAGATTTCAAGGAAATATGGGCCAAGTGTAAGGAGTCACAAATGGCATGTGATTTCCACATCAATGAAGGGTTCTTGTTCCGAGGCAATTGTCTTTGCATTCCTAAATCATCACTACGTGAGAAACTTATACGTGACTTGCATGGTGGTGGATTAAGTGGACATTTGGGGCGGGACAAGACGATCGCTAGCCTAGAAGGGCGATACTTTTGGCCACAATTGAAGAAGGATATCGGTAACTTCGTGCGGAGGTGTTATATTTGCCAAACATCAAAGGGACAGTCTCAAAACACTGGTCTTTATACTCCATTACCGATTCCAGATGATTCTTGGGAGGATTTGTCTATGGATTTTGTTTTGGGTTTACCGCGTACACAACGAGGTGTGGATTCTGTATTTGTTGTGGTTGACAGATTTTCTAAGATGACACATTTCATTCCATGTCGAAAGACGTCCGATGCATCCCACATTGCACGGTTGTTCTTTCAAGAGATTGTGCGCTTGCATGGGGTTCCTCAAACTATTACATCCGATCGCGATACAAAGTTCTTGAGTCACTTTTGGGTTACCCTATGGCGTATATTTGACACCGCCTTGAATCGGAGTACGACAGCTCATCCCCAAACTGATGGGAAAACGGAAGTGACTAACCGTACATTGGGGAATTTGATTCAGAGCATTTGTGGGACAAGGCCAAAACAGTGGGATCATGCGCTACCTCAAGCCGAGTTTGCGTATAACAGTGTTGTTCATAGTGCTACTGGATGGACACTTTTTTCCATTGTTTATATCACACCGCCAAAACACACCGTTGATTTGTTGAAATTGCCTAAGGGCCCGGGGGTGAGTGTAGCGGCGGAACACATGGCCGAGCAAGTGCAAACAGTTCGTGAAGAGGTGAAGCAAAAGCTTGAGCAAGTGACTAGAAAGTATAAGTAAGCGTCAGACAAGCACAAGCGACGAAAACTATTTAAGGAGGGAGATAAAGTGATGATATTTTTATGCAAGGAGAGAGTACCAGTGGGAAGTTATAGCAAACTAAAGCAGAAGAAGTGTGGTCCTTACAACATCATTACCAAAGTGAACGACAATGCCTATGTGATTGATCTACCGGAGGATATGGGTATTTCGCGCACTTTCAACGTTTCAGACATTTATGAGTATCATGAGGAAGAACCCTTATATCCAGATTACAACTCGAGGTCAAGTTTTCTTCAAGTGGAGGGGACTGATGTAGGGGAAGTTGCAGAGAAATTTGAAGAAGAATGGGATAGGACGAAGTTTGCTCAAAAAAAGGAAAAATAAGTTATTTGATTATGACATTTTGTAATTTTCGTTTTTTAGATTGGTAGGATTTTATTTTCATATTTTGGAGTAGTTTTAGGAGTTTAAATGGTAAATTTAAGTCCTAATAGGTTACCATATAAGTTAGAAGTGTTTTAGGAATGGTATGACTTGATTTCCAAGTTATATAAGGCTTTCAATTAGGTAGGAAAGAATAAAAACGAATTTACTTTTGTTTCCTAATAGTATTAGGATTGTTAGCTTATAAATAGAGGATATGTAATGCCTTCTAAGGCATTCTCAACTTATATTCAATTTGATCAATAAAATATATTTTTATTTTCTCTCCCAAAGAGTGTTCTTTGTGAGTTCTTGGTGGATTCCAAGATTTTTCAAGGATTTCAACGTTGCTTGAGTCCTTCCACGATTTCGTGCTGCGTCAGAACCATACGAGCTCCAGTCGACTATCCTAGGGTCCAGTCGACTGCTTCCCTGCTGGGCAGCTCTGTTGTGCTATAACAACTCATGTTTCCCCATAATCCACAAACAACCACGACTAACACCAATTGCAACATTCAAAACGTAACTTACAGACGTTCAATTACAGGATTACAATACACAAGACTAATCCATGATTCTATTACGAAATATTACATAACCCAATTCTTTAATTCCAGTTTAGGAAAAATAGAAACAAAAATATAAACAAGTGATTCCCCGGCATTCCTTAACGGCCTCACTCCTCACATTTCTTCTTGTCTTTTTTCTTACCTACAATGGAGTAAATCTCCACTGCTCAGCTATATGCTGAGTGCACAAGTTCTAACATATGCAATATATGATGAACATGTTTTAATCTCATAAATCACATAAATAGTCGCTAGGGAGAAAAATACGCCTTCATCCGGTAGCGGCAAGTCCAAGCCTTAAACCGCGATGTCAATGGGTAGTCCAAGCCTACAACCATTACATCCCCAAGTGCCCTGACAAGTCCAAGCCTTCAACCATGCACAGTAGCCGTCGCTACTAAAATTCTCAAACATCGAGAAGCTTACTCCGGCATGAATTTGTACAAGACTCCCCTTTGACCCACATAGACAACTCAACGTGCTCGCGTAAAAGTAGACATGCTTTTCACAATTTAGCGCGTGCATAATTAACGGGCCTACAATTAACGCATGGATTTTGCCCGGATCACAATTTCGTTGTCGAAATATAAAACGTGTATTTCTCTATATTTCACAGGTTAGGACTTCATACCTCGTGCGATTCTCTTCAAGCTTTGAAGGATCGACTAGGGGGCCACTTAATCGTCGGATTTCGAATTTGAGACGATTCCTACAAGTTTTACTGGGTTTTCCCCAAAAGTCTAGAAATTAGCATTTTATAAAATTTTGCCAAACGTGGCCTAAGTAGTATCAAAACATAGGTCTTACCTCCACGAGTTCAAATCTTGAATTTGGTGAAATTCTGAATGACGAAAGGTCGCCGATCATCGTCGCAAAGCCAGTGGCAACAAATCTCCTTTCTCTCTCCTCTCTCAAGATATTTTATAAAGTTTTTGACAAATGAAATCTTACCCCTCACTATATATAGACAAACTTTTCGGAAATTGCGTTTACCTCCTCACGAGTTCTCAAAACTTCTAATTGACCCATGAAACGTCGCACACATTCATTTTTATGTCTTTACGCGTGAAAATTATAATTTACAAAAGGTTTCGACTAAGTCTCGTTTGGGTCCAAAATAACGTTCGAAAACTAAATTCTGTGGAATCTCTACACAACCTACCTTTTATTTAACGTGTCACTCACGTTCTCACCACGGTTCTCAAATAGTATATAACAATATCGAATTTACCAGAAATTATACTACACAGGTATACACACAGGTATAATTTTACTATTCACAAAATACCAAATATCTTAAATAACATTTAATTCATGTAAATGTCATTTAACTATGCCAATGCAAAATGGACTATCATGTTCCCGTGTCCTCACTGACACCTCACCATTTACCACAGTCAACCATTTATCCTCATTTATCATATATCAATGATAATTCATAAAATTTCATATCATGCATGATTAAACTATGAAATTCTGGATCGGGCATGACAGTTACAGCTGACAGAGTATCTGAGAATCAAATTTGAAATTCAAATTTAAAAAGCACAATATTATGGGCTCGTCTTCTTTTTCTTTCTGGTGCTTTACTCTTTGGTTTCTTCATGAATTATGATTAGGTTGAAGAGTGTTTAATTTCCCTGAAATCAAATAGTCCAGAAACAAGATAGCAACATAAGACATCAGATCTTGGTGCTAGTGTATAGAAAAATAAGACAGCAGAAGCAGAATAGACGATCAGAAGAAAGTAAATATGCTCACCATAACTTTTAGGCTCTGTTTGATTCGCTTGTCTAGAGGAAAACAAGAAGGAAACTTAGTAGATCTTTCTTGTTCTCTTGTGCTTTAGCTTGTATGTTTCCTCAATGCCATTCGCAGATTTAGGAATATTGGCAAGAACAATACTGGACCGGGGTTTGGGGGCAACAACCCCCAAGGTAATTTTTTTGAGTCTATTTGTAATGCCCTTGCGTTTAGATTATAACTTCTTTTCCGATAATAAGGACTAACTAGTCGACACCCCGTGCAATGCATGGGAAAGAAAAATTTATTAAAAAAAAAATTTTTAAAAAAAAGGAAGGAGAAATTAAAAACTCTAACAAAAAAAAAAAAAAAGAAAAGAAGATAAATACAATGATAATGCATAAAAGAATGAGAAAAAGAAGATATAAGTATATAAATGAGCAAACAAAATAAATATGATAGTGAAAATACAAAGAAGTAAAACGGCTACAAGTTGTTGGTGCTTTCTCCATGTTCCGAGTCTTTTTTCTCAACTATCTACTACAAGTAATTAGTTTAAAATTATGATGTAACTGCTATTTAAAGCTTTTATATAACATATAATCCGAATTCTAATGGCTATATTTGTAACTTGTATATACCAAAAGAGTCAAAAGACTTTTTTAGGTGCTTAAAAAGGAGTAAAGGCTATTGTGTGATATACGAAAAGCCTTATTTTAGGACTTAAAGAGGAGTTTAATGGGATAGAACTATTTTAATCAAAGATAAGAAAATGCCAACTAAAACAAATAAGTAAGAGGTACCTAGCCATTTCAAGTAGTTGTTTGGAAACTTCATAATTCAGAACCTATATCTAGAGATATTCTTTATTGGAAGCCAAATGGAACCAACATGGAATTAAGCGGCCAGAAGCTGCAACAACAAAACAAAAATATGAGCTATAAAAGTTAGGCTTTCTTTGAATAATTTAACATTTTAATTTCTAAGAAGCATCATGTTAAAAAAAAATAAAAAATAAAACTAAACATTAGGAAGAAAACGGAATATCACCAAACTAATCTAAACACATAAAACTACTCACCCAGTCTAAAACATCTGATGTTTACGGTCCGTTTGGTTCACGGATTATTTTAGGTGGATTCTGATTACTAGGAATCATAATACCAGTAATCATTTTACCAGGAATCTGAATCCCTGCAGAATGTTTGGTTTACCAGTAGAATTATAGCTGGATTTAGAATCCAGTGTTTGGTTGGGTCAAGGAAAATGAAATGAAAATATTGTAAAATGCCTAAGCTACCCTTGAAGGCTAAAAGAATGTATGAGTTAAAATCAAATTGTCAACCCTCTAAAAATGGAGGGTGATTAAAAAAAAAATGGTATAAATCTAAAAATCGATGACACATAAAAAATGAGATAAATAGAGTAATTAAAACATGAGCATGAGTCTAAACTATTACATGTAGTTAAAATATATTTGTATAATAACAAAAGATATATTATATTTTTAAGTATAAAATATGTATAGGTCTAACTTACAAATCACAATATGCGAAATATGCAGTTATTGTAATATCATATAGCTTTTCAATCATTAACATTTGGCAACCAAAATTTGAATTAAGTCATTAAACTAACATCAAATATAATGTTTCAAGCATAAGAAATCATCATAAACAATCTAATCTACCAATCTTTCCATTTTAGAAAATAATTATAATTATAATCATAAATTTGTTATGATCACATTATTTGTTTGTTTAATAGTCTAATAAATGCTAGTTTAGGTATTATGAAAATGGTAAATCAAAACCCCAGTAATCCTTAGGAATACCACCTCCAAGCTAGGATTTAGAATCCACCCTATTTTCCACCTTTGGGTGGATTCTAAATCCAGTGGGACCCACAATTCATTAAATATTCCATGAAACAAATAACGATATATTTTAAGATTACTAGTAATCTTCGGGTGGAATCAAAATCCACCCTAAGAATCCATGAACCAAACGGGCCGTTAAGGAATTGTCAACAGTTTACCAGTATTTTTGTGTACTATTATTCCATTATGGTCCCTTTGATATAGCAAAAACATCTCATTGGTGTAGTTTGAATTCACTCAATTCATGCTTTTGGTTCATCAAAAGCTTTACGTCGATTACAGCACCCCAAGGGTAAACCCAATCAAAATTTTGCTTTGGGTTCATAAAAAATATATGATTATAGCACCAACTATCCAAAATAAATAAATAATAATAGGGTTTTATTAACATGTGTCCTTAAAGATATGTTAAGGTTCTAATAGTATAAATAAACAAAGGGTACAGTGTGAGTTTCAGTGTCCGGTGTGGTGTTTAGTGTTTGCCTCCATTATTTATTTCCACTTTTGGAACCTTAACATATGCCCTAAGCGCACATATTAACAAAACCCATAATAATATCATAATCATTATGTGACTATATCACCAACTGATCTAAACACAACACATAATAATAATAATTGGGTAATACTTGAGATACTCCCAAAAACAGAACTTTTGGGACACAACTCAAAAGATGTGTCTATCTTTCCTAGTTTACTGTGAGGTCCAGTGACATCACATGACACATATAAACATATCTTTTGAGTTGTGTCCCAAAAATTGTGTTTTTGAGTGTGTTCCAATCTTTTCTCTTAATAACATCAGAATCTTTCATCGTCTCCACTTAAAAAAAATGAAAGATTCGAGAAAATTACCATTGAAGAATTGATCAGGATATAATGCTTAGCAATGAAAGAGAGTCCACATGAGTTTGAGGGAAGACGGAAAAAGATAATTGTGCAAATCTATTATCTATTATACAATACTAAAAGCGGGTTTGGTCCTGGATTAATTTCGTAATGACACGTGGCATGCGGCGGCCTCTCTTTCTCCATATTTGTTATTGGTGCTTCTCAATTCTCTCCCCCACTTAGGGTGTGTTTGATAAAACTGAAAATTAAGTACTGAAAATTAAGTGTTGAATTTTAAGTACTGAAAGTTCTAAGTATTTGAAGTTTTATTCCTTAAAATAGTGTTTCAACTATTGAAGTAGAATGCATTCAGTGATTATTTTCAGTAGAAAATTTTCACTTAAAGTTTTCAGTGGTTTTGGAGCTACTTTTTCAATTAAGTGGTATGTTATCAAACGCACTGAAAAAGAATAAGTGCTGAATCTTTTCATTTTCAGCACTTAATGGGGTTATCAAACACACCCTTACTCTATTTATCTTCATTATTAAAGTCGTACATCCTTCATTTATTTTCTTATACAGTACCTTTTTTTTTTTCCTTCAAGAGTATTTCCCTACTTTTTTTATTTCCCTCATTTACTCCCATTTATATCCCCTGTGCAGCCTGGACTGCCCTTTTGCCTTCCCCCAATTAATCTCCTTGCCTCTTTTGATCTCTTTCTCTCAGACGTCTCTCTCTCTCTCTCTCTCTCAAAACCTCTCATTTTCTCCATTTTCCTCTTCCTCATCCCTAACAACTACTACTCCTCTCTGCCACTGCCACCTTCACCACCGAACAGTAATGCCACAGCCGTTGCACCATCACCGCCTCCATGCCGTTATTCAATTTTCAGAGGTTTGTTGCTCGGTTTTGTCACAATAATAATTTTTCTTTTTCTTACTATTTTTCCCTATTCTCAAATAGACAAGTGCGTATTAATTAATTGTAAAGTTTTGGTACGTATTTGTTTATGTTCTTCAGGATCATTGATTTGAGGCCAATGAGAGTTTGTGAAATGTGTTGTAGCTCTATTTAGGTTTGAATGATTAATGTGTAATGGCATACTTATATAAAAAAAAAAAAAAAAGTTTCCTTGAAGAATAGTGCAATTCGGTTGTATGGTGTTGTTACCTATATGAGAAAGTTTGCAACTGTTAAAGGAGTTTGATGTTTTACAGGGTTTTGTGCTATATAGCATTGAACATATGGATGTATGATCTATTTCTATTTGTTTCCTTTTAAACAATGATATCCTATATAAGTAGGTTCTATGTTATATAGCATAAAACATGTGTATTTTTTATTTTTTTCCTATTTTTATCCTTTTAGACAATTATATCCGAATAGTGTTCTGTACTATAGCAGAGAACATTTGTGTTTTTGAGATCATTCTATATGTGACCTTTTGCACAATCATATTCTTGCATTAATTTTCATTAGTTGTTGGTGACATTTTGCTGCAGCTGGCACAACAGCTGTTACGAATTGAAGGAGAATGTATGTTTATAATATTAGCTATATTTGCTCCTATTTGTGTTTTGTTATCAATCTGCTTGCTATGTTAATTGATCTTTGTGGTTTACGCATGGCACTGTAGACTCTTGGACTTCTTAGATCTTTGTGAACATTCATATATATAGATATATGCGCAGATGACCTCCAATTTACAGCGGCCTTGTGGCATGGAACAATTCATTTCCTTGGACGTGCTACAACGTTTTCCAATATGTTTCATTCAACAAGAGGACTAATAGTTCCCTCAAACTTTAGGCAGGTTGCTATACTATGTTCATATAGTAGCAAATCGAAAGTGCAGCTAAAAAACATGAAGATTTTGAATTATTTGTAACAACTCAGGGGCTTCACAGTGTCAGGAACGGAAGCTGATAGGTCCTTTTGTATGTAGTTGCAAGATTGCTCTATACATTGAAAAGTCAACCTCTCCCCCCCCCCCCCCCCCCCCCCCCCCCCCCAAAAAAAAAGAAAAAAAGTTTGTAGATGAACTGGTGTTGAGAGTCCGTCTCTCCCTCTTACCAGAACCAAAGGGTGAAGTGTGGGGAAATCACTAGGTAGAAAAATATAGGTCAATTGCATTATCAAAATTTCTTTATTTATTACTTAGTTTTTAAAAAAAAAAAAAAAAGCACTAAATATTGGATGTAATAGTATCGATCACAACTTAATAAGACTACTTAGATTATCCATTTGACCCGTAGAAAATTTCTAGGGAATCACCTCTCTCCACATGAGCACATCATTTAAATTTGTGAGAGGGGATTGCTTTCAATATTTACCAAAAAAAAAAGGGTTCAAGTACTGAAATAATCATTAATCACGTACCCGCGCATCGCGCGGGCTTCATGCTAGTATAAATAAATATGAAGGAGTTCAGGAGAATAAGAAAGCGACAATTTTCAATAAAAGCGACAATTTTCAATAAAAGCAAAGTAGAAGAAGAGTCATGCTATAAAAGTCATGATATAATAGAGTATATTAAACTAGATACATTCTGCAAATGTGAGAGAATTTTAAGAAGAATAAGAGTAATTGAATGGAGGGGAGAAGATAGAAGGACTTTGGGTCTTTATTATGGAATATAAAATAAAATCAAACCAAAAAAAGAAAAACGAAAACAGAAAAAGAAGAAGTGAGAACATGCCACATGGGAAATTTAGGAAATGGTGTGGAAAAAAGGGGAAAAAATATAAAATGCCACGTGGATTGTTCATAGGAGAGAAAATAGTACTCCTTTAATTATAGAAATAGATAGATTGGTAATTGTAATTTGTAAGAAATGATACTTATATAATTTGGGTTGGAGTGAGAAGAAGCTACGTTGAGCCACATATTTAGGATGTGCCAGCTATATTACGTACAAATGGGACAATATCTTACATATAAGAATTTATTTTTCTAGTTTTTGTATTGATAGGATTACAATTGGGACAACATATTACATATTAAAATTTTATTTTAGCCAAAACAATATTTTGAGAGGATACTATAGAAATTTTATAATTCTTGGGGGGCTAACCTTATAAACTTTGCAATTTTCAATGTATAAATGTAACCTAGCAAAGTAAGTATAGCTCGTTTGGCGAGTAGGGCCTAATCCTCCATTGCATATGTTGAATATTCGACCCCTACCCCCTTCCATTGTAATAAAAAAAAAGTAATAAATAACTTTTTGAGAAAAAGGAGGGATTGTGACTCAAAAAATTCAAAGTGTCTTTTTTTGACCATATTTTCATTTTCTTCCTATTTTTCTCACCGTTTTTCTTATTAACCAAACCAATAAAACTATTGTCATTAGTGTTTTCCTTTCCTTTACTTCACTTAATCCATAAATCAAACAAGGCTTAGCTGTCGTCCAATCTGCTATTGCACCAACTAATCTCAAAATGGATGAGAATTTCAACTGACCAATCTCGGAAGTTCAGTTTGAAGTTTTCTAAGGATAATATGCTAAATCTGCCATTGTGTAGATGGAGATTGCCATTTATTTCTACACAACCAACATTAATGTGAGGACTCTAATTCAATAGTTTCACCGAAAAATATGAGAAGTAAACAACCCTTTTCATACTAAGAGAATTGACATTGTTCCCTACCAGTACATTCATAAACACTTAATTTAAGTACATGACATATAGAATGTCTTATTGCACAAGAAAAAGGTTAGAAGAAGCACTACATAGTTATACAAAATTAAGATCTATGCATATATATTATACTTCAAAGATTAACATATACGAGAAAGAAACGCAAGTCTGAAAATTATTTAATTTGATCTCCTTCAGAAAACGTTTGCGTAGGCAAAAATCCATGAAGAAAAGTGGGGTACTTGAATTCAGTTTCTTCGCCCCCCTTTTTTCGCCCTTTCCATTTCGGCTGCTTTCCAAACTTTCTTACAAACCAAACATGATACCTCGTGGTCACAATGTGGCCAACAACTGCCCCAACAACTGTACCACTTAGATAACCCAAGCTCATGATAATCCAATCAAGTTTACTAGGAAATTTCGAATCTTCGTCTTCGAAGGTCGAAGTAGGTGATGACAATTCGATCGAAATCCCACATTTCTTTGACAAAGGTTCCCCACACAATCCTGAATTTCCATCAAATGAGCTATTTTTGAATGTCCTGAATTGATATCCTTGAGGTATTGGCTCAGTGAGATGGTTGTGGGAGACATTAAAAACTTCAAGAAAGTTGAGTAGTACTAGTTGCTGAGGCCGGGATATCCAGAGAGGTTGTTTTGAGAAAGGTCCAACGATTCAAGAGATGTTAGATTCCCCAGGCATGTGGAAAAGGGACATGTAAATGGTTCTCACGATATGTAACTTATTCTCAAAACAAGAATCAGTTTTGCCAAAATTATGAGTACTGAATAACATTGAATGATGAGTCATAAGATACCCAAATAACCCGAACCCTCACGGTACTTTAACCGGTGCCTCAATTTGAATTTACTCTAATTCTTCCTTTTCTTCTGCTATCGGTACTATTTACATCTATAAATATGACAGGAAATATATTTACGATACTTTTAATTAACAAAAATAAATAAAAAAATGTTCTTATAATACTCATAAAAATATATGTACGATACTTTTAATTAACAAGATAGCAATTTAAGACTAGTTTCATGAAATGTTAATTAAGGCTCAAAATTGTACGGAATATTGAAGTGTATCATACTGTACGAAACTCGAATCAACTTGTATTAGTCGACCGATTCTAACAATAATACCTGTAAGAGCATTGTTTGAAAGGTTGAGCAATTGAAGCCCCTTGAATACTCCAATCGATTCTGGAATCTTCCCTTTGAATTTGTTTCCTGAGAGATCAATGGCTTTGAAGATACTATGGATCTTGAAATAGTACATGTCATTTCCTTTGTTCGTTATTGTCAATGAGAAACTTAAATTTGTTGACAAGTAATAATTCCCAAAATCTAGTTCTCTTGTTGGCTCTACATATTTCAAATTTCCTATGTCCTCGTGAAGTTTCATGCCACTCAAAATTTGGAAGTACTTTAATGGTAACACACCACTAAAACCATTCCAAGATATGTCAATGATCCGAAGCCTAGGGAAATCAAACTTTCATAACGAACCTTCTATTTTCTGTGGAATTGATTATATTTGAGAGCCAAAATCTTCATCTATGGGATTGTTCCTAGCCAAAATGAAAATATATCATTAATTTGATTATTTTAAATATTAAGATACTCCAACATTTTGCAATTGGCAAAAGATCTTGGTAATGGTCCATCCAAATGATTGTAACTTAAGACAATCTCCTTGAACTTGCATCCCTTGTTGTATGTTTGAGGAATGGTGCCATGCAAACTATTGTTTCACAAATTCAGTATTATTAGGGAGTCACTAAAGTTGTTCAAACACTGAGGGATTGTTCCATTCAAGTTATTTTCTGACAGGTTAAGGAGATATAAAGAACTTAACTTGCAGATTAATGGCAGATTCTCTCCGGTCAGTAAATTGGCTGCGATTAAACGACGATGGTGAATGGTGGGATAGGAAGTGATCCTTGAAGAAAATTCTAACCAAGGTTTAACTACCTCATACTATGCCATGGAAGAACAAGCTGAGGTTGCTAAAATCCTTTTAGGAAGTTCTCACTTAGGTCCATAGTTATCAAAGTTTGTTTACCTATATTCTATATCCATTTTGGTATATGACCCCGAAGATTGTTGTTATAAAGTTCTAGCCACTCCATTCGGTCTTGATATTGTAGGAACTTTGGAAACTCACTTATGTTGTAACCACCAAGGTCGAAACCTATAAAATTCGAAAGAGTGCCATAGATACTCCCTATAGTGGTCAAAGACAACTTGTTATCGCTTATGGAGAGATAGTTGAGATTTTTTAGTAAGCAAAACATCTCTACCTCCGTTGTGCCACTCAAGTTATTGGAGTCTAGAGCAAGTGTGGTATTGGTAAGCTTGAATATTGATTTTGGGATTGGACCATGAAAACCATTTTGGTCAAGATAAAGTAGAGTTAATTAGGTGCGGTTTCCGAGCCAAGATGGAATCTCACCAGTAAGTTGGTTCTCCAAAATGTCCAAAATAGTTAGTTGAGTCATGTTTTGAAGAGAAGATGGGACGACACCTTATATATAGATTGTTCGACCTCAGTTGCAAGTTTGTGAGTTTGGTTTGCTTCCCAATCCAAGCTTAGGCAATGTGCCACTGCTGAATTTATTGTAATCAAGTGAAAAGAAATCGAGTTGGGTTAGATTGGCCAATGAAGAAGGAATTTGACATGTAAAATGATTTGTTGAAAGGTCAATAACAGTGAGCTGGATGAGGTTACCAACGAAAGAAGGAATTGGACCTGTAAAATGATTGGTTGAAAGGTCAAGAGTAGTAAGCTTATTGAGGTTATCAATGGAAGAGGGAATTGGACCTGAAAAGCTGCAATTATTGATATCAAACACTTCCAAGCAATCGAAATTTCTAATAGAGTCAGGTAGTTTTCTAGATAAACTTGTCCCTACAATATATAAATACTCGATGAGACTACCACCGTGAAATTTTAGTAGATAACCAAAGAGATTTGGAATAAACGCAATGTTCAGATTGTGTAGATTTGGTAGTGATGAAATGCCCTTTGGCAGAGTACCGAACAACCCACATTCTTCTAGATCAAGAGCAGAGAGAAGATAAATTTTCCACTGCATTAGGTACAATGGAAGAAATTTTCACATTAGTTAGATAAAGTACTTGGAGGTCTGTCAAGTAATCAACCAAATTACTTAGACTTGGGTTTTCAAGATTCAAAAGGCTTTGTGAATTTAATGGATCAACATTAAAAGAAAGATTAAGAATTGCCAATCTGGGAAGTTCTAATAATTTTGATGGGATTTGACCGAAAAATGAAGATCCGGAAAGATTTAGACTTTTTTAGTTTTGTGAGATTGTGAATGCCAGATAGGATTTGAGAATAATTGAAGTCATTATAGGCAAGATTAATTAGACTCTCGAGGGGGACAAGCATCAAAAGCGTACTATTGGAATTGATGGAACCATAGAGAAAACTACAACTAAGGTCAAGGCCTATCACATGACCGTGTGCTTATCACACTCGACTCCGACCCATGAGCAGCTAGCAATTATTATTTTGTCCTTTAGGGCTCCACGATAAAACCTTTGGATAAGCAAAAGAATTTTGGGAAGCATGCTTCTTAATGAAAAAGCTTTGCTTGAATTGCAACAAGGCAGAGCTTTCATCATCATGGCACATTTACTGCAAAGAAGATGAAGAGTATCCCACTTTTGTAATGTTAGAAGAAGAGAGTAAGAAGAGAAAGTTCATGAAAATGAAGAAATACAAAGATGAATCCATAGTGTCAATTTAGGTTATTTTAACACTTTCTGATGATCCGAAACCAGGTTATTGATAAGCTTTGATAGGCAGAATTCTAGTATTGTACACTTGGTTCTGTGATAGGCATTTTGGAAATTTTGATCGTTTTAGCATTTAATTCCTAATAAAGTGACTTGAGTCTTCCATGTAATTCAAAATCTCTATGATTGTAATGGTGGAGTAATTGCCCCCAAAGTAGCAACTCAATATTCACAAACTTGGTGTGAAGGTGACTCAGATCCTCTAATTGATGGTGTTTGAAAAATGGTTTTTCATTTAAGTGGGCTGTGATGTTCCCGATTCCAACTGTTAGGCTTAGCAGTTTTTGAAACTTAGACGTGTTATAATAAATGCTTGTAACAGTTTTTGAAAGACATACCTATGTTTTTGTAATCTGCAATTGTGACTCTATGCTTAAGTCAATTAGGACTAGTACTCCATTTAAAGCTTGGTTATAAATCAAACGAAGCCATTCAAACTTGGTTATAAATGAACTGTTCAGCTTGAGGCTTGTATGAGATCAATTTTTGAAAAAAAATGACCAAAGTTTGAGCGTATTTTCAACCTCATTGGTTTACTTGGCATTTTTTTTAGAACTAGTCCGTTTGAGTTTGAGTTTTGAGAAAATGGATAGTTGCTTATAGCAGTAGTACTATTTAACATAAGGAAATGGACAATTGCTTAATTTAATTAGGATAACTCCTTTTGAGATTGATTGTTGAGAAGTACGAGTGAAGTTTGAGCATATCTTGAACCTCGATGGTTTATTGAGCTTGGCTCACTAACTTGAAGATTTTGTATGGAGAATCAAATTACTCAAGCTCACTTAAGATCAGCTTAATTGGTAAGATTGCTCGCTTGAAAAGATAAATGAGCCAATTTGTGAGCCAACTTTTTAAAATGACTTGAGCCAAACTTTCTCGCCGTAAAGGAATTATGATTCTCCCTATGTTAATTAATTTCCTAAATGAGCCAAGCTTTGTTTATTTATAAGTATTAGTGTATTTCCTACTATGTTTTTTTCTCCTTTCTATTTTCTCACGATCGTGGAATCAAGAAGCTCAGAAACAAGGAGATCCCATTGGTGAAGATCCAGTAAAAGCATCATAACAAAGGAGAAGCTTCATGGGAGCTAGAGTTGGAGATGTGCGAGAAGTTTCTGTTTTTGTTTTAGACCTTGGTTGTTTTCGATTTCGAGGATGAAATCCTTAACGAGTTGTGGATGATGTAATACCCTGTATTTTTAGATGAGTGTCAGTTGTCAGTAAGGGTGAAAGAAAAAACTGAAAACTGAATTAACTGACCGAACCGAACGGTTTTGGTTGGTTTACAATAGGGGTCGGTCGATTTCGTTTATATTTTCTGTAAAAAAAAATCGGTTTTCGGTTTGGTGGCGGCTGTTAGTTATTTTGGACCAACACCGACCGAACCGAACCGACTTAGTTGAACTGTAGAAGATAGTTGATATATATGGAGTATGTTTACATATTTAAAACTACATCATTTCTCCCAAGACACACACACACACACACACACACACACACACTCTCTCTCTCTCTCTCTCTCTCTCTCTCTCTCTCTTTATTCAGTCATGCACACGCAGCACACACATTTTTCTTCTTTTTTTGGTCAAATCATTCTCTCTTTTCATCAAAAGTCCCCCTCTTTTGTCATTTCAATCTTGCAAGTTGAAAACAATGAATGCATATTGTACTCTAGATATATAATAACTTAAAAATATACCCAACACTATACATATAATAATGTATATTATACTAAACCCTTCGTCTCTCTCTCTCTCTCTCTCTCTCTCTCTCTCTCTCTCTTCAATCTCGAGAAACCCACCCCCCCTCTCTCTTTCTCTCTTCACCCTTAGTCTTAAGACTTTTAACAGCAGTCCTCTCTCTCTCTCTCTCATAAATGAATCTGATACGCATGCACCCAACCCCCCCCCCCCCCTCTCTATCTCACTCTCTCTCACTCTCTCTCTCTCTCTCTTTCTCTCTCTTCAATATTGGTAAACTGTAATACCCATACCCGAAAAATGGAAGTAATATTATTTTGACATGCATTAATTAATATAAATAATTGTATGTGATGATTTGGGTGAGTTCCAGTTACCCCAATGTGATAAGTGCTCGATAAAGGGCACAGTTGGACAAATGTGAAGTGGGACCCACGGAAGGTGCAGATTGGATAATTTGCATTGAGTTGCATTTCTGTGATTAAATGGTAGACATGTAAACATAAATGTGTACATTATAATACATGTTGATGCCATATGATTATTTAATTGATGAAATGTTAAGTGCTTTAGTATTCTATTATTGTTCATAAGTAGTACACTAGTGAGGGCGTAATT